>NC_069416.1:56368581-56386121 GCF_026875155.1 Cherax quadricarinatus
GATAGCATTGTGACACTTTTTTGTATATAAAGGGGAAAGGTTTTAAATCCCCTGCCTTGTTTTTTAGCGGTTATAAAAAGGGAGCTTGTATGGGTTAGTCGGATGGGAACAGTGTTTTTGGGGTATTTCCAGTGAGGTAGTCTTTGGGGGGGTATCGGTTGGGATTTTATTGGAAAAGGTTTGTCCTATAGGGGAGAAGAAGTCTTTGAGTTTTTTGCTGTTTTTGTTGGTGGGAGTTGGGGTTCATCTGATTTTGCTAATTTTATTTCGCTATTTCGTGTATTTTTTTTTTCCTGAATTTCGATAGGGTTTTCCATCTTTTTATTTTACCTCGTAATTGAAAAACTGTTCCATAATACAATTTTTTTGCCCTTTTTATCAGCGGGTTTGGGGGTTTGCGGTAACGTTTTTTTTGGGCTCTGGTTATGTGCCCCCATTTTTTTACTGTTTTTCTTTTGGGTGTTTTGATTTATGGATTTGAGAATGCTGGGGTAACCAGGACTGTTCAGTCTTTAGCTGTCTCTGTTTAGTTTTTTTAGGGAGTGCTTGTTATAAGGTATTGGTCTTTTTAGAAAATTATTAATACATTCGTCAAATCGTATGATTTCTAGCTCAGTGTGCAGTCAATGTTTGCTACTGCTTTTGGGAAGTTATTAATGGCTGCCCATTGGAAGCTAAAGGGGATTTAGTAGTGTTTTTGGGGAAATTTTACCAAGAGTTTTATGAGAAAAGTAGGGTAGGGTCTGGGTATTATCTGTAAATTTTGCCTGATTTTTAAAAGGGGGGGGGGGTTTTTTTTTCCCCCCCCCCGGGGGTTCTGTTTGGGGCAAATAAACCATTTTTGTAATTTTTTAAGTTGGGGGCCTTTTTGCAAATTTTTATTTTTTTTAATATAAGGGGTCTTTTTTTTAGGAATTATTTAATTCCAGGTTTTAATAAAATTTGGTAAAAGTTTTATGTAACTCTGGTTTTCAATGTGGAAGGTTTTTTTGGGATTGGATTTTAATTTTTTTATAATTGTTTTTTTTGAAGTTTTATAATTCTTTTTTCCGGGGGTGTGACCCCTTTTTTGGTTCCAAGGGCCCCTTTTTTAAAACCCTTGGTTTTTCAGCTCCCTTTTTTTTTTTTGGTCCCCACTGTACACGGTCCATTTCTCACTATTCGTGGACTCCCCATTTCACAAATTCTTGATTAAAAATTTTTAGGTTTTGGGTTAAATTAAAAAATTTTGGGAAAAAATTATCTCCCCAAAAAAAAAAATTTTTTTTTTTTTTTTTAATCCATTCCCCCCCAACAGGGGGAAAAAAAAAATTTAACCATCTTCCTCCTACTTTTGCCAGAACACCCTTTTTTTTCCAAAAAACCCCCCCTTTTAGAGTGCAGGCCTGTCTTCCCCCTCTCCAGGACTCAAGTCCAGCCTGCCGGTTTCCCTGAACCCCTTCATAAATGTTACTTTGCTCACACTCCAACAGCATGTCAAGTATTAAAAACCATTGTCTCCATTCACTCCTATCAAACACGCTCACGCATGCCTGCTGGAAGTCCAAGCCCCTCGCACACAAAACCTCCTTTACCCCCTCCCTCCAACCTTTCCTAGGCTGACCCCTACCCCGCCTTCCTTCCACTACAGACTGATACACTCTTGAAATCATTCTGTTTCGCTCCATTCTCTCTACATGTCCGAACCACCTCAACAACCCTTCCTCAGCCCTCTGGACAACAGTTTGGTAATCCGCACCTCCTCCTAACTTCCAAAATACGAATTCTCTGCATTATATTCACACCACACATTGCCCTCAGACATGACATCTCCACTGCCTCCAGCCTTCTCCTCGCTGCAACATTCATCACCCATGCTTCACACCCATATAAGAGCGTTGGTAAAACTATACTCTCATACATTCCCCTCTTTGCCTCCAAGGACAAAGTTCTTTGTCTCCACAGACTCCTAAGTGCACCACTCACCCTTTTCCCCTCATCAATTCTATGATTCTGTAGACAGCCTGTACTGTCTGCACAGACAGCCCATGCTGTCTGCCAGCTTAGTTCATATTTCGCGCCACTCAAGTGCTGCCATCTATAGGCCTTGCCACTTCAGTATGCCCAGACTTGCCTCACCCTCACTCACACAGCGGCCTAGCAGCGAGACACAAGTACTCTCATCTCTCTCTCGCGGGCATGGCCCTGCCCGGGCCATGAGCACAAACACACAAGCCTGTGTAACCCACCACTACTTAACAATAAACTAAGAAGCCTCTGAAGACGTTTATCATTAACACCGCTCTACAGCCTACCAAATAAACAAGTCCTTTATATTGGTACCAGCGGTGGTCGCAGCGTTGTGTTTACCCTGGAGAGAGGAAGGAGAGGTATGAAGTCACCTTCACTTCATCACCCTACATAAGAAGCATCCGTCCCTCAACGAGTTATCCTGATGTCGTGTCTGCACGTTTGAGCATCCAGACACAGGTACAAGCAGGATCCAGCCGAAATTTGCCGAATTTCTTCGAGAATTGTGAGTGGCGTCCCAGCGTCTCACGCTACAGTGTCCCACGCTGTTTCTAAGTCACGTGTTCAGCGTCACTTGTATGTTGCTGTTGTTGTTCAGCTCAGCACAGCTGTTTCAGCAAGCCAGAGGTGAGTTTTGTGGTGATTTCTGCGTCCAGTGTGAGCTTCTCCACGTGTTTGTGGGTGGGGGAGGAGAGGAGAGGAAGTGGCTGTTCCTCACCTTGCCCATGCTCGCCCTACTCACGCTCACCCGTCTACCATACACCACTCACCACTGCCCACTCCCTCTGCTGTGTTTTCTGCTTTTTTCGTATGAATTCATTGCCAGTGCTGTGTATCCGAGTGCCCGAGGCCACTCGAAGCTACGTGGATTACGACGTCACGTGGGTGTGGGCGATCACGTAGACCTACAAAGCCACGTGAGTTACCAGATATCCCAGGCCTCATGCTGTGGTCTGCTGCCCGCATCACATCGACGCCACCCACGATGCTGCCCGACTTCATGACGTCACGATGTCTGCTGACGTCACCTCACGATGTCTGCTGACGTCACGATGTCTGCCTGACGTCACCTCGAGATGTCTGCTGACTCGTCACCCACGATGCTGCCCGACTTCATGACGTCACGATGTCTGCTGACGTCACCTCGAGATGTCTGCCTGACGTCACCTCACGATGTCTGCCTGACGTCACCTCACGATGTCTGCTGACGTCACCTCACGATGTCTGCTGACGTCACGTCACGATGTCTGTTGACGTCACCACTCACGATGTCTGCCTGACGTCACCATCGAGATGTCTTGTTGACGTCACTGCTGCTGACGTCACCTTGCGACATCACGCCTGACATCACATGATGTCACATCGAGAGTGTTCTAGTAATTATTTCAGTATTGTCGAGAAGATTGAGAGAAGATATATGTCGTGTGTTAATTAATTCCTCTTAGTCAGTGTTCTCACATTTTAGTATATGTCTTAGTGTCAGTTTTATGCGCAGAAAAGCATCATTTGCTAGTTAAGCCATGTTGTACCGTATGTACAGCGGTGTGTTTTTAAAGTTCCGTGTGTCCAGTGAGGTCTGTGGTCAGACCCTTGAATTGTACCACTAAGTCACCCGCCTGACCAGTGTTTGACAGCTGATTTCTCAGCCCTGAGCGTATGAGCCCCCTTGTTACAGAAAGCTTTTATGCTCGTCGCTCGTGATGTTCTGTAGAATCGTACCTGCTACGATTCCCATCGAGATTTGTTTCACTTCACCTCCAGACCTTCAGAGTGCAGTTTATGTAGAGAAAACAAGTCTGGGGACGCTTAGACTAACCTCTGCTATAACTCCAGCTGTCGAGAGATGATACTCGTCAAGCCGCAGCCAGCCCTGTCGGCAGGCGCTGTGTCAGCCTCGTGTCACAAGCTTCAGTGAGCAGCCTGCACAAAGAAGATGTCACTTTGACTGCTAGCTCTCTCACTGCAGCTGGTGTATGATGTTACGACTCCCAGATGTTTCGCCCAGTCGTCTCTGCACGACTTGCTCCACAAACTCGCTCCCATGCTCGCCGGCAGTGATAGCCAGCGACAGTACACAAGTCGAGAAGTGTCCTCCTGAGTCGCTTGCCAGAAGTCTGCCCAGTTGCCGAGTTTTGTCGACGCCTCACTCGAGGGCACCAGCATGTCGTGCCCCAGGTTGAGTGAAAACCTGCAGCGACTCCTACTGATGTCTGCTTCACCGTTCCAGAGGAGACCGTACCCTGTTACGTCACAGCTCAGCCGCAGCGATGTCTCCCGTGTTGCAGTACCTGTCCAGACGCAGGAAGGCGTGCAGTGATGCCCTTCGACGCTCACTGCCTATGACCACGATGTTTAGCACACCCCACGTTTTTTCTTCCCTCCCTGTAGGAAGTTTTTTTTCATGTCCATATGTATATATATGTTTTTATTTTGTGTTCTGTGCCCTGTTCCTACGAGAGAGAGACCGAGTTTCTTTTACTACCAGTATTGTCGCGTCGGGACGACGCGCGGTAGGTGGCCGAGCGTATGTAGACAGCCTGTACTGTCTGCACAGACAGCCCATGCTGTCTGCCAGCTTAGTTCATATTTCGCGCCACTCAAGTGCTGCCATCTATAGGCCTTGCCACTTCAGTATGCCCAGACTTGCCTCACCCTCACTCACACAGCGGCCTAGCAGCGAGACACAAGTACTCTCATCTCTCTCTCGCGGGCATGGCCCTGCCCGGGCCATGAGCACAAACACACAAGCCTGTGTAACCCACCACTACTTAACAATAAAGTAAGAAGCCTCCGAAGAAGTTTATCATTCACACCCGCTTGCAGCACCTACCAAACAAGTCCTTTATAATTCACCTCATCTTTCATAGACCCATCCGCTGACACGTCCACTCCCAAATTGACAAAAACTCTTGACACGTGGACAGGAAACAGGAACCCACAGTGCACAGCAGAAGAATCAGTGCCCCCAAGGAAGGTTCCTTGATGCTGGTGAAGGGCTCTTGATCCAAGGAATTGGATCTGCCCTTGGATCAAACCTGAATAACTCTCATTCCTCCAGTTGCTGTATGACCTCTCCCCTCTAAGGAGGTTTTCTGATACCAGTGAGTGGATTTTAATCCAAGGAACTTGACCTGCCCTTCCCTGGGATTGAACACTATATAATCCCTATGGGTCTAGTACTCCCTCATGAATGTAGTAGTAAAATATGACCTCTATGGGTTTAGTGCTTTCCCTTAAAAATATATGAAGGAGAATCAGTCAGATGACGGTCACAGAGTACTGAAAAGTAGGAGAGTAAGGCTTGTGAATGATTACCTCATCTTTACTTCTCCACTGCTGCTGTTTCCAGTATCTAGTCACCTCTGTAATCGACTGAAGAAACCTGCAAAGTAGGCAAAACATTTCAACGATAAAGATATCTGCCAAGACAGGGTGACCGAAAGAAGGAAACACAATTACCATTATTTATTCAGTCTGTCTTGCCACAAGAGTACTGACAAACCAATGCAGATTACACTGATTATAACATTCCTTCCAAATCATACCTTGCTAGCACTCCAGCAGTACACTGAAAACCACTTGTCTCCACTCACTCCTATCTAACACAGCCTGCTGGATGCTCGAGCCCCTACAACTTGAAAGTCTCCTTTACCCGACTCCTTCCAACAATTCCTGGGGTCAACACCTACTCGTCCTACCTTCCACTTGGGTTTCATAAACCCTCTTCATCCTGTCTCTATCCTCTACATGCCCAAATCACCTCAACTCACAATTATACCCTTGTGACTCTAAACTGCCTTTTAATTTTTATGCTCTGAATTCTGCACTTATTAATGTTAAATTCTATTATTTATGGGTTTGTGAAGGATAGTAAAATATAAATATAGGAGTGATATGCACTACCTTTATTGCATGGAATTGTTCATTTTTTGTGAATACTGTATTTTATTTGGTATTCATGAAATGATTAGTAATTTGAAGAAATACTGCAAGTTGACAATGCACTGGATAAAGGGATACCAATGTTTGTTTCTAGTATTATGTGAATACTAACCTGTTGTTGCTACTTAAAGGGTACATATATTATTTATGCACTGCCAAATTTGTTATTTACTCAAGAATAAAAATATGAATATCACATGAATATTTGTCCTTAAAAACTTGAAAATTTACTGTACCTCTAAATATAAAGTGAAACTTTGAACACTAGAAGTACTGAAAATTAGAAGAAAATTGAGTGCCTAGAGGTGTGTGTGTGTGTGTGTAAAAAAAAAAAGTGTTAGATGGTAAAGGCAATGGGAACAATCTTCACCGATTTCTAGAAAAAATTCTGTGAAAGATGGATTGGTGTGAGTTAAGTAAGAACTTTAAATTGTGAATGAGAAATGAACAGATGTCAAGGAAAAGATTGAAGGGAATATTCTGCAAAGGTATTATATTACACAACACACAAAGCAACAAAAAATTTAATCCCAAAGGAAAAGCCATTCAATATTTTTATAGAGAAAGGGACCCTTGAAGGGTCTTGCTCTTAATACAAGGGCTGTATAGCCCTTGTGGCTTAGCGCTTCTTTTTGTTTTATAAAAATTTAATAATAATCTTAATACAAGGAATTGGAGCGTTTCTTATTTTCCTTGGATCAAATCTGTTACCTCCTATTCCCCAGGCACTGTATGATCTATATGGGTTTAGAACTTCCAGTTAAATAATACAGTGCAGGAGGGACCCATACAAGTTAAGCATTTTTTTGGGGCAATGTTATACAAGTAATAATGATTGGGCATTTTAGGTCTCATACAGTATGAATTATGTTTAAAAGGCAGGATAATCAAAAAAACTGTAATGCAGTCAATAAATCTGCTATAGAAGGATAAGGGCATAGAAAATTAACCCCTTTTGACTGTTTTCGACGTATAAATCATCTTACGAGCCAGTGTTTTCGGGACGTATATAAACTATACTTCAATAATTCTAGCGGCTTCAAATAAACGGGGAAAGCTGGTAGGCCCCAATGTGAGAGAATGGGTCTGTTGTGGTCAGTGTGCCCCACATAAAAAAAAAATCCTGTAGCACAAAATGGTAATGAGAAAAAAAACTGATCGTTTTTTGGAATAAAAACGCGACTTGAGGTGTATTTTTGTATAGTATTTATGTTGTATTGTTTTCATAGGTCAGGTGTAAATGGAAAATATTACAGAAATAGAAGATAATTTCATTAATTTGATGATGAAAATGACCTTGAACTGAGCTCAAAGTAGCGGAAATGTTCGATTTTTACCAATGTTCAGGAGTAAATAAAATCAACCACATGTTCCAATACATGTCAACTGGGGTCTAATATTCTTTCACTAGTGCCTGATATTATTTATACCTTTTTACAATAATGCAGTAGCCTGCATAACGTAAATTTTGTATTTTTTTGTATGAATAAAAAATCAAAATAGAAAGCAATAATAATATAAGAGGGGCCTAGAGATGTGATAATAAAACAGAGCATATGTTATTTTATTTCCCACAAATGTCTACCTTGTTTATTCTGGCCCCTATTTTGAAATTGGCATCTTTTTTAGTTTGCGTGAAATTGGCCAAATTGCCAAATTTTGACCACCATATTGGGTAGTCCAAATTAGTAAATGGGAGGTTTCTTGTACTCAGCTGATAGATAAAATGGAGTTCTAAAGAAATAGCTATGAGTTTGGTCAACGGAACAATGGAATTGGTGAAAATAGGGCTCAAAGTCGGCGAAATCGCCCATACGCATATGTCGCCGAGACCACTAAATTCGCGGGAGCATAATTCCCTGAGTTTTCGACCAAATTTCGAACTTTTGGTGTCATTACCATCGGAAAAAAAATTCTATATCATTTCATAAGAAAAAATAATTTTTTTTTTCAAAAAATTGAGCGACATAGAATGACAGTTTCAGAGAGGGGCCTGAAACGGTCAAAGGGTTAACACAAGGAAAGGTGTGTATACATAGGTCTAAGTAAAAATATACATTCCAAAACATTGAGATACTTTAAATACAGTACTATACTTGAGCTAAATGAGAGGACATGAGCTGGTTATTATATCTGAGTAGTTTTAAGGACATTAAGATAAAGTGCAGTACGTAGTATATGGGATGGCTATACAACGTAGGAATAATGATGATAATTGTATTTTTATTATTTTTACAGAGTAATTGAAAAATTAAGTGCCAAAACCCGTATTTGTCACACAGGAGGAGAAATAATGGAGGATCAAATATTGAAGGCCTGATTCAATTACTGAGATGCCATAAATAATGAATAATCTTTCTGGTTATATTTTATCAGAGAATAGAGTAAATCTATTTTTGTGTGATTATGAATTATAAATGGAAGGCAAGTGTAATATAGGAGAGCCTAACGATGTGATTAATGAAGAGAGGAAAAGTTCAGTGCCAGGAATGTTATATTGTTTATTTTAACTTATTTAAATTTTGTGTAAAATTGGCCAAATTACCAAATTCTACACACTTATAGGTTAGTTGTAATAATTAAATGGGTAGCTTCTTGTGCTCAATCAATTAATGGAAGGCATTCTAGTGGAATATATGGTCGAATGGAGCAATGGAATTGGCTTAAAATAGACTCAAATTGGGCAAAATTGCTGATGCGTAAATTGCACCAAGACTGCTAACTTTGTGTCTGCGTAACTTTTATACTTTTTTCATCTGATTTTGTTGTTTTGGTATCAGGACCCTTTAATAAAAAGATTGATTCTCTGCCATTTCAGAAAAAAAAATAATTGTTCAATTAAAAAAAAAAAAAAACTGGACACTGAGAGCAATATTAATTTCAGGGGTTTGGACAGTGAAAGGGTTAACCCCCCCTCCAATCTTTCTAGGACAATTCCTACCCCCCCTCCCCTCTCCACTTCAGATTGCAACTGTGTGTTTACATTGTTGTGGGAAACTTTCTTAAAATGTACTGATGACATTATTAGTGTAATTACTCTTGCATACAAGTGGCCATATGTATATTGTGCATGTATGGGTCTTATGGGCCACAAAAGTTAGGGAAAAACATAAAAAAATAGAAATATCCAGAATAAAGTACATAAAACAAAAATAATGCAGAGGATGTGGCAATTGCTGATGTTGCCATCAGAGGTCATTGACCATCAACTTCATGCCCTCATCTCTCTCTAAATACTGATAGGAAATTTTTGGGAGGTTTCATTACCACTCCAAAAATGTGCTTTTTTTTATAAGATTTAAAAAAAAGATGTTAACAATGTCAGCACTTTTAATTTTAGAGCTTCTGACAGTGAAGAGGTTTAAAGAGAATTGATCACTGTACAGTGGACCCCCGCTTTACAATCAGCTCCCAAATGTGACCATTTGTAAGTGCGTTTGTATGTGTATGTTTGAGAGTCTGAAATGGACTAATCTAATTCACAATATTCCTTATGTAACCAAATTCATTCAGTACTGGCACCTGAACTAATTCTGGAATGAAATAATATCGTAAACCGGGGGTCCACTGTACTTGACCAACTTGAACACTTAACCATGTGGTGTCTAACCGAACCAGCTTTGTTCATGGGTATTTGTCAATGGAGGGTTACCTCCATTAGTATCCATGGGCTCTCACACACCATCTGCAAAAATTTTTTCCCTGTCATCGAGCGCTGAATGACCCCAAAAGAGTGTGGCACTTCGTGAAATTTAATAATAAAAGCCATCAATAGATGACATCACCATGGTGCTTGGGGTTTAGAAGACCACTTTACCTATGTGCTATATTTCTACTGAGATTGTTGTTTAAAGTGGTTTTTACAATCTAAATATATATGATAGTTGAGATAATGAAGTTTATTGATGTGTAAAGAAGCAGGGATGAAGAAATGAAAAAGTATGAGCTAAATGTTAATTTTTATGATTTTGTACGTTGGTTTGTGGAATGTTTTACATGTGGTGGGTCCTATTGTGGTGATAAATATTGAAGGGGGTTTTGGTTTGGTTTTAATTTAAAAATTTGTTTTTTATATACTAATCTATCCAGCACATGTTTTATAATAAAGTTTCATAAAATCTTACTTCAACATCTATTTTTACTGCAATGGACTATCTTACTGCCCAATGCTTGACACTTTACCTCCATAAGGAAGAAGGTAAAAAGCATGGGACCAAAAAAAAAAAAATGTTATTTACAACACAGCCTCAAAATCATGGTCCAAACTTGGGCATTGGGTTTATGGCAAGTGCATTTTCCACTGAAAATAATGTACATTTCATAAATTTTTTTGATTAAAATATCAAGCATTTTAGCTATGTACCAAACCTCGGTAATTTTGTAAATACATACTGTATAATTGCAAAATGACAACTCTCTTTAGGAGGGAACTTGGATAAGTTACTCCAAGAAGTTCCTGATCAGCCAAGACAAGACAAGACAAGATATTCTAGGTAAGACCCCAAGAAGGGGTGAGTGGGGATAGAGGAAGAATAGGTTGGTTAGAGGAAGGGTTTTTGTAAGAGGGAAAGAACCAGGGCTTAACCCAGTAGTTGAGCTGATGGTGATTCAGGAGGTCGTACACAACTTGGGGACTGGAGGGGGGAAGGGGGGGCGATCAGCCAAGTGTTGGGGCTTATATTGGACTGTTTGCTGATAGCACCAATAACTAACTGATCAGGCCATCAACCAGAAGACCCGCTCCAGGACTGGGCTGCTGGAGCAATAACTCAATGAATCATCAACAGGTACTTACATAACTCTAGTATGTCATAAACTGGTCTAGATACACAAAGTAGTTTTTGGAGAGTTTGGGTTAGACATGCCTGGAATAGTTGTCTGTCCTTACTTGGCACAAGTGTAAAGATGATTGGTTCTGTACTCTTGCAAGCTCTTGCCTCACACACTGGTTCAATCCTTGACATGGATGGAAACATTGGGCATGTTTCCTTACACCTGCTGTCCCTGTTCACCTAGCATTAAGTAGGTAGCTGGGTGTTAGTTAACTAGTGTGGATTGCATCCCGGGGGACAAATTGAAGGCCTTAATGAAATAAGACAGATAGTCCTCAATGACACATTGACTTTCTTGGGCAATCCTGGGTGGCTAACTCTCTGGGTTCAAAATCTGAATAAATCTCATCTGAAAGCTTTGTCGTCCTTGTCACAGGTACAAAGCTTGATGGTCTTATGTTCTTGCTGCAAGTACAAAGCTTGATGGTCCTGTTTTTTTTGTTAAAAGTATAAAGGTTGATGGTCTTGTGTTCTTGTTACAAGTACAAAGCTTGATGGTCTTGTGTTCTGGTCACAGGTTAGTCACATATTTTGCTGTTATGAGTGTAATTGCTAGTTTGGTATATTTAAATTAGGGACATTACTCGAGTATGCATTTAATATCTATGCCTTATTTTCACCCAGGAGTTCCTTGTCGTGTCTTATTTAAATAAGAGCACATCCCTACCCACATTTGCTATATAAACCCATATGGGTTTTAAGCGCTTAAAATTATTATTATTACTATTATTTTTATTAATACTCCAGCCATCTCACCTAGGTAGGGTGACCAGCAAAGAAGAAAGCACATTTATGTCACTTATTCACTGTCTTGCCAGAGGGGTGGCTAACATCACAGTTCAGATGACCCTCCCAATTGCAACATCCCACCCCTCTTTCAGAGTGCAGGCACTGTACTTTCTGTCTCCCGGATTAAGGCCCTGAATTTCTTCAAAAATGTTACCTTGCTTACATCCAACAGCACATCAAATAATAAAAACCACTTGCCTCTACTCCTATTTAAACTAAAAACATACGTTTCTTTGTAGGTCAAGGGAGCCTGCATAGTGTGTGTCGGTTTATTGAAATGTGTGACAATTTTTAGGCTTATAAAAATTTCAATTTCTTTACATATAAAATCAAATAAAGCTGCATATTTAAAGCAAAATGGCAAATTATAATTTTTTCAAACTTTAAAAATATAGTCTTATAAATTTTATATTTCTTTTAAAATATTTCTTTTATAGTACAATTAATCACTGTATATTTGGTAAAGATTATGTAGAATTTTGTCCTATAAATGACTTTTAAATTACAGCATTGTGAATGGACGAAATGCCTTTCTGATACAGTAAACCCTCGGTATAACTAACAAGTGGGATTGTCCAGGTGTCTGTTAGATCAGAATGTTATAAATGGAAAAAAAAAAGCATAAAGTACTCTTCATGCTTTAGTGTACAGAACTATATTAGCACACTAACAGAAGTACGAAATATAAACATTTAATACACAAATAACCCACACAGAGGAGAGAGGAGCTTATGATGATGTTTCGGTCCAACCTGGACCATTTACAAAGTCACACTAACAAAAAGGAGAGGAGAGAGCGTACTGTATTATATAGGCCAGCAGACAGAGTTGGGACACCTTCCCATTTCATAGACTCTGCCTTCTCACGTGCTAAACAGATTTTCTTCTCTCCCAACTCTCTGCTGGGAACTCTCCTGTCCTCTGCCTTCCTATATTTCCAGTCTTTCTAATCTTAACAACCTGTCGGTCTTTTTCCCCAAAGACCGAACCTAATTACCCCCCAATCCCCCCTCCCCTATCCCATCCTCCCTTTTTCCCTTTTTCCTCCTCCTCCTCCCACCCCTCCTTTTGCCCCTTCCTCTTTTCGGCCTTTGGGATTTTTTCCCACAGGGCGCTAGTTCCTAGGTGGGGGAAAGAATACGGGGTCCATCCCATTCGTTGGGGTTCTTGGCGTGGCGTAGTTTGGGTGGAATCTGGATCGCCTGGGGATGTCCGATCCCTCTCCGGTACCCCGGGAAAGTAGCTTTGGGGTGTCTTTCGGGCGCGGGTGTATCTCTGGAAGCCACCTTTCGGATTCCGGGGGTGGTTGGCCGAAGGAGGTATGCTTTGTGGCGGATATCCGGCCGCCCTCTCTTTGTCCACCGAGGTAGCTCGGCAGATGTGAGGTTGCTATCCCGGATTGTTAGTTTACTAGCATGATGGGTAGGGTATGGCACGGGTTCATGCTGCATCTGCGCTACTTGCGGTGCTGAGGCCCTCTTGGGCGCGGAGGGAGATTTCTGGCCCTTTCATTCCTCCTAGGAACTATCCCTCCCCGGTCCCCCCTTTTTTTATTCTTTTTTTTATTTTTATTTTTCTTTTCTTCTTTCTTTTTTTTCTTAAAAACAAAAAGAAAGAAGTAACCTAACCAGGCAGCCCTAGTCCTTAAAACCCCCTCCCCCGGGCCTTCTTGATACCGCACCCGTTCTAAACCCCGCCTCATCTTTGGACCATCTTCAGACACCCCTTTCATGCCTCTGTACCTCTTGCCGGTGCTGTTTCCTCACCCGCTTCAGGTACTGAGGCCTGACTGACTCCTTCGATTTATCGGGACCTTCGCTTCCTCTGACTATGCTTCCGGCCTCCCCCTCTATGGTGCGGCAATTTTCAAATCGCCGACCCATTCCATGTCGGACCAACTCTGGTCCCACGCCTAAACGCCAACGACAATTACCTGCTGATGATATTCTCCACCTTCTCGTTTTTTCTCAGAAACGATCGACACGTTTCCTTCACTACCTTTCCCCGCTCAGTTTCAGACTGAACAATGGACTAAATTCTTCACTTTAGACCGACTTCCTCTACTGCCCATCTTTCTGACCACAGTATTGGCAAGGCACCTACGCCCTGTTGGTAAAGATTTTTTCTTTCCCTGCTCTTAAGAGCGGTATGCCATCATCACCGTACAGAAAGCTACACAGGCTCTGAGCTCTCTCATCTTCCCCTATCGATATGTTCCTGTCACTCTTGAAAAACATCATTCCTCAATTCTTGTAGTGGTACCGTCATTCTGCCCCCTACCATAGTTCAAACAAAATTTCCAGACATGTGGCACTGACATTTTTGAAAAAGCTGGAACTCCAAGATTTTCCCAATCCTCAAGGTAGACACTTACATTTTTTCCTGCCCGCGGGCGGGGGACGATACCCTAGCAATGTGGCTCGTTTAACTTTTTACAGCCGAGAACTCCCATCCCCAGTTTAATAGCAGGACATCGGTTTTCAAGTCCGAAGGTGATCCTACACCGCAACAGTGTAGAAATTGCTGGTGATTTGGCCATCCAGCGAAATATTGCAGATCTATTGCCGAATGCCAGTCTGTGGTGCCCATGACCATTCTCATACGTCTTGCAATCGATCTCCCTCTTGCCTTAACTGTCATGAGGCTCACCCTTCGTACTCTCGCCATTTGTCAAGTCTATTTAAACGAGGGGAAATCCGTTACTTCAAAGAGACAGAAGGTCTCCCTTATGCCATGGCAGTTTTCATCTCTGCTCCAAGGGAGACTCCCGTGTTTCTTATTCCCGTGTTTCAAAAGTCCCCCCACTTCTGGTATCCATCTTCTACCCACCTCTGTGGTACCTCTCCCATAGTCACTCCTGTATCTAATCCTTTTGCTGTCCTCGGCTCAGACGTCCCTACTTCAACGCCTCAGTCTGATCTCGCCTTCTGTGTTCTCTCTCACAAGCCCCAGTAACGACGAGATCTGTATGACACCTCCTCCCAATCGTCCCTCTACTTCTCAAAAGTCAAAAAAAGGTCCGTTAACACCTCCTACCCATCTTCCCACCTCTCTCATTTTAACCCCCCTGTCCTGTCTCTGCCCTGGTTCTCCCCCTCCACTGGCTCTGTTACAAGTGTAGAGGGTTTACCCTCCTCCCCGTACTGTTCCTTCCTCCCTGTTCCCTCCAGGTTTCTTCCTCTTCTGCCACCTCCCAGGTTTCTGCCTCTTCTGTCCCCTTCCACGCTTCTCCAGTTCCCTCACCCTTTCCCCCCCCTACCTTGGTACAGTCCAATACAGTCCCAAACTTTACTCATCCTCCCCTACCATTTCCAATATTTCTCCCATACGACGTTCTGAATTCCGAAACACTTTAAGCAATCTCTGAAAATATTGCAGAGACCAAACCATCAATGGACACTGATCCACCTCTGTTCCTTTTTCTCTCTCCCTCCATCTGCGCAACTCCTTTTTTCACAGCGCAAACCCTTCCTTCGCTGCTTGAACGTTTTCCACTGCCTCCGCATGTGGACTTTTTAACCCCCCTAGTCCGTAGGAACCCTTACCTGCGGATTTCAAGTATCTTTATCATTGCCAATCATGGCCTATTTACAGTGGAAATATACGTGGCCTCAAAGGGGGAATGGAGTGAGCTTCAGATGTTACTCTCCCAGTTTGCCTGTTGGTGTTTGCTTACAGGAACCAAAATTACACTCTGCTGTTATCTCTCCCATTCAGGCTATAATTTATTGTATTCTTCAGATCCTTTTCTGATGGGACCTTTAATGAAAGTGCCCTTCTTCTACGCACTGATATTCCGTACCATCAGCTATTTGTTCATACTTCGCTGCATTACACAGCAGCCCATATCCATTGCATAGGTGGTATACGCTCTGTTCTTTATATCTCTCTCCTTCTCGGGCATTATCTATTCCGGATATTGCCTTTCTTGTTTCGTCATTACCGCCACCGATTCTGTACTTGGTGATTTTAATGCCATCCATTTCCCTGGGGGTGGGTCTCACTGTGATTCCCGTGGAATTAGTTAGGGCTTTTCTTGCCACCCACCCCTCCATGTTTTTAAAAACAGGTACGCACCCATTTTGATCCTCGGACTCATACTCTCTCTTGCATCGATCTTCAGTTGCTCTTCCTCCACCGCATTAGACTTCACTTGGTCTGTTCTCCGGACTTACATGACAGCGATCATTTCCCAATCATTCTTACTTCCCTTCATATTCACACCTTTCGCATCCCCGCTGTCAATTTGATCGGCAAATTGGAACCTTTACTCACACTAACTGTTTTTAGAGAAGTTCCTTCTTGTCCTCCATCGATGAGCTTTTACACCTCTTCTCGTCCTCCGTTTTAAACCGCAGCTTTCATTCTATACCCCAACTTCGGGCAGCATTCTCAGAAAAGCCGTGCCTTGTGGTCTCCTGCTTGTGCTCGTGCAATACGTTTGAAACGGCTGCATGGGGCAGGTCCCGGTACAATAGAACACAGAGAGACTCCTTGATTTTAAACAGAAGCTGCGATCACTCGCCGTGTCATCCGTGACGCAAAACACACTTGCTGGGAGATTATGTCTCCACCATCACCTTGTTCCCTCTATGAGTGCAGTCTGGAAAAAAAGTATGAAAAACTGTGGGGTTTAAATATTCTCCGACCCGGCTCCTGTTTGCGGGTTGCGGTGTTGATATAGCAAACCCACTAGATGTTGCCAATGAAATTATGTGCACCCAGTCACTATATTTCTTTGTACAACTATGTATCTTGCCCCCAAATAAAAAATAAATAAATAAAATAAATAAATGAATAAATCTGGTCCGTATTTCTCAGGAACTCCATCTATGCCCCTCTTTCTTTCCTCAAAGTCTGCCAGAGGTTAGCACCCTTGGACTTTTCTTCCTCAGAGAAGAACAGTATAATGTGCCTTTTATACTTCAAGAACTGGAGGCAACATTTCTCAGCTTCCCGATCATCGGCAGTGGGCCGACGACATTCATATTCGTATGCTACAACATTTACATCAGTCAGCCCTTCCCAGTCCAAATTACGCCTTTCCCAATCTTATTTTGGTCACAAGGAGTTCTTCCACAGCTGTGGAATCCGCCATTGTTCTCCTTTCCGAAAAACCAGGCACTATGGGACATGAAACCTCCCACTATCGTCCCATTGCTCTTACCAGTGCAGTTTGCAAAGTAATGGAACGCCTAGTAAATAGATGTTTAGTGTGGTATTTAGAGACACATAACAGTCTCTCACTCATCAATATGGCTTTCGTAAGGGAGTTCTACCATAGACCCCTTACTATGCTTGGGTACGTATGTTCGTAATGCCTTTGCGAATAACCACTCAGTTATTGCCATAAATTTTTTGACCTTGAGAAGGCATGACACAACTTGGAGGTATAATATTTTAGGCCAAGCCCACCCTTAGGCCTTCGAGGCAATCTACCATCCTTCCTTAAGAACTTTTTAACTGACAGGCATTTCCGTGTTCGGGTTAAAAATGTGCTCTCCCCGGACTTTATCCAAGCTGAAGGTGTCCCCCAGGGATGTGTTCTGAGCACAACACATTTTCTCCTTGCTATTAATGATTTGGCCTCTAGTCTTCCATCAAATATTTGGTCATCAGTCTATGATGATGACTTCACTATTGCTGTGCAGGCGCTGACTGTCACTCATTACAGTTTCTCTCCAACATGCAGTCGACCGTGTTTCCAATTGGGCCACCACAGTGGGTTAAATTTTCCAGCACTAAAAAACCCCCCAATTACTTTCATAGACGCTCTGTCAATCTCCGATATCCTTTGTACCTCTATGGCCCCGTATCCTGAACGTGATACAGTCAAATTTCTGGGCCCCCTCTTTGATCGTAGGTTATCCTGGAAACCTCACATTACCTCTATGAAGGCAACTTGTCACAGCCGGCTGAACCTTCTTAAAACCCTTGTTCATCTTTCATGGGGAGCTATGCGAACCC
>NC_069416.1:56386621-56402987 GCF_026875155.1 Cherax quadricarinatus
CCCCTAAAACAAAATTTAAAAACATGTGAAATTGCTGGCGTTTTGGGCCCCACCGCAAAATATTGCAGATCTATCCCCAAATGCCCAGTCTGTGGTGCCGATGACCATTCAAAATACGTCTTGCAATCGATCTCCCTCTTGCCTTACTGTCATGAGGCTCACCCTTCCTACCCCCCGCCGTTGTCAGGTCTAATTTAAACGGCGGGAAATCCGTTACCTCAAAGAGACAGAAGGTCCCCCTTATGCCATGGCAGTTTCTCATCTTAATTCCCATGTTTTCAAAACATCCCCCCACTTCTGGTACCCCATCTTCTATACCCACCTCTGTGGTTACCTCTCCCATAATCACTCCTGTATTTATCCTTTTGCTGTCCTCGGCTCAGACGTCCTACTTCAACGCCTCAGTCTAATCTCGCTTCTTCGAGTTCTCTCTCACAAGCCTCAGTATCGACGAGACCTCGTACGACACCTCCTCCCAATCGTCCCTCTACTTCTCAAAAGTCAAAAAAGGTCCGTTAACACCTCCCTACCCATCTTCCACCCCCTTCATTTTACCCTCCTGTCTCTGTCCCTAGTTCTTCCCCTCTCACTGGCTCAGTTACAAGTGTAGAGGTTCACCCTCCTCCTCGTACTGTACCTTCCTCCCCTGTTCCCTCCCAAGTTTTTTCCTCTTCTGCCACCCCCCAGGTTCCTGCCTTTCTGTCCCTGCCACGCTTCTCCAGTTCCCTCCCCTTTCGCCCCCCCCTACCTGGTACAGTCCAAAAACATTTTCCAATCTTTTACTCAATCCCCCTACCATTCCCAATATGTCTCCCAAAACGACATCTCCGAATTCCGAAACACTTGAAGCAATCTCTGAATATATTGCAGAGACCAAACCATCAATGGACACTGATCTACCTTCCGCTCTTTCTCTCTCCTCTGCTCCATCTGCGCAACTCCTTTCTTCACAGCGCACCGTTCCTTCGCCTGCTTGAACGTTTTCCACTGCCTCCGCATGTGACTTTTCTAACCCTTCTAGTCCGTAGGAACCCTTACCTGCGGATTTCAAGTATCTTTATCATTGCCAATCATGGCCTATTTACAGTGGAATATACGCGGCCTCAGGGGTAATCGGGGTGACCCTTCAGATGTTACTCTCCCAGTTTTCCCCTGTTGGCGTTTTGCTTACAGGAACCAAAATTACACTCTGCTGTTATTTCTCACACTCAGGCTTTTAATTTATTGTATTCTTCAGACCCTTTTTTCCTGATGGGACCTTTAATGAAAGTGCCCTTTTCTCCGCACTGATATTCGTACCATCAGCTATTTGTTCATACTTCGCGCTTTAAACACGCAGCCCGTATCCACTTACATAGGTGGTATATGCTCTGTTCTTTATATCTCTCTCTTTCTGGGGGCATTATCTATTCTGGATTTTCCTTCCTTTTTTTCGTCATTACCGCCACGATTCTGTTACTTGGTGATTTTAATGCCCACCATTTCCTCTGGGGGGTCTCACTGTGATTCCCGTGGAATTCAGTTAGAGGCTTTTTCTTGCCACCCACCCCTCCATTTTTTAAATACAGGTACTCACACCCATTTTGATCCTCGGACTCATACTCTCTCTTGCATGGATCTCTCAGCTGCTCTTCCTCCGCCGCATTAGACTTCACTTGGTCTGTTCTCCCGGACTTACATGACAGTGATCATTTCCAATCATTCTTACTCCCCTTCATATTCGCCACCTCTTCGCACCCCACGCTGGCAATTTAATCAGGCAAATTTGGGAAACCTTTACTCACACCTAACTGTTTTTAAAGAGGTTCCTTCTTCGTCCTCCATCGATGAGCTTTACACCTCTTCTCGTCCTCTGTTTTCACCCCAGCTTCTCATTCTAAAACCCCAAACTTTGGGCAGCCCTTCTCAAAATGCGTGCCTTGGTGGTCTCCTGCTTGTGCTCGTGCAGTACGTTTGAAACGCGCTGCATGGGGCAGGTACCGTACAATAGAACCACAGAGCGACTCCTTGATTTTAAACAGAAGCGTGCGATTGCTCGCCGTGTCATCCGTGACGCTAAACGCACTTGCTGGCGAGATTATGTCTCCACCATCACCTCTGCTTCCTCTATGAGTGCAGTCTGGAAAAAAGTACGAAAACTGAGTGGTAAATATTCTCCTGACCCGGCTCCTGTTCCCTGCGGGTTGCCGGTTTTGATATAGCAAACCCACTAGATGTTGCCAATGAAATGGCAATATCTGGTCCATATTTCTCAGGGACTCCATCTATGCCCTCATTTCTTTCCTCAAAGTCTGCCAAGAGTTAGCCCCCTTGGATTTTTCCCTTCTCTCAGAGAAGAACAGTATAATGTCCCTTTTTTACACTTCAAGAACTGGAGGCAACACTCTCAGCTTGTCGATCATCGGCAGGGGGCCCACGACATTCATATTCGTATGCTACAACATTTACATCAGTCGCCCTTGCAGTCCTATTACGCCTTTACAATCTTATTGGTCACAAGGGAGTTCTTCCACAGCTGTGGAAATCCGCCATTGTTCTCCCTTTCCGCAAACCAGGCACTACGGGACATGAAACCTCCCACTATCGTCCCATTGCTTTTACCAGTGCATTTTGAAAGTAATGGAACGCCTAGTAAATAGACGTTTAGTGTGGTATTTAGAGACACACAAAAAGTCTCTCAACTCGTCAATATGGCTTTCGTAAGGGACGTTTCTACCATAGACCCCTTACTACCTTGGATACTTTATGTTCGTAATGCCTTTGCGAATAACCACTCAGTTATTGCCATATTTTTTGCCCTTGAGAAGGCATATGACACAACTTGGAGGTATAATATTTTAGCCCAAGCCCACTCCTTCGGCCTTCGAGGCAATCTACCATCCTTCCTTAAGAACTTTTTAACTGACAGGCATTTCCGTGTTGGGTTAAAAATGTGCTCCCCCGGACTTTATCCAAGCTGAAGGTGTCCCCCAGGGATGTGTTCTGAGCACAACACATTTCTCCTTGCTATTAATGATTTGGCTCTAGTCTTCCATCAATATTGGTCATCAGTCTATGATGATGACTTCCTATTGCCTGTGCAGGCGCTGACTGTCACCTCATTCAGTTTCTCTCCAACATGCAGTCGACGTGTTTCCAATTGGGCCACCACACGAATAGGTTTAATTTTTCCATCACTAAAAACCCACCAAATCACTTTCAATAGATGCTCTATCATCTCCGATATCAACTTCTGTACCTCTTATGGCTCTGTATCCCTGACGTGATACAGTAAAGTTTCTGGGCCTCCTATTTGATGTAGGTTATCCTGGAAACTCCACTTACCTTCTTCTGAAGGCAACTTGTCGCAGACCACTGGCTGGAACCTTCTTAAACCCTTGGTCATCTTCATGGGGAGCTGATCGTTCGAAATCCCTCCTTCACTACATTCCACCTTATTTTATCGAAACTGATTATGGTGAACCAGATCTATTCAGCGGCATCTCCTGCCTACTTCTCTTAGCCTTACCCCATTCTCACCTAAGGATTACGTTATGCCTTGGTGTTTTGCGCTCTTCCCCTGGTCGAGTGCCTCTATGCAGGAAGCGAACGTTCCATCCTTATCGATCGCCGTGGATGCCCATTGCTGCGCTACTATGTACGCTCTCATTGATCTCGCAATCCTTTCCATTTATAGAATGGTCATGATTTTAGTAGACATTCTCTTATTTGTTCGCTGCACCTGTTACTCCGTCCCTTCTCTCTTCGCCCTTCATTCGCTCTAGTCGTCTCTTCAACTACCACTTTCTTTGTACATGTAGAATCTCTCTTTTCCCTACCCCCCTGAGGAAGTTCCAGCTGTTCGAGTCTGTTCTTTCTCCCTCCCTGGCTCGACCGGACCACCTTGATACGTCGCTTCCCGTTTCCCTTTTTCTTGACCACTTTCACTCTCATTTCATGCCATTGCTGTGTACACAGATGGCTCTAAGTCTTCTGACGGTGTAGGATCGCAGCGTGGATTTACGGACAGCGTCGTTACATGGATTTACTATCTTCTCAGCTAGTATTTTTACTGCTGAATTATATGCCATCCTTCAGGACTTATCGTATTGCTTCTATGCCTGTGTCATCAATTTGTGGTTGTCTCAGACTCCATTAGTGCTTTACAGGCTATACCAAAATTTGATACACCTCATCCCTTAGTCCTTCCGTATCCAACTTTGCTATGTCCGCATCTTTACCAAGGCATAAAGATATTGTTTTTTGTTGGGTCCTGGTCATGTTGACGTACAGGGCAAGGAAAAACAGGCAGACACTGCGACAGCGCGTCAGCAGTAACATGGACCTACTAGTTTCTTATAGAGTTATTCCATTTTCGGACTATTTTACCTGCAATATCTTCCACCGTCCACAAAGTTGGCAACAAACGTTGGATCTACTATGCTCGCAACAAACTTCAATCTATTAAACGAGTATTGGTTTCTTGCCGTTCTTATTCTCCAATACCCCCCCAGTGTCGAGGTTGGGAGACTACCCCCCCCCCCCCCCCCCCCACACTCTCTCCCGCGACTCCCCAGTGTTCGCATTGGCCATACCGTCTTACTCATGGATATTCATGGAGAGGCTTCTTGCTCCTCTCTGTGAGAATTGCCAAGCCTATTATCAGTCAGGCCACATTCTGTTGGACTGCCCGCTTTATCAACGAGCAACGCAAAAATTACCTCTGTCGTTCGTCTTCCGCTCTGCTGCTCTTCTTTACCTTCACCTTCTCGTGATGGACCCACCTTTCATCCGGCACTCTTTTCATGGACTTTTTGACAACAACTGACTTACTTCACAAATTCTGATACCTTCAGCCCTTTCTACTTCAATCTCTTGCTACCCTTGAACCCGCGTACTATCCCTGCCCCGCTGTTTTCTGTAACCTGCTGATCTTCCCCCCTCCTTTCCGCCATCCAATTCCTTGCTTCCTTCCCTACCCTGCAGAGCTGTATGCCCTTGTGGCTTAGCGCTTCTTTTTGATTATAATAGTAATAATCTTATTATTGTCTCAAACTGCTAAACTGAAACCCAAGATTGTAAATTTACCCACTCTTTGAAAGAATACAGCTTAGCCAATTATCCGTTTTATATTCATCTGAAGACCAAGGTGAGAGGAATCCAGGAGCATTGTGCAACTCTGAATACTGTCCCACAATTTACATACCAATGTCTTGCTTCTGAACAAAGCATCACTCCAATTATATTTAATGAGTTGAGTGCATTATGGATGAAAGAGAATCAGTTACAATTAAAAGTGTCAATCTTAGATACATGGATGCATTTGAGTGCAAGGAGTATGGCAACAGTTGTGTTGAGGGAAGAGGCCCAGTTATTGATGCATGCTCCAATTTCTTTATGAGAGCCATCACTCTTGAGTGAACACAGCAGAATACTGCTGCACAGTGGACTGGTGTAACTGATCCATCAAACGTAAATAATTTGTGAGTGTTTCTTGTGTGACTAAGGTATATACAGCTTAAGGCATTCTGTTTGGCTCAAGACGAAGCTTTGGTTGTGATTTAGAAGAGTTTTGGGGGGGAATTTCACTTACTACTGTGCAATCTACATCTTCAGTGCTAACTATAATATCAACCTTGACCTAAAACGCTGTCTGATAGTTGTGACATAACCCACAGGCATAAACACCAGACACAACATTCTCTACGACATTCCCGTGTCCGACTAAACTTTTCAAAAAATTCAATGTATGTCAAAGGCCCTAAAACCTGGAATACCCTAACTGAGAATCTAGAACTTCAGACACATTCATCACCTTCAAAACTACCATTTGAAACAAACACCTTATCTCCCTGATACACAGTCAACTAACTACACGTATACCACCTGGTATGGTTCACACTTACACTCACTCACTTCATTTACCATAAACAGAAATATTAATTCAATCTTAAATAATGATCTGTAGATCTCCAATACTGAAACTATGTACTGTGCCAAAACTAAGCATTCACATTGTACTCACAAATAGTATTTTAGTCACGATAGCCATAATACCAACTTACCTATAATTTGTATATTTTACTTTTACAAATTAAGAATAACATCGTCCATGCCGAAATGCCTAGCCATGCTAAGCATTCTGTGGTGTCACTCTGTATCACAATTTTACACTTTAAAACCCCACCAATAACCAAATTTCTGTAAAGCCTCATTGTATCCTTATGAGAATAAACTTTGAATTTGAATGGAATTTGAATAAACCACCTCAAATACTTGTCTTTTTATTTTCTTCCCTATAATTCCTTTACATTCATTCTTTACGATAAACATTATTAAAAACACTGTTACAAAAACTATTTCCAATTACCTCCCAATCCCCCTCCCACAACTCACTCCTAACTCCCCCTACATTCATCTAATCCCCATCCCCCAAATACACTCATTTTATACACTACTAAACTCACCAAACAATAATATACATTTTCCTATCTAACAATCCCACCCTCCACCCACCTATTTAAACCCCATCCCCAGTATACAACCCTCACTCCTTCCCTCACCCTACTTAACATACCTTCATTCATATTACATCTAAATTATTAAATCTATCCATATAATCCTTTATAATACCTTTACATCACCCTTGTTCCATTTCCCTCCTTTCTCTTTTTCTAATACCCCTTCACCACACTTACCCCATTACCACAAATAAAAAACACCCCATACACCACCTTACAATGTGTGTACCCTACTCCCCATCTTTTCACCCAAAAAGATCCCCTTCTGTGTGTGTGTTCAAACAACAACCCCCTTACCAATCACCCACTAATTACTCCCCATTCATATTACCACCAACTCAATTCTAATTACATCCACATACAAATCCAATATCCTACAACCAACCTTCCTTTCTCCCTAATAACAAACTGTCTCTCAAAACACTTCAACTCATATAAATGTATACGTGTTGTAATTTCATTCCAACCACTCTTCCTAACTCCATTACGTTGTTGAAACCAGATTATCCACAACCCAACCTTTTCATACCACTTCACATATTAAATAAAACTCCATCCTCCCCCCCATCAATTAAAAAACTATCCATCCCATCACAAACTCATTATTGTCTTAACCACACTGTAAATACTAATAAAAACATACCCCAATTTCATTGTAAATAAAATCCCATCCACACCTCTACCCCCTTCAAATATACCATCATTATAACATCTCTTACCCAAAATACAACACCAAGTGTCCCATCACACATATTTCATATTATTTCCTATCACCATCTCAGTCCTATACCTGTGCTAGCTGTGTCCACTGCACACACATAGACATACAGACTGTCACTCATCAGTCTCTCTCGCTGTGCCATCAGAAGCACACCTACCTCTCACACGCACTACATACTCAGTATCTATAGTCAAGTCCAACACCTCGCCAAATCCCCATGTAACTACCATCAAAACTCACACTGAGCCCCATGTCCCATCGTTCATCACAACAACACCAATCTAATCTCCTGTTCTCATCTTACTATACCTGATCTACAGCTCAGTTGCTAAAATTGCATCAACTCCCATACTCATGCAAAGCCATTACTCAATATAGCTTCCTATATGTACACATAAGAACATCGCCTTCTGAACTATTAGATGGCCCCACCCCAATTACCAGATACACTACACTCCTCTCAGCGCACACGTAGAGCATAAGTGTCTACTGTATTCGGACGAAACTCGAATTAAACACAGATCATATGAGATGAGATATATAGATCGACCTACGAAGTGATATAAAGATCTGAATGTACTTACTCCACAACTCAACCTAATCTCAACATAACATATATAACAGCGCTACCCATATGATCAACAGCTGAGCAAAGCGTCACATAGTTTACTCTCTATGCGCCACTCGCCCCTCGTAACACACAATGGCCACTCTTGACAGCTCAGCGCGCACACTACATGTTCCAACCCCAGGCGCACAATTGTGCCCTACTGCAGCTCTCCGCACATACTCATATACCGACCGCCTCTCATTGATGCGTGCCTCTCCAATAACTCAATGCACCTAACCATCATGAAACCGACTCCACCTCATTCACGTTCATTTCTCTACAGGAGCCTCAGTGCTCATGACCAGTTCTCATGAAGAGTCATGTAGAGATGAACAGACGGATCTTTAGGGGAAAGACGGTGGAGCTCTGCCAAGCTAATCCATATACGACCACATTTGTACACATTATTATTATGATCAAAAAAGTAGAGCTAAGCACAAGGGCTATACAGTGCTGCAGGAAGGGAAGGAAGCGACGGTATTGGATGCAGAAGGGAGGAGGGGATGATTCAGTAGGTTACAGAAAACAGCGGGGCAGGGGGATAGTATATGGGTAGAGGGTATGCAAGAGATTGAATAAGAAGGCTGAGGTATCAGAATTTGTGAACGTAAGTCCCAGGTGTTGTCAAAAAGTCAATGAGTGAGTTCTGGATGAAAGGTGGGTCCCATCAGCGAGAAGGGAAGGGTAAATGAGGAGAGCAGCGGTGAGCGAAGACGACGACGGATGGTAAATTCTGCGGGTCGTCTGTAAAGTGGGGCAGTCAACAGATGTGGCTGACTGATAATGGAGCTGGCTATCTCACAGAGAGGAGCAGGGAGCCTCATCCATGTGATATCTTGGAGTATGACGAGTTGGCCAATGCGAAGCGGTGAGAGTTGTAGTCCTCCCAACCTCGACATGGTGATAAGAAGATGGCCAGTAACCTATACTCGGTTGAACATTATAATAGGTATAAAATACGAGACGGTTGTTAGAGTAAGAACATATGCAACAGTTAGGTATTCTTTTATTATGAAAACGTTTCGCCTACACATAGGCTCTTCTGTCAAGTTACTAGAAAAGTTGATGAAGCAGAAGAACTTGAAGACGATGTAATCTGTCATCACCTTAAAGTTTTGAGGTGGGTCAAGTCCCTAGTCTTTAGAAGAGCCATTGTTCGCCATTGTATGAAACAATTATGAGATGACGTGACAGAATGGAGACTGTTTATAGCGCCAAGAAGGTGAGGACTTAGGCATAGGAGAGGTAAGATACTCAGATGTTGAAGAGGTCATGTCCTCTCAAATCCAACCGCTCTCATAGTGGAGTTGTCGAGTTGATTTGTAGGTCTGTACCAAGATACCCTTGTGTTGCAGTATCTGACAGATTGACATTAAAATGGCTATAAATTACCGACAGTGTTGTTAGGTAAGGACACTAATATGCAAACACGTTAGGTTCTTTAATATGAAAAACGTTTCGCCTTCTACAGTAGCGCTTCTTCAGTCAAGAAAATACAGAAAAGTTGTTAGAGCAGAAGATACTTGCAAGAAGTTTAATCAGTCATCACCATTAAAGTTTTGAGGTGTCAGTTTCCCTCAGTTCTTAGAAGAGCATTGTTCCATAGTATGAATATCAATATGGAGATGAAGTGACAGATTGAGCTTTTTATAGCGCCAAGAGGTGAGACGGTAGGCCACTAGGAGAGGTAAGAACAATGCTCTTCTAAAGACTGAGGGACTGACCACCTCAAAACTTTAAGGGATGATGGCTGATTACTTCGTCTTCAAGTATCTCTGCTTCTATATCTTTTCTGTACTTGACTGAAGAAGACCTACTGTGTAGGCGAACGTTTCATAATATAAGATACTAACTTTGTTGATATGTGTCTTACTAAAACTCGGTTAAATAGATTGATAATTGTTGCCGAGCATAGTAGACAACGTTGTTGCCAACGGGTGTGAATGGTGGGAAAGATTTTGCCGCAAAATAGTCCGTAAATGAATACCTCTATATGAAAACTGTAGGTCATGTTACTGCTGACCGCACAGCAGTGTCTGCATGTTCATTGCCCTGTACCGTCATCATGACCAGGGACCAGCTTAAAAACCAATATCTTTATTGTTGGTAAATATCGCCGGTGTAGGCCAAAGTTGGATTACAGGGACTAAGGGGTGAGGTGTATCAACATTTCTGATTTAGCTGTAAAGCACTAAGGAGGCTGAGGACAACCACAAATGATGGCACAGGCTAGATTGCAATTGCGGATATGTGCTGTAAGATGACATACAATTCAGCAGTAAAAATACTAGCCGAAGATGTAAAAATGCCCTTGTCAATGTGTCTGGAAAACATGCTGCCCGAATCCTACGCTGTCAGAAGATTTAGAGCCATCTGTGTACACAGCAATGGCATGTGAATGAGAGTGAAAGTGGTCAAGAAAAAGAAGAGTCGGGAAGCAGACCGTAGACAGTTGGGCTTTCGTGCAAGGGAGAGAGAAAGAACGACTCGAACAGCTGGAACTTACACAAGGGGGGTAGGGAAAAGTGAGAGCTACATGTAATTGAAGAGGTGGTAATTGAAGAGAAGACAAGAGCGAATGAAGGCGGAGAGAGGCGGGATGGAGTAAACAGGGCAGCGAACAAATAAGAATGTTCTACTAAATATCAGTGACCATTCTATAAAATGGAATGATTGCGGAGATCATAAGAGCGTACATAGTTGCAAAGGCAATGGGGCATCACGGCGATCGGTTAAGAAGGACCGTTCGCTTTCTGATAGAGGCTCTCGACAGAGGGAAGAGCGAAGCCAACAAGGCATAAACTATAATCTGGTGATGAATGAATGGGGTTAGGGTTAAGTGATTGAGAGAGTAGCAGGATATGCCGCTGAATAGATCTTGGCCACCATAATCATGTTTCGATAAAATAAGGGTGGAAATGTAGGCTCGAAGGAGGGTTCGACGATCAGCTCCCATGAAAGATGAGCAAGGGT
This sequence comes from Cherax quadricarinatus, assembly GCF_026875155.1. Classification (NCBI taxonomy): domain Eukaryota; kingdom Metazoa; phylum Arthropoda; class Malacostraca; order Decapoda; family Parastacidae; genus Cherax; species Cherax quadricarinatus. The sequence continues at coordinate 56,397,426 of NC_069416.1, forward strand.
TTTAAGTAGGTTCAGCGTCGGCTGTGACAATTTGCCTTTTAGAGTAAGGGAGTAGAGGTTGCCAGGATTACTACGTTCAAAGAGGAGGCCAGAAACTGACTGTATCACGTTCAGGGATACGGGAGCCATAGAGGTACAAAGGATGATCCGGAGATGTCAGATCGTCTAGTGAAAGTAATTTGGTGGGTTTTTAGTGTGGAAAATTTTAAACCACATGTGGTGGCCCAATTGGAAACACGGTCGACTGCATGCAGGAGAGAACTGTAATGAGGTGACAGTCAGTGTCGTTGCACAGGCAATCTTGCGAAAGTCATCAACATAGAGTGATGACTCAAATTTATGCTTGATGGAAGACTAGAGGCTCAACATCATTAATAGCAAGGAGAAAAAGTGTTGTGATCAGGAACACATCCACTGGGGGGACACCTTCAGCTTGGATAAAGTCCGGGGAAGACATTATTAACCCAAAACACGGAATATGCCTGTCAGGTTAAAAAAGTTCTTAAGTGAAGGATGTAGATGCCTCGAGGCTTAAGAGTGGGTTTGGCTAAATTATTTTACCTCCAAGTTGTGTCATATGCCTTCTCAAGGTCAAAAAATATGGAAATAACTGGAGTGGTTATTCGCAATGGTCATTACGAACATACGTATCCAAGTGTAGTAAGGGGTCGATGGTAGAACGTTCCTTACGAAAGCCATAACTGATCTAGTGGAGAGGACTGTTGTGTGTCCTCTAAATACACACTAAACGTCTATTTACTAGGGTTCCATCATTTTGCAAACTGCATGGTAATCAGAGCGATGGGTACGAGACGATAGTGGGAGGTTTCAAGGTCCAAAAGATGCCTGGTTTGCGAAAAGGAGAACATGGAGGATTCACACAGCATGTTGCAAGAACTCCTTAGTGACCAAATAAGATTGTATTAAAGGCGTAATTGGACTGCAAGGGGCTGACTGATGTAACTGTTGTAGCATTCGATATGAATGTCAGTCGGGCCCAGCTGCGATGATCGGCAAGTGAGAGTGTTGCCTCCAGTTCTTTGAAGTGTAAAAGGAACATTATATGTTCTTCTCTGAGAGAAGAAAAGTCCAAGGGTGTGCTAACTTCTGGCGGACTTTGAGGAAAGAAAGAGGGGCATAGATGGAGTCCCTGAGAATATACGGACCAGATGTTGCCATTTTCATTGGCAACATCTAGGTGGGTTTCTTTTTTGGGGGGGGCTTTTTTTTTTAAATATCAACACCGGCAAACCCGCAGAACAAGAGCAGGGTCAGGGAGAAATATTTACCATACAGAAAAGTACATAAAAACGCCTCACTACTAGAGGATGCAGAGGTGATGTGGGAGATATAATCTCGCCAGCAAAGTCCATTAGCATCACGGATGACACGGCGAGACGATCGCAGCTCTGTTAAAATCAAGGAAGTCTCTCTGTGGTTCTATTGTACCGGGTACCTGTCCCATGCAGCGCGTTTCAAACGTACTGCACGAGCACAAGCAGGAGACACCAAGGCAGCATTTCTGCGAATGCCTGCCCGGACAGTTTGGGGTATAGAATGAGAAGTCGCGGTTAAACAGAGGATGAGAAAGAGGTGTAAAAGCTCATCGATTGGAGGACGAAGAAAGAAACCTCTCTAAAAAAAATTTAGGTGTGAAGTAAAGGTTCAATTTGCCTGATCAAATTGCCAGCGTGGGTGCGAAGAGGTGGTGGAAGTGAAGGGGAAGTCAAGATTGATGTGGGAAAATGATCGCTGTCATGAAGTCGGTGAGAAAGACCAAGGAGTTATGAACTGCGGTGGAGGAAGATGCAGACTGTGAGATCGATGCAAGAGAGAGTGTGATTTCTAGGATTTAACATGGGTGTGACGTACCTGTCTTTAAAAACATGGAGGGAGTGGGTAGCATGAAAAGCCCTCTAACTGGATGCCATGGGAATCAACAGTGAGGACCCTCCCAGAGGAATTGGTGGGCATTAATAATCAACCAAGTAAAAGAATCGGTGGCGGTTAATGACGAAACAAGAAAGGCAATATCACGGATAGATAATAGACGAGAAGGAGAGTGATATAAAGGACAGAGCGTATACTCAATATCGCATATGTGGATATGGGCTTCTGTTGTATATGCTGCAAGGTATGAACAAATAAGCTGATGCGTACGGTATATCAGTTGCATAGAAGAAGGGCACTTTCATGAAGTCCATCAGGAAAAGGATCTTGAAGAATACAATAAATTGTAGCCTGATATGGGTGAGATAGCAGCAGAGTGTAATTTGGGTTTCCGTAAGCAAACACCAAAGGCCCCCCTGGATTACCCCTGAGGCAGCGTATATTCCACTGTATATAGGCCATGAGGGCAAGACAAAGGGATACCTGAAATCCGGAGTAAGGGTTCCCAGGGGACTAGAGGGGTTTAGAAAAGCCCACATGGGGAGGAGTGGAAAACGTTAAAAGGGAGCGAAAGGAAGGGGGCCTGTAAAAAGAATTTTGCCAAAGGGAGCAGAGGAGAGAGAAGGATGGAGGGTGGATCAAAGCCCCATTGAGGGTTTGGTCTCTGCAATATATTCAGAATTGCTTCAAGTGTTTCAGAATTCAGATACATGTATGGGAAACAATATTGGAAATGGTAGGGGGGGGAGAGTAAAGATTGGAACGTACTGGACTTACCAAGGTGGGGGGGGGGCGAAAGGTGGGAACTGGAAAGCGGGGAAAAGGGGACAGAAGAGGCAGAAACCTGGGGGGGTGGCAGAAGAGGAAAAACCCTGGGAGGGAAAACGGGGGAAAAGGTACATACGGGAGGGGGGTGAAACCTCTACACTTGAAAACGAACAGTAGAGGGGAGAACCGGGTCAGAGACGGGAAGGTAAAATAGGAGGTGGAAAGGGATGGGAGGTGTTAACGGACCTTTTTTATGACTTTTGAAAGTAGGGGGACGTTTGGGGAAAGGGGGGTCATACAGATTCGTCGCCTGGGCTTGTGAAGAGAACCAAAAAGCGAGATCAGACTGGGGCGTTGAAGTAGGGCTCTGAGCCGAGGACGCAAAAGAATTGATACAGGAGTGATTAGGGAGAGGAAACCACAGAGGTGGATGCAGAAGATTGGGATACCAGAATGGGGGGGGTTTAAAAGGGAAATAAGAAACCGAGGGGTCTTCCTTGGAGGGGGATGAGAAATGCCATGGCAAAAGGGGAGACCTCTGTCTTTGAGGTAAGGGATTTCCTGCCGTTAAGTAACTTGACAAGGGCTAAGTACGAAGGGTGACCTCATGAAAATTTAAGGAAGAGGGGGTCGATTGCAAGAGTATTAGAAGGGCATCGGACCACAGAGGGGGGCATTCGGCGAAGATCTGCAATATTTCACTGGGCCAAATCGCCAGCAATTTCTACACTTTTTTTGGGGGTAGGAATCACCTTTCGAACTTTTTAACCGATGTCCTGCTACATAAACTGAGGATGAAGTTCATGGCTGTCAAAATTTAAAGAGCCACATTGCAGGGGGACGTCCTTTCCCCCGGGGAGGAAAACATAAATGTTTTTACCTTTGGGTTGGGGGATCTTTGGGGTTCCAGCTGTTCAAGAATGTCAGTGCCAAAATTCGGAAATTTTTTTAACATGGGTATGGGGCGAATGGGGACCCCAAAATTGAGGGAAAGATTTTTTGAATTGACAGAAACAGTATGAATGGGAAAGACGGAAAGCTCATGAGCCTGGGAGCATTTTGTACGGGGATATGGAACCGCTCTTAAGAGCAGAAAAGAAATAAACTTTACCAAAATGGGGGTAGGAGTCCTTCCAAAACGTGGTCAAAAGATAGGGGGTAGAGGAAATCGGTCAAAAGTAAGAATTTAATCCATGTTCGTCTGAAACTGAGGTGGAAAGGTAGTGAAGGACGTTCGTCGTTTCTGAGAAAACGAGAAAGGGAGAGAAGTTTCATCAGCAGGTAATGTCGTTGGGTTTAGGGGTTTGGGGCCAAGTTGGTCCACGTGGAACGGGGCGCGATTCAAAAAACCGGAAACATAGTCAAGGGGAAACGAAGGCAGAAAATCGAAGGTTCAGTCGAGGCCTCATTTCCCGAAAGGGGAGGAAACAGCACCGGCAAGAGGACAGAGGCATAGGGTGTCTGAAGAGTGGTCCAAAGATGAGGTAGGGTCAGAACGGTCCCGGGGATATAGGGGTCATGGAAGGGCGCCCTGGTTAGGTTACGCTTTCTTTTTTTTTAAGAAAAAAAAAAAAAAAAGAAAAGAAAATAAAAAAAAAAAAAGAATAAAAAAGGGGGGACCGGGGAGGGTAGTTCCTAGAGGAAAGAAAGGGCCAGAAATCTCCCCCCCTGCCCCAAAGGGCCTCATCACCGCAATACGCGAGCACATGGAACCCCTGCCATACCCCACCCCTCATGCCAGTAAACTAACAGTCTGGGATGGGGAAACCCCACATCTGCGAGCTACCTCGGGGGACAAAAGGGGAGGGACGGCCGGAAAATCCCCCACAAAGCATACCTCCTTGGCACCCCCCCCGAAACCCCAAAGGTGGGTTCCCCCAGAACACCCCTCGCCCGAAGCCCCAAAGCCACCCCCCGGGAGAAAACCGGGAAGGGGCGGGGCATCCCCAGGCAATCCAGATTCCACGGCAAACTACCCACCCCAAGAAACCCCAACGAATGGGATGGACCCCCCGGGACCCTTTCCCTACCCAGAACTCGTCCTGTGTGGAGAAAAAAAAAAAAAAAAAAGTTCCAAAAAAAAGGCAAAAAGGGGGGGGTGGGGCGGAGGGGGGAGGGAAGGAAAAAGGGGGGGGATGGATAGGGGAAAGTGGGATTGGGGGGGAATTAGGGTTTGGCGAGGAAGGAACCGCGGTCTAATTCCAAAATTTCACCACGCCAAAGGGGGCCCCCCTGAAGAGGACATTCGCTACCAAAAAAGGTGAAGAACTACAGTATCTACAAGAATTTAGCCCCATTGAAAAAACCCCATTAGTGTAATTTAAGATTTACCAATAGATGCAAAATGCTTTGTTTTCTTTAAAACCCCCCGAGACTACCCCTAGTAAAAAAAGGGGTTCTGCTCCAAAGTTAGCAAACCCCCCTGCAAAAAATTAACCTGGGGAGAGGGACTAGGGGTATGAAGGCAGGACGATATCGCTCACCAAAAAGTTTGGAAAAATTCTTCTCTGAATTTTTGAAGGGGTTGTAGTGATACTGCTCCCTTGGGGGGCAGCGAGATAATACTGCACCCCTCTCGGGGGCCCCTTTAAAAACAAAAAAAGCTTGGTGCGGTCATGGGCCCAACACATGGTGTGTGATTCTTTCTCTTAATCCATATATTATAGCAATTAAATGGGAGTTAAATTTGTGGCCTGTAGTTATAACTTTTTTCTTACATATGCAAGACATCACACTTCTGTAGAAGCAGTTATTAATGTCAGTCATATATTTTGTTGTTTTCAGAGTACTATGAAGATTCTAATTTTAATAAACCCAGAGATAAGGGCCCTTTTTTCTATCACAAAAAAACTCGCAACATATTTAGTCACTTAGCCTAAACCAATTACCCAAATTTTTAAATTT
>NC_069416.1:56403487-56425396 GCF_026875155.1 Cherax quadricarinatus
TCTGGCCAGTTAGTTCATATTTCCGCCACTCAAGTGCTGCCCCCTAGGGGCCTTGCCACTTCAGATCCCCAACTTGCCTCGCCTCACTCACACAGGGGCCCGGCTAAAGACAAAGTCTCCCAGTCTCTCTCGCGGCTGGCCCCCCCGGGGCCATGGCACAAACACACAACCTGTGTAACCCACCCTACTTAACAATAAACTGAACCCCCGAAAAAATTATCATTTAACTACCTCTCTACAGCTACCAAACAACCCCTTTATATAAACTCCGGGTATACCCTTCCGATTTAACTCTTTTTTATCACTATTTTTTGTGTTCGATTGTTAAAAAATTGAAGAGCACGCCTACTTCGCCTGCCAATTATCCCTTTAGCACCATTTTGGTGCAAATTACCATGACCCGCCTTTTCAAATCTTTTGAAAATCTGTGTATAAAAAATCACATTTTTTTTTTTCCAGTGCATCCAAGACCATATCATAGGGTCCATTTGAAAGGGGCGGGAGTGCCCACTCTAAACCCAATCGTCCTGGATTGTGCAATTTTCGGATTTTCCAATTTTTTGCAATTCTGCTTTAGAACTTTTTCAAAGATTTTTATAATGTGGGAAACGTTAAAACTTTGGCTTAGTTCTTACTATTGCTTTGCTGCCAAAACTATGAAGTGGGGTTTATATCTGTTTTTTTTTAGGACTGGGAATCTCCCCTGTTCTGTGTTCCTTTCTCCACAGCATACTTAGGGCCAAGAGAGGGGGTTTCTTGCAATCTTAATGAGCCACTTTCCACGAGTTTGGACCGGGGCGAGTGCTGGTATGTTTAAATGGCTTTCTCAAAGTCCATGGGTGGGGAATTCAAAAATTTGGCCTACCGACAGGTTTTTGGACTTTCATGAAAAAAAATTTTTTTTGGATTGTCTATCTTCAACTTATTAGGGCTCGCTGAACAAGTAAAAATTGAATTTCGTATCCCACTCATTTCTTGTTGTCATCTGTTAGGACCCTCTTGTCTGAGCAAAGACACACTAGATGTTTTTTTGCCTTTTTGGGGATAGAAAAGAAAATTTCAAATTTCTTTCAATTTCACAAATCACTTTTACTCCTCTTTTCTCTCCGGGATCCTCACATCCTTTAACTTAAGCTCGATTTTTTCCCATTCCCGGGTTAACGCCCCTTCCGTGTTTTAGAAAATTTTACTTTTTGGGGACTCAGTGATTTTTCGTCTTTAGAGGGAGCGTCTCCCCTTTTTCCCCAGCTTACTATTCCCTTTTTCCTTTTCCCTTGGGGAATATCCCTTGAACACACTCACTACCAAAAGCGATCTTTTCCAAGGGCAGTTTTCAATGGGTCCCCCAGAAAATTTCCCCCCTTTTTTTAACCCCTGTGTGCGGGTTTGTCGTTCTGAATCATCATCCTATGTTAGTAATAATATAACTTTAATTTCAAAGTGGTGGCCCGGGTAACCAGCGGAACCCCCGGGTAAAGGTGCCAAAACTCCAGCTGCGGTCATCACATGATAAGACCCGCACCTGGAAACACTTGCCCTGTTCCTATCATTTTCCCTAGGGGGCCCAGGCCGGGTGCTAAAGCTCTCGCCGGGTTCGAGTCCCAGCGAGGGTAGAAACACTGGCGTGTTCTTTACACTGGTTGCTATTTTACCCCCATAGTAAAATGGGTCCTGGGTCTTAGATCGACCCACACTAGTCGACTGAGAAAAACTACCAAATTTGGGGGAAATGCCAGCTAACAAGGGGCTTCTATATAGATATGTCATTTGATTCATTTAGGCCTTATACCTTTCGTGTATTTGTAGAAATAATTTTTAATTTTACATTAAAATACAGCTCCCCGGGGGCCCAACTATCTTTATTATTTTCGAAAGTATGCCACAATATTTTTTTGCATTAATGCGCCTCCCTTTTTCAAAAAGACACAAGCCCTCATCTCCCTTTTTTTTTGCTACGATTCGCCAGCCTTTTCGATATCCGGGACTAAAGGAGACCTTCCCAGATCCATTACCCCTTAAAAACCTGTTTTGATGTATATCCCGCATAGTACGAGACAAATCCTATGGTTCGGGTTTCAAAAGGGTTTTGACAATGACAGCCCCTCAGGAAGCGGGGAGAGCTCAATGAATATAAGCTATGACTATTTTGGGGACAGCAAAATCGAAATAAAGCCGCTTAGCTAATTGTGGGGTCTTAGGGAAGAAAATTTTTAAATTTGGGGGGAACAAACCATACAATTAACCCCCGGACGGGGCGGGGCAGTTCTTTTTTTGAATGACTCCCCGGTAAAAAGAAGCCACACGCCCTGGGGACCCACAGGGGGGGCCCCTGGGGCACGGGATGCAGACCCATGGGAAGAACGACGCCGACGTATGGGAAGGGGGCCCACGATCACCGGGTAAGGCCGCGTCCTTAGTACGTACAGGAAATACCGCCACCCAAATAGCACAGCCATGATACCCTGCGACCCCACCTCCACCCATCCGCCCAACCCTATTTTTAAACCACCACGGGTTTGGTGGTGTGTGGTTGTGAACAAAGAATAAATAAGCAAAGAAAATGGTCCTGAAAAAACTAGCTCTTCCACTCCTTGACCACGAAATCGAAATGACACATTGCAAAAAAACCATACCCACGGTGGGTTTAAACCTCGGCCCTCAAAACTCCAGACCGTCGCGTTGCCACTGGCCATTGGTGCCTAGCAAACTTTCCTATGGTGTAGAAAGTACCTATTGGGTGAATCTTATTGAAGCTACTGGGCCCCTGGCTAACGCGACGGCTGGGTTTTTTGGGCCGCGGGGTTCAAACCCCACCCCCGGGGATGGTTTTCCACCCTTTTGAAAAAAAAGGGGGGGTCAAGATTAAGTGGGGCCAGCACACCTATGCAGTGTTTCACAACTCCACAAACGAGTGAGGGAGCTGGGGAAAATTTAGAGAGGAGGAAAAAGTGGGGGTCAATCATTTATTTCATTAAAAAAATTCTTAAAATGGGCTGCGCACACTGGGAACTGGGATGAAAATATTCCACAAACATGAGTTACCCAAGCACCCAGGGTTTTTATCGCGACAGAGTATATAAAGACAGGGTGAGGGACACTGGTTATACCAATTACTGGTTTGGACACAATTTCATTTTGGCAAAAACGAAACTTTTAGGGGGGTGAACTGTTTCATAATACAATTAAAAAACATAAATTTTCATTAAGGAATTGGGAAGGAATACATTAAAAAAGAGAGTTATAGAAATTAATTAAAACAACAATTTCAATTAATAATAAAAAACGACTAAAGATGTTTCCCCCAGGGGAAATATTAGCGTGTTCCTTTCACCCCGGTTTTTCTAGGGCCCAAATAAAAGACCGGAGGACGGGGGACACATCCTGGGGGTTGTACTGGGGTGGGGCCATCCTGGTTAGGGACTGGGGGGGTCGCATCCTGGGTTTAGGGACTGGGGTGGGGCGCACCTGGGTTTAGTGGACTGGTGTGGGGCGCATCCGGGGGTTTGTGGGCGGTGGGGTCGCATCCGGGGGTTAGTGGACTGGTTGGGGCGCATCCTGGGGGTTAGTGGGCTGGTGGGGTCGCATCCCCGGGGGTTTGGCTGGTGTGGGGCCTCCCTGGGGGTTTTGGGCGGGGTGGTCGCATCCTGGGGGTTAGGGACTGGTTGGGGTCGCATCCTGGGTGTTTGGGCTGTTGGTCGCCCTGGGTGTTAATGGACTGGGGTGGCGCATCCTGGGGTTTTTGGACTGGTGGGGGCGCATCCTGGTGTTATGGACTGGGTGGGGCGCATCCTGGGGGGGGGTTTGGGAGGGTTGGGCGCACCTGGTGTTATGGACTGTGTGGGGCGCATCCTGGGTGTTAGTGGGCTGGTGGGTTTGCATCCTGGGGCAAAACTGACCCATTTGTGGAAATGCTAGCATAACAACGACTTTCTATATAGTATAGTCATGATTACTATGATTTGTATACCTTGCACCCTTAGGGTAAAGATTATTAACAAAGTATGGTAATGTATTGGGTACCGAAGTATAAAACACTTGGGGGACAATAGGATCCAATTCAAAACTTCTTGTGGCAGGAGGAGAAAAAGTATTTAGGGGACAAGCAAAATGTTGTCTAGCTACTGCAGTACTATAAAAAACCAATTCTAAATTGATAAACAAACTTTTGAGCAAACTATTAGCCACACCTGGGACACAAACTTTAGCTAATTTAAAGTTTTTTGGGCACAGAACGTAACACCATGGCTATAACCAATTAATTTTCAAAATGATCAAGGATCACCTTGTTCATTATAGATGGCTGGGGTAACTCCATTACTGACGCAAGACACATTGTTCCACGTGTACTGGTAAGTTAAATACCACAATACACATTGGGAAAACCTCAGATAAACTGAAAAAAAGTATTATATTTTTCTCCCAGTCTCCCAGCAGAGTTTCTGAGGCTAATACATTACAATCCTTTCCAAGATGTTTACTTTTTTCTGACAATCGCTATGTTTTTGGAATAGACATTTTTTCCCAGAGATTTTAAACCCGTACATATTCCCGCAGTACATTTATAAATTACAATGTTTATACCTCATTATATTTACTCCATGCATTTTTTGTACACTGGGGAATTTTTTAAATACTAACATACTTCTGTGCATTTTTCACATTAACACACACACACACACACACACTCACACCACACACACGCGGGCGGGGCCAGACTGATCTCGACCCCTGCAACCCAATTAGGGATACACCACAGTACTGTGTATATTAGGCCCCAAATGGGGAGCAACACCCGTCTGGAACCCCCACCGGGAAGCACCAAAAAGTTTTAAAAAAGTACAAAGGTTTTCAACAAGGCTAGTCCCCCAAACTCAGGGAATGTCACGAGAAAGGGTTTAAGGAAATCGACTGACGACACGGGGGACAATACTCGGGGAAAAGACAAGGGGGCAACACAGGATGTTTCCAAAAGGGGAACAAACAAGGGGTCACAACTGGAAACTGAAGACTCAGACGAGTCACAGGGACGTTAGGAAATATTTCTTTAGTCATAGAGCGCAGGAATGGAAAAGCAACAAGCGAAGAAGAGGCAGGAACCATACATATTTAAGAAGAGGTAGACAAAGTCAGGAAACAAGAGGGAGAGGGCCTATAGCGATCAGTGAAGAGGCGGGGGCCCGGAGCCGATCTCGCCCCTGCAACCACTTTTGGGGGTACAATTAGGGGAGTACATCTTAAGAAGATATAGGTAAAGCTAGAGAGGGGAGAGGACCAGTAAGAATGAAAAAGGCGGGGGCCCGGGAGCGGTGACTCGACCCCGCAACCACAAATATTTAAACCATATCAAAACCCCCCATAAAAAATCACAATAGGGGAGGGGGGAAAAACCCGGGGGGTCCAGCCCTAAAGAATCAAGTTTATCCAAAACCATCCGTTAATTTTATAAACCCCTTTTTTATAAGGAATCCATTTTTTAAAACCCTTTGGAAACCTTTTTCCCCGAGTAAAACCCAAATTTAAAAATTTTAAACTTTTTAACCCCTTTCATTTTACAATTTGGTTAAACCTTCATTTTCCCAAATTTTTTCCCCCCCACACAATTTGGCACACCTCGCGCAAAGGGTTTAAAAACCCCTTTTCCACACAATTGGTTAAAACACCCCTTTTTTTTTGGGGTTCAACCCCCGTCTTGCCAACGGGGTTCAACCCCTCGTTCCTTTTCAATTTGGGTAGAACTCAGATTTGGAGGGGTTTTTAAAAAAATTTCACAAAGGGGCAAATTAAGATTTGCCCAATTACGGGAGACGGGGGTTTGAGGGGGGACCTGTCCCAAACGAAAAACCCTTTCGGGCCCAAATTTTTTCCTATAAGCCCCCCTTTCCCCCTTCCATTTTTTTTTTTTAAACAGGAACAATTTTTTTAAGAGGGGACCCCACCTCAAACAAGGGGGGGACTGAACAGGGGAGACATTTTTTACCACCACAAAAAGTTTACTTTGGGGCGAAACTTTTAAAAAAGATACCTAATGGAAAGGAACCAAAGGGTTTTTAAAACCCAAAGTTACTCGTTTTTTTCACAAGGGGTTTAAAATGCATTTTTCAAACCAACCCCTGTTCATTTTAAAATTTTCAAATCTTTCATTTTAATAGGTTAACACCCCCAAATTTCAAAATTATTTGGGGAAACACCCTTTTTTTTACAAGGGGTTCAAATGTTATGAAACCATAAAATTTCCTTTTTAAAAGGTTTTTTTTTTGGATACATTTTTAACCCAATGAATTTCATAAAACAATTTTATAGAAATTAAATTTTAAATAAGAAAGTCCAAAAGCTTTTTTAAATTAAAAATTGGGTTTTTTTCTTTTAACAAAAAATAAAGAACCCCTTTGGTTACCGGAATTTTCCGACCTTCTTTTTAACTCAAATAAAGCCCCAAATTTCCCCTTAAAAATAGGATTAAAATTTCCCCAAAAAACTTTGGGGTTTATTTTAAACCAAATAAGCCATTTAAATTCTTGTTCAAGGTTTCCCAGCATAAAATATTGGCAAGGTTATATAAAAAACCTTCTTTTTTGTGGAAAAAATTATCAAGAATTTTTTTACAAATAAGGGGAGGTTTAAACAATAAAACCCCCTAAATTTAAGGTCACTTTAAATTTTTTTTCCAACTGAAATCTTTTCTTTTTTTTTTAATGGATCTTGAAAATTAAATTTTAATAAATCTCATTTTTTTAGGAAAAAATTCAAGTGGAAATCACTTTTAAATTAAAAGGAGTCGGGATTAAGTATAGAAAATTTGCCCAAAATATTAAAACCCCTTAAATTAAAATTTTGGGGTTTTTTAAAAACAGGGAAAATAAATCAAATCTTAAAAAGGGTTTTGTTAAAGAATGGGCCGCAAAACTTTTTTAAAAACCAACCTTTTAATTTATAGGAAGCCCCAAAGGGGGAAAAATTTTAAAAAAGGGAAAAAATGTTAAAAGCCAAAAAACCCCGGGGGGGAACAAGCAAAAAATTTAGTATTGGGGGGGGCCCCCAAACCAAAAAACCCCCCAGGGCCCCTACTTCCAGAAAAAAGGGCCCAGACGGAGAAACCCCAAAGAAGAGAAATGGGCACACCACACAAACAAAAGCGGAAAACCCCGGGCCCAAAAAATGGTCCAGCATTTTTTTCCCAAAACCAAACCTTTGCAAAAACTCCAAAAAAACTGGGGGAAGGCAAAGAAAAACCCTTTGGGAACATTTTTTTGGGCCAGAAGCGGCCCCTTTTCAATCCAACCTTTGCACAAAAATTTTAAGTTTTCCGAAAAGGAACCCCCTGGATTAACCTTGAAACAGGCAAATTAAAAGGGGTTTTGGGAATTTGGGAAAAAAAAATTTAGAAACGGGGATTACCCCCCCCAAAAAAATTTAACCAAGAAAGAAAGAAGGGAAGAAAGAAAGGAAAAGGAAAAGAAAAGAGAAGAGGGAAAAGGGGGGGGAAAAAAATTTTCAAAGAGGGTTCCCCATACCCCCCCCCCGGGTTCAACGCCCCACTCCTTTGCTGGTGGGGAGGGCTTCCCTCAACTCCCCCATCCCCCACCCTACCACTTCCCCCTCCACCCCCCCCCCACCTGGGGAAAAAAAAACATATGCTACCCCAACACCAGTGGTCATTTTCTTAGGTACCCTTCACCCGCTCATTAAGCAAAATAAATAGGCTAATCACTTGGGAGCACCTCATGCCTCAAGGCTGAAGACAAGGGCAAAAGATTTAGTTATTTTCACCAAAACATCAAAGGAAAGAAATTGATTACATAAGAACATAAAAAGAAGGAACACTTAACAGGCCTACTGGCCAATGCGAGGCAGGGCCAAGTCCCTACTGGGTTAAGCCAATGCCCCCAAACCCAGTCAGGTTTTGGGCAATTCACTTAAGAAGGAGCACGGCATCTGACCAGTACACAAGCTAGTCAAATCTACGACTTTATGGTAGGACTTTTACATCGTCTTCACATCTCTACTGCTCCGCCCACTTTGTACCCGACGAAAAGCCCACTGTTGGCAGTCGAAAGAATATAGCCTGTGACTTTTCTTCACCCTTTAAAAATAAATTATGTAAAACTCCATTATTTTTGAGCAGCAAAGGATACGTTAAATTTTGGGGTAATGGAAAAAAAAACTCTTTTTGTATCCCAGAAAAAATAACCCTAATACAATAACAAATTAAATTTTTTTCTCTCTTTGGCATTTAAAAAATTTTTGATATTAAACCTTTTCAACTACAAAACTCTGCGGTACAGTCCCTGGACCCATTTTGTACCCCCTTTAAACTTTTGACTACCCCCCACAGGGCGGGGATGGGGGAAAAAAAGATAAAAGCAAACTATTACACAGACTTTTCAAAAACTTTCACAAGTGTGGGCCTGGTGAAAGCACACAAAAAAGGGGATAAAGGAATAACCGAAAAGGTGGTAGATGGATCTATAACTCCTACAAATAAAACAAAGAAAAATATAAAAGTAAAGTCTGAGGCGGTACTGTAAAACGCTGTTCCACAAGGCACAGACTCGCCCCCCTTTTTATTTCCCCATCCTATACGACAGAGATGTCTACTCTTCCTTTGCGGATGACACCCGGGTTTTCCATGACAGTTCCGCATCGAAACACCAAAATTTTTCAAGCGACATCCCAAATCTTTAAAAGCCCCCCGAAAAATATGAAAATTCAAAGAAAATTCAATATCAGAATGAAAAACCGAGGAAATTTTAAAAATGTATAGGGGATACCACAAATTTTAACCCTACAATAAGGGGAAAAAGTAATGGAAGGACCCGGAGTGATAAATTCAAGAACCTCGCCTTCAAAGACCACACAAGTATCCACCGATCTGCCAGAAAAAATAATGGGTAATGAAACCTTCAAAACAGGGGCCCAAGCCCATGAGATCCCTTCAAAAACGCTTGTACTCACAGGGCGAATGCTGCTGCACAAAACTGCCCCCTTCAAAAGGAGGCGAAACCGCTACCGGGGGGCAAAGAACTTTACGGGACACACAAGTGGACAAGGGACCTAAATTACTGGAACGGTTGAAGTCCCTCGATTTTATTCCCGAACGCAGGCAGAAAAATACACAATAAAACACTGGGAAACCTGGAGAATTAGTACCAAACTGCCCACGAAAAAAAACTCCAAATTTAAAGCAAAAAAACTGGGGAAGTAACTTCCCCCGAGAAAAAACAGGGCCCACATACACTGGCAGCACATAAGTGTCAGGGCCCAAACTTTCAAAATGCCTCCCGCTGCAAAGGGGGATTACCCAAAAATCCCGGCTGTCTTTAAGAAGGCACTGGGCAGGCACCTAAAGTCAGACCTGACCAGCAGTTGTGGTTCGACGCTTTTTTCTGCGGCCAGAGTAACACCGGTTGTCAAACCCCGAACCTGCCCCGACCGGGCCCCCGGGGGCGCCGACCCCCGAAAACCTCTCGCGGGAAACTCCAGGTTTCATGGATTTGCGCCAAATGACTTCAGGAAAAGATACAATTTTTAAAAATCCCCCTCTAATTCTCAAGCAATTAAAATTTTTTTTAAAAACAATTTCACAATAAAAAAAAAACTTAAAAGGGGAATTAAATAAAATGACAAACCTTTAGGTCTTTTGGGGACACCTTCAAGGACATCATGCCCCATATTTGAAATCTTCATTGCTTTTAAGTCCGATCATGAACCCAAAAATTAATGTTTACCAAAATCCCCCTAAATTATATATTTTAAATCCAAAATTTTGTTCCATGAAAAAAATAGCCAAGATCATTGGGTCTTCAAAACCAAATTTCAAACCCGTCATTTATTAGTACCTTGAAAACCTAGGGGTCCTTCTAAATTATTATTTTAAACACAGGGAAGCGCTAAACCCGAGGATTTACAGCGAATGTGGGGGGGGGAGAAGGGGTTTAGACTCAAATTTGGGGAAATGAACACAGCTCCAATTCCCCAAATCAAGACCCCTCACCAGCACAAGGAACCTCCCTTGAGGGGGCCCCTAAAACACCCGGGATTTACTTTAATCCCTAAAATATGGCTTAAAGTAAGCTGTTAAACAGACACCTCATGGGGGAAAATTTTTATCATGTGAATGTATTTTTATAAAACAAAAAAAACGCTAAGCCACAGGGATCAGCCCATGTGAATGTAGAATTGTTTTATTGGTTTACGGGGTTAAAAAACCCAAACGACATGAGGTCATTATTTTTTAAGGCTCCAATGAACCTGTTTTCCCCGTATCAAAAACATTCAATACTGTATCGTCACCATTTTTAAAAGCTCAAACAACTGCGTAACAACTGGGTGAATACTTCAAATTGCGGGTTCATAAAAAAGTATTACCCCCAAGGGGGAAATTGTGTTTTTTTCGCAATGTGGGGCAGTCGCCAGCGAGAAAAGACAGTTTCCGCCCCTACCACTCGTCAGGGATTGGCGGTGTTAACAAGCACAGTCCCAATGGGTGATAAAACCCAAAAAAGTGTGGTCAGTGGGACACCAACAACACTCCACCCCACCACACCACACAACACTGCCATCTAGGCTGCAACAACACCATTTTCTCAGAAAACAAAAATCTTTTCAATATTTTCATGAAAAAAGGGGCAAAATAAAAATTACAGTGCAGAGCCTCCTTACAACTATTGTCTAGACATCATGCATAAGCATCTAGGTATATTCTATAACATGCAAAACTTTGCGTATTTACATAAATATATAAAAACAAAAGGGACAGGCCACCACAGGCAAGAGTTGCTATATTTAGCCATCTCCAACCTACCTTCCTTGTCAATAATTTCTACTGCGAGTGAGATATTCCACTTATTTTCGTTTCTACTCCCATTTGCGTTTCCTTACATATTTTCTATTTTATCATTCAGCTCCTAGCTCGTCATATAGGCAGCAGCATTCGTCTATATATACAGAGGAATATACAGTATGTTAAAAGATTTCACAAGTATCCATCACGTATTAGTGGTGTTGCTGAGGTCTACCCGGAGGTGTGTGCCACAGTATCCCAGTTAAACTGTTTACTGTGTGCCAGTTCTTGCACTCCCTGTCCTCACCCCTTTCTCTTTCTTATTTTGGGAAGTGGGGAGAGAAACGAAGGTCAAGACAGGTGTGGAAAGATCGAGAGTACCGAGAAACGTAGGATAAGGGGTAAAGAAAGATAGAATGTGGAATAGGGAAAGGGAGGATGAGGGGTAGAGAAAACGATGAAAAACGTTAGGGAGAGGGAGGATGAAGGGTTGGGAAAGGGACGATACAAGTTAATGAAACTGGGTTGAGTGGATAGGGACAGACAGGATCAGAGGTTAGGAAAGGAATGATGAAGGGTACAAAAAGTCAGATGGAAAATAAACTATTGTTTATAGTTTCACTTAGAGGCAAAGAGCTGTTATCCTGTCTTAGTTCATTTCACAATCCAGCTTGGCGTGGACCTGAATCTCCTGAGACCCTGAGATGGCCCTCTTGGTGGGGGTGTCATGCCCGTTTGTGTTCCATCGTAGAGCAAATAGTGACGATAGTCGCATTACACATGTGGATACAGCATAGCTGAATTGTTTTGCGTCTCTCATATGTGTGTACGTGCCTGCAGATGGTGATGCGAGGGTTAAAAATAATTTAACCAGGGAGGACTTAGTAATTTTTCGCAGATCGTTGACGGCCTTAGCCATAGTGGAAGGGGAATGAAATTGTGTGTTTTTTTTTTAAGTAGAATGTCACCCCGAGAGGGGCGAAGCATTATTCCTCGGTCTTGTGCAAGTTGTTGAGTGAAGTGCACTTGAAGGCTGTGTGTTGTATGTCAGATTTGTTATCAGCTCATGCGTATGTGAGGAGACATTATGGGACCAGATTGAACAGAATTTATGTCAAATCATCAGTAACTATGCGCTCAGTATGCTTTTTCTGATCCTCTTGCAGTTCTCACGGAGGTGCGGTGGGACTCGTTGGCGCCTGCGTCGCAAAGGTTACTGGAAACTGAATACCAGGGGTTTAGGGGGACTAGGAAGTGGTAGTGTAGTTTTGTGGGATAATGGAGGTTAAGAAATATCAGGGGAATGATGAGGTGTTGGTAAGGTGGTGGGACGAGGTGGCTAAACCTGCGATAAGATAGTTTTAACCACTCAATGTTCCTTGATGTTGGTGAAGGGGCTCTTGATTATTTTTATTATAGAAATTCCCTTGTTATGCAGAACATTTCGGGCAAATTAGGTCAGTTTTGTCCCCAGGATGCCACCCATATCAGTCGGCTAACACCTAGGTACCTATTTTATTGATAAGTGTACAGGGACATCAGGTGTCTTAAGGAAACACACCCTAATGTTTCCACCCGTACCGGGGATCGAACAACGGACGTCAGTGTGTGAGGTGAGTGCATTAGCAATCGAGCTACGGGACCTCATCATAAAGGAGTTAGGCCAGTCCTCCAATTTCTTGAATCAAGCCTAAATGCCTTCCATTCTCCGAGGCACTGTGTGACCTCTATGGGTTTAGTGCTCCCCATGAATATAATAATGAAAGTATTATGCAAGGGCTGTGGCTTGTACGTTGGATTGCGTGCAGCCAGCAGTAACAGCCTGGTTGATCAAGCTCTGATCCACCATGAGGCCTGGTCACAGACCGGGCTGCGGGGGCGTTGACCTCCGGAACTCCCTCCAGGTAGGGGAAGGTTGGAAGCCTAATTCTATAAGATACGGATTATTAAATTATTATGAGGATAGATTGCTTCAATGTTACAGGAAAGGGGCGGCTCAGTGGGAGTACCGAATGGATGACATAGAAGGTTGGAAGCTTTTGATCTGGAGTTTACACAGCGAGTATTATAGTGCAGTGCCGTGTACAAGCGGCCATCTTCATGTGTAATGTTCACAGGAACAGGAAAGGACTACTATTTTG
Organism: Cherax quadricarinatus; assembly: GCF_026875155.1. Taxonomy (NCBI): domain Eukaryota; kingdom Metazoa; phylum Arthropoda; class Malacostraca; order Decapoda; family Parastacidae; genus Cherax; species Cherax quadricarinatus. Next base: position 56,416,409 of record NC_069416.1, read on the forward strand.
TCTTAAGGTGGATTGTAATGTGGGTGAATTCAGGAAAGGGCAGGTCCTGAAAAATGACTTATGCGATGGGGTTGACTGTGAAAAGATGGTATGAGTAGTATTGGGAGAGGGTGGTGGAGGGAAAGGGAGCTGTCTGAGGTTTGTAAGGGGATTCCTTGTAATCTCGAGTAACAGGATGGCATTGGGGGGACCTGTTGATAAGTTAGCAAATCAAAACTGTAATTACACATTGTAACCTTTACAAAGAAATAAACTTAGGGTGTTTTTGGTATGCCTCATCAGTGTTATGAAGGAGGTTGGTCACGGTTAATAATAATAATAATAATAATATCTTTATTTACTACAAGTACATGTACAAGGTATACAGGCCAAGGTATACACACTTCTCATACAAACAATAACTAAACCAACCAGGCTCACTGAGACAAGTGCAACCATAATAGACCACATATGGACCAATATACTAGCCCCCCTTAAATCAGGGATAATCACAGATAGCACTACAGACCACTACCCTACCTTCCTCCTGACAAACATTAGTAAACCACCACTTGAATACAACAAAGTCTCATTTAGACTCCATGACGAGGCCTCAGTAAGGAAGTTCACAGCTGACCTAGAGACTGTTGATTGGCCTACAGAATTCTCCAAGGCCAATGGTATTGATGACTGGACAGACATTTTTCTTAACAAATTACTTAGACTATACAACAAACATTGTCCTATAAAAACAAAACAGATCACAAACAAATGGCTTGGTTGCTCATGGCTAACCAGCACCATTCTGAAATCCACTGACAAGAAACACCAATATGAAAAGCAATATAGACAGGGCTTAATACACAAAGACATTCTTAAACACTATTCATCAGCTCTCACCAAAGTAATAAAGAAAGCCAAACAACTATACTACTCCAGCAGATTCACAGACACTAGAGGAGATATAAAAAAGACCTGGAAAACACTCTCTCAGATTCTAGGGACCCACAAACTGAGAAAAACCAAGAATATTGTCCTAACTAAACCTAATGAAACACCACTACATCCCACTGACACAGCTAACAAGATAAACGACTTCTTCTCAACCATAGGATCTAATCTCGCCAGTAAAATCCCACATACCAATGCCCATGCCGGGGACTACCTAGATGGGAATTTCCCTAATTCCTTCTATCTTGCACCAACTGAGCCCACGGAAGTCACTGAGATTATAAAGTCACTTAAAAATAACTCGGGGAATCTGTCTCATGTCCCACCATTACTGTACAAGCGAGCGGCCATGTCCTTTCGCATGCTATTTCATTACTTTTTAACAAGTCACTAGAGACTAGCACCTTCCCGAAACTACTCAAGATGGCAAGGTTACACCAATACATAAAGGTGGTGACCCTACAGACTTAAACAACTATAGGCCAATATCTAACTTACCATTGCTGGAGTTTACCTGGAGAGAGTTCCGGGGGTCAACGCCCCCGCGGCCCGGTCTGTGACCAGGCCTCCTGGTGGATCAGAGCCTGATCAACCAGGCTGTTGCTGCTGGCTGCACGCAAACCAACGTACGAGCCACAGCCCGGCTGATCAGGAACTGACTTTAGGTGCTTGTCCAGTGCCAGCTTGAAGACTGCCAGGGGTCTGTTGGTAATCCCCCTTATGTGTGCTGGGAGGCAGTTGAACAGTCTCGGGCCCCTGACACTTATTGTATGGTCTCTTAAACGTGCTAGTGACACCCCTGCTTTTCATTGGGGGGATGGTGCATCGTCTGCCAAGTCTTTTGCTTTCGTATGAGATTTTCGTGTGCAAGTTCGTACTAGTCCCTCTAGATTTTCCAGGTGGGACTAGTACCGAACTTGCACACGAAAATCACTCACTATGAAAGCAAAAGACTTGGTAGACGATGCACCATCCCCCCCAATGAAAAGCAGGGGTGTCACTAGCACGTTAAGAGACCATACAATAAGTGTCAGGGGCCCGAGACTGTTCAACTGCCTCCCAGCACACATAAGGGGGATGTGGAAAATTTTTTAATTTTCCGAAACTATAGTGCCTAATAGGTGTTTAATGTGTCTATATGGGTCAAAAATGTATTTGAAAATAAGAGTAGAACCAAGAGTTCCCTTTGCGCATGCGCGGATGTGCGGGAGGGAGTGGCGCGTATTTTTTTGAATGGTGGTGAGGAAGCTGAGAAAACATGGAACCACGAAATTGACGTTCACGGTGGCCTAAGGATTAATACAGGCCTCATTTCATAATAAGAAGTGTCGTAATTGTTCCTGGTGGAGAGTGAGGGAACGGGATTTACGGGACCACAGTAATAGAGTGGTAAAAGTGTGATAAGAGAAGGACCGGGTGACTGACGCGCCACAATGGACTGTGTCCTGGGAAAATTACCCTTGGATATAATCATCACGCATCGGTCTCAGATCTTAATGGAGTGACCTCTAGTTTGTATAATAGTTATGAGACGTTAAATCGTCTTGTGAATTGTAATGTAATTAATGATAATAACGCTAAGTTAAGAGAATATGTGAAGTGAAATAAGTCGTTTGCTCCGAGTGAACACGCTAGACCTCGTTGTTAACGAGACGAGGAAAGGGAAACTCCTTGAGTCACGATGTCTAAAGCAGGACAAACCAGCGGATATCCTCGTCCTGCTGGAATGAGAATCGTGTCGGTGTAGCAGGACATCGAAAATGAGATGGTGAATCAAGAAATGAGGAATATCAATCACCCAAGTTAAGTACCCTTCTAGTTATAGCAACCTTAGACTGGCCATAGTGGTATGTTTATAAATTAGATAGGTTACGAGTGATCCAGCTACATCAAGTGACCACCAGAGAACATCTGGTAAGTATTGGGATTATGTACAAATGTTTTCCTTGACGGATGTATCCAGTGTGTATCCTAAACCCCCCTCCCCTTCATTCAGCTAAACTAATATAATCTATACAGTCCACAATTAATTAGTAGCACCGTACTTGTGGGTGCTACCCAACCCATACTGGTCTCGGATAGATATGGATAAGATTGTGAGGTCGAGGGGACCACTTGGTGCGACCAGGGTGGTTAAGTTTTCTCACATGTCTACACGGGGTGACTACGTAAACAATATGATTGTCTCCCAATAGAGATTACTGGTATGTATATAATGTTGAGGTACATACAGGTAAGCACCCTAGAAAATTTTCCATATCTGCCCGTTGGTCCTTCGAAAACGGATGCAATCAGTGAAAAAAATTAATTGAATTAATTACTTAATAATTAAGTGACTGATTGAAGGAAGTGGGTGTAGGTGCACAAGTTTAATCGATCGTGTGATGGATGACAATTAGCCCAATTAATTGCTAGCACATGTTGGCTAGGATTTATACAAGAGTAAAGTGCAAGATTACTCTTATAAGGCCTACTTAAGTTGTATAATCAGTGATTAATAATTCTCTAACCATGACTGGATCTAATGGAGTTAATGTGGCGACAAGTCCGTGAATTTTAGAGTAATGAAAGCATCATTACAGCTATTAAAAGCCATGTGACGAAGGCATTTGATTTAGTGAATCAAAGAACCGTGAACCCTAATGAATTAAAGTTATATTTAGAATGCTTTAGAGAGTAGATTTGATTGGTACAAATTGTGGTTTAAAGACTGTGAAAGAGATCTGCTGGAGAATTGTGCAGATAGAATGGAATGAATGTTTAATTAATCAACATTACGAATTGGAAGAAAAACTGTCTTGTAAAAGTAAGTCTTTGAATAAATTAAAAGGGTGTAAGCCAGGCAGTTGATCAACCTATTAATGCAAAGGTGGGTTTGCCAAAACCTCCATAGTACGGTCTGAGGAAATCAGACTAGGTCGGCAGGAATTAATTGTTCAATTGCAGACCAGCCAGCCAAACAGTTCTAAGGATATAACACATAATGACGCTGAAGTATCTGTCAAGTCTCAAAAGGGAAAATTAATCCCAGTGGTAATAATCATAGTTAAGAGTTAAATTAGGCACATATCAAGTCAGGAATCAGTAATAGTGGTTCCTCACATCAAGGTAAGAGGAATAAGTACCTCAGTAAGTGTAACCCAGTTAATAAGAGGTCAGGCAAGGAAAAGAGAGACTGCCTCTTCTGCCAGGGTACTCATTTCACTAAAAATTGTAATGCCTGTAATTCATGGGATATTAAAGTGGAAAGAATGAAAGAACTTGACAGATTTATCAGATGTCTAGACAATCATAATGTAAAAGGATTGTCATACACCAAATTGAACAGTTGCTATCAATGCAACAAGGAAAGCACCATACAGTTTATGTGCAGGTTGTATGTGATCTATAATAATGGTGACAATAATGATAATGTTAATAACCCTGACACTACAGTGACTGATGTAAAGGTTGCAGCTAATGGCAAAATGATGGCCTAGCTGAGGTAGCCTTGACGGTGTTGGATGTAAAAATTCAGGATAAAGGGCATAAATCCAAAACCATAACGGCGTCACTCTCCTCAACACTGGTACGGGCCATGTAATATATGGCAGACTACCGCCTAGTAATAATGACTAGAGGAAGTAGTGAATACGGTCACGGTGTCTTACTCATGAAAGGTCAACCCAGTACAAGTATTCTTCTATCGAGAATGATGTTGAACCAGTCTAATTTGTGGAGCTGGACAGCATAGGATTAATGTAAATGAGGAAAGTCCAAATGATTCCTTTACTCAGGAACAATACCTAAGGATGTTAAATGTGAATCTGGACATTACTGGGTGCGACTTCCGTGGAAGCTTGACCGTCCAGAATTACCTACTAATTATAGATGGCGTATGGACAGTTAAAGGACCCAGCTCTGCGAACTGAGCAAGACACCAAAATTGTTGACTGCTTATAATGATATAATTAATAAGCATTAAATAATAAATTGTTCTTACTTCAGGCGACGATAAATGCACACCTTAAGTGCACAGGCGGTCCCACTGAGCGAAGTAATTGGGTAAATAATCTTATGTGGACAATTTCCGGGTGTGACGTCAACTGAAGAGGAACTAATGAGGATATGTGAAGGGTTAATGAAATAATGAAGAAATGTGCTGGGACTGACTTGGGATACTGAGAGACTTGTTATTGTTAAAGTCTCAAAATTCCAGTATGCCCAATAAAATTAATCCAGGAGCATAGGCTTATGCCCCTGAGAGAATGGAACACTAATTAGTCCATTTTGAGGGATCAATAAATATAGATGGCCATGGAGTTGGTGCCTGTATGCAGTAATGTGCTGGGCTGACTTGGGATACTGAGAGACTTGTTATTGGTAAAGTCCAAAATTCCAGTATGCCCAATAACTTAATCCAGGGAGCATAGCTTATGCCCCTGAGAGAATGGAACACCAATTAGTCCATTTTGAGGGATCAATAAATATAGATGGCCATGGAGTTGGTGCCTGTATGCAGTAATGTGCTGGGGCTGACTTGGGATACTGAGAGACTTGTTATTGGTAAAGTCTCAAAATTCCAGTATGCCCAATAACTTAATCCAGGGAGCATAGGCTTATGCCCCTGAGAGAATGGAACACCAATTAGTCCATTTTGAGAGTTCAATAAATATGGGTGGCCAGTGAAGATGGAAAAAATTGTACTCCACATTATGTAAGTCGTCTAGCAACGACCTCCGCCCGGCCGCAGTGTGGAAAATTTTTTAATTTTCCGAAACTATAGTGCCTAATAGGTGTTTAATGTGTCTATATGGGTCAAAAATGTATTTGAAAATAAGAGTAGAACCAAGAGTTCCCTTTGCGCATGCGCGGATGTGCGGGAGGGAGTGGCGCGTATTTTTTTGAATGGTGGTGAGGAAGCTGAGAAAACATGGAACCACGAAATTGACGTTCACGGTGGCCTAAGGATTAATACAGCCTCATTTCATAATAAGAAGTGTCGTAATTGTTCCTGTGGAGAGTGAGGGAACGGGATTTACGGGACCACAGTAATAGAGTGGTAAAAGTGTGATAAGAGAAGGACCGGGTGACTGACGCGCCACAATGGACTGTGTCCTGGGGAAAATTACACCTTGGATTAATCATCACGCATCGTCTCAGATCTTAATGGAGTGACCTCTAGTTGTATAATAGTTATGAGACGTTAAATCGTCTTGTGAATTGTAATGTAATTAATGATAATAACGCTAAGTTAAGAGAATATGTGAAGTGAAATAAGTCGTTTGCTCCGAGTGAACACGCTAGACCTCTGTTAACGAGACGAGGAAAGGAACTCCTTGAGTCACGATGTCTAAAGCAGGACAAACCAGCGATACCTCGTCCTGCTGGAATGAGAATCGTGTCGGTGTAGCAGGACATCGAAAATGAGATGGTGAATCAAGAAATGAGTGAATATCAATCACCCACAGTTAAGTAACCCTTCTAGTTATAGCAACCTTAGACTGGCCAGTAGTGGTATGTTATAATTAGATAGGTTACGAGTGATCCAGCTACATCAAGTGACCACCAGAGAACATCTGTAAGTATTGGGATTATGTACAAATGTTTTCCTTGACGATGTATCCAGGTGTATCCTACCCCCCTCCCCTTCATTCAGCTAAACTAATATAATCTATACAGTCCACAATTAATTAGTAGCACCGTACTTGTGGGTGCTACCCAACCCATACTGGTCTCGGATAGATATGGATAAGATTGTGAGGTCGAGGGGACCACTTGGTGCGACCAGGGGTGGTTAAGTTTTCTCACATGTCTACACGGGGTGACTACGGTAAACAATATGATTGTCTCCCAATGAGATTACTGGTATGTATATAATGTTGAGGTACATACAGGTAAGCACCCTAGAAAATTTTCCATAGGGGATTACCAACAGACCCCTGGCAGTCTTCAAGCTGGCACTGGACAAGCACCTAAAGTCAGTTTCTGATCAGCCGGGCTGTGGCTCGTACGTTGGTTTGCGTGCAGCCAGCAGCAACAGCCTGGTTGATCAGGCTCTGATCCACCAGGAGGCCTGGTCACAGACCGGGCCGCGGGGGCGTTGACCCCCGGAACTCTCTCGTGCACAGGAGACTGTATTCATTTATAACGGCTCAAAACATATTTAACCCCTGCCAATTTGGATTCAGGAAAAATAAAAGCACTAATGATGCAATCATAAAAATGCTAGATCTGCTTTACACAGCATTGGAAAATAAGGAATATCCACTAGGAATTTTTATTGACCTAAGAAAAGCTTTTGACACAGTAGACCACGACATCCTACTCCACAAACTTGATCATTACGGTATAAGAGGCCATGCGCTTGCTTATTTCAAATCTTACATTACTAATAGGTATCAGTACGTCACCATTAAAGACACAGCACAGCAACACGGCCACTTTGATACTGGAGTTCCGCAGGGAAGTGTCCTTGGCCCCCCTGCTCTTCCTCATATACATCAATGACCTTCCAAACGTATCCCAACACCTAAAACCCATTCTCTTTGCTGATGACACGATTTATGTCATCTCTCACCCTAATCTTGCCACCCTCAACACCATTGTAAATGAGGAGCTGATTAAAAATATCGACTTGGTTTGACAGCCAATAAACTACGCTTAACACGGGACAAAACCTACTATATTATGTTTGGTAGCAGAGCAGGAGATGCACAAATTAACATTAAGATTGACAACACTCAATTACCAAAATAAGGGGGGCAAATTCCTAGGCTTATACCTTGACAACAACCTAAAATTCAGCACCCATATCCAGCATAAAACCCAAAAAAAGTATCCAAAACGGTTGGGATCCTCTCCAAATACGATACAAACATGCCGCAAAATGCCCTTCTCACACAAATACCACTCATTTATCCATACCTCACCTATGCTATTTGTGCTTGGAGATCAACTGCAGCAACACACCTAAAGCCAATAATAACCCCAACAAAAAGCTGCAGTAAGAATAATCACTAAATCCCATCCCTGGCAACACACCCCCCCCACTCTTCATAGACCTAAACTTACTCCCAGTTCAGTACATCCACACTTACTACTGTGCAATCTACATCTACGGGGCCTTAAACTCTAATATCAACCTTGACCTAAAACACTTCTTGAAGTGACAGAACCCACAGGCATAAAAACCAGACACAAACATCTCTACGACATTCCCCGTGTCCGACTAAACCTTTACAAAATTTCAATGTATGTCAAAGGGCCCCAAAATCCCGAATACCCTACCTGAGAACTCTAGAACTGCAGACACATTCAACACCATCAAAACTACCATTAGAAAACATCTTATCTCCCGATAACACCCCACCAAATAACTACACGAATACCACCTGGTGGTTCACCACTTACACCACTCACCATTTGACCAAAACAGAAATATTAATCTCAATCTTAAAATAATGAATCCTGTGATTACTCCAATACTGAAACTATGTACTGTGCCAAAACAAAAGCATTCACATTGCTAAAAATCACAAACTAGTATTTAGTCACTTAGCCATAATACCAACTTACCTCATAATTTGTAATATTTTACAATTAAGAATAAAACTAAGTCTGCCCGAAATGCCTAGCCATGCTAAGCGTTCTAGTGGTACACTCTGTAATCACAATTTTACTACATGTAAACCACACAATAACCAAATTTCTGTAAACTCAGCATTGTAATCCTTATAGAGAATAAACTTTGAATTGAATTGAATTGAATTGAATAGCTAACAACAATGACATACGACTATATAGAAAGCCCCTTGTTATGCTCCGCATGTCGGGCAAATTAGGCCAGTGTCCCAGGATGCGACCCACACCAGTCCACTAACACCCAGGTACCCATTTTACTGATGGGGAACATAGACAACAGGTGGAAAAAACACGCCCAAAGTTTCTACTCTGGCTGGGAATCGAAACCCCGCCCTCGCCCCTCCCAAAGGTAGTCGTTTCCTCTCCCGACGGATAAGAAGCAGGCGGAAATTTTTCTTGTTCTCTTCACTCTTGTGTGGTGATTATAAACCTGAT
>NC_069416.1:56425896-56443124 GCF_026875155.1 Cherax quadricarinatus
TTTAAGGCCTTTGGAATTTCGGTGCCAAATTTGGTAAGGGGATTTTGCACAAAAAGTCCCAAGGTCAAAACTAAATCTTTTCCAGACATTTCATAGCCTGAATCTAGGGAGGGGTAACTAACAATTAACAGATAGCGATATTTTCAGAGGGATAACCTTGGTGACATTTGTTTTGACTAACAGAACTTTTTAAGAAAACGTGTACATGATGTATTCGTGCTGTTGTTGAACCTATGGGTTTAGTGCTTAGTTATTCTTTTTAATAATTCTGTACTGATGTACATAATTTATTTATTTATTTATTTATTTATTTTGTCTTTTGCAAACAGTACATTGAGATTTTATATTTAAAATAGTGGGTTGCAATGCAAGGAGAGCCTCTTTTACGCCTTGACATTATGGGCCAACTTAACATTATTGGCTTACAGACTACTTAACACTACGGATTTATATCATAGTTGCACAGTAGGATAGTATTATTTCATATTTTGAACAGTTGATTATTATTTAAGTGATCCTTCTGTGTTAGCCAAATCACAGCCCAGTACTTTTTAAATAAGTGACCCACTGATCAGATCAGACTGGTTCCGAACCCTTGACTGGTCGAACCCTCGATGGTCGAACCCTTGGACCGGTTTAAAATGAATTCGTTGGACAATAAAGCAGACTGTTAAGGATGGAGTTGTAGGTGCCCTTATCAAACAAAAAACAATAAATATAAAATCAGGAACGTACACCGGGTTAAGTTGTACTAATATACAAGTACAGTTAGAAATAGAAATACAATAACTAGAGCTTCACTTTAAGGAGGTTATTAATAGAGTTTTTAAAAGAGGTTGCTAGTAAAATTTACAGTAAATCAACCTTTTCAAATCATTATGAAGCTCTGTGTAGTTGCAGTCAATCAAACAAACAGGTTCCACATGGATAAATTCATTTTTGTGGAATTTGGTGTCATCCCAAGAACTAGCTACAAGCAGTATAAAATCAGGGAAGTGTTTTTGGATATGCCCAAATGAGATAATCTGTGGACTAAAATCACATTGGTATTAAAAGAGGATAACATCAAAGCGCTTTCATAGACAACCTGGAAGCTTTTTACAACTGATGGGAACATAAAAAGTCTGGGCTGGATGGTACCGCGCTTGATGCTGGCCATGTAGTCAGAAACTGAAAGGCTGGAGGTGCTGTCCTGGTAGTCAGTAAAGGGGCTGATAGTGCTGTCCTGGGAGACAGTAATGGTGTGGTGAAGCTGGAGGTGCTGTCCTGGGAGACAGTAATGGTGAAGCTGGAGATTTTGTCCAGGTAGTTGGGAAATATACGCAGGAGGGAATGCATACAAATGACCTCATGGGGACAGGAGCTGTAGTGGGAAACAAGTGTAGTCAAAGATAAGATAAAACCAATATTGCAAAATTAGTAATACCACGGGAAATGGCAACAAGAGGACTCCATAGCAAATGTGAGGATATATTACCAAAAACAACTGGTTTAGAGCTCCATTGTTGGTGCTAGTGAGGATGGGAAAAAGACAGGTAAACATGCACCAACAGGGAATACAGTCACAGAAACCAAGGCAAACGGAACCAAGCCTGTGGCACATACTTGCACTTGGTATCTGCAGGCATGGGAATCTGGAAAAAACAGGATGGACTGAACTATGCCCACCCTAGAAAATGCCGTCCCCACATGACAACAGGAAATGCAAACTCCCTTCCTGTAAGCTTTTTCCCCCTGAAATGTGTACCTCTTCAGTACAGGAAGACTGTGCTATAATTTAAAATTTTGCCAGGCACACCATCTAAAGGGGACAAAAAGATACAAAACATCCAGCCATGGGAAAACCTGGTACCACAGCCACTCAAAAGGAGAGGTTTTTTAGTTCCAGGAAAGGGAAAAAAAAATGGCAGGAAAATGGCAGAAATCATACACCAAATCCAATCATTTCGGAATGGAAAACCCCAAAACAGGTGGGGTTGGGGCCCTCTTTTTTCCCAAACCAACAGTTTACGGGTTACCAAGGGGCCGGAAAAAAACCCCCCCCCCCAACCCCCCCCGGGAAACCAAAAATACCACCGGGGGGTGACATTCTTTTTGGGGAAATTTATACAGGGTTAAAGCCAGCAAAAAAACAAAAAAATTTCCCTTTTTCATCCGTGGACTGCTTGCAAAAGGAAAAAGGGCAATGTTTGCGGCTTTCATTTGAAAACCCACTTTAAAGGGAAATCACTGGACAAAAAAAAAAGGGGACCCCGGGTTAAAAACCTATACAGTTTGCGACAGAGTGAAAAAGGAAAAAAGGGGGGGGGGGGTTGGCCTGAAAACATCGCGATTTCCATTTTTTTTGGGACAACTGCTTAATCCCTAAAAATGATGTAGGGGAAGTTTTGGGCAGTTAAAGATGGGAAAACCCAAAAAAACCCTAGTCATTTGGGTAGTCAAACCCCCTCCGGATGCAACACCCCAGCAATTCCGGAAAAACAGTTTTTAAATCTCTGCACAAATTCAATTTAAACCAGCAAATAATGACCCCACAGATGAAAAATACACTAACCTCATCTTCACTAACATGATGATTGAAAAAAAATGTCACCATATAAAAAACAATATACTCGATCACAACAAAATTGGGGTTTTGACTGTATGGGGGACCCCCAGACCGTCGTAATGAGTTAGTATGGGGAGCATTCCCCAAATTTAAACTTCAAAAACAAAAACAAAAAAGTGGACCAAGTAAACAAGTCCTAAACCTATATAAGCGGGAAGATATACTAAGAAACACAGCCCCAACTTATGCCTAAACAGATTAATGGGTGGCCCCCGATGTTGCACAAGGCTTATTCCTCAAAGAAAAGGGGGGGTAGATTTTAAAAGAAAAAACGGCGCTTTTTAAACAGGGGCGGGAAAAGAATTACAGAGCGGCTAAAAAAGAGGTAAATAATTGAAATGCGGGGAGTCACTGGTCAGAGAAATAGAAAGCATCGAATTTAAGAAAGGGGTCTTATGGAGTCGGGAATCGGGGAAGAACAAAAAAGCCTAAAGGGAAATCGAAAAAATCCAAAAGCATTTCTTCTCCTATCCCCAAATCAAAGTCGGAACAATCCGTTTGGGGCCCCTCTTAAAAAAGATGGGTCCTACACGATGCAGCAAGGAAATGAGGGGAGCTCCAAGCCCCAATATACTCGGTTTTTAAAAGGGCCGCTAACCAGATGAGAGTCGAAGATCAAATTTAATTTTTATGGGGGGCCACAAAATTTTGGTTAAAAAAAACCCTTTCTGATTTTTACCCCTGACCCCAAATGACTTCGAACAGGCGTAAATGACATGCCCGCACTCTGCCCCGGGCCAAATCGTGGAAATTGTGTTTCAAGAACTGCAAGAAACCCCTATCACGAGTCCCAATTACAAAAACAACAAAATAGCCCCACTCCACAAAGGGGCATAAAGTAATAAAAAAGAACTACAGCCCGATACACAACCCCTATCAAAAAAATCTTTGAAAGGGCCCTAAGAAGCAAGATCCCACCCATTAGAAACCCATAATTCACAAAGGGCAAAGGGGTTTAAAAACAGGTCGTCCTGTCTGTCTAATATTGGCCACTACGCAAGGTCCTGGGCCCTTTCAAAAAAATGCAGATGTATTATAAGATTTTTGGCAAAACCTTTGACAAAGGTGACCATGGCTTTTTTAAAGGCAAAAAAATGGTGCAAAAAGGAATAACAGGAAAAGTTGGTCGTGGGCTATAATTTCCTCGCTAACGGGAACGCGAGGTGTAGTCAACAAGTAAAGTCCGGGAAAAGGGCTACGGGGGAAAAGCTTGTTCCCAAGGCACAATATCGCTCCCATCTTTTCCCTCCTTTATCTGCTAGCAAGGATGTCACCCACAGCCCCTGTCTTCCTTTGAGATGACACCCGAACTGCTGACTGTCTTCCTTGAACACTGCGGCCCCAGGAGACTAACCAATCTTTGGGGGCCGCAGAAAACAATATGAATTAAAGATGAGAATTTCAATTACTCAGATATGGTAAACACGAGGAAATTAAATCTTATCAGGTACAAAAAAAATTTGGCCAAAAAATAGAGGAAAACCAATTGATTGCTAAAAAAAATGACAGGTGGATTGGAACCTTTTTTCAAAAATGGGGGATGCCAAGCCCATGTGACACTCTTCAGGTCATTGTTTATCAGGTGGAATTTTTGCTGCACACTAACAGCACCTTTTAAAGGGGAAGTGAAATTCCCCTGACCTGAAAATGTACAAAAACCTTTCCGGCGCGCATAAGGATAAAAAACGCCTCAATTAATGGGAGCGTTAGGTTCCAAACCTGTATTCCTGGAATGCAGGGGGGAGGATACAGTTTTTAATACACCGGGAAAAACCCTAGGGGACTAGTCCGAACTTGCACACGGAAATCACTCCTATGAAAAAAAAGGGATTGGCAAACGATGCAAACCCCCCCAAAAAAAGGGGTGTCACTAGACGAAAGGCCATACAATAAGTGGGGGGGCCCAAGACTGTTAAAGGGCCCCCCACATAATAAGGGGGATTCCCAACAACCCCTGGCAGTCTTCAAGCTGGCACTGGACAAGCCCAAGTCGGTCCCGACCCCGGGCGTGGCTCGTCGTTGGTTTGCGTGCAGCCAGCATAACACCCGGGTTTGTTTTCCCATTTGATCCACAGGGGCCGGTCACAGACCGGGCCGGGGGGGCTTGCCCCCCGGGAAACTCTCCCCATAAACCCCGGGGTAATCAAAATTTGTAAAAGAAAAAAGTAAATTCTTCTTTCAAAAAGCTTTTTGTGAAAAACAATGATAAATTTATTTCCTTCAACAATGGATAAAAGGTTCAAAGTGATTTTTGAGTTATGATGTGGGAGAACATAAGTTAATAGTGTGTACTGGTATTACGTTTTAGTCTAGGGTGATTAAGTGGCTTTGGAAGAGTCCTAAATTGATTTCAGACCGGTTATTTTAATATCTTCTGGAAATAAAATTCCCATATTTTGGGGCCCTTGATGTCATAGTTTTTCACAGTGTGTTTGGGACAGAGGTATATCAAAAAGGATGTGTGTCTTGTGTTGTGGTCATGTGCCCTTTTTAGGTTGGTGGGGAGAGTTTGGGGGAGGGTTATTTTGCATGTATTGTTTTTTGTATGTAGTAGGCACATGAATAAGTATGGATGTTCTTAAGGGGTGAGCGTTTTTCAGACTTTTGAAAATGGTGGAGTATGCGGTGGGGGGGGAATTTGTTTCATTCTTACTGTGCCTTTTTGCTGGGTTATTAGGGGTTTTAGTGATTGCCATTTAGTGAAAAGCCCCAGTACATAGGAAAGACATCTTCTATTTGAGGACTAGAGCACCCCAAAAGCATCTGTTGAGTAATTCAGAACTATATAGGGTTTGAGGAAAAGTGTACAAAAAAAAAGCTGAAAAAACCTTTTCACCTAAATTAACAGGGGAAAATAGTAAAAAAAAAGATATTCAAGGTATTCAAGGCAGAATTGGTGTGGGGGATAATAAAGGGAAATGTTAAAAAGGGGGGGGGGGGGACATAGGTTTGGAATGGTTGGTTTTTTTGTTTAATAAATTAGAAAGAGAAGGCATGTACCTGGGTTTGGGCGGAGGCGTGTATATCCCTTTTATAAAGGGGAAAAGGGGAAAAAAAGGATTGTAAAAATTTGAGGAAAAATTTACGAGTATACCGGGAAAAAAGTGTACGGTAGCGTTATTATTGAAAGAATTAGAGGTAAGACGAATGAGAATTGCGGTGAGAAGGAGTTTTAGAGTGCGTAGGGATGTGTAGTCAAGTTTTTACATTGAAGAAATTAGGGAAAACAGTATTTAAAAAGGTAGGGAAGTTTTTATTGCATTTAGGGGATTTGAAAAGGCATATGTGTGGTTGGGGAAAGGGAAGTGGCAGATTTGCAAGTGTATGGAATAGGTGGTAAAGTTACTAAATGGTGTAAGAGTTTTTTTGGGATAGTGAGGCTCAGGTTAGGTGTGTAAAGGAGGAAGACTATTTCCGGGAAAAATAGGTCTTAGACAGGGGTGTATGTCACCTGGTTGTTTAAAAATATTTATAGTTTGGGGTTGTAAAAAAAATAAATGTAAAGGGTTTGGGGAGGGGGGGTTAAATTATAGGAAATTTAATACAAAATGGGATACAGTTTTTTTGCTGATGATCTGTGCTTATGGGGATTCTAAAGAAAAAATTGCAAAGGGTTTGTGGAGAATTTTGGGAAGTGTGTGTAAAGGTAGAAAGTTGAAAGTGAAATAAAAAGAGTAAGGTGAGAGAGTATCAATTTTTTTTTAAAAAAGAAAAATTAAAATCAAATTGGGGAGGAGGGAAAATGGAAGACATCTTGCACTTTTACTACACTTTGGTACACTACACTACAGTACAAACTAATTACATACCCTTGGGTTTTCTTTTATTTTTTTTCTAGTTCTTGTTCTTTTTATTTCCTTTATTGCCATGGGGGAAAAGGAACAGAAATTTTTCCCCTAAGCCATGCGTGTCGTGAGGCGACTAAAATGCCGGGAGAAGGGGCAGTAACCCTTCTCCTGTAATATTACAAATTTTTAAAAGGAGAAACTTTGTTTGTCCTTTTGGGGCCCCCCCACCCGGGGGGAACGGCTGGTGGGATTAAAGAAAGAAAGATATGGAAGAATGAATGTTTTAGATATTTGGGATTTTAGTGTCAGGGATGGATTTATCAAGGGTGAGGGTTTAACTAGAATTGATGAAGGAAAAAAAGGTGAGTTGTGAAATTTAGGTAATTTTGGAGGCAAAAAAAGTTTTTATGGGGCAAAAAAAGGGAAAGTGTAAAGTAGAGTTTTCCCAAACTTTATATGGGTGTGAAGCTTGGGTTGTAAATGCTGCAAAAAGGGGAAACGGTTGGAGGAAGGGGGGATGTCCTGTCTAAGGAATGTGTGGTGTAAATATTTGCAGAAAATTCGGAGTGTGGAAATTAGGGGGAAAGTGTGGAGTTAATGAAAGTAATATTAGTCAAAAGGGGGCAAGGGTTTTTTTGAGGTGGTTTGGTCATTTAGGGGAGAAGGATCAAGAGAATGAATTTGAGAGCTATAAATTGTAGGGGAAGGAAGGCGGGGAGGGGGTCATCCTCGAAAAGGGTTTGGGGGAGGGGGTAAGGAGGTGTTTTGGGGGGGGGGTTTGGACTTCCAGCAGGGGTGGCATGTTTTGATAGGAGTGAATGGAGACAAAGGTATTTTTGGGGCCCGGCGAGTGTTGGAGTGTTTTACAGGGTAATATTTAGTGAGGGATTCGGGGGAAACGGTTTTTTTTTTAACCGGACTTGAGTCTTGGAAATGGGAAGTAAATGCCCGCACTCAAAAGGGGGGGTTTGAGATATTGGCTTTGGGGGGTTTTTATATTGTGTATTTTTTTACAAATTTTTGCTTCTAAACTGTTGTATTCGGGGCCCCTTTTAAAAACATGATTTGGGGGAGTGAGTGAAAGTGTTTTATGATGATGAACTATTTCTTTTTGGGGGTTTTTTTTCTTTTTGGGTTTACCCGCCTTGGGGGGAGACGGCCGACTTGTTTAAAAAAAAAAAAAAAAAAATATTTAATGAGATAGCTTAGGGTGGGGGTTAAGGCATAGCCTCTGCCAGCTGGGGGCCCCAGAAATGTTCTTAGCTAATACTTAAAATTTTTTGGGTTTGGGGGGAAATTTTTTTTCAAAAAAATTTGAAAGCGTATGATTTTATTTTGGTTAGCTTTTTAAAAATAAATTTTTTAAAATTCCTTAAACTTTTTTCCTTGTGAAAAAAATCACTGGGGGGGTCTCCCGTACCTGTAGCCCAGGGGCCTACAAAATCTTTAAACTCCTCTGGACTGGCTAGAAAAAAGAGGTATGAAAATATGAGCAGACACCTAGGACATGACTTTTATGACTCTGGGGGGGGGGAGGGTTAGGGGCCGTAGATATGTATAAAATTATAAAGGGGAATTGACAGGGGTAAGAGGTCTAGAAAAAGATTTATGTATTTCAAAAAAATTTTAAGAAGTCCCAAACTGTACACGAGTGCATTTTTCCCCTCTTGTCGTATCGCCAAACCATTTTTTGCAAGGTAGAAAAGGTGTATGAGAGGCACGAACCAGGGATGGGGGACAAGAGAGTGATGGAGTGAATGATGAAAGTTTTTCTCTTTTGGGCCACCCTGCCTTGGTGGGAAATGGCTTATGTGTGAATAAAAAAATAATAATCTTTATTTCTACAAGTACATGCACAAGGTATACAGGCCTAGCTGACATCAGTGACATACTGCTATATAGAAAGCCCCTTGTTATGCAGAGCATTTTAGGCAAGTGACCTATACCAGCTGACTGACACCCAGGTACCTATTTTATTGCTAGGTGTACATGGACAGCAGGTGTCTTAAGGAAACGCGTCCTAATGTTTTCACCCACACTGGGAATCGAACCATGGACCTCAGTGTGTGAGCTGAATGTGCTAGCAATTGAGCTATGGGATGGTAGTGGCTAGATTATTGTGCACCCCATATCCATCCTGTGGATGGTAGTGGCTAGTTTATTGTACATCCCATATCCATCCCGTGAAGAGTAGTGGCTAGTTTATTGTGCATTCATTATCCATCCTGTGGATGGTAGTGGCAAATTTATTACATACCCCATAGCCATCCTGTAGATGATAGTGCAAGACCCTGTGGATACACATAAGGTCTAAGACAACCCATTCCACACACCTCATTCCACTTCACACCCTACTCCACACACAATATGTAGTTTGACATATTATTGAGAAATCCTTTTGTCCACCACTGTGTGTTAGCATTTTGAGAATTGATAGTCCCTGATGAAGTAAAGGAATTCTCAGTTAAATACCATAAACCACATATTGTGTGCTATTAATGTAGTTTTTAGTACATATATATTAACATTGATATACATTGTGAAACATTTTAGACTATATTGCATTGAAATAATCAGCAGGAAGAAAGTCCCCAAAGAAGTATTACTGAACATAATGTACCACTACTGTCATTTACATACAGAAAAAATTACACTATTTTCAAAATCTTTTTAGTACCCTTTGTGTATTTTTTAATTGATTCTTTTAGCAGCTTCATGTAAGAATTTGATTTTTCCCGAAGTTCCACTTGTACTTAAATCCTTGTATGCATTTCTATATTTTTATTTCTTTTTTACAGCTAAGACACAAATTCACAACAATTGTGAAGACAATTATCAGCTTCTTTGAGGTCGACTTCACCTTTGACAAGGCTTTCCTCACCAAGAACATCAATGACTGCCGGGGCCTCCTGAAACAACTAGTAGGGAACCATCTGACTGACAAGAGTATCGGCAGGATAGATCACGTCCTCGACTTCTTCACCGAGGCGGCCTTCCTGGAAGAGATGTTCAGACCTGAATCTCCTCACCGGCCAACACTCCAAACTATTATAGATGACATGAGCAAAGCTTTTGATGAAGGTGGGATCTGAAGGATAAAATAAATATTGGGTGTTGGAGCCTAAGATATTTTGGTTTCACGATGGAGAACTCTGTACTTAATTGCTGATACAATTCTTGTACTTAGGTGTGGTACTGCCATTTGCAATGCACAAGTATGGTAAAGATTTGAAGAAGAAACGTTTTGCAAACAAATAATCCTTGTTCTGTATCATATTTTCTGAGTAAACTTTAGCTTTATCATGTGTTCCACAAATGTATATGACTAAGAATAAACATTTACTAAATACTGAGGCAATATTTAAAGAGCTGTATTTAGCATACAGGTATTACTAGGGCCTTCCTTATCAAAATGACCCTCTTTTGGGAGAGTCATTTTTATAATGTTCATCTCATCATCACTGTATTTAAGATATAGAACACACAAAATTTACAAGATGTCTATTTCATAGAATACTGCACTGTATCTGCAAGCAATATAGTTACTAAAAATATATGTATCACCAAACATAGTATCACTTGTTTGTAATACTGTACTGTATTTTGTTAGCACTGAGAAAGCAAATTTCCTCAATATTTGCTAATGAAATGTAGCACACAGTTGCCTAACCCATGGATGGCTTTCATGTGTCAACACATTAGTCAGGCCTCTACACTGATAGTAGGCAGCTTTGGTGACTACTGTATTAGTGAAGGAGCTAGTTCATAAAAGAAAATAAAAGCTTCAGTTATAAAGCTATTAGTGAATTCCTCCACAGGCCAGTTATAAAGTTGTTTGTAAAGGCCACAAAACACAAAGAAGAATACACTTGGCTAATTGCATTTTAAATTTTGTTTACCAAAAAATATAAACCCTTCTACACTGTTCTTTTGGTTGACATCCATTTTTATATACATTTTAGTTAGGAAAAAAAGTAAATAAACAAAAATGTTGTAAGCTGCAGAAGTAGCAAAGTATAACAGGTTATTTCATGGGATGAAGTAGCACATAAACTTTGTCATTCATCTTCCTAGACACTACTTACTCTCCCACTAACTGAGTTTTGCAAGCTAAAATAAAGATGACCCACTCAAAATTGCTGGTTAAAACAACTGAAACAACTCCCACAACTCCTGTGCTCTTGGTATAGCATAAATGTGCATGTTGCATTGCCTCGAGTCACTATGTAGAGGCAGCCAGTCATTACCAGTTGCAACTCTCTTCCTCGCTCTCTATTAAGAATTACTTATGAATTGGCTGAGATTGGCTAAGTTGTGTGTGTATGTATGTATTTTTCATTTTGCATAGTGTTTTTAAACTAATAGTGTACACACACGAACATTCATACTCCCTACACATTCTCATAGAAACTTGTATGCATACACAAATTATTTTGCTTTAAATATGGCATAGAAATGCCATATTTAATTTTCTATGCCATATTCTGAGGAGTCTGATGACTCCCTGGAATACATTTGGTCAACCACTTAAGCAAAACACAACCTTAAGGTACTGTGTTCTGCTTTCTATCCAGTAAACAGTGTTTACTCTGTCTAGCTAATTATCAGTGGCCAGAAAAATAAAATTGAGATAAAACTCCAACTAGGCAAACCTTAGGCCTATCAACAAAACAGTCAGTCACATGCCCAGCTTTCAACCAGTCACAAGTCCTATTGTGTTTAGCTGGACTCCTATGTTGACATTGTTTGTTTGTAATTCATGACTCTTGAAATCACAATAACACGATTCCAACAACTCTTGGAATGTGTGGGTCTTGAACCCATGACAGAGAGTCCTAAAACTCACAGGCTAGTGTGTTAACCACTGGACCATTGGCTCTAATAAGGTTCATCCAAATAGGTATATTTCTGTACACCATAGGGAGGTTAGCATAGGCCACCACTGTGACCACAAATTCCTGCGAGTTTTAGGACTTTCATGCCATGGGTTTAAGCTCCACCTGTTCCATGATTTGTTAATATGTAATAATGTGTATGATTAAACTCTTTAAGCTATGGGAGGAGCCTATAGTGTTTTTACGTTGTGACTCATTATGGTCTGTTGAAGAACAAAAAGGCGCAATACCTTGACTGGAATAATACACAAATAACCTGCACATAGGAGAGAGGAGCTTACGACAACATTTTTGGTCCAACTTGGACTATTTACAAAGTCAGATTGTGACTTTGTAAATGGTTCAAGTCGTACCGAAACATTGTTGTAAGCTCCTCTCTCCTATGTGCGGGTTATTTGTGTATGGTCTGTTAGACCTTAATGATAAACACCCTGCTTGTTTGTTATACAGCTCATGCAACGTTGGCCTTTTGTATGAATTTTTCTTTGAGATGATCATTTATTTGTCCAGTGATGACTTGTTCTAAGGAATGTACTTTGACTGCCCTCCTTTATGAAAATCTTCCTTCAAAGCAAATTCTTGCTAACTTCAATACATAAATAACGAAGTATGCTATACATTAATATTAATGGAAGTATATGCTATACAGTAGTGTTAAAGGGTACACATTATAAACTCGTGTGATCACTATGCAGTTTTTCAACAATTTGCATTTTTTACTTTTGTCAGTATTCTATTGAACACTTCGATTTGCAATCATTTTTCAACCTGTTAACAAGCAGTGCTGGAATTTTTACAAGAAGCTGTATGGTTGTGCTGGAGCATCAAATCTTTCTGGAAATCTCTTCCAATCTTTTGGGGGAGTCTTGGAAGATGCCAGTCTTAAGAAATAATAGGCTTGGCTACATACTAGATTACTGACACGATTGTATTGTCTCGATTGATGTATTGTCTGAGTTTACAACTTAGGTGTTTAAGTATTGGTAGTTTACCATGGAGCCAACCAGAAAGTAGTAGGGAGACCCTCTTGTTTAATACCATTTTTAGATTTCATTGAAATTGAGGTCTATATTTTATGCGAGTAGTGCTTTATTTACTAAATGACTTTAGGGGCTTATGCTAAATTGTGTATAATCTGCCATGAAAATTTTCTGCCTAAATCATGTAATCATTGTAGTAATTTTGTGTGTGCTGGCATTTACAAAAAGTCGGTTAGTATATATTTTTAGTACTATACATGTATTTATATACAGATATTCCATACATACATATTTAAGCTTTGCGACATGTTTTGATGGAATATATTTAACTTGAAAGGAAGTTGTTGCAAGAGAAAATACTTTATTAATAGATTGCTTAAAAATACACAGGACCCTATAGCCGTAAAATGTTATGTCGCAGAATGACAGACGTATACCTAAGTGGTTAAAAGAAATCAAGATTTTATATAGACATTTTTTCAGTAAAACTATAGTTTTTTAGTGCGTTTCTAGCAACTAGCATATTTATTTGTAAGATTTGATGGTATATGTTATGAGAGGAATGATTGAAATGGATGAAAAAATATTTGTCTAGTGTACATAAACAATCACACAATCAAAGGTATGAATGTGTAGTTCTTGTGGCTGGCCCTCATGTTACATATGTGTATGTTAGTGTTGTGCGCGTTCGTGCATGCATGCATTGCCGATGGAACTTTTTTAAAAGATTGAAATGTGTTGTACAAAGTATTATTCTATGTAGAGCATAAATATATATATATATTTTTAGTGTTAGGATGGCTTTTTTTTTTTATTTTTTTTTTTTTTTTTTTTTTTTTTTTTTTTTTTTTTTTTTTTTTTTTTTTTTTTTTTTTTTTTTTTTTTTTTTTTATAATAGTTTTGTGTGTGTGTCTATCTTAACTTTTTTTTACCTAAGCTTCTGTCAGTATTGTTTAGTTTGTCCCTGAATTTTCAAAGCACATGTTTGCATGTGGGTGTTTATACCATAACAGAATTAGATCCCCATAAATTGTTTGATATTTATTAATAGTTATTAGTTAACCCATAAATGGTCCAAACGTATATATACGTTTTTTCAACATTTGAAAGTATGTAAAAAAAAGTAGATTTTTTTTTTTTTTACATTTGAAAACGTGTAAAAAACTTTGATCTACTTTTTTTTTTGTTTATTTGAAAATATTTAAAAAAAAAAAATGTAGATCTACTTTTGGAGCACTATGCATGTGAATGTAGATCTGCTTGGACAGTTGAAGGGTTAACAGTTTAATCTAAATACTCAACTCTTGCCATAATTACTTGAATGAGGGAGAGAGCGCACATAATAATGGTAAGAATTATATTATACTGTGCTTAATTCACAAATGGACAAAATTCTTTACAAACATTCTCTCTGTCCACAGCAGGATTTGAATCTTGACAGTCTGCATCAAAGTACATAGTACTTTAGCCACTCAGCCAGATCCCAGATCTGGGGTGTGGTTAAAGTACTGTGTACTTTAATACATTGTGTGCAGGTTCCTATCCTGCTGTGGAGTAGGCAGTAATGTTTGTAAATATATTTTACTCTATGAACATTTGTGCTAATTACAGTACTGGTATATGTGTGTGTATAAGTCTATCTAGATTGCAGATTACTTGAAACTGTACTATATATTTTATATAATTTTGTATAATAAAATATTTTACATGGCACACTGACAAAGCAAAGTTCACATCATGGAAATGTTTTCTGTGTATTCTGTTCTGAAACTTCATTTCCACATGTGTAACATTAATCTATGTGACTTTTAAAAATATTGCCACGAGGAATTATTATTGATCTATGACTCACGAAATCTTAATATCTTGATTGCAAACAAACCATGGAATAGGCGGGGTTTGAATCCTTGGTCTGGAGTTTTATGACTCAATTGGTTGGAGTTCAAAAACCTCAACCTGTTCATGGTTTGTTTTATTGCCCTGTTTATATTCTAGGGGGAAGTGTATACCTGTATTTTTGCAGCACCTGGAGAGAAGAGGCTGTGCAGTTTTACCAAGGATAAGGGAGTGTCTCCAATTCTTTGATTGAATGTATGGTCCTCTCTCTTTTTGAAGAGTTGCCAGAATGATGCTATTTTTTTTATAAATCCTGGTTTTGCTGTTAAGATTGATTTTTAGTCAGCAAAGATTTTATGATTATTTTTATTAAAACACATGGCGAGTCACACACCCCATGGCAGGGTGGCCCGATAAAAGAAAAACTTTTCACCATATTCCACTCATCACTGCTTGCCAGAGGGTGGCTTTACACTACAGTTTTTTAACTGAACTTTAACACCCTCCTGCAGAGTGAGGCCTTTATTCCATCTCCGGGACTCAAGTCCGGCCTGCCGGTTTCCTGGAATCCCTTCATGATGTTACTTTGCTCACACTCCAACAGCACGTCAATGTATATAAAAACCATTTGTCTACATTCAATCCTATCAAACACGCTCAAGCATGCCTGCTGGGAAATCCAGGGCCCCTCGCACATAAATACCTCCTTTACCCCCTCCCTCCATACCTTCTGGCCGACCCATACCCGCCTTCCCTCCAGACAGGATTTTTTACAACTTGCAAAAAGTCTTTTGTTTCGCTCATTCTCTCTACATGTCCAAACCACCTCAACAACCATTCCTCAGCCCTCTGGACTAAACAGTTTTGTTAATTCTCGCACTCTCCTAATAACTTCCAAACTAGGAATTCTATGCAATTATATTCACAGAAACATTGCCCTACACATGACATCTCCTGCCTCCGAGCCTTCTCCTCGCTGCCATCATTCATCACACATGCTCTCACCCCAGTTAAAGAGCGTTGGTAAAAACGTTTATTCTAGACATTCCCTCTTTGCCTGCATGGACAAGTTTTTGTCTCCAACACTCCTAGCTGTACTGCTCACCTTTTGCCCGCTGCATTTCTATGATTCACCTTCTCTTTCCATAGGACCCATCCGCTGACAATCCACTCCCATTATAGCTGAATAACAATTCCTCTTCATCCATACTCTCTCCCTCCAACCTGTTTTATTTGTTGAATTGTAAATCCATATTGTAATAACACTCACCCCCCCCCCACCCCCTTTTATCAATCCTGTCATCACCTAATCCTGGTTTTGTTAGCCTTCTTAACCTTACTCTTTCTGTATTCACTTTTAATTATCTTCTTTTGCATACCCTACCAAATTCATCCACCCCAACCTCTGCCCATTACTTCTCTTCAGAATATGAACATTTTAATTGTTTTTCCCTCGAGGGAGGTTCCTTTTTTGAGTCCAGGAAGGGAATTTTGTACCATGTGAATGTCTTCTTTCAACAACTCGGCGTTTTTAATTCCCACGTGAGGCAGGGTGAGCCCAAAAAGGAAAAACAAAACAAATGTTTCGCCTTTTTATTGAGTAACTTCTTCAAGGGGGGCTCCCTTGGCATGGTGGAAGTGGTCTTGGTCTGTGGAATTAGGTCTGTCGGTCTCTTTCTCAGACTGAACCTAATTACCCCCAATCCAACCTTCCCTCTTCCCTTTCCTCCCTTTCTCTTTCATCCTCCCTCCCCACCCCTCCCTTTTGGCCCTTCCTTTTTGGGTCTTTGGGATGGTTTTATTCCCACAGGCGGCGCTATTCCTGGGTAGGGAAATGGGTACGGGGCCCACCCCATTCCATTGAGGTGTTTGGGGGGGGTGGCGTAGTTCGCGTGGAATCTGGATTGTCTGGGGATGCCCCGACCCCTTTCCGTTCCTGGAGGGTGGTTTTGGGTGTCTTTCGGGGAGGGGTGATCTCGGGAAGCCCCTTTCGGGATTCTGGGGGTGGTGGGGGCGAAGGGGTATGTTTTGGGGCGGATATGGGCCCCGCCCTCTCTTTTGTCCACCGGGTAGCTCGGCAGATGTGAGGTTGTATCCCGGATTGGGTTTTTACTGGCATGATGGGTAGGGTAGGCAGGGGTTTCCCGTTTGATCTGTTACTAGCGGTGCTGGGTCCTTTGGGCACGGAGGGAGATTTTGGCCCTTTCTTTTCCTCCTAGGAACTACCCCCCCGGTTCCCCCTTTTTTTTTATTTTTTTTTTTTTTATTTTTATTTTCTTTTCTTTCTTTTTTTTCTTAAACACAAAAAAAAATAAAATTAACCTAACCATGGAGTACCCGATCCCTGACCCCCCTACCCCGGGCCCCTTTTGTTACCGCACCCGTTTGACCTCGCCTTTCTTTTGGCCACTCTTGGACATCCCAAGGCCCCTGTACCCCTTGCGGTGCGTTTCCCCCACCCCCTAGGTACGGGGCTTCCAGATCCTTGATTTGTTGGGCCTCCGTCCCTTTGACTTTGGTTCCGGCTTTTTCCTCTAGGTGCGGTGGTTTTTTGAATTGTGGCCCGCCCCCGTCGGACCGACTTTGGTCCCCTTCTAAACGTCGACAAAAAATCCTAATGATGTTACTTTTACCTTCCCTTTTTAAATCTGAAAAAAACGAACGTCGCATCCTTTCCACTCAGTTTTTGACCACCAATGGGCTAAATTCTTTACATTTAAGACCTTTTTCTTTTTGCTATCTTTCCGACATAGATTGGCAAAGCGCTCCTATCCAGTTGGTAGATATTTCCCTTTTATGCTCTTAAGGGGTGGTATGCGATATCCAGTCCAGAATTTTACCCCAAGTCATGATCTTTTCTTCTTTCCATATCGTACTATTCCTATCACATCGAAAAAACATCTTCCCTCAATTCTTGTAGGGGTACTTTATTCTGCCCCTCCATAGCCAACAGAAATTTCCCGGGCATGTGGCACGGGCATTTTGAACAGCTGGAACTCCAGATCTCCCAATTTCAAGGTAAAACTTATGTTCTTCCTGTCCCCGGGGAAGCGTACCCTTGCAATGTGGCCTCCTCTTTGACCCTAGGTTATCTGGAAACCCCATTTTTTCTCGAGGACCA
>NC_069416.1:56443624-56462598 GCF_026875155.1 Cherax quadricarinatus
AAAAAAATAAACCAAAAATTAAAAAAATACATGCAAAGTCGCTGTTTAAACCAAAACACGGTCAAAGTTTTTTTTTCTCATTGTGCACTGTGTGCTGCAGGATTTTTTTTATACTGCGCACACTGACCACATAGACCCATTCTTTCATATGTAGGCCTACCAGCTTTCTCTTGCTCGATTTGAGGGCGCTAAAATTTATGCGTACTCGTACGTCAAAAGCCCTGGGGCGTAAGCCGTACTAGTATGGCTGAAACCCGAAAGGGTTAATGCTACACTTTGTCACTGACTTCTCTGCTTTAGTACTGTACATATCGTAGAAGTGGTACTCTGGTACTACCTGGCCAAGTCCTTAACCCTCCACCTAGTTTTGTTCATCTATGATTTCCTGCTTTAATTCCATGGAAATCATCCTATTTTTCTTCTCAGCACTGTCCTTTGCTTTGCTTTCTTAGGACCCATGGTTAGAAACAAGAATTTTGCAAAATAACTGCACAAAAGTAAGGAAAACACAAGAATTCCCTCCACCGCGAGTAGAGTGGACTGGGCATTGTTTTGATACATTACTGCCATCTCGTGGTGGCATTTGGAAACTCACTTATAGTATAGGGTACAACAAGGTCTGCCACTGCTGTTTCATGTTGTCTGCCACTGCTGCTTCATAATGTCTGCCACTGCTGCTTCACGTTATCTGCCATTGCTGCTTCATGTTGTCTGCCACTGCTACCTCATAATGTCTGCTCCCACTTTTGCTAGTGTGTTTGAAGAGCTTTCCAATATGTGAAGGTTGAGGGGCAGTGCCAATCGGACAGGTATTGGATGGTGACATCATTTGTTTACACCTGAACATTGCCAAAGAATCAAACATTTCTGCTACTCTGAGCTCAATTTCAAGGTACTTTTCATCGTGAAACCAATCAATATCATATCTGTTTCTGTAGTATATCTTCCATTCTATCAAATGAGACCAAAAAATGAGAATACAATCATAAAAACCATACGAAAATATACCACTAAGGGGAGGCTAATGGCTGAGAATGAACTCCATTATTTATGGTCTGACTTCTTCATTTTTGGTGTACGTTAAGAAGCATCTTTCCATCATCCATTGCCCAAGTTTCAATAAAATAGTCCAACAAACAACCGAGATCCAATTCCCTAGATCAAGAGCAAGAGCCCTTCACCAGCATCAAGGAACCTCCCTTGAGGCCCGCTTGCATCTGGCATTTCGCTCACGTCTGGAAGTAAAAAATCGGCTAAGCGACTACTCATATCTGGAAAAACTTGCATGTGGATGCACTCATAAGTAGAGGTTCCACTGTATATTTTACACACACACACACACACACACACACACACACACACACACACACACACACACACACACACACACACACAGTGGAACTTCGGTTTTTGTTTGCCCTGGTTTTCATTGAATTCAGTTTTCAACGACTTTTTAATCAAAATTTTTTTCCGGTTTTTGTTCATCACCTCGGTTTTCGTCGGTCTGCCATACGAAGTGTCTGCCTGGCCTGCACCACACAAAGCATCCTACGTTCTGAGTGAGTCTGGCTCTGTTTCGTTGAGTGAGCATTACCCTGGCATTCATCCGAAAATTTTGTAATAATCCTTTTTTTTTTTTGTGCTTGTTTATTGAGTGCGACTGCTAAATAAGCCACCATGGGGCGAAAGAAAGTTCCGATAAAGAAGGCGAGAAACATGACAGAATTCAGGAAAGAACTCGTAGCAAAGCATGGGGGCTGGATGTGAGTGGCCAGGATGTGGAAGAGTTGGTGGACGACCACAGGGAAGAGCTAACCACTGAAGAGCTGCAACACCTTCAACTGAAACAGCAACAGATTGCAGCTGAGAAAATTGCTTCAAAGGAGGAGGAAGATAGAGGGGAGAATGTGCCTTCTTCAGTGATTAAGGACATGTGTGCAAAGTGGAGTGAGTTGCAAAGTTTTGCAGAGAAATATCACAATAGCAAAGCTGTTGCATCCCATGTCTGCAACATGTTCAATGACAATACCTTGTCCCATTTTAGGCAAATCTTAAAGTGATGCCAGAAACAGACCTCTCTGGACAGATTTTTTGTACAACAGGAGTCCAGTGCCAGTAAAAGCCAAAGAAGGGAAGTAACCCCAGATAGGGACTTCATACCTTAAGTCCTTGCAGAGGGGGATTCCCCTTCCAACCAATAACCTCTCCTCCCTCTCCCCTCCTTGCATCTTCTATACACCAACAAGAGATTTCAATAAAAGTAAATGAGATAATAAATGTTCATTTATCCATTTCATTAGTCTTTTATATTTATTTCTCATAGTTTTCTGTATGTAAAACTATAGTTATTCTCCATAAAATGTATTTTTTGTTAATTCTTTTGGGTGTCTGGAATGGATTAATTGGATTTACATTATTACTTATGGGAAATATTGCTTCAGTTTTCATCGAATTCAGTTTTCGTCAGACTTTCTGGAACGAATTAATGATGAAAACCGAGGTTCCACTGTATATGTATGTATGTATGTGCGTGTGTGTGTGGATTAACATACATATATATAATATATATATTTATATATATATATATTATTTATATATATTATATATATATATATATATATATAAATAATTATATACATATTAATCCCATATATATATACATATATATATACAATATATATACATATATTATACATATATATATACTTATATATATACATATATATATACATATATATATACATATAAATATACATATATTAAATATATATATACTATATATATACATATATATATACATATATATATACATATACAGTGGACCCCCGCATACCGATGGCATCACATAGCAATTAATTCGCATACCGCTTGCTTTAATCGCCAAAAATTTTGCCTCGCCATACCGCTTAAAAACCCGACACGATTTTCGTCCGAGACGCGTCAATGTGCGGCCTGAGCCACGCTCACATGTTTCCGCCGGTGGCATTTTTTTACCAGCCAGCCTCCGCGGTAACATCCAAGCATACAATCGGAATATTCTATTATTACAGTGTTTCGGTGCTTTTTCTGGAAAAAAGTGACCATGGGCCCCAAGAAAGCTTCTAGTGCCAACCCTACAGCAATAAGGGTGAGAATTACAATAGAGATAAAGAAAAGATCATTGTAAGTAGAAATTTGAGTGCGTGTCTCCGAGTGGCCAGGTTGTATAATAAACGCCAATCAACCATCGCTACTATTGGTGGTTACAGCTGCTGCTGCTGCTGCACTGTCAGCTGCTGCTGCTGCTGCACTGTCAGCTGCTGCTGCTGCTGTAGATCGTCTGCTGCTGCTGTAACATCGTCTGTTGCTGCTGTAGCTCGTCTGTTGCTGCTGTACCACCGTCAGCTGCTGCTGCTGCTGTAGCATCGTCTGCTGCGCTGTAACATCGTCTGTTGCTGCTGTAGCATCGTCTGCTGCGCTGTACCACCGTCAGCTGCTGCTGCTGCTGTAGCATCGTCTGTTGCTGCTGTACCACAGTCAGCTGCTGCTGTGCTGTGTGCATCGTCTGCTGCTCTGTAACATCGTCTGTTCCTGCTGTAGCACCTTTGTTGGTGTGGCTTATTGAGAATACCAAGAAACAATTACCCCAGAGGATTTGCCACCCAGGATAACCCCAAAAAAAAGTCAGTGTCATCGAAGACTGTCAAACTTATTTCCATTGGGGTCCTTAATCTTGTCCCCAGGATGCAACCCACACAAGTCGACTAACACCCAGGGTGAAACAGGGAAAAATCCCTGGAACTTTTGCTCATATTGGTGAATTTAAAGCCAGCAAAGGTTGGTTTGAGAGATTTAAGAATCGTAGTGGCATACACAGTGTGATAAGGCCTGTTCGGAAGAAAAGCCAAACAGGACCACAGTACTCGGAGGAAAAGGCACTCCCAGGACACAGTGTCTCATCAGTCATTGCTGCATTTCAATAAAGGTAAGTGTCATTTATTTTCATTTAGTAACTAGTAAAATGCACAATATATACTGTGCATGTATACTCTACTATTGTGCATGTATCCTTCTCTTTGTGTGTGGGAAAATGTATATTTCATGTGGTAAAAAAAAAAAATTTTTTTTCATATTTTGGGTGTCTTGAACGGTTTAATTTTATTTCCATTATTTCTTATGGGGAAAATTCATTCAATACCGATTATTTCGCAAAAACAATTACCCCTCTTGCACGGATTAAAATCGTTATGCGGGGTCCATGATATATACATAATATATACATATATATATACACATTATATTAATATTAATATATATAAAAATATTATATATATATATTATATAATTTTGATATATATATTTATATATATATTAAATATAATATATATATATATATATATATGACACATATGCAACAGTTAGACAACTTTATTCCGAAACGTTTCGCCTACCAGTAGGCTTCTTCAGTCGAATACAGAAAGTAGGCAGGAACAGTAGCGATGTGAAGACGATGTAATCAGTCCATCACCCTTGTAGTCGTAGAATTTGAGGTTGTCAGTCCCTCGGCCTGGAGAAGTTCAGTTCCATAGTCAGGAACTGAACTTCTCCAGGCCGAGGGACTGAAAACCTCAAATTCTACGACTAAAAGGGGGTTGATGGACTGATTACATCGTCTTCACATCTCTACTGTTCCTGCCTACTTTCTGTATTCGACTGAAGAAGCCTACTGTGTAGGCGAAACGTTTCGGAATAAAGTTGTCTAACTGTTGCATATGTATCTTACCTAACAACTTGTCGGAACTGTATACCATTTTGATGTTTATATATATATATATATATATATATATATATATATATATATTATATATATATAATACAGTGGGCCCCGCATAACGATTTAAACCCCCGAATGCGACCCAAATTTTGTAAGTGCGTTCGTACGTGTATGTGGGGGTCTGAAAGGGGAATAATCTACTTCACAATATTCCTTATGGGAACAAATTCGGTCAGTACTGGCACCTGAAAAATACTTCTGGAGTGAAAAAATATCGTTAACCGGGGGTCCACTGTATATATTATATATTATATTATAGATATATATATATATATATATATATATATATTATAATACAGTGGACCCCCGCATAGCGGACCTTAATCCGTGCAAGAGGGCTGGCTGTTATGCGAAATGTTCGGGGATGCGAATGAATTTTCCCCATAAGAAATAATGGAAATCCAAATTAACCCGTGCAAGACACCAAAAGTATGAAAAAAAAAAATTTTTACCACATGAAATATACATTTTCCTACACACAAAGAGAAGGATACATGCACAAAAGTAGAGTAGTACATGCACAAAATATATTTGTGCATGTACTACTCTACTAAAATGAAGAATAAATGACACTTACCTTTATTGAAGATGCAGCAATGACTGATGAGACACTGTGTCCCGGGAGTGCCTTTTCCTCCTGAGTACTGTAGGTCCTGTTTGGTATTTTCTTCCAGAACAGGCCTTATCACAGTGTGTTTTGTCACTACGATTCTTAATCTCTCAAACCAACTTTTTCTGGCTCTAAATTCACCAATATGAGCACTAGTTCCAGGCATTTTCCCTGTTTACCTGGGTGTTGTCGATGGTGTGGGTTGCATCCTGGGAGGGCAAGATAAAGGACCCCAATGGTAATAAGTTAGACAGTCTTCGATGACGCACTGACTTTTTTGAGTTATCCTGGGTGGCAAATCCTCTGGGGTTAATTGTTTCTTGGTTTTTCTCAATAAGCCACACCAACAACGGTGCTACAGCAGCAGCAGCAGCTGACGGTGGTACAGCAGCAACAGACGATTTCTACAGCAGCAGCAGACGATGCTACAGCAGCAAATGACGATGTTACAGCAGCAGCAGGGCGATGCTACAACAGCCAGCAGCAGGGTGACGGTGGTACAGCAGCAACAGACGATGCTACAGCAGCAACAGACGATGCTAGAGCAGCAGCAGACGATGCTACAGCAGCAACTGATGATGTTACAGCAGCAGCAGACGATTGCTACAGCAGCAGCAGCAGCTGACGGTGGTACAGCAGCAACAGACGATGCTACAGCAGCAACAGACGATGCTACAGGGAGCAGCAGACGATGCTACAGCAGCAACTGATGTGTTTCAGCAGCAGCAGACGATGCTACAGCAGCAGCAGCAGCAGACGATGCTACAGCAGCAGCAGCGCTGACGGTGGTACAAACAGCAAAAAGACGATGCTACAGCAGCAACAGACGATGCTACAGCAGCAGCAGACGATGCTACAGCAGCAGCAGACGATGCTAAAAGCAGCAGCAGACGATGCTACAGCAGCAGCAGACGATGCTACAGCGCAGCAGACGATGCTACAGCAGCAGCAGACGGTACTTACAAGCAGCAGGAGCAGCTGACGGTGGTACAGCAGCAGCAGCTGACAGTGCAGCAGCAGCTGACAGTGCAGCAGCAGCTGACAGTGCAGCAGCCAGTTTACAGTGCAGCAGCAAACTGACGGTGGTACAGCAGCAGCAGCAGCTGTACCACCAATAGTAGCGATGGTTGATTGGGGGGTTTATTATACAACCTGGCCAGCTTTGGAGACACGCACTCCACTTTCATCTTATCAATGATCTTTTTCTTCATTTTCCATAGTAATTCTCACCCTTATTGCTGTAGGGTTGGCACTAGAAGCTTTCTTGGGGCCCATGGTCACTTATTTTCCAGAAAAAAAAACACCAAAAAACCTGTAATAATACGAAATTTTTTCCGATTGTATGCTTGGATGTTACCGCGGAGGCTGGCTGGTAAAAAAATGCCACCAGCGGAACATTTTTTGGAGCGTGGCTCAGGCCGCACATTGGACGCGTCTCGGACGAAGGGCGCTGAGCGGGTTTTTGGGCGGGTATGCGAGGCAAAATTTTAGTGTCAAAGCGTCCGGTATTCGGATTGTCCGTTTATGCCCAAAGGCGTCCGGTATGCGGGGGTCCACTGTATATATATTTTTTCAGTGGAACACCCGGTTAACAATATATATATTATGTCGTGGCCGAATATTAAAACTGGTCAATTAACAAGAACTCATTTAAAATTAAGTCCTTTCTAAAATTTTCTCTTGTAAAGTTTAAAAGATATATTTTTTTCATTAATGTTAATGTAAAAAATTTTAATTTTGAACCAAAAGAATCTTAGAAAACTTACCTAACCTTATTTTAACAAATGCATTTATTTTAGCTTAACCCAACTAAAATTTTTTAGATTTGTTTTACAATAATTTAATAGTAAACAAAAACACAATGAAAATATGTTTTTTTCGTTAGATTCAGAATAAATTTGTACGATATTATTGCATACACAAAATTTCACTTGTCTACATGGCAAGATGAGCATTGCTATTTAAGCCCAAAATCGCAAGTTCTGCCTATTCGGCACGACATACATTATACGTAATATATTATATACGTAAAATATATAATAAAAATATATATATATATATATATATATATATATATATATATATATATATAAATATATAAAAAAAAATATATATTATATTTGGGTGTGAAGCATGGGTGATGAATGTTGCAGTGAGGAGAAGGCTGGAGGCAGTGGGAGATTTCATGTCTGAGGGCAAGTGTGGTGTGAATAAATGCAGAGAATTCGTAGTTTGGAAGTTAGGAGGAGGTGCGGGATTACCAAATGTTGTCCAGAGGGCTGAGGAAGGGTTGTTGAGGTGGTTCGGACATGTAGAGAGAATGGAGCAAAACAGAGTGACTTCAAGAGTGTATCTGTCTGTAGTGGAAGGAAGGGCGGGGTAGGGGTCGGCCTGGGAAAGGGGGTGGGGGGGGGGGTAAAGGGGGTTTTTGTGTGCGAGGAGTTTGGACTTCCAGCAGGCATGCGTGAACGTGTTTGATAGGAGTGAATGGAGACAGATGGTTTTTAATATTTTGACGTGCTGTTGGAGTGTGAGAAAAGTAACATTTATAAAGGGGGTTCGGGGGAAACCCTGCAGGCCAGACTTGAGTCCTGGAGATGGGAAGTACAGTGCCTGCACTCATGAAAGAGGGGTGTTAATGTTGCAGTTTAAAACTGTAGTGTAAAGCACCCTTCTGGGAAAAGACAGTGATGAGTGAATGATGGTGAAAGTTTTTCTTTTTGGGGCCCACCCTGCCTTGGTGGAATCGGCCAGTGTGATAATAAAAAAAAATAATATATATATACGTATATATATATATATATATATATATTATATATATATTATAATATATATATATATATATATATATATATTATATATACACACAAACACACACACACACACACACACCCCCACACACACACACACACACACAACAACACCACACACACCACAACACACCTCTAGAACTGTACTGGGGACCCTCATCCTCAAAGAAGAGGATAAACATACTTCAAGGAAAACTCAAGGTTCTCCCCAGAGCTGTAAGAATATTTTCTTCTCTTACCAACCCCTATATTATAGGTGAACTTTATTTACAGATACACTGACAAAAAACAAATACAAACATGAATACACTGGTACATCATATCAAAGATTATGAATCTCCTCTAGCTCCTCCAAAGCCGGATGTGAGCCAAGTATGCAGCAAGCACTTCCCCCTCTGGATGGCCACACTGAGGAGCTGGAACATGAAAGTGGCCACCTTCAAGTCCCTGGTGGTGTCACCGAGTCTGGAGCCCAGTTCTTTAAGGAAGCGTGTGGCATTTTTTTCCCATGATCCCAAGGTCTCTGATTCCACAGGGACAAATTGATACTGTTGGTTTATGTGTCTGTACTTGCTAATCTTGAACTCCTCCCTGTGATCAGCAGCTCCTCCCTGTCACCTGACACTGTGATGGATGTAGGTGTCAGCCAGTGTCAGCACACAGGTATAGTCCCATACTAAGAGCTTGCCATTCTTCCAATATACATAGAAGATACCTGAGTGAGATATACGCGAGGAAGTGTAAAACAGATCTAATGAAAAGCAGGGGCATCACTGGCACAGCATCATATGAACATCTGCTGACATCTTCTTCCAGCACATACTAGAAATACATTGCTGAAAAAGTGTGGACGTTTTCAATAGGAAAAAATTATCACTTCAACTGGTTGTTCTGTCACTTGGTGACATATCAACCAGGCTATAACAGATATGTGGATCTGCAAGCTGCCAATAGCAACAACCTGTTTGAACAGGCAAACAGCAGAAAAGACTGGCAACAGGCAGGCTACAAGAGTAGAAAAGCAATGAAAACAAGTCACACGCATATCACAGGTATATATAACAGTGTTCAGTATTCTAAGAGAGTCAAAGTTGGTTGCAACACAGTGGTCTTGAGTGCTGTCGACTTGGTATTCATAATACTTCCATGAACATAACCCTCATGAATAAACAGTTTTATTGTGCTGTGAAATACTTTTTAATACTGTACTTTCCTCGATAATATGAAGACAAAAGACCTTGGAAACGAGTGATCATATGAATGCAAAAGACCTTGGCATCAGGTGATATCTTTCTCCTGTGGTGAAATTTAGAAGTTATGGGACAATATCAACAAGGATCACTGAGACGAGTGCAACCTCAATTGACCATATCAGGACTAATATAATAGCTCCTCTCAAAGCAGGGATAATCACAGACAATACTGCTGATCACTACCCCATCTTCCTCATAACCAATATATGTAAGCTACTATTCAAAACTAGTATAATCTCATTTTGTCTGAATGATGACACATCATTAAATAACTTTAACACAGCGGTAAGTTACAATGACTGGAAGAGAGAGTTTACTGATGCCAAGGGCACTGATGAATAGGTCAATATTTTTCTGCAAAAAAACTACAAAGACTTTACATTAGACAGTGTCCTACTGAAGCTAAGCAGATCACAGCAATGACACTAAGTAGCTGATGGCTAACAAATAGTATCATCAGGTCCAGCGATAAAAAAACACAACAATGAAAAAATAGACTGCACTTAATAACTAACAAACAAACCAAAAACTGCACGCAATTACTAGCCAAACTAATATGGAAGTCTAAACAACTGTTCTTGCTTCATCCGTCCTCAACTCTCATTTATTACTAGAAAGGCATTTTTTCCTCAAATCAATTCAGGAACCTAACTTCATCCTTAATGTATTTTTCATTATTTTTTTTTATTCAATTACTGAATGCCTTCAATATATACTAGACTGTTGATTAATGTGGAAGTTATGTTCCTGAAAATTGCATTAAGATGAAATTATGCAAAACAAACTGAAGAACTCACGGGAAAAATAGGGTTACGTTCCTTAAACTCCCCAAAAATGCAAGCAACTTTTTGTTAGGTCTCCAAATTGTAAACAAATAAAAATGATAATGTAATTGTAGTTGGCTGTCATAGTGAATTATGTTTAATGTGCTGCTTAAGGCTACAAATGTTGCTGAAATAATATTTCTTACCTAAAATTGTGGTTGCTGGTATATATCAATGATTTTGAACAGAGTGATGAAGAATGCTGTGGCCCTACTGGGCAGAGGTTGAAGGTTGTGGATTGTTTGCTGAGGTGGATGACTGTGTCACTAGTCAATGGTTATACTGGAGAAGTGAGAAATTCTGTAATGTGTCACTGATCTCTTTTATCCTGCAGTACTTTATAGAGTTGATAGTAAAACATCATCAGCTGCTCTTGGCTCCAGAAGAACATATAGGAAAAATAGGGTCACAATTATTAGACCTCGAAAAAAATCAACCAAACTTTTTTAATGCTTTGTAATTCAGCAAAACTCAAAAATGAAGTTTTCCATTTACTATAATTGTCATTATTGTGTTGGTATGGAAATGTGTGAGGAAGGTTAATGTGACCCTGTATAATACTACTTGCAAAAACATGATGGGCAGTTTTACAGCTATTACATGCCTCCACCAAAACCACTATCACCTGAAAATATCAGTAAAAAATACCATATTTTACCAGCCAAGACAAAGATTTTTTTCTAAATGAGTATGTCCAGAGAAATACCCATTATAATATGAATGCAAGCTATCCAAGAAAACAAAAAAAAAAAAAAGATAAAATCACAATAAAAGCTTCTCAGGGCTTAACTTGTGATTTTTTTTGTTGGGTTAAGGATTGTGACAGCCCAAGGGTCATTGTTTCCATCTCACTGCTGTGAAATTAACTACCAGAATGCTTTTGCAAATATAAACTATTAATCCTTTCAGGGTCGAGAGGCCCTCTCCTAAACTCGTTCTCAGGGTTGAAAATTTTTCGGGAAAAAAAAAAATTATTTTTTCCTATGAAATAAAAGAGAATCTTTTCCTGATCATAATGACACCAAAAATATGAAAATTGATGGAAAACTTACGGAATTATGCTCTCACGAAGTTAGCAGTCTCGACAATGTTCACGCATTGCCGATTTCGCCCACTTTGAGCCCTATTTTCAGCCAATTTCAATGTATTAGTCGACAAAAAACATATCTATTTCGCTAGAGCTCCATTTTTTTGTATCGAATGAGTACAAGAAACCACCCATTTACGATTTAAACTATCCAATAAAGTGGTCAGAAATTGGCAATTTTGCCAATTTCACACAAATTTCAGAAGATGCCAATTTCCAAATAGGGTCCAGAATACACAAGACAGACATTCCTGGCACTAAAATAACATTTTCTCTGTTCATTAGTCATGTCCCCAGGCCCCTCTTACATCTCTTTTGCTTTCCACTTTGAATTTTTATTCTCACAAAAAATAGAAGATTTATTGTTATGCAGAACCCCAAACCTGATTTTAGGGTGGTAGGGGAAATTTTGGTCATAAAAAGTAATATCAGCGCGTTTTTCGGGTTTGCGGAAAAAATATAATTTTAGGGCTACCATTAGTGTAAAAAGGAAAAAAACCCCTTTGGAAAAATTTGTTTACTTTTGGGAACTTTGGTTTTAAATTTTAAAAAAAAGAGCATTTCTGCTACTTTTTAGCTCAATTTCAGGTACTTTTCATTATGAAACCAATCAAAATCATCTCAATTTCTGTAATATGTCTTCCATTTTATAAAATGAGACCAGGAAAACTAAAATACAACCATAAATAGCACATGAAAATACACTGCAAAGTCGCTGTTTTAAACCAAAAACATGGTTACCTGGTTGGAATAACCTGGAGGTTATTCCGGGGATCAACGCCCCCGCGGCCCGGTCCATGACCAGGCCTCCCGATGGATCAGGGCCTGATAACCTAGGCTGTTACTGCTGGCCGCACGCAGTCCGACGTACGAGCCACAGCCCTGCTGATCCGGCACTGACTTTAGGTATCTGTCCAGCTCTCTCTTGAAGGCAGCCAGGGGTTTATTGGCAATTCCCCTAATGCTTGATGGGAGGCTGTTGAACAGTTTTGGGCCCCGGACACTTATGGCGTTTTCTCTTAGTGTAAGTCCAATGGTGGCCCCTACTTTTTATTGGGGCATTTTGCATCGCCCTGCCCAGTCTTTTACTTTCGTAGGGAGTGATTTCTGTGTGCAGTTTTGGGACCATTCCTTCCAAGATTTTCCAAGTGTAGATTATGATTTTATCTATCCTCCTGCGTTCCAACGATACAAGTCAAGTGCTTTCCAAGCGTTCCCAGTAGTTAAGGTGCTTGACAGACTTATACGTGCATTAAGGATCTCTGTACACTCTCTAGATCTGCGATTTCACCTGCTTTGTATGGAGATGTTAATGTACAGCAGTATTCCAGCCTAAGAGAACAAGTGATTTGAAAAAGGATCATCAGGGGTTTTGGCATCTCTCGTTTTGAAAGTTCTCATTATCCATCCTATCATTTTCTTTTGCACATGCGATCGTGGCACTGTTGTGACCCTTGAAAGTGAGATCCTCAGACTTTACTACCCCCAGGTCCCTTACATTATTTTTCCGCTCTATTGTATGGCCGGAGGTCAGTAGTATACTCTGTTCTAGTTATTATCTTCCTCCAGTTTTCCAAACGGGTAGTTGGAATTTGTCCTCATTGAACATCAATTGTTTACCGTTGCCCACTGGAAAACTTTGTTTATATCTTCTTGGAGGTTAAACCGCGTCCTCAGCAGATGACAGCCTCATGCAGATCCTAGTATCACCCCGCAAAGGTGATACGGTGCTGTGGTGTATATCTCTGTTTATGTCTGATATGAGGATAAGGAATAAGATGGGGCGGAGTACTGTGCCTTGTGGAACAGAGCTCTTCACTATGGCGGGCCTCCGATTTAAACTCTTTTGACCACTACTCTTTGTGTTCGATTTGTTAGGAAGTTGAAGATCCATCTCCCCACTTTCCCAGTTATTCCTTTAGCACGTATTTTATGGGCTATTACCCCAAATGATCGCATTTGTCAAATGCTCTTGCAAAGTTGTGTATATTACATCTGCATTTTTGATTTTTTTCCCAGTGCATCCAAGGGCCTGTCATAGTGATCCAGTAGTTTATGAGAGGCAGGAGCGACCTGCCCTGAACCCATGTTCCCCTGGATTGTGCGGGGGATTTTGGGAATCCAGGTGATTTGCAATCCTGCTTCTTAGCACTCTTTCAAAGATTTTTATGATGTGGGACGTCAGAGCTATTGGTCTATAGTTCTTAGCTAAGGGCTTTGCTGCCACCTTTATGGAGGTGGGGCTATACCCCGTTGTTTTAAGTGACTGTGGAATTCCACCCATGTCCAAGCTCCTCCCCCAGAGTGTAGGGTGTACTTAGGGCACGCGGGGAGGGGTTTCTTGCAGTTCTTAATGAAAACAGAGTTCCCGAGTCTGGGCCCGGGGCTGAGTGCATAGGAT
This sequence comes from Cherax quadricarinatus, assembly GCF_026875155.1. Lineage (NCBI taxonomy): Eukaryota > Metazoa > Arthropoda > Malacostraca > Decapoda > Parastacidae > Cherax > Cherax quadricarinatus. Next base: position 56,457,423 of record NC_069416.1, read on the forward strand.
GTTGTAAATGGCTTTTCGAAATCTATGGGAGTTAGGGTAATGTGGGAAAATTTCGGCAAAACATTTATGGAGTTTTGAGGCTCATTCATGAAGAAATCATTTGGGTCGTCGATCCTCAGACCGATTAGTGGTTCACTAAAAACACAGAGTCGTACTGGGATTTCAATATTTCATCATTTCCTTGTTGTCGTCTGTGTAAGTCCCATCCTGTCTGAGTAAGGGCCCGATACTAGATGTGGTATTTGCCTTGTTTTTGGCATATGAAAAGAAAATTTTGAATTTCTTTCAATTTCACTAATAGCTTTAAGCTCCTCCTGCCTCTCGGGTTTCCCTGTAAGAGTCATTTAGCTTAAGTTCGATAGTTTCCACTTCCCTCGTCAGCGCCTCCTTTCGTGTATCAGATATTCTAGCACTCCTGAGGAGCTCAGTGACTCTTCGTCGTCTTCTGTAGAGGGAGCGTCTTTTTCTCTCCGTTTACCTGCTCTTCTTCTTTCTTAAGGGAATATGCCTAGAACATGCTTCGGCTACCAGGAATTGATCCTTTCAAGGCACTGGTTTGGATCCATGTCATTTAAGACTTTTTTTCCCCAACATGTTTCGTTTAGGAATGGTTTACCTGGTCCCAGTTGATGCTCTTGTTGTTGTTGGTCGGAGATTTTTTTTCTCATGAAATGTGTGCTGCAGGATTTTTTTTTATACTGTGCACACGGGACCCATAGACCCATACTTTCATATGTAAGCCTACCAAGCTTTCTCTCAACTAGATTTGAAGGCGCTAGAATTTAGGCGTACTAATTGTCAATAACCTGGTGGGGAAAAGCCGTACTAGTACGTCGGAAACCCGGGAAAGGGTTAATACGTATTAATAAAAAATAAAATAAAATCATTTCCCTTAAATTTTAAAAAATGAAAATACGTATCAGCACGTGCCAGAGAGTTCAAAGGCTCAGGTCATGAGGGCCCTTTTAAACCCCCTTGACTGTCGCAACCCCAAATCCTGAGGTGTCTCCTGGTGTCGCAAAATTTAAAAAAAAAAAAAAAATCTGTGAAAATGATAGAAAATTCTTTTTCCGATTGAAATGACACCAAAAGAACAAATTTGATGGAAAACCCGAGGAATTACGCTCTCGCGAAGTTAGCGACCTTGGCGATATTTACAAATCGGCGATTTCGCCCACTTTGAGCCCTATTTTCGACTAATTCCATTACTCCAGTCAACCAAACTCATAGTATCTCTTTAGAACTCCATTTTTTCTATCAATTGAGTACAAGAAACTGCCATTTACCGATTTCAACTACCCATAATTGATCAGAAATTTGCAATTTGGCCAATTTCACGAAAACTAAAAATAGGGACAATTTCAAAATAGGGTCCAGAATGAACAATGCAGACATTTCTGACTCTAAAATAAATTTTCTTTGTTCATCAGTCACGTCTCCAGGCCCCTCTGATATTACTCTTGCTTTCTATTTTGAATTTTTATTGAAACAAAAAATACAAGATTTACTGTTAGGGCAGACTACTGCAATATTGTAATAATTGATAAATATGTCAACCCATTCATGACTGCATATTAGAATGGGTAGTTGGACATTTATTGGAAAATGACATTTTGTTTATTTTTGAACATCGGCAAAAATCAAACATTTCCCCAACTTTGAGCTCCATTTCCAGGTTCTTTTCATAGTAAAACCAATCAAAAACACCTCTATTTCTATGTTTTCCATTCTATCAAATGAGACCAAAAATACTATACAAAAATAGACCACAATTGTTAAGTTGGCCCATATGTCTAGGCATAATAGAGGCTCTCTTTTCATTGGGAACCACTATTGTAAATACAAAATCTCAATGTACTGTTTGAAAGACATAAAATAAATAAATAAAGTCGGCATTTTAATAAAAAAAAACGGTCAGTTTTTTTTTTCTCATTATGCACTGGTGCTGCAGGATTTTTTTTATTTATTTATTTATTTTATGTCTTTGCAAACAGTACATTGAGATGTTGCACACTGACCACACAGACCCCTTCTCTCACAAAGTGGGCCTACCAGCTTTCTCCTGCTTGATTTGAAGCTGCTAAACTTTATGAGTTATATACGTCAAAACGGTGGCTGTAAGAGTATATATACGACCAAAACGGTCAAAGGGTTAATTCGAGTAGTCAATTTATGACACATACATATATTTTTAAGTTTGTAATTAAGTTTGTTTATTATTAATATGAGGTGGTACAAATAATGATACAAACATACCTTGCTTGTCTAAACACTAAATATGAGTGTACCAATTAAATTGATGCACAAATGTATATGAAGATGGTACTGTATACACATTACATCCAGGTTCCTTTCATTTTTTTAACCTTTTTTACACAGAGGGAGATAAGCAGAGGGTGGGAGTTGCTCTCGTGCAAGGAGCAGATAGTGTCAACCCCGAATATGCAAGTCATTTATTTCCTAAAATAGAAGTTTAACAGCTGAATGATGTACAGTATTACACAAGTTTCTGTATTCATATTATATTTAGTTTCCTTTCATTGTAACACTGATTATTCAAATGGGGAAAAAAGAAAAGGATATAAAATTTTTGGAGTTCCTTCAAGTTGTACATAAACACTGTCTCCCCCCATCCTCACGTTTTAGCAGTGATGATGCAAAGGATATGAAAAAAAACTGCATATATTGACTGGTGTGCAGGAATCCAACTAATGAATCACATTTATTGGCTTTTCTGAGACTATTTTTCTTTTTTTTACTCTTGAACATCAGCCAAAAATCAAACATTTCCCCTACTTGAGCTCCATTTCAAGGTCCTTTTCATAGTAAAACCAATCAAAATCACCTCTATTTCTATAACATGTTTCCATTCTATCAAATGAGACCAAGAAAACGAGAATACAACCATAAATACTATACGAAAATACACCACAGTTGGCATTTAATCCAAAAACACGGTCGGAGTTTTTCTTTTTTTCATTATGCACTGAGTGCTGCATGATTTTTTTATATGGTGCACACTGGGCCCCAAGGGCCCATAGGTGGGGCCCTACCAGCTTTCTCCTGCTTGATTTGAAGCCGTTAGAATTTTTTTAGTATATATACGTCAAAACATTGGCTTTTTAAGACGTATATTACAACCGAAACAGTCAAAGGGGTAAATCACCTGAGGCCCCTAATAACCCAGCAAAAGGCTGCAGTCAGAATGATGATAAATTCCACTCCAAATAGCATACTTCACCATTATTCAAAAGTCCCAAATCTGCTCACCATAAATAACATCCATACTTATTCATGTGCCTACTACATACAAGAACAATACATGCAAACATAAACCCCCCAACTCAAACTTCTGTTTTAGTAGCTGACCTATATTCAGCTGACCAGTGTTTCAGTGAGAGAATCATAGCAGAAAATGCCAAATATATCTATAAACTCAAGGAAAGTCAGGTTGTAGGTGGCGTTATCCCCCAGTGTTTTAAAAATGGCTGAGGGCAGCAGAACAGGTCAGGCAGTCAAAAAACACAACACAACCCCAATAAATGGAATTGAGGGGGATTTGGAAAGGATAAAACCATTTGGGTTAAAACCTTTCTGATCTACCCGAATGGAAAGGAGTTAGAAGTTAATTGGGGAAGCCAGACTGTGAAGTGAGATGGGAAGGGGAGTGTGTAATAAGAACATAAGAACATAAGAAAGGAGAAACATGCAGCAGGCCTGTTGGCCATACTTGGCAGGTCCTTTACAATTCATCCCCCTAACAAACATTTGACCAACCCCAATTTTCAAAGCTACCCAAGAAATAAGCTCTGATGTGCAAGTCCCACTCAAATCCAACCCATCCCACTCATGTATTTATCCAACCTAAATTTGAAACTACCCAAAGTCCTAGCCTCAATAACCCAACTAGGTAGACTGTTCCACTCAAACTACTACCCTATTTCCAAACCAATACTTTCCTATGTTTCCTTTTTAAAACTAAATTTATCTAATTTAAATCCATTACTGTGGGTTTTTCTCTTGGAGAGATATCCTCAAGACCTTGGTTAATATCCCCCTTTTTTAATACCTATCTTCCACTTATTTCACTTCGATCAGGTCTCCCCTCATTCTTCGTCTAACAAGTGAATGTAACTTAAGAGTCTTCAATCTTTCTTCATAAGGAAGATTTCTAATGCTAGTATTTTAAATTTTGTCATCCTACGCTGAATGTTTTTTAACGAATTTATGTCCATTCTGTAATATGGAGACCAGAATTGAGCTGCATAATCTAGGTGAGGCCTTATAATGATGTATAAAGCTGCAGTATGCTCTGGAATTCTGTTGCTTAACTTTTGATATAAATCCCAGTAATCTATTTGCCTTATTACGTACGCCTTAAGCATTTTTGTCTTTATTTAAGGTTGCTGCTTACCATAACCCCAAGTCCTTTTCGCAATCGTATGGCTAAGTTCTACATTATTTACTTATAAGTGCTAGGGTTATGGACACTCCCGAGCTTCAGAACCTTGCATTTATCTACATTGAACTGCATCTGCCACTTTTCTGACCAAGAGTAGAGTTTTTTCTAAATCCTCCTGAAGTTCCCTAACATCTACGTTTGAATCAATTATCCTACTATCTTCGTGTCATCGGCGAATTTGCTCATATCACTAGTAATTCCTTCATCAAGATCATTGATATATATTATAAACAACAAGGGCCCAAGATGATCCCCGTGGAACGCCACTTGTTACTGATCCCCACTCGGATTTAAACCCCATTTATGGACACTCTCTGCTTCCTGTCTGTGAGCCATGAAATTTGATCCACGAGAGCACTCTTCCCCCCAAGGGGGAAGTTAAGGGGAAAAGTGAGCAGTGAAGAGGGTTTTTGAAGAGAAATTTTACTAGTAATTCCCGTGGGTGATTGCTAAAGCAGATACTAAGTGTACTAGGGACTGGAAAAGAGAAATAAATATTATTGTATATGAGTAAAAAAGCGAAGGTGAAAATGGCAGGCATTAGGGGGGGACAGGCGCTATAATTATATTTATATTTCTTCTTCATTCCATGAAGAAAGAAATCGTCATGGGGGTGGAAAAGGTGAATGGGAGTTTAAGCGCCCTGGACATAAAACCCCAAAAGTTGCCTCCCACCAGAAAAATAAAATTTATATCGCCCAAGGTTGGCAACCC
>NC_069416.1:56463098-56727451 GCF_026875155.1 Cherax quadricarinatus
TATCGTTAGTCAATTTAATTTTCCCCGTAAGAAATAATGGAAATCAAATTAATCCGTGCAAGACACCCAAAAGTATTGAAAAAAAAAATTTTTACCACATGAAATATTAATTTTAATGCACACAAACTGAAGAAGACATGCACAGTTACATGACACTTACCTTTATTGAAGATCTGGTGATGATTGATGGGATGGGAGGAGGGGAGACCGTTGATCTTGTTAGTGTTTAGAAGGGGAATCCCCTTCCATTAGCACATGAGGTAGCAAGTCTTTTTCTGGGGTTACTTCCCTTATTCTTTTAATGCCACTAGGACCAGCTTGAGAGTCACTGGGCTTCTGTCGCACAACATATCTGTCCATAGAGGCCTGTACCTCTCGTTCCTTTATCCTAAAGTGTTTCACAACATTGTCAGTGTAATAGTCACCAGCACGGCTTGCAATAGCTGTGTGAGGGTGATTTTCATCCATGAAGATTTGCACTTTAAGCCTCATTGCACACATTTCCTTAATCTTTGAAGTAGGCAACTTCTTCAATTTCTCTCTCCCCTCCTCCAAAGCAGTTTCCTCAGGTCTGCCCTCTTACTGTTGAAGATGATCTAGTAGCTCATCAGTGGTTTGTTCTTCATTGTCCTCCTCCACCAACTCTTCGACATCCTACCCACTAACCTCACCAATATGAGCACTAGTTCCAGGCATTTTTTCCTGTTCACCTGGGTGTTAGTCAACTGTTGTGGGTCGCATCCTGGGGCACAAGATTAAGGACCCCCAATGGAAATAAGTTAGACAGTCTTTTATGATGCACTGACTTTCTTGGGTTATCCTGGGTGGCTAACCCTCCGAGGTTAATCGTTTCTCGGTAATTGTTTCACGTTAAGCCACACGAACAACACTCTCTCCACATCTTCGAGTAATACAGCTGATGGTGATGCAGCAACAACAACAGCTGACTGTGGTGCAGCAGCAGCTGCACCTTTGGCAAGAACAGCTTCCTTGATTGCCGTTTTCTTACCCACAATAGTAGCGATAGTTGATTGGGGTTTATTATACAACCTGACCAGCTCAGAGACACACTCCACTTTCATACTTAGCAATGATCTCTTTCTTCATCTCCATAGTAATTCTCACCCTTTTTGCTGTAGGGTTGGCACTAGAAGCTTTCTTGGGGCCCATGGTGACTTACTTTGCAGGTGCAATCACTACAATGGCTGTGATAATATGAAATGTTCCAGTTGTATGTTTGGAAGCGACCGCGGTGGCTGGCTGGCTTGTAAACACTGGCACCCAAGGGACAAGTAAGGCGTGCTCAGGCCAGAGTGGACGCGTATGGTACGGAACGAATAGCGCTGGTCGGGTTTTTAAGCGCTAGTCGAGGCAAAATTTTTGTGTTAAAATGTATCGCTAGTCAGATTTATCGTTAATCGATGCCATCGCTGGTTGAGGGTCCACTGTATATATATATATATATATATATATATATATATATATATATATATATATATATATATATATATATAAACACACAGACACACACACAGACACACACACACACACACACACACACACACACACACACACACACACACACACACACACACACACACACACACACACACACACACACACACACACACACACACACACACATCCACACCCCAACCAACCAACCATCCGACTTACGACCGAGTTTGGTTCCGAGAAACCGGTCGTAAGTCGAAATGGACGTAAGTCAAACTTTACTGCTGAATATCAACATCACATTTTTGTAATGACTTTATTTTATTGTTTTATTTTGGTATTTAATTTTTTACTTTACTTTTTATGCTGTTAGTACTGTATTTTATACTGTAAGATTTAGGATAAGCACTGTGTACAACACAAAGAGTTGTTTATTTCCCAAAAATTTGGCATACAAAACACATGAGAGTTAACCTCTCTTTCATAGACTTGTGTCCTGGGAGTGCCTCTTCTTCCTGAGTAATGTAGGTCCTGTTTGGCGTTTTCTTCCAGAACAGGCCTGTTTTGTCATAATTGAACACTTGTGGGTGGATGAATTTTTCAGCTTTGCCATGCCTTATCACACTGTGTATGCCACTATGATTCTTAAATCTTTCAAACAAGCCTTTGCTGGCCTTAAACTCACCAATATGAGTACTAGTTCCAGGCATTGTTTCCTGTTCACCTGGGTGTTAGTCGACTGGTGTGGGTCGCATCCTGGGGACAAGATTAAGGACCCCAATGGAAATAAGTTAGACAGTTCTCGATGACGCACTGACTTTCTTGGGTTATCCTGGGTGGCTAACCCTCTGGGGTTAATTTTTTCTCGGTATTCTCGATAAGCCACACCAATAACAGTCTCTCTACATCTTCGAGTAGTACAGCTGATGATGGTGCAGCAGCAGGTGATGGTGCTACAGCAGCAGCAGCAGCAGGTGATGGTGCTACAGCAGCAGCAGCAGCTGACCGTGGTACAGCAGCAGCAGCTGAGAGTGCTACAGCAGCTGAGAGTGCTACAGCAGCAGCGGCAGCTGACCATGGTACGATAGTATTTCGATAATATTTCTCAACCTTTTTACCACAGGGTTGGCACTAGAAGCTTTCTTTGGGCCCATGGTGGCTTATTTAGCAGTTACAAGCACTTAAAACACTGGAATAATACAAAATTTATTGAATGTATGAGTGCAACCATCCGCCCCGACTTGTAAACAATGTCACACTAGGTCAGCTGAGGCGCTCAGGCCAGACTGCCTAGATGGCCACATTCAGGACGAATGATGTAAGTCGAGTTTTTCAACGTAGGTCGGGGTCAAATTTTTACGCTGACAAGCGTCATAAGTCGGTTTTAATGTAGGTTGAGGTCATCGTAAGTTGGGGGTCCACTGTATATATGTATATATATATATATATATATATATATATATATATATATATATATATACAGTGAACCCCCAACTTACGAAGGCCTCATCTTACAATAAAAATTGACTTACGAAGTGTTTCAGCGTAAAGAAATTTCCCCGACCTATGAAGAAAAACTCGACTTGCATCATTCGTCTGGAACGCATTTGTCTGGCCACAGTGCCTCAGTTCAGCTAGTGCCATTGTTTACAAGCCAGGGGGGGCAGTTGCACGCATACATTCGATAAATTTTGTATTCCGTTGTTTTTAGTGCTTTTAACTGCTAAATAAGTCACCGTGGGCCCAAAGAAAGCTTTTAGTGCCAACCCTGTGGTAAAAAGGGTGAGAAATACTATCGAAATACTATCGTACCACGGTCAGCTGCTGCTGCACCACCTTCAGCTGCTGCTGTACCATGGTCAGCTGCTGCTGTACCACAGTCAGCTATTGCTGCTGCTGTACCATGGTCAGCTACTGCTGCTGCTGTACCATGGTCAGCTACTGCTGCTGCTGTACCACGGTCAGCTACTGCTGCTGCTGTACCACGGTCAGCTGCTGCTGCTGCTGCTGCTGTACCATGGTCAGCTGCTGCTGCTGCTGTACCACGGTCAGCTGCTGCTGCTGCTGTACCACGGTCAGCTGCTGCTGCTGCTGTACCACGGTCAGCTGCTGCTGCTGCTGTACCACGGTCAGCTGCTGCTGCTGCTGTACCACGGTCAGCTGCTGCTGCTGCTGTACCACGGTCAGCTGCTGCTGCTGCTGTACCACAATCAGCTGCTGCTGCTGTACCACAATCAGCTGCTGCTGCTGTACCACAATCAGCTGCTGCTGCTGTACCACAATCAGCTGCTGCTGCTGTACCACAATCAGCTGCTGCTGCTGTACCACAATCAGCTGCTGCTGCTGTACCACAATCAGCTGCTGCTGCTGTACCACAGTCAGCTGCTGCTATACCACAGTCAGCTGCTGCTGTGCCATGGTCAGCTGCTGCTGCTGCTGTACCACGGTCAGTTGCTGCTGCACCACCATCAGCTGTACTACTCGAAGTGTGGAGAGACTGTTGTTGGTGTGGCTTAACGAGAAACAGTTACCGAGAAACAATTAACCCCAAAGGGTTAGCCACCCAGGATAACCCAAGAAAGTCAGTATGTCATCGAGGACTGTCTAACTTATTTCCATTGGGGTCCTTAATCTTGTCCCCCAGGATGTGACCCACACTAGTCGACTAACACTCAGGTGAACAGGAAAAAATGCCTGGAACTAGTGCTCATATTGGTGAATTTAAAGCCAGCAAAGGTTGGTTTGAGAGATTTAAGAATCGTAGTGGCATACACAATGTGATAAGGCATGGTGAAGCTGAAAAATTCCAACCCCAACAAGTGTTTAATTGTGAGGAAACAGTCTTGTTCTGGAAGAAAATGCCAAGCAGGACCTACATTACTCAGGAGAAAAAGGCACTCCCAGGACACAAGCCTATGAAAGACAGGCTAACTCTCATGTTTTCTTGTAATGCTAGTGGGGATTGCAAAGTGAAGCCTTTACTCATGTATCACCCTGAAAATTCCAGTGTGTTCAAGAAAAACAGCATCTCATCTCTCATCACTATATCTTCAATAAAGATAAGTGTCATTTATTCTTCATTTAGTACAGTATATTGTGCATGTATCCTTTTTGTGTATAGGAAAATGTATATTTCATGTGGTAAAAAATTTTTTTTTTCATACTTTTGGGTGTCTGGAATGGATTAATTGGATTTTCATTATTTCCATTATTTCAACTTAAGATAATTTCGTCTAACGACAAGCTCTCTGGAATGGCTTAATATATATATATAGTGTATATATAATATATATATATATATGTTTATATATACAGTGGACCCCCGCATAACGATCACCTCCGAATGCGACCAATTATGTAAGTGTATTTATGTAAGTGCGTTTGTACGTGTATGTTTGGGGGTCTGAAATGGACTAATCTACTTCACAATATTCCTTATGGGAATAAATTCGGTCAGTACTGGCACCTGAACATACTTCTGGAGTGAAAAAATATCGTTAACCGGGGGTCCACTGTGTGTATATATATATATTATATATATATATATATTATATATATATATATATATATATATATATATATATATATATATATACACATACATACATACATACATACATACATACATACATATACAGTGGACCCTCGCATAGCGCTATTAATCCGTTCCTGAGAGCTCAATGTTAGGCGAAATTATTGTTAGGCAAATGAATTTTCCCCATAAGAAATAATGGAAATCAAATTAATCCATGCAAGACACCCCAAAGTATGAAAAAAAAATTTTTTACCACATGAAATATTAATTTTAATGCACACAAACTGAAGAAGACATGCACAGTTACATGGCACTTACCTTTATTGAAGATCTGGTGATGATTGATGGGATGGGAGGAGGGGAGAGTGTTGATGGTCTAATGTTTAGAAGGGGAATCCCCTTCCATTACGACTTGAGGTGTCAAGTCCTTTTCCGGGGTTACTTCCCTTCTTCTTTTAATGCCACTAGGACCAGCTTCAGAGTCACTGGACTTCTGTCGCACAACATATCTGTCCATAGAGGTCTGTACCTCTCGTTCCTTTATGACTTTCCTAAAGTGTTTCACAACATTGTCAGTGTAATAGTCACCAGCACGGCTTGCAATAGCTGTGTGAGGGTGATTTTCATCCATAAAGGTTTGCACTTTCAGCCACATTGCACAGATTTCCTTAATCTTTGAAGTAGGCAACTTCTTCAATTTCTCTCTCCCCTCCTCCGAAGCAGTTTCCTCAGGTCTGGCCTCTTGCTGTTGAAGTTGATCTAGCAGCTCATCAGTGGTTAGTTCTTCATTGTCCTCCTCCACCAACTCTTCCACATCCTCCCCACTAACCTCCAACCCCAAGGACTTCCCCAATGCCACAATTGATTCCTCAACTGGCAAACGCCTCTCAGGGTTAGCCTCAAATCCTTCAAAATCCCTTTTGTCTACACATTCTGGCCACAGTTTCTTCCAAGCAGAGTTCAAGGTCCTCTTAGTCACTCCCTCCCAAGCCTTACCTATAAGGTTTACACAATTGAGGATATTAAAGTGATCTCTCCAAAACTCTCTTAGAGTCAATTGAGTTTCTGAGGTCACTACAAAGCACCTTTCAAACAGAGCTTTAGTGTACAGTTTTTTGAAGTTTGAAATGACCTGCTGGTCCATAGGCTGCAGGAGAGAGTGGTATTAGGAGGCAAAAACTTGACCTTAATGAAGCTCATGTCCCCACAAGGTCGCTCTGCCAAGTTTGTAGGATGACCAGGGGCATTGTCTAACACTAGGAGGCACTTAAGGTTAATTTATTTTCAATTAGGTAATTTTTCACAGTGAGGGCAAATGCTTGGTGTAACCAGTCATAGAAAAAGTCCCTAGTGACCCATGCCTTACTGTTTGCCCTCCACAGCACACACAAATTAGCCTTGAGGATATTCGTTTTGCCTGAACGCTCTGGGAGTTTCAGAGTGATGCACTAATAAAGGCTTCACTTTGCAATCACCACTAGCATTGGCACACATTAACAGAGTAAGCCTGTCTTTCATAGGCTTATGTCCTGGGAGTGCCTTTTCCTCCTCATTAATGTAGGTCCTGCTTGGCATTTTCTTCCAAAACAGGCCTGTTTTGTCACAATTAAACACTTGTTCAGGTTTCAGTCCTTCACTGTCTATGTACTCCTTGAATTCCTGCACATACTTTTCAGCTGCTTTGTGGTCCGAACTGGCAGCCTCACCATGCCTTATCACACTATGTATGCCACTACGCTTCTTAAATCTCTCAAACCAACCTTTGCTGGCCTTAAATTCACTCACATCATCACTAGTTGCAGGCATTTTTCTAATTAAATCCTGATGCAACTTCCTAGCCTTTTCACTTATGATTGCTTGAGAGATGCTATCTCCTGCTATCTGTTTTTCGTTTATCCACACCAATGACAGTCTCTCAACATCTTCTATCACTTGCGATCTCTGTTTCGAAAACAAAGTTGCACCTTTGGCAAGAACAGCTTCCTTGATTGCCATTTTCTTGGACACAATAGTAGCAATGGTTGATTGAGGTTTACTATACAACCTGGCCAGCTCGGAGACACGTACTCCACTTTCATACTTAGCAATGATCTCTTTCTTCATCTCCATAGTAATTCTCACCCTTATTCCTGTAGGGTTGGCACTAGAAGCTTTCTTGGGGCCAATGGTCACTTATTTTGCAGGTAAAATCACTAAAAATGCTGTAATAATACAAAATGTTCCAATTGTATGCTTGGATGTTACCGCGGAGGCTGGCTTGTAAACATTGCCACTGGCGGAACATGCGAGGTTGGCTCAGGCCGCACATAGACGCGTCTCGGACGAATCGCGTTGAGCGAGTTTTTTAGCGCTATGCGAGGCAAAATTTTAGCGATAAAATATAACGCTAGGCGGATTTAACGTTATGTGATGCCAACGTTAGGTGGGGGCCCACTGTATTTGAAAATATGTAAAAAAAGTAGATCTACTTTTGGAGCACTGTGCATGTGAACATAGATCTGTTTGGACAGTTTAAGGGTTAAGATTATGTAATGACAGCAATCAGTTGCAGTGCAAAGAGAGCTACTATCCTGCCTTGGCATTATGGGCAGACTAAAGTTAATGGCTTACAAACTACTTAACCCTTTCAGGGTTGGTGCCGTACTAGTACGCATAAATTCTAGTGCCTTCAAACCTAGCGAGAGAAAGCTTGGTAGGCCTACATATGAAAGAATGGGTCTATGTGGTCAGTGTGCGCAGTATAAAAAGAATCCTGCAGCACACAGTGCATAATGAGAAAAAAGAAAAAAACTCTGAACGTGTTTTTGGTTTAAAACGGCGAATTTACAGTGTATGTTCTTATGCTATTTATGGTTATATTCTAGTTTTCCTGGTCTCATTTTATAGAATGGAAGACATATTATGGAAATTGAGATGATTTTGATTGGTTTCCCAATGAAAAGTACCTTGAAATTGAGCTCAAAGTAGCAGAAATGTTCGATTTTTGCCAAAGTTCAAAGGTAAACAAATCGATTCCACGCGTCCAATACACGTCAACTGGCGAGTCTAATATTCTTTCACAAGTGCGCTGATATTATTTATACCATTTCTACACCATTTCTACACGAATGCAGTAGTCTGCATAACATAAATCGTCTGTTTTTTGTGTGAATAAAAATTCAAAGTGGAAAGCAAAAGAAATGTAACAGAGGCCTGGGGACGTGACTAATGAACAGAGGAAATGTTATTTTAGTGCCAGGAATGTCTGTCTTGTTTATTCTGGACCTTATTTGGAAATTGGCATCTTTTGAAATTTGTATGAAATTGGCAAATTGCCAATTTCTGACCACGTTATTGGTTAGTTGAAATCGGTAAATGGGTGGTTTCTTGTAATCATTTGATACATAAAATGGAGTTCTAGCAAAATAGGTATTATTTTTGTCAACTGGTACATTGGAATTGACCAATAATAGGGCTCAAAGTGGGCGAAATCGCCGATGCATAAACATCATCGAGACCACTAACTTCGTGAGAGCATAATTCCGTAAGTTTTCCATCAATTTCATACTTTTGGTGTCATTATGATCGGGAAAAGATTCTCTATCATTTCTTTAGAAAAAATATTTATTTTTTTTTTTTTTTTTTTCGAAAAATTTCCGACCCTGAGAACAAGTTTAGGAGAGGGGCAGCCGACCCTGAAAGGGTTAATACTAGAGAAATTGAACATAGTTTGCTAAAGTTGTACATCTGTTTTTATTTATAGTAGACAGTAAGTTTACTCAAATTACAATCTGGGGATAGTACATTGGGACAAGTTGAAAGTATTTTGGTTTTGTATATCAATGGTAAATATTTAAATTATATTACGGAAATATAACATTGAGTTGTTAAAAGTAGTTTACAGTATAAGAATGCTACATTTGGGTGTAAGGCAATATTGTTTTGGGTAGGTATTTATACTACATTGTAGTATTAAGTAATTTATGAACTTTGGGCATCTAGTTTTTAAGTTTTCAGATACAGTGGAACCCTGAGTTCCAGGAGCTAGGGCTAAACTCAAAACAGTTTAAAGTTGAAGCAATATTTCACATAAATAATGTAAATACAATTAATCCATTCCAGACCCACAAAAATATTCACAAAAAGTTCATTTTTTAAAGAATAGCCATAGTTTAACATACATAAAGTACTTAAAACACTTATAGTACTTAAATGAGTAATACAATACATAAACATTTAAATAAAAATTTAAAAATCACATTTACATATCTTTATTGAAGAGTTTTGCTTGCATCTGGAAGATAGGGAGGAGGAGAGAGGGAGGACTTATTGTTTGGAAGGGGAATCCCCTTCCATAAAGACTTTAGGTAACAAGTCCTTATCTGGCGTTACTTCCCTTCTTTGTCTTTTAATGCCACTAGGACCAGCTTGAGGGGTCACTGGACCCGTCACGCAAAATAGCTGTCAAGAGTGCTCTGTTTCTGGCGTCTCTTTAAGATTTGCTTAAAATGGGACATTGTTTTGTCACTGAACGTATTGCAGAGATGGTTTGTTTCACCTTGCTCAGGATGGTATTTTTCCACATAACTTTGCAACTTATTCCACATTCCACACATGTCCTTAATCACTGAAGAAGGCACATACTTCACTCCCTCTTCCTCCTCTGAAGCAAGTTCCTCAGCTGTGGTCTGATGCTGTTCCAGTTGAAGCTCTTGCAGTTCGTCAGTGGTTAGCTCTTCCCTGTGGTCCTCCACCAACTCTTCCACATCCTCACCACTCACCTCCAACCCCATGGACTTACCCAATGCCACAATGCCTTCCACAACAGGCAGAGGGTCGGCAGGGTTAGGGTCAGCCTCAAACCCTTCAGAATCCCTCTGGAAGACACATTGTGGCCCATGGTGGCTAATTTCACAGTCACAATCAATAAACAAGTACTAAACACAATGAATTTATTGTGAAATGTTTGGATGAGCGAGCAGGATAATGCTCACACAAGGATTAACAAAGCTAGACTGGCTCACTACGCCTGCACGGGCAGGCAGACAGGTCTGGTATGCCGGCCGAAACACAGGGCACGCGCTGAAACTTGGGACAAAATTTAGCCGATAAAAGTGGCCGAAACTCGAAGTGGCTGATACTCAGGGTGGCCGAAACTCGGGGTTCCACTGTATAGGTAATTGGGATATCTTTTGGTAAAGTTAAATATTGAGTATAGAGTATTTATTTAGGGTGAGTAGGTGGTTTTTGAGAAGAGTCTTAAATTGATGTTCAGACCGGGTTACTTTAGTATTTACTGGTAATGAATTTCAAATTTTGGGGCCTTTTATGTGCATAGAGTTTTTACACAGTGTGATATGGACACGGGGAACATCAAAAAGTGATTTGTCTTGTGTGTTCTGTTAAGGTTGGTGAGAAGTTTGAGTGGAGGGTTCTTTGTATGTAGTAAGTATGGATGTTCTTTACGGTGAACAGTTTTAGACTTTTGAATATTGGTGGAGTATGCTGCCGGGAGTGGGAATTTGTTGTTCTGACTGCGGTCTTTTGCTGGGTTAGTGGTCTTAGGTAACTTAATGTTGTTGATCCCCATGCACAAATTCCATATGTGAGATAGGGGTAGATGAGTGAATGATACAGTGCATGGAGAGCTGATTTTCGAACATAGTACGTACCGTATCTTTGATAGTATGCCTACTGTTTTAGAGATTTTCTTGGAAATTTGTTGTATTTATGTCTGGAATTTGAGGCTACTGTCAAGGTGGATTCCTAGGAATTTTTCCTCTGTGTGTCTTGTGATGGGTGATCCGTTTAGCGTTATGTTAAGTGGAACATTTGTAGCTCTGTTTCCAAACTAAATGAAATAGGTTTTGTCAGTATTGAGGATAAGCTTATTAGTCATCATCCAGGTAGATATTTTCTGCAATTCAACATTAACAGTGTTGGCCAATATGACTGGGTTTGGGTGAGAAGACGTATGTTGTGTCATCTGCAAATAATGTGGGTTTGAGTAGTTGTGATGCATTTGGTAGGTCATTGATGTAAATGAGAAAGAGGAGTGGGCCAAGGACACTTCTTTGTGAGACACCGACTGTGGTTGTGTGGAAGAGTTTGCTCCATTTATGTACAATAAATATATTCAGCAGTCATTATATGCTAAAGATGAAGATGTTTTAACCCTTTGACTGTCGCAACCCCCAATCCTGAGGTGTCTCCTGGTGTCGCAAAATTTAAAAAAAAAAAAATTATTTTTTCTTATGAAATGATAGAGAATCTTTTCCCGATTGTAATGACACCAAAAAAACGAAATTTGATAGAAAACTGACGAAATTATGCTCTCGTGAAGTTAGCGACCTCGGCGCTGTTTACAAATCGGCGATTTCGCTCACTTTGAGCCCTATTTTCGGCTAATTCCATTGTTCCAGTCGCCCAAACTCATAGCTATTTCTTTAGAACTCCATTTTTTCTATTGATTGAGTACAAGAAACTGCCCATTTACCGATTTCAACTACCTAATAATGTGGTCAGAAATTTGCAATTTGGCCAATTTCACAAAAACTAAAAAATATGACAATTTCAAAATAAGGTCCAGAATGAACAATGCAGACATTCCTGGCTCTAAAATAACATTTTCTTTGCTCATCAGTCATGTCTCCAGGCCCCTCTGATATTACTCTTGCTTTCTATTTTGAATTTTTATTCAAACAAAAAATAGAAGACTTACTATTATGCAGACTACTGCAATACTGTAATAATTGTATAAATAACATCAACCCATTCATGACTGCATATTAGAATGGCTAGTTGGACATTTATTGGACAATGGCATCATTTGTTTACTTTTGAACATTGGCAAAAATCAAACATTTCCCCTACTTTGAGCTCCATTTCTAGGTTCTTTTTATAGGAAAATCAATCAAAATCACCTCTATTTCTATAATATGTTTTCTGTTCTATCAAATGAGAATACAACCATAAATACTATAAGAAAATAGACCACAAATTCGGCATTTTAATTAAAAAAAACGGTCGGAGTTTTTTTTTTTCTCATTATGCACTGCGTGCTCCAGGATGTTTTTTATATGGTGCACACTGACCACACAGACCCATTCTCTCACATGTGGGCCTACCAGCTTTCTCCTGCTTGATTTGAAGCCGCTAGAATTTATGAGTATATATATGTCAAACACGGTACCTCGTAAGATGTATATATACGGCCGCGACAGTCAAAGGGTTAAGGTAAGTACTGAGTGTACTGTATATGCATTTTTTATGCATAGCTCTTTTGTTCACTTAATATATGATAATGTAAAGACGTTACCAGGCTTTGTGAATTTGAAAGTTAAAAACGGCTTTTTTCACTTTACAGCAGTAGCGTCAGAACCTAACCTGCTGTATAAGCAGAGCCTGCCTGTACCTGTAATGTGCATTTGTACAGTATAACAGGTGGTGGATGAATTTGGGAGGGTGTGTAAAGGAAGGAAATTAAAAGTGAACGTAGGAAAGGTCAAGGTGATGAGGATAACAAAAAATTTAGGTGATGAAAGATTGGATATCAGATTGGAAGGAGGGAGTAGGAGGAAGTGAATGTTGAATGTGTTCAGATATTTGGAAGTGGACTTACCAGCAGGTGGGTCTGTGAAAGACGAGGTGAACCATAGAATTGATGAGGGGGGGGGGAAGCTGAGTGGTGCACTGAGGAGTTTGTGAAAACAAAGGACATTATCCATGGAAGCAAAGATGGGGAATGATTGAGAGTACATGTATAGTGGTACTGATGCTCTTATATGGGTGTTAAGCACGGACGGTGAATGATGCAATAAGAAGGCTGGAGGCAATGGAGATGTCATGTCTGAGGGCAAGTATGGTGTGAATATTATGCAGAGAATCCATAGCTTGGAGATTAGAAGGATGTGCGGGGGTTTCTTTAACCATTTGAGGGTCGACAGGCCCTCTCCGAGACTCATTCTCAGGGTCGGCCAAATTTAAAAAAAAAAAAAAAAAATCTTATGAAAAGATAGAAAATCTTTTCCCAATCATAATGACACCAAAAGTATGAAATTTGATGGAAAACTTGCGGAATTATGCTCTCGCGAAGTAAGAGGTCTTGGCGATGTTTACGCATCGGCGATTTTGCCCACTTTGAGCCCCATTTTCGGCCAATTCCACTGTACTAGTCGACAAAAAACATGAATATTTCACTAGAACTCCATTTTTTCTATCGAATGAGTGCAAAAAACCACCCATTTACCAATTTCAACTATCCATTACAGTGGTCAGAATTTAGCAATTTTGCCAATTTCACACAAATTTCAAAAGATGCCAATTTCCGAATAGGGTCCAGAATAAACAAGAAAGACATTCCTGGCACTAAAATGACATTTCCTCTATTCATTAGTCATGTCTCAAGGCCCCTCTTACATTCTTTTGCTTTCCACTTTGAATTTTTATTCTCACAAAAAATAGAAGATTTACTGTTATGCAGACTACTGCATTAGTGTAAAAAATGGTATAAATAATATTGGCGCACTTGTGAAAGAATATTAGACTCGCCAGTTGACGTGTATTGGACGCTTGGCATGATTTGTTTACTTTTGAACTTTGGTAAAAATCGAACATTTCTGCTACTTTGAGCTCAATTTCAAGGTACTTTTCATTGTAAAACCAGTCAAAATCATCTCAATTTCTGTAATATGTCTTCCATTCTATAAAATGAGACCAAGAAAACTAGAATACAACAATAAATACCATATGAAAATACAGTGCAAAGTCGCTGTTTTATTCCAAAAAAACGGTCAAAGTTTTTTTTTTCTCATTATGCACTGTGTGCTGCAGGATTTTTTTATACTGTGCACACTGACCACATAGACCCATTCTTTCATATGTAGGCCTACCAGCTTTCTCTCACTAGATTTGATGGGGCTAGAATTTAGGCGTACTAGTACGTCAAAAACCCTGGGTCGTAAGCCGTACTAGTACGGCGAAACCCTCAAAGGGTTAAGTATTATCCTGAAGGTTGAGGAGGGGTTATTGAGGTGGTTCGGACATTTAGAAAGGAGGAACAAAATAGAATGAATTGGAGGGTGTATAAATCTGTAGTGGAAGGAAGGCAGGGTAGGGTCATCCTAGGAGAGGTTGGAGGAAGGGGGGTAAAGGAGATTCTAGATATGAAGGACTTAGACTTCCAGCAAGTGGACATGAGTGTGTTGGATATGAGGCAGTGGAGACAAATGGTTTTTAAGACTTGATGTGTAAAATAACATTTATGACGGGATTCAGGGAAACCGATTAGCTGGACTTAAGTCCTGGATGTAGGAGGTACAGTGCCTGCACTCTGAAGGAGGGGTGAAGATATGTTGCAGTTTTTGAGCTGTAGTATTGGCACACCTTTTGCAACAGAGTGATGGGGTGAATGATGATGAAAGTGTTTCTTCTTTTTGGGTCACCCTGCCTTGGTGGGAAATGGCTCATTATGTTAATAAAAAAATTATAAGTGTTTTATAGATAAGAATTTATGATTTCTAGATTTTCTGGGACCTTTAGAAAAGCATCCCAACAAATTTGAACCAGTATTTGTATGCCATCCTGGCCATTGCCAATATACCTTACAGATGCTATAGCAGTAGCCACTGTACTACAACAGACTACAGTAATTGTATTTGAATATACAGTACTGTACTGTTATGTGAGGACTCTCTCAACATATATCACAAGCCTACTCCCTGCACTCAGTGTTGAGGCGCTGTGTATAATTTTATCTTATAATGCAGGTATTTCTGAGGTACATTATATATTTTTGATCATTTTGGACTTTTATGTATTCTCAGTTTATATTAAAAGAATATTATGACTGTGTCTATGTCATGTTATATACCATAACAGCATTGCCAAAATACCTTATGGAAGTTGTAACATATGCCACCACACTTTGACAAACTGTAATGCACTGTACATGGTTATTCGTATCAGGAGTACTATCTCAGTTGGCCTTATTCATTTTGTGATTATTTCTTTTGTGATTATGACATATTCTTTTTTTCTCATTGTTGCAGAAAAATATTTTATTATTGCTGGTAACAGTATGTAATGATAACTTTAATTCAGTTACCTTCTTGATCCCACTGTTTTGAAATTAAAAATTCTAATTTAAATTTATTATTTGTTTTTGCTTATTGAACATGTCAAACTAACATCTTTGACACTACCAGAACATGTTTCCATCAACAGGTGAAAATGGCAAGTGTGAAACGGAAGTGGCAAATTTTTCCTGGTCGCAACAAGTTTTGTTGTGATGGTCGTATTATGATGGCACAGCAAACTGGTATCTTTTATTTCACTGTTGGGCTTATTGTTGTCACAAATGTTCTCTTCTTCATCTTTGAGTAAGTATAAAATGCAAGTAAAAGTTTTCCTTTATATATTTTCTGTAGCTTTATGCAGCTTGATTTAAATACAGTTTAGTAAAGAGGTTGAGAAAATTGTAACCAGTAGCCAGTGTTGTATATAAAATCATTATTAGTGTTCTGCATATTCCACAATTGATACCAAATACTATACTGCATAATAAAGTAAATATTTTAAGAATTTCTTTTACCATATAATATGTTATTTTACTAGTTGCTGGAGATAGCTGTATGTTTGAACATAGTGTAATGTAAATATCTTTCCCAGCTGTCCCTTCTTGGCACAACACTTGACACCAGCCATCCCTGCATTTGGGGCCCTCTTATTTATCTTCGTTATGTCTTCACTCTTCCACACTTCCTTCACTGACCCAGGCATAATTCCAAGAGCCACTGCTGATGAGGCTATCTACACTGAGAAACAGATTGGTAAGTTCTCAAATAAGTACAGTAACATGGTTCACCAGTAACAATAAAGTACTAAAGATGAAAGGCTAAAGTTCACAAATTTTATATTATATATATATATATTATATATATATATATATTATATATATATATTATATATTATATATATATATATTATATATACATACATACATACATACATACATACATACATACATATATATATTATATATATATATATATATATATATATTATATATTTATATATTATATATATTATTATATATATTTTTATATATATGTATATGTGTATATGTGGTTACAGGAAAGTGGGTGCAGGAGGGAAGAGGAGCGATTGGTGGAATGATGATGTAAAGAGTTTGTAAGGGAGAAAAAAGTTAGCATATGAGAAGTTTTTACAAAGTAGAAGTGATGCAAGGAGGGAAGAGTATATGGAGAAAAAGAGAGAGGTTAAGAGAGTGGTGAAGCAATGTAAAAGAGAGCAAATGAGAGAGTGGGTGAGATGTTATCAACAAATTTTGTTGAAAATAAGAAAAAGTTTTGGAGTGAGATTAACAAGTTAAGAAAGCCTAGAGAACAAATGGATTTGTCAGTTAAAAATAGGAGAGGAGAGTTATTAAATGGAGAAGTTAGAGGTATTGGGAAGATGGAGGGAATATTTTGAGGAATTGTTAAATGTTGATGAAGATAGGGAAGCTGTGATTTCATGTATAGGGCAAGGAGGAATAACATCTTGTAGGAGTGAGGAAGAGCCAGTTGTGAGTGTGGGGGAAGTTCGTGAGCAGTAGGTAAAATGAAAGGGGGTAAGGCAGCTGGGATTGATGGGATAAAGATAGAAATGTTAAAAAGCAGGTGGGGATATAGTTTTGGAGTGGTTGGTGCATTATTGTAATAATGTATGGAAGAGGGTAAGGTACCTAGGGATTGGCAGAGAGCATGCATAGTTCCTTTGTATAAAGGCAAAGGGGATAAAAGAGAGTGCAAAAATTATAGGGGGATGAGTCTGTTGAGTATACCTGGTAAAGTGTATGGTAGAGTTATAATTGAAAGAATTAAGAGTAAGACGGAAAATAGGATAGCAGATGAACAAGGAGGCTTTAGGAAAGGTAGGGGGTGTGTGGACCAGGTGTTTACAGTGAAACATATAAGTGAACAGTATTTAGATAAGGCTAAAGAGGTCTTTGTGGCATTTATGGATTTGGAAAAGGCGTATGACAGGGTGGATAGGGGGGCAATGTGGCAGATGTTGCAAGTGTATGGTGTAGGAGGTAGGTTACTGAAAGCAGTGAAGAGTTTTAACGAGGATAGTGAGGCTCAAGTTAGAGTATGTAGGAAAGAGGGAAATTTTTTCCCAGTAAAAGTAGGCCTTAGACAAGGATGTGTGATGTCACTGTGGTTGTTTAATGTATTTATAGATGGGGTTGTAAGAGAAGTAAATGCGAGGGTCTTGGCAAGAGGTGTGGAGTTAAAAGATAAAGAATCACACACAAAGTGGGAGTTGTCACAGCTGCTCTTTGCTGATGACACTGTGCTCTTGGGAGATTCTGAAGAGAAGTTGCAGAGATTGGTGGATGAATTTGGTAGGGTGTGCAAAGAAGAAAAAATTAAAGGTGAATACAGGAAAGAGTAAGGTTATGGGATAACAAAAATGATTAGGTGATGAAAAGATTGAATATCAGATTGGAGGGAGAGAGTATGGAGGAGGTGAACGTATTCAGATATTTGGGAGTGGACGTGTCAGCGGATGGGTCTATGAAAGATGAGGTGAATCATAGAATTGATGAGGGAAAAAGAGTGAGTGGTGCACTTAGGAGTCTGTGGAGACAAAGAACTTTGTCCTTGGAGGCAAAGAGGGGAATGTATGAGAGTATAGTTTTACCAACGCTCTTATATGGGTGTGAAGCATGGGTGATGAATGTTGCAGCGAGGAGAAGGCTGGAGGCAGTGGAGATGTCATGTCTGAGGGCAATGTGTGGTGTGAATATAATGCAGAGAATTCGTAGTTTGGAAGTTAGGAGGAGGTGCGGGATTACCAAAACATGTTGTCCAGAGGGCTGAGGAAGGGTTGTTGAGGTGGTTCGGACATGTAGAGAGATGGAGCGAAACAGAATGACTTCAAGAGTGTATCAGTCTGTAGTGGAAGGAAGGCGGGTAGGGGTCGGCCTAGGAAAGGTTGGGGGGAGGGGGTTAAAGGAGGTTTTGTGTGCGAGGGGCTTGGACTTCCAGCAGGCATGCGTGAGCGTGTTTGATAGGAGTGAATGGAGACAAATGGTTTTTTAATACTTGACGTGCTGTTGGAGTGTGAGCAAAGTAACATTTATGAAGGGATTCAGGGAAACCGGCAGCCGGACTTGAGTCCTGGAGATGGGAAGTACAGTGCCTGCACATCTGAAGGAGGGGTGTTAATGTTGCAGTTTAAAACTGTAGTGTAAAGCACCCTTCTGGCAAGACAGTGATGGAGTGAATGATGGTGAAAGTTTTTCTTTTTCGGGCCACCCTGCCTTGGTGGGAATCGGCCAGTGTGATAATAAAATAAAATAATATATATATATATATATATATATATATATATATATATATATATATATATATCATATATATATATTATATATATATATATATATATATATATTTATTTATTTCATATAGTCGGACTTGAGTCCTGGAAATGGGAAGTACAGTGCCTGCACTTTAAAGGAGGGGTTTGGGTATTGGCAGTTTGGAGGGGTATGTTGTGTATCTTTATATGTGTATGCTTCTAGACTGTTGTATTCTGAGCACCTCTGCAAAAACAGTGATAATGTGCGGTGTGGTGAAAGTGTTGAATGATGATGAAAGTATTTTCTTTTTGGGGATTTTCTTTCTTTTTTGGGTCACCCTGCCTCGGTGGGAGACGGCCGACTTGTTGAAAAAAAAAAATATATATTATATATATATATATATATATATATATATATATATATATATTATTATTATATATATATATGTTAATATAATATATATATAATATGTAAATATAATATTTATCATTATTTTCAACAATTCGGCCTTCTCCACTGAGCAGGGTGACCAAAAGAGAGAAAATCCATAAAAAATACTTTCATCATCATTCAACACTTTCACCTCACAGTACCCATATCCATGTTTTTGCAAGGTGCCAGAATACAACAGTTTAGAAGTATATTCATATAAAAATACACAATATATCTCTCCAAACTGCCAACTGCAGGCATTGTACTTCCCATTTCCAGGACTCAAGTCCGGTTATATAAAATAATCGGTTTCCCTGAATCCCTTCACTAAATATTACCCTGCTCACACTCCAACAGATCGTCAGGTCCCAAATACCATTCGTCTCCATTCACTCCTATCGAACACGCTCATGCACGCCTGCTGGAAGTCCAAGCCCCTCGCCCACAAAAACCTCCCTTACCCCTTCCTTCCAACCTTTTCGAGGACGACCCCTACCCCGCCTTCCTTCCCCTACAGATTTAAATGCTCTCCATGTCATTCTACTTTGATCCATTCTTTCTAAATGACCAAACCACCTCAACAACCCCTCTTCAGCCCTCTGACTAATACTTTTATTAACTCCACACCTTCTCCTAATTTCCACACTCCGAATTTTCTGCATAATATTTACACCACACGTTGCCCTTAGACAGGACATCTCCACTGCCTCCAACCGCCTCCTTGCTGCTGCATTCACAACTCAAGCTTCACACTCTTATAAGAGTGTTGGTACTACTATACTTTCATACATTCCCTTCTTTGCCTCCATAGATAACGTTTTTTGTCTCCACATATACCTCAACGTACCATTTACCTTTTTTCCCCTCATCAATTCTATGATTAACCTCATCCATCATAAATCCATCCGCTGACACGTCAACTCCCAAGTATCTGAAAACATTCACTTCTTCCATACTCCTCCCCAATTTGATATCCAATTTTTCTTTATCTAAATCATTTGATACCCTCATCACCTTACTCTTTTCTATGTTCACTTTCTACTTTCTACCTTTACACACACTCCCAAACTCATCCACTAAGCTTTGCAATTTTTCTTTAGAATCTCCCATAAGCACAGTATCATCAGCAAAAAGCAACTGTGTCAATTGCCAATTTGTATTTCATTCCCCATAATTTAATCCCACCCCTCTCCTGAAACACCCTAGCATTTACTTCTTTTACAACCCCATCTATAAATATATTAAACAACCATGGTGACATTACACATTCCTGTCTAAGACCTATTTTTACCAGGAAGTAGTCTCCCTCTCTTCTACACACCCTAACCTGAGCCTCACTATCTTCATAAAAACTCTTTACAGCATTTAGTAACTTACCACCTATTCCGTATACAGTGGTCCCTCGCTGTTCGTAATTAATCCGTTCCTGGAGCCGTTACTATGAATGAAATTTACGATTTACGAATCAATTTTCCCCATAAGAAATAATGTAAATACAATTAATCCGTTCCTGACACCCAGAAGTATTAAAACAAAAAATTTTTTTACATGAAATATACATGTAGTACATAAACAATACAATGGGAAATGATGAATGAAACATTAACAGCATAACACTTACCTTTATTGGAGATTCTTCTTAGTGTATGGGAGACTGGAGGAGGAGAGAGAGTGGATTGTTTAGTTTGGAAGGGGAATCCCCTTCCATCAACACCTCAGGTACCATTTGCTTTTCTGGGGTTGCTTCTCTTCTCTGTTTCTTAATGCCACTAGGACCACCTTGAGAGTCACTGGAGTCCTGTCTCACAAAATAACTGTGGAGAGAGCTGTTTCTGGCGTCTCTTTAACACTTCCCTAAAATGGCCGAAGACTTTGTCACTGTACATGTTGCCAACCTGGCTTGCAACAACCTTGTTAGGGTGATGTTTCTCCATAAAGCTTTCCATCTTACCCCACATAGTAAAAATCTCTAATTTCTGAAGAAGGCACCTTCTTCCATCTCTCTTCCTCCTCCTCTGCAGCAAGATTCTGAGCTGCGATGTGTTGCTCTTCCTGCTGAAGCTCTTGCAGCTCCTCAGTGGTGAGCTCTTCATAGTGGTCTTCCACCAATTCTTCCACATCCTCCAAACTCACATCCAACCCCATGGAACTCCCCAGTGCCACAATTGATTTTACAACAGAATAGGCTCATTAGGGTCAGTCCCAAATCCTTCAAAATCCCTCTTGTCGACACAATCTGGCTACAATTTTCTCCAGGCAGAGTTCAAAGTCACCTTCTTTACCACAGGCTTGGCACTAGGAGCTTTCTTTGGAGCCATGGTAGCTTATTTAGTACTTGCAAGCACTAAAATAAATGGAATATTATGAAATATTTCGCTGGAGCACGCAAGGGGACCTTCGCTCACTGGTAAACAATGCCAGACTGGCTGCCGCCCTGGCCCAGACGAACTACGACTCGCGAGTCAACCTATGAAAAGCGAGTCCATGTTTATACAAAAATACCCCTATGATTGGCGAATTTTACGATTGCCGGGAACTACGAAAAGCGTGGGACCAGTGTATTTGCAACATCTGCCACATTGCTCCCCTATCCACTCTATCATATGCCTTTTCTAAATCCATAAATGCAATAAAAACTTCCTTACCTTTATCTAAATACTGTTCACATTTAAGCTTCAATGTAAACACTTGATCTACACATCCCCTACCCACTCTGAAACCTCCTTGCTCATCTGCAATCCTACATTCTGTCTTACCTCTAATTCTTTCAGTTATAACCCTACTGTACACTTTTCCTGGTATACTCAGTAAACTTATTCCTCTATAATTTTTACAATCTCTTTTGTCCCCCTTTCCTTTATATAAAGGGACTATACAGTGGACCCCCACATAACGATTACCTCTGAATGCGACCAATTATGTAAGTGTATTTATGTAAGTGTGTTTGTACGTGTATGTTTGGGGGTCTGAAATGGACTAATCTACTTCACAATATTTCTTATGGGAACAAATTCGGTCAGTACTGGCACCTGAACATACTTCTGGAGTGAAAAAATATCGTTAACCGGGGGTCCACTGTACATGCTCTCCGCCAATCCCTAGGTATATGTATATGTATGTAAACACTGATCTCTGGCTGAAAGAGACTTGAACCTGCGATGCTGATGCATGCTGGGGATAAGGTGAAAGGCTGTAAGTCTTCTCCCTGAAAGCTGGCTGCCTTGGATCAACGTGTAGCGCAAGCTGCACGCCAAGGTATTTTCCAATGTGGTGAGATTGGTATAGCACTGCGTACCTTGTTCCAAGGTTTGTAGATTCGAGTCTCCTTCAGCCAGAGATCAGTGTTTGTGTATATTTCGCCTGCTCTTGCGAATTCCTTGCATATGTACACGTAAAAAGATAGTCATTACGGCATGAGAGGCTGTGTTGACTGGTTTAGTAATCTCTTCTCTGGGTTTGCAACATCTTCACATTTTGGTCATTTTGTATCAAAATTAGAAAGTTATGCTAGTTTCTTATTATAAATGTCCATCAGTTCTTAGATCACCTTAATTAACTTAAGCAAAATATTAGCTTACAAGTGAAATATGAAGAGAATGTCCATATGCTATTTCTGAACTCTTTGCTAGGCAAAGGTGATAAAGTATGACTATTTTTAACCTTTTCAGTGTCTTACACATAGACCTATGTTTTGAGCTCAGCTCCCACAGATAAGCTGTGAGCAGTAAACTTTTTCCTAGACATAAGAGAATTGGTCTGTGTGCTGAGTGTGCACACAGACCTGCTCTACATGGTGCATGATGAGAAAAAACAAAACTCTGACCCTGTGTTTGATTTAAAATAGAAACTTTGAGTGTTTTCTAGGATAGTTTTTGTGGTTTTATTGGTTATTTCTTGGTATCATTTGATATTTTGGAAGATATAATACAGAAATAGAGGGCTTGGTCCCAAATCTGCACACTGCCATAACATACTGGAATGAGAGATATGGGAGGAAGTGTAAAATAAACCCAGTGAAGAGCAGGGGTGTGGTGGGGACAATAAGGGAACACTGTATCAACATCCGGGGTCCCAGACTATTCAACATCTTACCAGAAGATATCAGAAACACGGCTAGAACCAGTGTTGAAACCTTCAAGAGGAAACTGGACAAGTGTCTTCACCAGGTGCCAGATCAACCAGGCTGTGATGGATATGTGGGGCAGCAGGCCTCCAGCAGCAACAGCCTGGTTGACCAGGCAAGCACTAGATGAGCCTGGCCCATGGCCAGGCTCAGAGAGTAGATAAACTCTCAGAACTCTTCAAAGGTAAAGGTATGATTTTGGTTGGTTTCAGGACCAAAAGTAGCTTAAAATTGGGCTCAAAAGTAGAGTAAATAATGGAATTTTGTTGCTTTCATGAGGATGGGTAAGGTCTGTTTTTTGGGTTGTTATTCAAAATAGAAGGCAGGTGTAATGCAGGAGAGGCCTGGCGACACGAAATGCTGTTTAAGTGCCTGGAATGTCTAAGAGCATTTATTTTGGACTTTTTAAATGGGATTTTTTTAATTTTGTGTAAAATTGGCCAAATTACAGACTTCTGTGCACTTTATGGTGTGGTATAAACCTTGGTAATAAATACCGACAAGTTGGTTTAGAAAGACACATAAGCAAACACTATGACATATTTATTAGAAAACGTTTCGGTCCTGGAACCTTGATCACTTCTAACATACAGAGGTAGAAAGACATTACGGTATATATATTGTATAGGCGGAGAGTGAGGTGTGAATGACGCACGGTGACCCAAAGAGTGTCATGTTGGGATGAGGACGGTGTATACCTGGAGAGGGTTTTGGGAGTTAATGCCACCATGGCCCAGTCTGAGACCAGGCTTCATGGTGGATCAGGGTCTGATCAATCAGGCTGTTACTGCTATCTGCACATAAACTGACGTCAGAAACACAGCCCAGCGGATTAGGTACTGACTTTAAGTGCTTCTCCAGCACCTTCTTGAAGACAGGCAGGGGTCTATTGGTAATCCCTCCTATGAATGCTGGGAAGCAGTTGAACAGTTTTGGGCTCCTGGCATTTATTGTGTTGTTTCTTAGTGTACTTGTGATGCCCCTGCTTCTCACTGGGGGAATGTTGTGCAGTTCTTATAATTGAATGGGCAGTTTTTTGTGTGCAGTTGATAAAATGAAAGGCATACTAGCACATTAGCTGAGAATTTGGTTGAATTGAACAATGGAATTGGCTTAAAATAGGACTCAGAGGGTGAAATCATTGTTGTGTAAATTGCACCCAGACCGCTAACTTTGCACTTGTGTAATTGTAAGTTTTTCATCAAATTTTGTATTTTTTGTGTCACTGCCTACTGAAAAAGATTATTTTTCATTTCATAAGAATTTTTTTTGTTTAACCCTTTCAGGGTCCGTCCCGTAGATCTACGGCTTTACGTTCAGGGTCCAAACCGTAGATCTACGCCATGAGCTCAGCTCACTCTGATAAACTGTGAGTGGTACATTTGGGCCTAGATATGAGAGAATACATCTATGTGGTATGTGTGCACCACATAAAACAGATCCTGCAGCACACTGTGTATAATGAGAGGAAAAAAATGAAATCATGATTTTTCGATTAAAACAGCAACTTTGCAGTGTTTTTTCGTATGTTTTTTATAGTTGTATTTGCGATTTCTTGGTCTCATTTGATAGAATGGAAGACATATTACAGAAATAGAGATGATTTTGATTGGTTTTACATTGGAAATGGCTTGAAACTGAGCTCAAAGTAGCGGAAATGTTAAATTTTTGCCGATATTCAAGAGTAAACAAACGACCTCACACGTCTAATACACATCAGCTGGTGGGTCTAATATACATTCACAAATATGGTGATGATATTTATACAATTATTACAGTATTGCATAACAGTAAATCTTCTATTTTTTGGTGTGAATAAAAATTCATTATGTGAATAAAAAATAAAAATGGAATTTATTTGTAAAGCCTCAAAACATAACTAATGAACAGAGGAAATGTTAGTTTAGTGCCAGGAATGCCTACATTGTTCATTCTGGACCCTATTTTGAAATTGGAATATTTTGAACTTTGTGTTAAATTGGCCAAATTAACAATTTCTGATCACTTTATTTTGTAGTTGAAACAGTTGACTTGGCGATTTCTTGTGCTCAATCGATAGAATAGAAGTAATACTAGTGAAATAGCTAAGAATTTGGTTGATTGGAATAATGTAATTGGCCTAAAATGGGAGTCAAAGTCGGCAAAATCGCCGATTCGTAAATATCGCTGACACATCAAAATTCGTGAGAGCATAATTTCGTCAATTTTCCACCAAATTTCGTACTTTTTGTTTTATTACCTTCACAAAAAGATTCTCTACGATTTCATAAGAAAAAATAACAATTTTTTTTTTTTAAAATTCTTGGACACTGGTGCGTGACTCCAGATTTGGGCCTTGGACCCTGAAAGGGTTAAATTCCTGACATTGATAACCCTTTTAATTTCGGGGTTTCCAACAGTGAAGGGGTTTACTGACGGGTAATTACCTCCCCCCTTTCCCTGAGGGGTGATTTGTCCTATTTCTGTGGGCCACTGTTACTATCAGGCAACAAATCTTTTTTAATGCTTTTTTCATCATGCTTTTTTACCTAAGCACTGAATATCATTTCCCATTTTTTAAAGCTTTGGAAAAAAGTTGAATTTCTCAGTTAAGAGGAGCATTTTTAAATCTGTGAGCTAAAGTCGAACTAGTCCCTTAAGGATAATTTTTGTTTTGTTTGAGTTTTAGTCAAAAATGTACTCAGAGGGTAAATTTTGGAATCTAGAATGCTTTTCTTTGATAACTCATTGTTGTATGTATTAATACGAAGATGTTCCTGTTAGGGTAACGTACTGCATTCTAATGTAAATACTTTCTCCTGTATGTGAGTACAAATGTTGACCAGGCCCATAACCATGAACTGTTTATGGCTTTAGCAAATTGACGGAGTAAAAGATTCATCAAATTATTTGAGGGTTTTATATAAATTCCATACTATAATTAATAAGTAATATTTGAGGATTTTAATCATTGTATCATTTTTTTATGGCTGTGAATAACTGGGGGAATTAACCTGTTGATAGTAGTTTAAATAAAAAGTTTTAAAGGGATTAGTTGACATTCAGATCAAGCAAACAGCAGTGGGGTACAAGTGAGAACATGTGTTTTATTGAGGTTTTTTATGGGTAACACTGATTGCTTAAATGAATTGTTATGAATAAAAACAGTAGCCCTGCTGAGTACTGGGACTGGGCCTTTTCCCAAAATCTAGAGCTGTTAACACTAGATAACATAAATTTATATATTTTCAATTGTCTTTTGAACATTTACTTCCCACAGAGGTGCCCAACTCTGGTAATGGTCCCAGACTCCGCCCTCCACCTCGCACTAAAGAAATTGTTGTAAATGGTGTAACAGTGAAACTAAAATACTGTTTTACATGCAAAATATTCCGACCACCCAGAGCATCTCATTGTTCAATCTGCGACAATTGTGTTGGTAAGTGGTGGAACTCTTCATGCAAAGTTCAGAAGGAGAGTGAAATTGTCAGATGAATGGAAATATTTGGTTTTTATTACAGTGCTTTATTTAATAATTCTTTATGTATTATCATACTTCACCACAATCCCCTACACTGCATATTTTATTAATGACTTACTTTCTCTTTATTTTTTTCCACCTGTTCATACTGGACACTGCAGCTTTCTTTTTTGTTTATGGCATGAGAAAATAGTTAATGTTTCACTTCCTGATATTAAAGTCAGAAGGCTGTATCACTTGCAAAAATATCATATCTTTAGCTTAATTTAACAGAATTCCTGAGAAATTATTCACATTTCATTTTGCTGTGAACATTGTGACTGATACGAAAAAATGTTCATCAGGAGTCTTAGGTTGTGAAAGTTGATTTAGATATGAATTATAATATTTAATGAGTGTAATTAATTTTTTTTTGAACATTTTTGGAAAGATGATATGCTGTAAGTGTGTCCTTTTCTCATGAATTAGATTCTGTATTTACTTTTTGATACATATTTCATTAGATTGACTGATATTTGCTTTTGTAATTCAGTGAGACATTGAGTTTTCTTTTTTAGATTACTACAGTGATGATGATAATCTGATAATTAGTTGAATATAGAGTTAAAGCACATTATGGAATTCTTTTCTTTCAGAACGATTTGATCATCATTGTCCATGGGTTGGAAATTGTGTTGGCAGGAGAAATTACAGATATTTTTATCTTTTCATCATATCTCTTGCCTTTCTCTGTGTATTTATCTTTTCATGCGTTATTGCGCACCTCGTCTTATGTGAGTATTAAGTATGCTTTATTTTCTAATAATACCGTTTTCAGAGGTGTTCATATATTTGATCAGATCATTAATTATGTAGTCCCTTGCTATTACCATCTATAACCAAGCCTACAAGAATTTCTGATGCAAGTGTCTCCTTACTTGACTATTTATGGAGCAATGCAGTATCTCTACTCAAAGCAGGGCTAATCACAGATAACACCACTAACCTCTCCATGGGGAAGTGGAACAGAATTCTTCCTCAGTAAGTCATGTGTGTCATAAAAGGCGACTAAAATGCTGGGAGCAAGGGGCCAGTAACCTCTTCTCCTGTATATATTACTAAATTTAAAAGGAGAACCTTTCGTTTTTCTTTTTAGGTCACCTGCCTCAGTGGGATATGGCCAGGTTGTTTAAAAATAAAACATTTTTTTTTTTCCTGCAAACCAGTCATATCCCACCAAGGCAAGGTGGCCCAAGAGGAAAACGAAAGTTTCTCTTTTTAAATTTAGGAATGTATACAGGAGAAGGGGTTACTAGCCCCTTGCTCCTGGCATATTAGTTACCTCTTATGACACACATGGCTTACAGAGGAAGAATTCTGTTCCACTTCCCCATGGAGATAAGAAATAAACAAGAACAAGAATAAGTAAGAAAATAGAAGAAAACCCAGACAGGTGTGTATATATATGCTTGTACATGCATGTGTATTGTGATCTAAGTGTAAGTAGAAGTAGCAAGACCTACCTGAAATCTTGCATGTTTATGAGACAAAAAAAGACACCAGCAATCTTACCATCATGTAAAACAATTACAGGCTTTCGTTTTACACTCACTTGGCAGGATGGTAGTACCTCCCTGGGTGGTTGCTGTATACCAAGGCAGGGTGACCCAAAAGAAAGAAAGACTTTCATTATCGGTCAACATTTTCACCATCACTCATACATAATCACTGTCTTTGCAGAGGTGCCCAGATACAACAGTTTAGACATTGCTTCAAACTGCTGATATCCTAAACCCCTCCTTTAAAGTGCAAGCATTGTACTTCCCATTTCCAGGACTCATGTCCGGCTAACCGGTTTCCCTGAATCCTTTCACAAAATATCACCCTGTTCGCACTCCAACAACTTGTCAGGTCCCAGAAACCATTCATTTCCATTCACTCCTATCTAACATGCTCACACATTTATTTATTTATATTCACTCATTAAACTCCAACGTAAACCCTCTGAAACTTTTCCTTGATAGCTGCAACAGAACACACAGGCATAACACAAGACAAAAAACTCTCTTTGACGTCCTCTGTGAATGACTCGCCCTGTGCAAAAGCTTAACTTGCATAAAATGTCCTAAGATCTGGAATTCATTGCCTGAATCATCAAAAGGTACCCTATCTACCAGTTGGTTTAGAGCACATCCCAATTTTGGCAGTCATATTCTGGAGAAAAAAATAGAAGTGCAATGATTGCTTTAAAATGAATTTGAGCCAGTGGCTCACAGCCATCTTAAAGTATGTGTATAAGCACAGAGTAGCTACTTGTTTACAGACAGGTACATTGCAGTTATTTGCAGCTTATAATTTTGGAAAGTTTTGTAGGTAAAAGGGGTGGTGTTTAGAGTTTAGTTTACTGGTAAGGCAGCATTGAAACCATCACTTGCTAAAGCCCAAAGCCTACCCTTGTTCTTGACCTTCAGCATATAAAGCACAGGGTGATTTTCTGAGACTTTATGTGGAAGTTGACTTAGGCTAGTAAATTGCTGCCACCATTCACTGCAGGAAAATTCATTAAGATCTCAGAAATCCAATGTATGCAGCATTATGACATGTAATTTAAAAGTATTACAGTATTATGTAGTTTAATGAAAGTGTAATATACATGTTTAATATCTATATACAGCATATTTTGTTATGTTTTTGGGACAATTTTTTTTTTTAATTATGGATTCAACGGGACCTTGACCTTGTTAAATGGTGTGCCTCTGACAAGAGTCTTTTCTGAAACTAACTCAAAACATTGAATAATTTTTGTCTATAATGTAATTCTTTATTATGGTAAGAAGTTACATGTACTTTTATAATAGAGTATATGCAGTACTGGCATCATTATTATGGATTTTTTTATAAATTCAGTATTTTTCTACTAAAAGGTCAATTAAACCAATTTCACTGACTGCTAATAGATTTATTTTGATACAACAGCACAGGTCAACTATTTTACATTGATTAATATTTGGTTTGACCACCTTTAGCATCCATAAGTGCTTTTAAACATGTGGGCATCATGCCAGTCATCAAAGTTTTACACAGTTCCTTGCTGTCCTAGTTTGGCACATAAAGGTTGTTTTCTGCGTATTGACTGATAATTCATTAGCATTTTATGTGCTTGTGCTTACTACTAAGTGGGACAGATAAGCATTTTATTGAGTGTTAGCACATTAAAACAGAAAAAAACAGCAGTAAACTTGATGTTTCAACTCAGTAAAATTAAGAAGAAATTGAATTACAATCAAGATTTAAACTCAAAAAGGGTGGGAAGATGTGGTAGAAGATGGAAAATAACACCGAGATTAGACAGAAAAATAATATGAATGGCTCTTAACAACAGATCATCATCTTGCAGACAGATATCCTCAGACCTAGCAGCAGCAGGTGTTAGCCTTGCATGAAGGACAGTTAATGAGAGGCTTTTAGAGAAAGCTGTGACTTATTAAACCCATGATACAGAAACATTTAGCCTGGGCTAAGAATCACATTGAGTGGACTTCTGAACAGTGGGAGCAGGTAATAATTACATTTAGCTATCCAGTTCATTTATTGTTCATAAAAGAATATAAATTAATAGTATGTAAGTTCTATTTTTTTATTATTATCACACTGGCCGATTCCCACCAAGGCAGGGTGGCCCGAAAAAGAAAAACTTTCACCATCATTCACTCCATCACTGTCTTGCCAGAAGGGTGCTTTACACTACAGTTTTTAAACTGCAACATTAACACCCCTTCTATTTGAAGAAATTAAGATTACCATTCAACTTCTATTGTTTTTTTCTGTTGTTGAAGGCAGTGTTAAGATTATTATTCAGCTTCTCTGTTGAATCAACCATTACAGTGCTGGATGACTGTAAGAATGCTGTCAAGTGGGGAATTTATGCCTGAACATCTGAAGATGATGGTCAAATTTTCATGGGAAATCATGATGTGGGGAGTCATTTCCATTCATGGAACAAGTTGTTTGCACGCTGTTGACAGTACTGTGAACCAGGTTAAGTATATAAAATTACTACAACAACAATTACTGCCTCAGATAAAGGACTGGTATGATGATGAATGGCTATTCCAACAAATTTGGCCCTATGTTACTCCACAAAATCAGCAAAAGAGGTGGTGTGCACGAAATGGTGTTGAGCTACTCCCATGGGCTGGAAATTTCCCCGACATGAACCCTATTGATAGTTTATGGTCTGTGTTGAAGGATGAAATACACAAAATTCCCATTACGACCAAAGCGCAACTCATAAAACACATTATTTAAGGTTTGGTTTCATTCTGCCGGAATCAAGAGACTTTGCAAAACTATCATCGCTGGCATGCCCACATGTGTAAAAGCACTTATGGATGCTAGGAGTGGTCAGACCGAATATTTATCAATGTAAAATAGTTGAATTGTATTGGTGTATCAAAATAAATCCATAATCATCAGTAAACTTGGTTTCATTGACCTTTTAGTAGTAAAATATCAAATTTTCAGAAAATTCCATAATAATTATGCCAGTACTATGCTTCTTTAATGTTCAGGGGACATTTTGTATTAAAATTATTTTTAAATTATTGCACCATTTTTATTTTAGAATTTCAAGTTATATATTAGTCTGCCTTTAATGAAGCAGTTAAATTATTAGCCTTTTGTTTTTTTTCTGCAGTCATGAAAGAGAGTTCAACTTTCTTGGATGCAGTGCAGAAGAATCCTGCATCAGTCATAGAGGGTGTCATATGTTTCTTTTCTGTGTGGTCAATCCTAGGGCTAGCAGGATTTCACACCTACCTCACAACATCAAATCAAACTACAAATGAGGATGTGAGTACTAAGCATTCCATAGAGTCGACATTTGAGTTGGAATATCTGTCCTACAGTGTAATGCAAAATACAGTAGGGCCCCGCTTTACGGCATTCCGCTAATATGGACATTTCAAAATATGACCAAAGCTCGCTATACGGCTCTACCCACCTGTCTTTCTAATATGTACAGTCACCGTGCCCCACCCAGTTTGTTTACATTCTCTGTGAGCACATCTTTCTATTATGTCAGGAAATTTTCCAAAATTTCAAGTGTTTTAAGGTTATTGTATATTTTATATGTACTCTGATAATTATACTTAAGTGTACTTGTACCTAAATGTATTTACACACTGTGCTGGCATGCAGGTACACATTAAAATCACTAAGAGTCTCTCATCTCTTGAAGATGCCACTGTCTGTTTATAAATTCAAGTCTCTTCTTAAAAATCACTTACCCACAACTAAATAAATACTGAATACAGTGGACCCCCAGTTTACGATATTATTTCATTCCAGAAGTATGTTCAGGTGCCAGTACTGAACGAATTTGTTCCCATAAGGAATATTGTGAATTAGATTAGTCCATTTCAGACCCCCAAGCATACACGTACAAACGCACTTACATAAATACACTTACATAATTGGTCGCATTTGGAGCTGATCGTAAAGCGGGCGTCCACTGTAATTGTATCTCATAAATGTTTAACCTGTGACCCTATCAAACTTTGTTTTTTTTAATTACATTACCTAACAGAGTACTCCATTCTACTGAATGCACAGAACTCAGTAAATGACCATATGACCTGTCTTTGAAATACTCATTTGTGCTTAATTGTTATTTGTTTACTATAATTTTTACCACTGAATATATCATTGCTTAGTTAATCTTAAGTTAATTCAAGCCTGCCCATAATGCTCTGAATACAAGGGGCTTTTGGCATGTTACACTTAACCACTGTATTTCTTTGTACTTCTATGTATCATGTCCAAATTAATAATAATAATAATAATACTCTTTCTTTTTGGGTCACCCTGCCTCGGTGGGAGACAGCCGACTTGTTAAAAAAAAAAAATAATCTTTTCTTCTTTCTTTCAACGTACCAGCCATATCCCACTGAGGTGGGGTGGCTCAAAAGGAAAAACGAAAGTTTCCCCTTTTAAATTTAGTAATATATACAGGAGAGGGGGTTAATAATAATAATAATAATAATAATAATATTATTAATAATAGTTGGCTCTTGTTGATGATGGCATATAAGCTTAGTTGTGATAAAAAGAAGAGTTGTAAGCCACTTACTTTAAGTGCCAAGTTAGAAATGATTAAACTTAGTGAACTGACTTTTTTGGGTTATCCTAGGTTCTCTACACATGTATGATAATCTATATAACTGTATTTGTGTATACCTGAATAAACTTACTTATTAACAAAGTATGTCAATGGCTGAGATAGCTATCAAATACAGTTACATATAGCAGCATATGTGTAGAGAACCTAGGATAACCTAAATAAGTCAGACAAAGTGACTTAATGCTGACATGAAAAAACTTTTACTCTGCCACTCACCTTTCACACATTCATATTAATATTTTAAGGTAAGTAACATGTGTACTGTGTGTGTATTTTACTATTTATTGTGTTTTTTAATGTCTAGTTCTGTTTGCTAACTTAATATATGTTAGTGTAAACCTGTTACCTAGTATTTGCATACATTTATAAGTGGAAAAACTCCATTGCGAAGTGAAACAGAATTCTTCCTCTGTAATCATGCGTGTCGTAAGAGGCGACTAAAATGCCAGGAGCAAGGGGCTAGTAACCCATTCTCCTGTATACACTACTAAAGTTAAAAAGAGAAACTTCAGTTTTCCTTTTGGGCAACCCTGCTTTGGTGGGACACGGCCAGTGCGTTGAAAGAAAGAAAGAAAGAAGTGGAAAAAAGGGTATTCCACTTTATGGCGATTTTCGCTTTACGGCGGTAGCCTGGAACCTAACCTGCCATGTAAGTGGGGCCCTACTGTAGTTATACATGGCCTTGTCAGGCAAGAGGTTAGTAGAATTTAGCAGGACATATAATGTTAAGTGAGGTATAGTAGGGCCCCACTTATACAGAAGGTTAGGTTTCAGGCTACTGCCGGAAAGCAGACATTGCTGGAAAGGAGAACACCATTTTTTTCCACTAATAAATACTAGGTAACATGTTGGCACTAACATATATTACGTAAGCAATAGAACTAGACATTAAAAACAATGAAAAGTAAAATACACACACAATACACCCATTACTTACCTTAAAATATTTGTAGTCTTAATGTAGGGTGAAAGGTGAGTTTAATTTACAGGAAGTCAGGTTTGGGAGGTATGGTAGCAAGCCAGGTCAGCCCACCCCACCCCATAATTTACTACATTTAATTAAAGATCCCCAGAGCAATAAAGTACATATACTGTGCATTCATTACTTACCTTAAAATATTTGTAGTCTTAATGTAGGGTGAGAGGTGAGTTTTATTTGTAGGAAGTAAGGTTTGGGAAGTATGGAATCCAGCCAGGGAGGCCCTCCCCACCCCACTCACACGTAATGTAAACAAACCAGACGAACGCATCTGGTTTTCGTTATTTTACATTGTGTACAAGTTGTCTCCACGTTGATACAGTTGAATAAATAAAGAGAAATGATCCCATTCTCATGTAACACCATTTTTAGAAGAAATGACGCTCTGAGTGAAGTATAATTATCAGTTATAATTCCTTCAAGGGAGGTTCCTTGATGCTGGTGAGGGACTCTTGATCTAGGGAATTGAATCTGTTCTCTGGTTCCCTGAATTGAGTGAATACCTTCCACCCCCCTACGTGTGCAGTATAAACCTACGGGTTTAGTGCTCCCCCAGGATTATAATTATAATAATAATAATAATAATAATGTAGGTATGTAGTCCGCTTGGGCTACATACCTACACCTACCTACATAGCTACACGATATTTAATGCGGCCCCAAGCCATATTATTACCATCGACATACCATGTTCACTGAGTTTAATCTTTTATAACTGGAACTGATGGGATCATGACAGAAATGTTAAAAGCAGGGGGGGATATAGTGTTGGAGTGGTTGGTACTTTTGTTTAATAAATGTATGAAAGAGGGGAAGGTACCTAGGGATTGGCAGAGAGCATGTATAGTCCCTTTATATAAAGGGAAAGGGGACAAAAGAGACTGTAAAAATTATAGAGGAATAAGCTTACTGAGTATACCAGGAAAAGTGTACGGTAGGGTTATAATTGAAAGAATTAGAGGTAAGACAGAATGTAGGATTGCGGATGAGCAAGGAGGTTTTAGAGTGGGTAGGGGATGTGTAGATCAGGTGTTTACATTGAAGCATATATGTGAACAGTATTAGATAAAGATAGGGAAGTTTTTATTGCATTTATGGATTTAGAAAAGGCTATGATAGAGTGGAATAGAGGAGCAATTGTGGCAGATGTTGCAAGTATATGGAATAGGTGGTAAGTTATTAAATGCTGTAAAGAGTTTTTATGAGGATAGTGAGGCTCAGGTTAGGGTGTGTAGAAGAGAGGGAGACTACTTCCCGGTAAAAGTAGGTCTTAGACAGGGATGTGTAATGTCACCATGGTTGTTTAATATATTTATAGATGGGGTTGTAAAGGAAGTAAATGCTAGGGTGTTTGGGAGAGGGGGGGGATTAAATTATGGGGAATCAAATTCAAAATGGGAATTGACACAGTTACTTTTTGCTGATGATACTGTGCTTATGGGAGATTCTAAAGAAAAATTGCAAAGGTTAGTGGATGAGTTTGGGAATGTGTGTAAAGGTAGAAAGTTGAAAGTGAACATAGAAAAGAGTAAGGTGATGAGGGTGTCAAATGATTTAGATAAAGAAAAATTGGATATCAAATTGGGGAGGAGGAGTATGGAAGAAGTGAATGTTTTCAGATACTTGGGAGTTGACGTGTCGGCGGATGGATTTATGAAGGATGAGGTTAATCATAGAATTGATGAGGGAAAAAAAGGTGAGTGGTGCGTTGAGGTATATGTGGAGTCAAAAAACGTTATCTATGGAGGCAAAGAAGGGAATGTATGAAAGTATAGTAGTACCAACACTCTTATATGGGTGTGAAGCTTGGGTGGTAAATGCAGCAGCGAGGAGACGGTTGGAGGCAGCGGAGATGTCCTGTTTAAGGGCAATGTGTGGTGTAAATATTATGCAGAAAATTCGGAGTGTGGAAATTAGGAGAAGGTGTGGAGTTAATAAAAGTATTAGTCAGAGGGCAGAGAGGGGTTGTTGAGGTGGTTTGGGTCATTTAGAGAGAATGGATCACAGTAGAATGACATGGAAAGCATATAAATCTATAGGGGAAGGAAGGCGGGGTAGGGGTCGTCCTCGAAAGGGTTGGAGAGAGGGGGTAAAGGAGGTTTTGTGGGTAAGGGGCTTGGACTTCCAGCAAGCGTGCGTGAGCGTGTTAGATAGGAGTGAATGGAGACGAATGGTACTTGGGACCTGACGATCTGTTGGAGTGTGAGCAGGGTAATATTTAGTGAAGGGATTCAGGGAAAACCGGTTATTTTCATATAGTCGGACTTGAGTCCTGGAAATGGGAAGTACAATGCCTGCACTTTAAAGGAGGGGTTTGGGATATTGGCAGTTTGGAGGGATATGTTGTGTATCTTTATATGTTTATGCTTCTAGACTGTTGTATTCTGAGCACCTCTGCAAAAACAGTGATAATGTGCGAGTGTGGTGAAAGTGTTGAATGATGATGAAAGTATTTTCTTTTTGGGGATTTTCTTTCTTTTTTGGGTCACCCTGCCTCGGTGGGAGACGGCCGACTTGTTGAAAAAAAAAAAAAAAAAAAAAAACCTTTAGATTCCATCATAAACAAAGGGAGAAGTAATGAATAATTCATGCCAAGAATTGTAAACAAAAGCATTATGTACTAAGGGGAGTGACGTAATGCTTTTGCCCCGCCCAGCTACTACGCATCCATAGTATATAAACATAAAATGTTTATATGCTATGTAACATGTTTCTTACATAATTTTGAAGAAAATGTCATAGATGGATTAATGAAAATGTCCATATTAATGTAAGATAAAACATTTAATGTGCCCAGGAGTGATTATTATTAATATTACGTAATGTTTTCCCTCTGCCCAGCAACTACCCCTCCATAGCGTATAAACAGCATGTTTATATGCTATGTAACGTGTGTCTTATATTACGTTGAAGAAAATATCATAGATGGATTAATGAGAATGTCTGTATTGACGTAAAATTAGACATTTAATGTGCCCAGGAGTGATTATTATTACATAATAGAGAGATGTGCTCATGGAGAATGTAAACAAACCGGGTGGTGCATGCTATATTTGAAAGACCGCTTGCCGTATAGAAAGTTTTGGTCATGATTTGAGATTGCCGTATTAGCGGAACGCCGTAAGGCGAAACGCCAAAAAGCGGGGCCCTACTGTACTGTACTCCCTCATGGTCTGTGAATACCTGGAATCTTAACTGTCAATAAACTGTGTTTAAACATCCTACTGTTTGATATTCATGGTTAGGTTCTCAGATTTACAAATCCCACATGGTATTATGGCATTATCAGCGAGCCAGGGCTGAGGAACCATTAGGTTTCATCAGTTACTATGTGTTCATCTTTGAGAATGGCTCCTGGTACATACATAGGTTTTTTTGAATGTCTTATGTCTGTTAAATGACCAATTTGTATATCACAAGAAAACCACATCTCATTTTTCCAGTTCAGACATGGGTTCTCTACCCATGAATTTTCTTATGGAATGCATTCATCATAGATAGTGAGGGAGTATGATATGATACAGCATTAGATGTACACATTCTTCACTTCCTTTTGAATGTGAAAAATGCTTCAAAAATAGAGGTTTGCTATTTTTCTTCAGCTATAGTACAGTACTTCTTCTGAAACTAATTCCAGTAAATTCTTAATGAAAAATTTCTTTAAAACGTTTGATGCTGCAAATATCTGTACATTTTGTCCAGTATCATGTTGTTCTGTTGTAGATTTGCCGTTATAATTGCCCGGCCCAGGCCTTTTCCAAGAGGTGGCCCGGCCTTGGCTCCCTGTCGAGGGAGTGTCTCAGACCAGTCTCTGCCATGGGAAGAGGTGCAATTACCTCCTCGTCTTCTGGGACCAGCTGTTCCGAGGCCTAGCCCCATTCCCTGCCCCCATGGGGCTTGGAGGGAGAAGCTAGGCACCTTGGGCTGCCATACTGGGCTTGAAGGCTGTGGCAACTGCATAGCAGCAGACGATGTCAGGAGGTGCAAAGGCAGCAAGCACTACAGGATCCTTTTGAAGTCACACTCCAGCTCCAGGCATTAAGCCCGAGTGCTGGGGAAGCTCAAGAATGCCTCTTGCTGTGTGCATTGCTGCTGCTACTACTACACTTGTCCATTGCACTCTCTTCCAGCATCATGGATCTATCTACAATGCTTTGAAATATATGCAAGGATGATGCATGGTGTCCTTGACTTACAACACCCAAGTTACTGTGATCCTCACTTAACAAACCGGTTCCAAAAGACATGGAAACAATATTTGTTTTATGAAAGCCAGTCTGCAGTTACCCATAATTACTCTTTGTTCTCTCATTTTCTTCAGGATAATAAGTATAGGGTTACAGATGACTTGTTCATAAGTTGAAACACCAGGAAATTTGGGGGTCCCTGTATTAGTCTTGAACATCTGCAAGCAGTTGTAATGTTTTAGAAAGACCCTGAAAGAGGCAAAACCTTCCAACTTAGATACAGATAGATAAGGAATATGTTTTTCTTTTGTTTACTACAGTTTTCTTTTGGTTTTTATTAAACTGAGAGCCAAACGATTGAATATATATTTAAATTGCATGTATGAGAAACCAAAAAAATATTTTTCTTTATAGATTAAAGGTTCGTTCACTGCACGCCGAGGACAGGCAAACTTTAATCCATATGGTTATGGTAACTTCTGCCTGAATTGCCTAGCAGTATTGTGTGGCCCAGTCCAACCCAGTCTTATAGGTAAGAATTTTTAAAAATTTACAGTTGAACATCTTTGTTTTAGACAAATTTAAGCTAGGAGCTTCCTGTTACATATAAAATTTTGGCAAAAAGACAAAGAATACATAAAAATGTGAGAAATTAATAAAATGTGCTTACCACCCACCAAATTATGTATGATGTATAACCTTTAACCCCTTTATTGTCTGGGCCATAGTACTACTGATAATGAGTCTATTGCAGTAAGTGTGTACCATATAAAAAAATGCAGCATGCATTGCATGAGGGGAAACAACTGTGACCGTGTTTTTGGTTTAAAACAGCGACTTTGCAGTGTATTTTTGTATGTTTTTTATGGTTATATTTTCAGTTTCTTGGTCTCATTTGATAGAATGAAAGTTATATTACATAAATGATTTTGATTGGTTTCAGAACTGAAAATAGCTTGAAACTGAGCTCAGAGTAGCAGAAATGTTTATTTTTTACTGATATTCAAGAGTAAACAAATCATGTCACCCTCCAATACACATCCAACTGGTGGGTCTGATATACATTCATAAATACACTGATATTATTTATACAATTATTACAGTATTGCATAACATGTTGTAAATCTTCAATTTTTTGTGAAGAAAAATTCAAAATGAAATTAATGTGTCCCTCTTAGGAACATAACTGATGAACAGAGGAAATGTTATTTTAGTGCCTGAAATGCTTTCATTGTTTATTCTGGACCTTATTTTGAAATTGGAATATTTTGAAATTTGTGTGAAATTGGCCAAATTACCAATTTCTGATCACTTTATTGGGTAGTTGAAATGCCAGCTGCTCTAAGCTACATCAGTCACCAGCTAAGAGCTATATCAGCTTGGGGAAACAGATGGCAAGTAACATTTTCACCTGAGAAAACACAAATGATGATGGTCTCTAGGCACCATGATGGTAATGCCAGTGCAGTAGTAAGTATGAATGGGAGAGTGTTGGTACCTGGGGAAGAAGTTGATATCCTTGGGATGAAATTTGACTCCAAACTGACCATGAAGAACCATGTTGTAAATCTTGCAAACAAGGCAGCCAGGAAGCTTACAGCACTATTCCATATCTCACATCTGCTTGACAGTAAGGGTTGCAAGATTCTGTATGAGGCACAAGTACGCTCACACCTTGAGTATGCTCCACTTTCTT
Source organism: Cherax quadricarinatus (assembly GCF_026875155.1). NCBI lineage: Eukaryota > Metazoa > Arthropoda > Malacostraca > Decapoda > Parastacidae > Cherax > Cherax quadricarinatus. Next base: position 56,502,474 of record NC_069416.1, read on the forward strand.
GGTTTGCCTACCCCCCCTCTCATCTGCGACTGCTTGACAGAGTAGAGAACAGAGCAAGATGTCTCATCTCTCACCTGGACCCATCCTGGATAGATCTGTCATTTCAGCAGAGTCTTCAAAATAGGAGGGATGTGGGTGGCCTTACTGTTATGTACAAGGCCAATATTGTCAAAGTACCACACTTGCATCCACTTTGAGGACAACGAGAAGCAAGCTTCTATACCACAAGACTGGCAGAAAGCAGCAACTTCACTCTGGCTATACCCTTCTCCAGAACATCACTTCATCTGAGATCGTTTATCCCCAGGATGACTCGAGTCTGGAACACATTCGTACAGCATTATGATGTCAACGAGATAAAGTCAGTTGATCAAATGAAAATGCTGGCCCACAGATGGCTCCAACTTCATCCTGTTCCCTGCTTGTATGTGTCATAACAATAAAAATACTTGCATGTTTCATAACAATAAAAATGCTTTCAAATGAGTTGATGTAGGTAACAGCTCTTAGCTTACCAATGAAGTTTGGAATCCTTGACCTGTATATAGCTTGTCAATAAAGCTAGGGATTCTTAATCTAACCTTGTCAAACCCTTTGTAAAAAAAAAAAGAAGAAAAAATAAAATAGTTAATTTGGCAGTTTCTTGTGCCCAGTTGATAATATGGAAGACATACTAGCAAAATAGATAAGAATTTGGTCGACTGTGATAATGTAATTGGCCTAAAAAGGACTTGGTGGGGAAAATTGCAGATACATAAATATTGCTGACACAGCAAAATTCGTGAAAGTGTAAGTTTGTCAGTTTTCCATTTTTTTTTTTTAATTCTTGGACACAGAGCAATTCTCAGATCAGGGATTTGGAAAATGAAAGGGTTAAAGGTTTAGCACTTATTTTGATTATAATATTTCCAAATGTTTGTTTATTTAATTGTAAAATACTGAAGCATCAATTGAGGGTACAGGAAAATTTGGGAACTGTGTATAGTACAGCCTCTCTTCACTTAAAGATGGGGTTAGGGGCCTAAGACCCTGTCAGTAAATGAATTCATCGCTAATCAAGGAATTACCCCTTACTGACACTTCAAAAGTGTCACCACCCAAAATTAAAACGTGCAGTTTTATGTTTGCTGGGAAATTCCTTTCAATCTGTTTATTATTAACAGTAATACAAAGTAATATAGGTCAATGACTTCCGAGATATTCCAGGAAATGTGCGCATAGCTGATTTTTGGGGGATTTTTTTTTTTTCAATAAAATCGTGCTTTTTTCATTCTTTGCATAGGATAAGAATGATCTTCTGTAGTTACCCTTCAGGCGTGTAATGTTTTCTGTAATGGTCATGGTCACTTTTTTTTTTTTTTATCCCTCCCCTCCCCCCACCCTTCCATACCTCTCTATATAATGTCAGTTTTCATTAATTTGGGCATCTTTATCATGCTTCTATGTTATTTATGTTATACCTAATATTATTCTGGAACAAATGTTATACAGTGGAACCTCGGTTTTCGTTTGTTCTGGTTTTTGTCGAATTTGGTTTTCAATGACTTTTCGTCAAAATGTGGTCCTAGTTTTCGTTTGTCACCTTGGTTTTCGTCGGCCGTCCCCAACGCGTCCACCTGCCTGCGCCCACACAAAGCATCAGTCTGGCTTTGTTTCTCGTAGAGTAAACATTACTTTGCACATTCATACGAAACATTTCATAATAATCTATTGTTTTTGCTTGTTTATTGAGTGCAACTACTAAATAAGCCACCATGGGGCCAAAGAAAGCTCAAGAGTGCCAGTCCTTTGATAAAGAAGGTGAGAAACACGATAAAATTCAAGAAGGAACTTATAGAAAAATACTAGAGTGACGTACGTGTGGCCTAGTCCCATTCCCTACCCCCATGGAGCTTGGAGGGAGAAGCTAGGCACCTTGGGCTTCTGCACTGGGCTCGAAGGTTGTGGCAACTGCATAGCAGCAGACGATGTCAGGAGGTGCAAAGGCAGCAAGCACTACAGGATCCTTTTGGAGTCGCACTCCAGCTCCAGGCATTAAGCCCGAGCGCTGGGGAAGCTCAAGAATGTCTCTTGCATGTGCATTGCTGTTGCTACTACTACACCTGTCCGTTCCACCCTGGCGAAGAAAAAAGAAATTAAGGAAGCTGATATTGTGGAAGGGGTAAATGTGTTAATGAAACAGAGATCGCAAATAATTGAAGATGTTGAGAAGTTATTGTTGGTGTGTTGATGATCCCATGTATCAGAAATCTTCCCTATGAGGATAGACTGAGGGCCCTGAATCTGCACTCTCTCGAAAGGCGTAGAATTAGGGGGGATATGATCGAAGTGTATAAATGGAAAACGGGAATAAATAAAGGGGATGTAAATAGTGTGCTGAAAATTTCCAGCCAAGACAGGACTCACAGCAATGATTTCAAGTTGGAAAAATTCAGATTCAGGAAAGATATAGGAAAGCACTGGTTTGGTAATAGAGTTGTGGATGAGTGGAACAAGCTCCCGAGTACAGTTATTGAGGCTAAAATGTTGTGTAGTTTTAAAAATAGGTTAGATAAATACATGAGTGGGTGTGGGTGGGTGTGAGTTGGACCTGACTAGCTTTGCTGCTGGGTCTGGTACAGTGCTCCATCCTTGAGTGGGGATGACCAGACTGGGTGGGTCATTGGGATAATCCGGGGGGTGGGTCATTGGTCTAATCCGGGGTGGGACATGGACCTGCTCCGCGTGGGTCAGTAGGCCTGTTGCAGTGTTCTTTCTTTCTTATGTTCTTATTTGTGAAAAGGCAAGGCAGTTGCATGGAGATCTCGAAAAAAAAAATCCCTGGAACGAGTGCTGCTGTTGTGATTCGGGAAGGAATAGGAAGTGGTTTGGTATAGAGTTGTGGATGAGTGGACAAGCTCCCGAGTACAATTATTGAGGAAAATGTTGTGTAGTTTTAAAAAATGGGTTAGATAAATACATGAGTGGGTGTGGGTGGGTGTGGTTGGACCTGAAAAGCTTTGCTGTGGGTCTGGTACAGTGCCCCCATCTTGAGTGGGGATGACCAGATGGTGGGTCATTGGGATAATCCGGGGGGTGGGTCTTGGTCTAACCCGGGGTGGGAATGGCCCTGCTGCGAGGGTAGTAGGCCTGTTGCAGTGTTTTTTTTCTTATGTTTTATTTTCTTATTTGTGAAAAGGAAAAGGCAGTTGCAGCAGATCTCGAAAAAAAAAATCCCTGGAAGAGTGCTGTGTTAGTGTTTTAAAGGGCCCAGCAGAGGCTGGTTCGACAAAGAGGTGTTTGGGCATACAAAGGTGTTAAGGTTGGTGATCTGCAAGTTGACAAACGTGCACCCGAAAAAATTCGTTGTGAATTCAGGGGTAAAGAGGCTGAAGGATTCCTACCCAAAAACAAGTGTTCATTTGGACAAAACGGGCCCCTTTTTTGGGAAAGAAAATGCCAAAGAGGACCTACAACACAGGAGGAAAAGGCACTGGAGGACACAACTATGAAGGATAGGCTAATCTTTTGTTCGTGCAACGCTAGGGGGATTTCAAAGGAAGTTTTTACTGGTGTTTTCATTGAAAACCCCCAAGTGTTCGAGAAAAACAATGTCATGAAAAGTAGTTGTGTGTTTGTGGAAGGCTAAAAAAGGGGAATGGGTAACGAGGCTAGTTTTCATTGAAGGGGGTAAATTAAGTGTTTGGCCAAAGTGCGAAGAATGTCGCCAAAAGGTCTTCAATAAAGGTATGTAATAGTGGTTTAAATTTTAAATTTATCCATTAAAATAGTATTTATATTTATTTTCATTGTTTTCTTTATGTAAAACAATTTTTCTTATAAAAGTATTTTTTTTTTAAATACTTTGGAATTGGAACAATTTTTGATTTACATTATTTCTTAGGGAATATTGCTTTAGTTTTCATCAATTTTGGGTTTTTTGTCTAACTTCGGGAAACCCAGTTAAAATGAAAACCAGGTTCATTGTAGGTATTTAACCTTTATTGATCAAAATGTGTATTAATACAATATTTTATAGTCCCGAGAGGAAACCCCCTTTTCATGCATAGGGCCAATGATTTTACTGGACATGCCCCCTTCCCCCTTGCTTCTCCGCCTACTTTGTAACAAGCCAAATGGCAAATTTAAATAGCATTTAAAAAAAAGAAATGATGTTTTCAGTATTGGGGTTGACTGTGGGGATGGATTTTGAAGGAGAGGTTAACAAAAAAATTGATGGGGGAAAAAAAGGTGGTGGGGTTGAGGTATATGTGGGTCAAAAAACTTTATTTAGGGAGGAAAAGAAGGGATGTATGAAAGTTAGTATTTTCAACACTTTATATGGATGTGAAGTTTGGGGTGGTAAATTTGCAGCAGGGGGGGAGAGGTTGGAGGGAGTGGAGATGTCTGTTAAGGGCAATGTGTGGTGTAAATATTTTGCAGAAAAAATTAGAGTGTGGAAATTTGGGAAGGGGTGGGTTAAAAAAGTTTCGAGGGCAGAAGAGGGGTTGTTGAGGGGGTTTGGTATTTAGAGAGAAGGATCAAAGTAGAATGACATGGGAAAGATATAAATCTATGGGGAAGGAAGGGGGTAGGGGTCGTCGTCGATAGGGTTGGAAAGGGGGGGTTTAAAAGGGGGTTTTTGTGGGGAAAGGGGGTTGGACTTCAGCTGCGTGCATGAGCGTGTTAGATAGGAGTGAAAGGAGAGAATGATTTTGGGACTGCGACTGTTTGGGGTGTGGCAGGGTAATATTTAGTGAAGGGATTCAGGGAAACCCGGGTTTTTTTCATATAGTCGGACTTGAGTCCTGGGAAAAGGAAGTAAATGCTGCACTTTAAAGGAGGGGTTTGGGTATTGGCAGTTTGGAGGGGTATGTTGTGACTTTTTTACGTATTGTTCTAAAATGTTGTTTCTAGCCCTTGCAAAAAAAATGATAATTGTGGTGTGGTGAAAGTGTTGTTTATGATAAAATTTTTCTTTTTGGGGTTTTTTTTTCTTTTTTTGGGGACCCCCCGGGGGGTGGCCATGTTTTTTTTTTTTTTTGTTTTTTTTTTTTTTTTTTTTTTCGAAAAATTTGTAAAAATCTGAGTTAAATTGTAGCTTAAGCGGAAAAAATAAAATTTTTTGTACATTTTACGAATTTTTGTTTTTAAAAAATTATTTTTTGCCGGGGGAAAATTTTTTGTATAGTAAATTTGTTTTCCCGTTTTTTAAATTTTTTTTTTTTTTGTTATACAAATTTTTTCTTAAAAGTGGGGATAAATGAGGAGGGGGAAAATTTTGATTCGATGGTTTAGTTTTTTTTTTTTTTTTAAAAGGGGCCCGTTCCCACGAGGCAGGGTGCCCAAAAAAAGAAAGAAAAATCCCCAAAAAAAAATATTTATCATTCAACACTTTAACCCCCTCACACATTTCACTGTTTTTGCAGGGGTGCTCAGAATAAAACGTTAGAAGCTAGTCGTTATGGGTTAAATGTTAGGCGTGGGCTAAAAAAATATTGTGTAATTACGAAATATAAGTAAAAAGGGTTACCCATCTATTACATATTAAAAATTTTGATATCAAAAACAGTAAATCCCCTTGAATAAATAAGACACTTAATTGAAAAAATTTGCCGGTTATGTGAAGGGATAGACTGGAGGCTGCTGTTTGGGAATGATCAAAAAGATACATCGTTTTTCATCGTACATCGGTTTATACAAAAAAAATTGTGTACATCGGGGAGACACTTCTAGATTACTTTGTCTAAGAAAAAATGCAAAATTTAGTGTTTTTTTTATTTTTATTATTTTTTTATTAGTAATTTAAATAACGTTACCGGGAGGCAAAAAAGGGGAATGTCAAAAAGTATAGTGGACCAGCACTCTTATAGGGGGTGAAAATTGGGTTTAAAATGCTGCAGTGGGAGGAGCAGGGGCAGTGGAGATGTCTTGTTAAGGGAATGTCTGAAAATTTATGCAGAGAATTAAAGGTGGGGAAAATTTAGGAGGAGGGTGGATTTACAAAAAAGTATTAGTCAAGAGCTGAAGAGGGTTTTTGGGGGTTTGGCCATTAGAGGAAGGGATCAAAGTAGAAAAGATTTGTAGAGTTTTAAAATCTGTGGGGGAAAGGGAAGGAAGTAAGGGTCCCCTTTTGAAAGGTTTGGGGGGGGGGGTAAGGGGTTTTTTGGGCGAGAGGTTTTGGCTTCCAGAAAGATAGTGAGCTTTGTTTAATAAGAGTGAATGGAGACGAAGGGTTTTTTGGGAACCCTCATGAGCTGTTGGAGTTGAGCAGGGAAATGTTTTGTGAAGGGATTCAGGGAAACCGGTTAGCCGGACTTGATCCTGGAAAGGGGGAAGTACAATCCCTTTTTTTTTAAAGGAGGGTTTTGGGGTTTTTGGTTTTGGGGGGACTTCTAAATGTCTACTGAGTGCCTTGAAAAGACGTGATTATGTATGAGTGAAGGAAAGTGTTAATGATTGAAGCATTTTCTTTGTGAGGAAATTTTTTTTTTTTGGGGTCCCCCTCTTGGGTGGGGACGACCGAGGTTAAAGAAAAAATAAAAATAATAATATTTTAAATAATAATTTTTTTATAATTTTTTTTTATAATAATAATTTGGATTGGATGTTTTTTAAATGTCATAAGTTTTTCGTATGGGTTTGATAGCGGGACGTTTAAAACACCCCAGAGCGTTGTTATTATTTATTATTATTATTATTGTTTGTTATTATTATATTATTACCATCAACATCCCCTTGTTCAGAGATTTTAATCATTTTTTAAAAGCTGCCACGTACCCAAGAATGTAAACCACATACAAACCCCCGTAACCCCTTTACTGTAATTTTTTTGTACTTATTCCTTTTCCTTTGTTTTTCCTTTTCCAAGTGCTGCTTCATTCTGACTCTACTCTATTTGGGATGCACAATCAAGTACAATTTATGTGAAATTTGTAATCTTGAAGATTGCTGATGTGGAAATATCACCCCCCCTTTACAATGAACTTCTTTTGCTTCCTTTTTCCTCTTTTTTTTTCCCTCTCCAAGGGAAAAACAACTAAAAATTTGTACAAATGTGTAGTCTTGGAGACTGAAAAGTATATATGAGGGCTGTAGGGGGGAGATTAAGATGCTTACATGGACGCTGCGCTGCCTGCTCGACCCAAGTTCTTGTACGTAACAATAACAACTCATCGAGGCCCGTCGTAACTCAAGTTGTCATAAACAAGTCTCAATAAGTGGGGAAAGGGGCTGGTTGCTATAAAAGTATAAAGAGTAACCCCTGAAAGGCATGAATATTGCTCCCTTTTAAACAGCAAAAAGCTGGGTTTTGGGAAGCTGAGAAAGCTGTATTTTAAATTTTCAATTGTTTTGTGAGGTTGATGATTTAAGTATTTTTTTTGGGAAAATTTGTGGGGGGCTGTCTTTCGCTAGAAAAAAGCCCGAATGAGGATAGGTCTTTTCCATAAGTTTTCAGGTTGTGATGCAGTAAATTATTGTTTCCTTTGCCATGGAACTTTAAATCTATAGTATTGATCAAAACTGAGAGAGTACTACACCCCGCCCCTTTATCATTGCTGCCCCCCTTCCTGTGCTGCCCTCCCCCTCTGCTGCACCTTTCCCTTTTTTTTATTTCCCTGTCCTGTCAGTTCTTCAGTCTTCCTGCATTCTTCCCCCATCATATTGTCCTCTCAGCAACCCTCCCTTCAATTGCCCCCTTGGCTGACCTGGCTTTGGCTTCCCGAAAATTGTAAAGGGACATTCTTATTAACTTTTCAATGCATATTGAAAATTGTCTGTTATTTTTTTTATTGTGTGATCATGCATGTGGGGGTTTATATGTGTTTATGGAATGAAATTAAAACCTAGGCATTGGCTAGACTGAAGCCTAAAATCCGGGAAAGTGACAAAAGACTTGCCTTATTCTTCCTCATTTTATTAACCAAATAAACATCACTTTGCCCTGAATGAGTAGGTATTTTGATAGCATGATTCATACTAGACGGTCTCTTCACTACTGGCATTGTGCTGAATACGCTATATTCATTAACTTTTGAAATTTAAAAATTTCAGCATATCTATTTTTTATTATTTTTAAAAGTGTTAAATTGAAAGCAAATAAAATTTTTATTTGCATATAGTGGCGGCATATTTTTAGTTTCAGTGAAACCCAGTTCACAAATTTTTCCCAAAAATTAACTTGGCTTAAGATCTGGGGTGCCAGTATTTTTTCAAAATGTAAATTTGTTCCCCGTCTATGGGCCATGAAATTTTTTTTTTTTTTCCCCCCAAAAAGTTGGGGTCTCCCACTGAGGCAGGGTGACCCCAAAAAAAAAAAAATCCCCAAAAAAAAATACTTTCATCATCATTCAACACTTTTCCCCCTCACACATAACCACTGTTTTTTCAGAGGTGCTCAGAACAAAAACGTTTTTAACTATAGTTAAAGTTAACTATATCCCCCAAACTGCCAATATCCCAAACCCCCTCCTTTAGAGTGCAGACATTGTACTTCCCATTTCCAGAACTCAAGTCCGGCTATATAAAAATAACCGGTTTCCCTGAATCCCTTCACTAAATATTACCCTGCTCACACTCCAACAGATCTTCAGGTCCCAAATACTATTCGTCTCCATTCACTCGCATCGAACACGCTCATGCACGCCTGCTGGAAGTCTTATGGCCTATAATATACAGTAGATATATAAAAGTAAAAGCCTCTGTTTTTCTATTTGTTTAATATCTTGAGCTCTGTGTTAAATTTAAATCGTTTGTGTTACAGATCGACGGGGTGTTGTAACACTTGAGTACCTGACACACACACAAGGTAAAGTAACTGAGAATCAGTTACCTTCCAGGAGTTATGGAACAGTGTACACAGCTCAGCCCACGGTGAGTGTTCACTTACTAAGTTTGCGAAATATGCAGGATAAGATTTGTGCTACCCAAATCAGTATTAGATACCTGAAAATAATTTATCATAATTTATCATAGTTATTATTTTTTTAAGGTAACATTCTTACCCCTTAAACTGTCCAAACATATATCTATGTTTTCACTGCCAGTACTCATGGAGTCCTTCTACTTGCAGATGTGTTGAAGAGTGATTGATGGAATGAAGATGTAAAGAGAGTAGTAAAGGAGAAAAAGATAGCATATGAGAAGTTTTTACAGAGTAGAAGTGATGCAAGGAGGGAAGAGTATTTTTTTTTTTTTTTAACAAGTGGCCATCTCCCACCGAGGCAGGGTGTCCCAAAAAGAAAGAAAATCCTCAAAAAGAAAATACTTTCATCATCATTCAACACTTTCACCTCACTCACACATAATCACTGTTTTTGCAGAGGTGCTCAGAATACAACAGTTTAGAAGTCTTTCTTTCTTTCAACACACCGGTCGTATCCCACCAAGGCAGGGTGGCCCAAAAAGAAAAACAAAAGTTTCTTTTAAATTTAGTAATTTATACGGGAGAAGGGGTTACTAGCCCCTTGCTCCCGGCATTTTAGCCGCCTCTTACAACACACATGGCTTACGGAGGAAGAATTCTGTTCCACTTCCCAATGGAGATATGAGGAAATAAACAAGAAGAAGAACTAGAAAGAAAATAGAAGAATACCCAGAGGGGTGTGTATATATATGCTTGTACATGTATGTGTAGTGTGACCTAAGTGCAAGTAGAAGTAGCAAGACATACCTGAAATCTTGCATGTTTATGAGACAGACAAGACACCAGCAATCCTACCATCATGTAAAACAATTACAGGTTTTTGTTGTACACTCACTTCGCAGGACGGTAGTACCTCCCTGGGCGGTTGCTGTTTACCAACCCACTACCTAGGAGTTTAGAAGTATATACGTATAAAGATACACAACATATCCCTCCAAACTGCCAATATCCCAAACCCCTCCTTTAAAGTGCAGGCATTGTACTTCCCATTTCCAGGACTCAAGTCCAGCTATATAAAATAACCGGTTTCCCTGAATCCCTTCACTAAATATTACCCTGCTCACACTCCAACAGCTCGTCAGGTCCCAAATACCATCCATCCCCATTCGCTCGTATCTAACATGCTCACGCACGCTTGCTGGAAGTCCAAGCCTGTTGCCCACTAAACCTCCAACCTTTTTGAGGACGACCCCTACCCCGCCTTCCTTCCCCTACAGATTTATACGCTCTCCATGTCATTCTACTTTGATCCATTCTCTCTAAATGACCAAACCACCTCAACAACCCCTCTTCAGCCCTCTGACTAATACTTTTATTAACTCCACACCTTCTAATTTCCACACTCCGAATTTTCTGCATGATATTAAACCACACATTGCCCTTAGACAGGACATCTCCCCTGCCTCCAACCGCCTCCTCGCTGCACCATTTACAACCCAAGCTTCACACCCATATAAGAGTGTTGGTATTACTATACTTTCATACATTCCTTCTTTGCCTCCATACATAACATTTTTTGTCTCCACATATACTAACCTTTTTTCCTTCAACAATTCTTTGATTAACCTCATCCTTCATAAATCCATCCACTGACGTGTCATCTCCCAAATATCTGAAAACATTCACTTCTTCCATACTCTTCCTCCCCAATTTTTCTTTATCTAAATCATTTGATACCCTCATCACCTTACTCTTTTCTGTGTTCACTTTCAACTTTCTACCTTTACATACACTCCCAAATTCGTCCACTAACCTTCGCAATTTTTCTTTAGAATCTCCCATAAGCACAGTATCATCAGCAAAAAGTAACTGTGTCAATTGCCATTTTGTATCTGATTCCCCATAATTTAATCCCACCCCTCTCCTGAACACCCTAGCATTTACTTCTTTTACAACCCCATCTATAAATATATTAAACATCCATGGTGATATGGTTGTTTAATATTTTTATAGATAGTTGTTTAATATATTTATAGATAATATATTTATAGTAATATATATATAAATATTTATATATATTTATAGTAATATATATTTATAGATAGTAGGTTGGTAGACAGCAACCACCCAGGGAGGTACTACTGTCCTGCCAAGTGAGTGTAAAACGAAAGCCTGTGATTGTTTTACATGATGGTAGGATTGCTGATGTCTTTTGTCTGTCTCATAAATATGCAAGATTACAGGTATGTCTTGCTACTTCTACTTACACTTAGGTCACACTACACATACATGTACACATTTATTTATACACACTCATCTGAGTTTTCTTTGATTTTATCTTAATAGTTCTTGGTCTTATTATTTTTCCCTTTTATATCCAGGGGGAAGTGGAATAAGAATCTTTCCTCCGTAAGCCATGCGTGTTGTAAAAGTCAACTAAATGCCGGGAACAAGGGGCTAGTAACCCTTTTCCTGTAAAGATTACTAAAAAGAATAATAATAAGAAAATTGTCAAAGTGGGAAGTCTGAATGTGCGTGGATGTTGTGCAGATGATAAAAAAGAGATGATTGTGGATGTTATGAATGAGAAGAAACTGGATGTCCTGGCTTTAAGTGAAACAAAGCTGAAGGGGGTGGGAGAGTTTCAGTGGAGAGGAATAAATGGGATTAGGTCAGGGGTTTCAAATAGAGTTAGAGCTAAAGAAGGAGTAGCAATAATGTTGAAGGATAAGCTATGGCAGGAAAAGAGGGATTATAAATGTATTAATTCAAGGATTATGTGGAGTAAAAATAAAGATTGGATGTGAAAAGTGGGTTATAATAAGTGTGTATGCACCTGGAGAAGAGAGAAGTGTAGAGGAGAGAGAGAGATTTTGGGAAAATGTTGAGTGAATGCGTGGGAGTTTTGAATCAAGTGTGAGAGTAATGGTTGTTGGGGATTTCAATGCTAAAGTGGGTAAAAATGTTATGGAGGGAGTAGTAGGTAAATTTGGGGTGCCAGGGGTAAATGTAAATGGGGAGCCTTTAATTGAGCTATGTGTAGAAAGAGATTTGGTAATAAGTAATACATATTTTATGAAAAGAGGATAAATAAATTTTACAAGGTATGATGTAGCATGTAATGAAAGTAGTTTATTAGATTATGTATTGGTGGATAAAAGGTTGATGGGTAGGCTCCCGGATGTACATGTTTATAGAGGGGCAACTGATATATTGATCATTTAGTTGTAGCTACAGTAGAGTAAGAGGTAGATGGGAAAAGAGGAAGGTGGCAACAACAAGTAAGAGGGAGGTGAAAGTGTATAAACTAAGGGAGGAGGAAGTTCGGGTGAGATATAAGCGACTATTGGCAGAAAGGTGGGCTAGTGCAAAGATGAGGAGTGGGGGGTTGAAGAGGGTTGGAACAGTTTTAAAAATGCAGTATTAGAATGTGGGGCAGAAGTTTGTGGTTATAGGAGGGTGGGGGCAGGAGGAAGAGGAGTGATTGGTGGAATGATGAAGTAAAGGGTGTGATAAAAGAGAAAAAGGTAGCTTATGAGAGGTTTTTACAAAGCAGAAGTGTTATAAGAAGAGCAGAGTATATGGAGAGTAAAAGAAAGGTGAAGAGAGTGGTGAGAGAGTGCAAAAGGAGAGCAGATGAAAGAGTGGGAGAGGCACTGTCAAGAAATTTTAATGAAAATATGAAAAAAATTTGGAGTGAGTTAAACAAGTTAAGAAAGCCTAGGGAAATTATGGATTTATCAGTTAAAAACAGAGTAGGGGAGTAGTAGATGGGGAGATGGAGGTATTAGGTACATGGCGAGAATATTTTGAGGAACTTCTAAATGTTAAGGAAGAAACAGAGGCAGTAATTTCATGCACTGGTCAGGGAGGTATACCATCTTTTAGGAGTGAAGAAGAGCAGAATGTAAGTGTGGGGGAGGTACGTGAGGCATTACGTAAAATGAAAGGGGGTAAAGCAGCTGGAACTGATGGGATCATGACAGAAATGTTAAAAGCAGGGGGGTATATAGTGTTGGAGTGGTTGGTACTTTCGTTTAATAAATATATGAAAGAGGGGAAGGTACCTAGGGATTAGCGGAGAGCATGTATTGTCCCTTTATATAAAGGGAAAGGGGACAAAAGAGACTGTAAAAATTATAGAGGAATAAGTTTACTGAGTATACCAGGAAAAGTGTACGGTAGGGTTATAATTGAAAAAATTAGAGGTAAGACAGAATGTAGGATTGCGGATGAGCAAGGAGGTTTCAGAGTGGGTAGGGGATGTGTAGATCAAGTGTTTACATTGAAGCATATATGTGAACAGTATTTAGATAAAGGTAGGGAAGTTTTTATTGCATTTATGGATTTAGAAAAGGCATATGATAGAGTGGATAGAGGAGCAATGTGGCAGATGTTGCAAGTATATGGAATAGGTGGTAAGTTATTAAATGCTGTAAAGAGTTTTTATGAGGATAGTGAGGCTCAGGTCAGGGTGTGTAGAAGAGAGGGAGACTACTTCCAGGTAAAAGTAGGTCTTAGACAGGGATGTGTAATGTCACCATGGTTGTTTAATATATTTATAGATGGGGTTGTAAAAGAAGTAAATGCTAGGGTGTTCGGCAGAGGGGTGGGATTAAATTATGGAAAATCAAATACAAAAGGGGAATTGACACAGCTACTTTTTGCTGATGATACTGTGCTTATGGGAGATTCTAAAGAAAAATTGCAAAGGTTAGTGGATGAGTTTGGGAATGTGTGTAAAGGTAGAAAGTTGAAAGTGAACATTGAAAAGAGTAAGGTGATGAGGGTGTCAAATGATTTAGATAAAGAAAAATTGGATATCAAATTGGGGAGGAGGAGTATGGAAGAAGTGAATGTTTTCAGATACTTGGGAGTTGACGTGTCGGCGGATGGATTTATGAAGGATGAGGTTAATATAGAATTGACGAGGGAAAAAGGTGAGTGGTGCATTGAGGTATATGTGGAGTCAAAAAACGTTGTCTATGGAGGCAAAGAAGGGAATGTATGAAAGTATAGTAGTACCAACACTCTTATATGGGTGTGAAGCTTGGGTGGTAAATGCAGCAGCGAGGAGATGGTTGGAGGCAGTGGAGATGTCCTGTCTAAGGGCAATGTGTGGTGTAAATATTATGCAGAAAAATTCGGAGTGTGGAATTAGGAAAAGGTGTGGAGTTAATAAATGTATTAGTCAGAGGGCAGAGAGGGGTTGTTGAGGTGGTTTGGTCATTTAGAGAGAATGGATCAAAGTAGAATGATATGGAAAGCATATAAATCTATAGGGGAAGGAAGGCAAGGTAGGGGTCGTCCTCGAAGGGTTGGGAGAGGGGGTAAAGGAGATTTTGTGGGCAAGGGGCTTGGACTTCCAGCAAGCGTGCGTGAGCGTGTTAGGAGTGAATGGAGACGAATGGTACTTGGGACCTGACGATCTGTTGGAGTGTGAGCAGGGTAATATTTAGTGAAGGGATTCAGGGAAACCGGTTATTTTCATATAGTCGGACTTGAGTCCTGGAAATGGGAAGTACAATGCCTGCACTTTAAAGGAGGGGTTTGGGATATTGGCAGTTTGGAGGGATATATTGTGTATCTTTATTCGTATATGCTTCTAAACTGTTGTATTCTGAGCACCTCTGCAAAAACAGTGATTGTGTGTGAGTGTGGTGAAAGTGTTGAATGATGATGAAAGTATTTTCTTTTTGGGGATTTTCTTTGTTTTTTGGGTCACCCTGCCTCGGTGGGAGACGGCCGACTTGTTGAAAAAAAAAAAATATGAAAGAAGAAAATTAAAAGTGAATATAAGAAAGAGTAAGGTTATGTGGATAACAAAAAGATTAGATGACGAAAGATATTTAGGAGTGGACGTGTCAGCAGATGGGTCAATGAAGGATGAGGTGAATCATAGAATTGATGAGGGAAAAAGGGTGAGTGGTGCACTTAGGAGTCTGTGGAGACAAAGAACTTTGGCCGTGGAAGCAAAGAGGGGAATGCATGAGAGTATAGTTGTACCAACACTCTTGTATGGGTGTGAAGCATGGGTGATAAATGTTGCAATGAGGAGAAGGCTGGAGGCAGTGGAGATGTCATGTCTGAGGGCAACGTGTGGTGTGAATATAATGCAGAGAATTCATAGTTTGGAAATTAGGACGTGTAGGATTACCAAAACTATTGTCCAGAGGGCTGAGGAGGGGTTGTTGAGGTGGTTCGGACATGTAGAGAGAATGGAACAAAACAGAATGACTTCGAGAGTGTATAAATCTGTAGTGGAGGGAAGGCGGGGTAGGGGTCGGCCTAGGAAGGGTTGGAGGGAGGGGGTAAAGGTGGTTTTGTGTGCAAGGGGCTTGGACTTCCAGCAAGCGTGGGTGAGCATATTTGATAGGAGTGAATGGAGACAAATTGTTTTTAATACTTGACGTGCTGTTGGAGTGTGAACAAAGTAACATTTATGAAGGGATTCATGGAAACCTGCATGCCGGACTTTAGTCCTGGAGATGGGAAGTACAGTGTCTACACTCAGAAGGGAGGTTGTTAATGTTGCAGTTTTATAACTGTAGTGTAAAGCACCCCTCTGGGAAGACAGTGATGGAGTGGATGATGATGAAAGTTTTTCTTTTTCAGGCCACCCTTCGTGGTGGGAATCGGCCGATGTGTTAATAAAATAAAATAAATAATTTTTTGTTCTGATAATTACAAATTGTAGTAGTTTTTGTGATTTCATAGCCAATGTTTGTTCTGACACTAATATTAGGTATTCAAATAGTACTCAGATAGTCACAAACACACTGACAGGTGAACATTTTCATCTGCCTTGGTCACCTACTATTGTCTAGAAATATATGCATAGTATTTATGGGGTGCCAGCAATGTTTTAGACATGCTGGAGTGTATATGAAACTCCTTGAAGCAGCACTGTGTAAGACGAGTGTCACTCCATTACTGACAGTGCAGCAGTGAGTGACACTTGATAGTGCACTGTCTTGGCTTTATTTGTTTTCACTGTTAACTATAAACATGTCTATCTGTTTGTCTGTCTATATGTCTTATTTGTCTGTCTGTCTAGCTCTGTCACTTTGTCTCTGCTTATCTGTCTCTCTGCCTGTGTCTGTCTTCCTGTCTCTCTGTCTGCTTGTCTCTTTCTTTCTCAGAGAGCCACTCATGAACTAACAGGTATTACACACGATGCAGAGTCATATCTGATTCCTGAACAAGTGAAATGCGTATTACTTGCCAGTCATGCTTATTATGCCTTATATCTACAAGCACAGTATAGCACTGTCTGGATTTTGTGGATTATCCTAGGTAACTTACACTATGTATAATAACTATTTATGTATACCTGTGAGGTAGAGACAGAGATAGACAGAGACAGGCAGAGATAGATACAGACACAGATGGAGATAGAGACAGCCAAAGTCAATCAGCCAGCCAGCTACCCGGCCAGCCAGCTACCCGGCCAGCCAGCTACCCGGCCAGCCAGCTACCCGGCCAGCCAGCTACCTGGCCAGCCAGCTACCCAGCCAGCCAGCTACCCGGCCAGCCAGCTACCCGGCCAGCCAGCTACCCGGCCAGCCAGCTACCCAGCCAGCCAGCCAGCCACTTGACCAGCCAGCCACTAGGCCTGCCAAACACATATTACACATGTTCCAGAATAATGTCTCTTTTCTTAGGGCATAGGTTATAGGACATTCTGACAGGATGACACTACCAGTGGTATCAGAAATGAAAGGATGTTGCACATGGGTTATTATTGAGGTTTTTGATATTTCCTCGACCAAGTATGGCCACATCCATCTCAAAGCCACTAAACTCTGGGTTAACTTAACTTTCTTAAAAGGGGAGTGTTAATACGGCATGGCATCAGTGAATCCCTGGTGTTTGCCACACTATTTGCTCTAGCTGGTGCTCAGTTGAAATGGTGCTCCCACAAGGTACTAAGTGGTCCCAGATTTTTTTAATACTGTGCACACCAAGTGTTAAGACTCATTCTGTACTGACCACACATCTCAGATCAATCATGCCAAATTTGAAGGCAGTGAAAATAAAACGTAGATATATGTTTGGAACACTAGCAGTGCAAACGTTGATCTACGTTAGGACAGTTTAAGGGTTCAGAAGTAATAATGTTGCTTGTCTAGTAAAATGTTACTCATATTGCAAGATGTTTTGTGCAGAATATTTTTCAAGTATTTAATCCATGATCAAATTCCAATCTCATTGTCTTTGTTAACCCTTAAACTGCCATTGGGGATAACACAAAAATTGTATTTTAGTTTCAAAATATTTTTGGATTTTATTTTTAACCAAAAATCTGGCCTTGATTTTGCATGTTTAAAAAAAATGACAATCAGGTTAAAGCTCACCAAGAAATAGTTATTTAAAGTTTCTGAAAATGACCCTCATATGGTAACATAGTTACATCATGCAATTGCAGTTGCATGCTATGTGTTTTGGGTCACTTTTTGTTTTTTCTTTTCAAAACTTGTGTGTGTGTCATTAGTATATATATTTTCAGACCATATTTACAGAGTATTTAGTGTTCATTAACTGATTATTTTTTATTTGAGCAAAATTTTTACTGATAAATTCTTCACTCTTGGAATTTTTTTTTTACTTCTATATTATATGCACTATACACTGTTCACTCAGTATACACACTGCACTCACTGTTCACTATGCCAACTATAGTTGCTTGAGTTCATGAAACTCCTCAAAACAGGGTTCAATGCACAGTGGAGTTTTGCAAGTTTGCACATGAATCATGTGTCCTTGCATTTCCTTTTTTTTAGTGGTGTTAGAGCATACATAACACATCTGGGCATATTTCTTTTTCTCGGTGGAAAGAAGTTGTGTTATGTAGTACTTCTAAGCTCATCAAGATTTTCCTTGCTTGATGGATCATCTGTATTGGCAGCAGCATTCTCTCTATCTTCATAGTCATACAACTCCAAGTCCTCATCACTATCTTCAGTTTTCAGTAAGAAACTAGATCATAACCTCTTCCAAGTGTCAGATGCTCCAACACTGGGTCATCTTAAGGCTCCAACATTGGGTCACCTTATGGCTTGAAAGCTGGGTCACCTAAGGCTCCAACACTTGGTCACCTTAAGCCTCCAATGCTGGGTCACCTTAAGGTTCCACTGCTGGGTCACCTTAAGGCTCCAACACTGGGTCACCTTAAGGCTCCAATGCTGGGTCACCTTAAGGCTCCAATACTGGGTCACCTTAAGGCTCCAATGCTGGGTCACCTTAAGGCTCCATTGCTGGGTCACCTTAAGGCTCCAATGTTGGATCATCTTAAGGCTCCAATCCTGGATCACCTTAAGGCTCCTGGTCAAGGAATGGGTCGTGGGGGTGTCAACCCCCAGGACACCCTCCAAGTAGCTTGGCTGTGTGAGCCAGTGGGCTGCCAGCAGCAACTTGTCTGGTTGAACAGACAATAAACAGAAAGACCTTTCCTCAGGCTGGGCTGCGAGGGTAGAAAAATTCTTGATACTGGTCAGAGATATTACAGATCATGGGTGCATACTATGCATTTATTGCCAGGGAGATCCAAATATTTTACTTATTCAGTCTTTCCATATTTTCAGAATGGCATTGTGCCTCAGCGGGCTAGTTCAGAGAAACCAGTGGGGACGCAAGCCAGCGTTGGGGGTATGGTGGGCATTAGTAGTACTAGTGCAAGCACCACGGATCCTGGTGTGGCAGGCTCTTTAAAAAAGAAGTCAACTTCAACACAGTCAATTAATGGTATGTACTGTTTTCAACATGTATTGGTAACAAGGATTTCAAGTAAAATTGTATGAAAATTGATAATATGTGCATTGCATAATTTAATTTTTTTTTTATGTGTCTGTAGAACTTGGTTTGTAAAGCAATAATAATTTTGCCAAAAGTCAAGCGTGTCTTTAGTGTTGCAATAATCGCAAAATTCACTCTGAATATCACAAAATAATTGTGTACAGTTAGGTAGTTTCAAGGTGGGTTGGCTAGGGGAAAGCTAAAATTATATTAGTCATTTTAGCTAGGCTAGGCAAGATTGCCAAGTTAATTTTGGTGCAAAATTTAAAGTTTGTATACCATATAAATTCACAAAAAACATGTCTTATCAGTGTTTTCTGTGCATTTCACAGACTGCCTTAAATGAATAGCAAATATAAAATTATAATTTAATGTGCCATTATCTCGGAAATGTATCAGTTTCTGCTCATCAGTCTGTGTTAACGTAGATTGATAAGCAGAAATTGATATTAGTTTCCTTCCTACAAACCTTCTATTATACAATAATTTAAAGACATTTAAAGCAAGGAGAACTTATTTCACAATGTTTCATCCACATTGGCACTTTATAATTTACTTGATAAAGCCTTACTCTGTGGATGAAGTGTCACTTAATGAAGGTTCTCCCTGTCTAAAGTGTCAGAAGTATCACTTGTTGGCTCATACCTTTGCCTGTCTTCTATTATATGAAGAAGGATGATTGGTGAAGACCAACCATGATAGCAGTACAGGGACTTCTCTATTGTCTTTTCCATATTGTCCTCTATTGTTTTCCCTTGTGGTGTAAATTTTTCGTATTTCTTTCATTCTAGTTTCTCATTGGTGTGTAATTACTGAGAGAAGTTTTTCTCTCTTTGTTTCTCATAAGTGAATAATTTCTGAGGGCACGCTTCACTCTTTTTCATTGGTGTGCACTTGCTGAAGTCAGTCTTCTCTTGTTTCTCTTTTAAAGTGATGAGTTTCACCATTAAAAGGTGTTCCTTGAAATGCGTTTATTAACTCTTAAGCTGAATGAGACTCGTGTATGCTTCAGTGTGGGCAACTGAGTGCATTATATGTAGCAGCATAATTTATACCAGATGCAGTAAGTGTCATGCAACACAATTTACATTAGGCAAGTATCTTCGTTCTGTGTGCCAAATTTATATGTAGCTGACAATAATAATTAGTTACCTAACTAATAGGTTGGCAAATATGAGTGTAGAGTGGAACCCTGTTAAATGTTTTGTACTCTGGCAAGATTTTTTCATGAGCTTGTAAGATCACAGGTAAATCTTTACGTTTTACACTCACATGGTAGGACGGTAGTACCTCCCTGGCCAGTTGCTGTCTACCAGCCTACTACCAAGGTCTTTTGGAATCCTGGTCTGATATTAGGCTAAAGGGGGTATGATCCCTGAATTATTAACAGATGGCAATTATAATCTGACTCTCACAGAGTGAGGACACAGTGCTGCAAGAAAAGAAGCCTTCTGTTATTGTATAACAGTATTCCAAAAAGCAGAAACAAAAATACCCTATATATTTTTATGAAGATAGTATTTTTTTAAATCAGTACTGTAAAGGAAATGTAAAGTGAACAGGTTCATGTTGGGAGAGATGTCACTGGGGAGGCCATATTGATTGATTTATTTATTTATTTATTTATTTATTTATTTATTTATTTGTCTTTGCAAACAGTACATTGAGATTATGCATTTACAATAATGGGTTGCAATGCAAAGAGAGCCTCTATTATGCCCAGGCATTATGGACCAACTTAACATTACTGGCTTACTGACTACTTAACACTAAAGAATTATATCATGGTTGTACAGTAGATCTATTAATTATATTATTAATTATTTAATTGATTAATTAATTGAGCTATGTGTAGAAATAAATTTGGTAATAAGTAATACATATTTTATGAAAAAGAGGATAAATAAATATACAAGGTATGATGTAGCACGTAATGAAAGTAGTTTGTTAGATTATGTATTGGTGGATAAAAGGTTGATGGGTAGGCTCCAGGATGTACATGTTTATAGAGGGGCAACTGATATATCGGATCATTATTTAGTTGTAGCTACAGTTAGAGTAAGAGGTAGATGGGAAAAGAGGAAGGTGGCAACAACAAGTAAGAGGGAGGTGAAGGTGTATAA
The DNA here is from genome assembly GCF_026875155.1 of Cherax quadricarinatus. NCBI lineage: Eukaryota > Metazoa > Arthropoda > Malacostraca > Decapoda > Parastacidae > Cherax > Cherax quadricarinatus. Next base: position 56,523,237 of record NC_069416.1, read on the forward strand.
ACTAAGGGAGGAGGAAGTTCGGGGGAGATATAAACGACTATTGGCAGAAAGGTGGGCTAGTGCAAAGATGAGTAGTAGGGGGTTGAAGAGGGTTGGAATAGTTTTAAAAATGCAGTATTAGAATGTGGGGCAGAAGTTTGTGGTTATAGGAGGGTGGGGGCAGGAGGAAAGAGGAGTGATTGGTGGAATGATGAAGTAAAGGGTGTGATAAAAGAGAAAAAGGTAGCTTACGAGAGGTTTTTACAAAGCAGAAGTGTTATAAGAAGAGCAGAGTATATGGAGAGTAAAAGAAAGGTGAAGAGAGTGGTGAGAAAGTGCAAAAGGAGAGCAGATGAAAGAGTGGGAGAGGCACTGTCAAGAAATTTTAATGAAAATAAGAAAAAATTTTGGAGTGAGTTAAACAAGTTAAGAAAGCCTAGGGAAAGTATGGATTTGTCAGTTAAAAACAGAGTAGGGGAGTTAGTAGATGGGGAGATGGAGGTATTAGGTACATGGCGAGAATATTTTGAGGAACTTTTAAATGTTGAGGAAGAAAGGGAGGCGGTAATTTCATGCACTGGCCAGGGAGGTATACCATCTTTTAGGAGTGAAGAAGAGCAGAATATAAGTGTGGTGGAGGTACGTGAGGCATTACGTAGAATGAAAGGGGGTAAAGCAGCTGGAACTGATGGGATCATGACAGAAATGTTAAAAGCAGGGGGGGATGTAGTGTTGGAGTGGTTGGTACTTTTGTTTAATAAATGTATGAAAGAGGGGAAGGTACCTAGGGATTGGTGGAGAGCATGTATAGTCCCTTTATATAAAGGGAAGGGGGACAAAAGAGATTGTAAAAATTATAGAGGAATAAGTTTACTGAGTATACCAGGAAAATTTTGTATACGGTAGGGTTATAATTGAAAGAATTAGAGGTAAGACAGAATGTAGGATTGTGGATGAGCAAGGAGGCTTCAGAGTGGGTAGGGGATGTGTAGATCAAGTGTTTACATTGAAACATATATGTGAACAGTATTTAGATAAAGGTAGGGAAGTTTTTATTGCATTAATGGATTTAGAAAAGGCATATGATAGAGTGGATAGAGGAGCAATGTGGCAGATGTTGCAAGTGTATGGAATAGGTGGTAAGTTACTAAATGCTGTAAAGAGCTTTTATGAGGATAGTGAGGCTCAGGTTAGGGTGTGTAGAAGAGAGGGAGAATACTTCCCGGTAAAAGTAGGTCTTAGACAGGGATGTGTAATGTCACCATGGTTGTTTGATATATTTATAGATGGGGTTGTAAAAGAAGTAAATGCTAGGGTGTTCGGGAGAGGGGTGGGATTAAATTATGGGGAATCAAATTCAAAATGGGAATTAACACAGTTACTTTTTGCTGATGATACTGTGCTTATGGGAGATTCTAAAGAAAAATTGCAAAGGTTAGTGGATGAGTTTGAGAATGTGTGTAAAGGTAGAAAGTTGAAAGTGAACATAGAAAAGAGTAAGGTGATGAGGGTATCAAATGATTTAGATAAAGAAAAATTGGATATCAAATTGGGGAGGAGGAGTATGGAAGAAGTGAATGTTTTCAGATACTTGGGAGTTGACGTGTCGGCGGATGGATTTATGAAGGATGAGGTTAATCATAGAATTGATGAGGGAAAAAAGGTGAGTGGTGCGATGAGGTATATGTGGAGTCAAAAAACGTTATCTATGGAGGCAAAGAAGGGAATGTATGAAAGTATAGTAGTACCAACACTCTTATATGGATGTGAAGCTTGGGTGGTAAATGCAGCAGCGAGGAGACGGTTGGAGGCAGTGGAGATGTCCTGTCTAAGGGCAATGTGTGGTGTAAATATTATGCAGAAAATTCGGAGTGTGGAAATTAGGAGAAGGTGTGGAGTTAATAAAAGCATTAGTCAGAGGGCAGAAGAGGGGTTGTTGAGGTGGTTTGGTCATTTAGAGAGAATGGATCAAAGTAGAATGACATGGAAAGCATATAAATCTATAGGGGAAGGAAAGAGGGATAAGGGTCGTCCTTGAAAGGGTTGGAAAGAGGGGGTAAAGGAGGTTTTGTGGGCGAGGGGCTTGGACTTCCAGCAAGCATACATGAGCGTGTTAGATAGGAGTGAATGGAGACGAATGATACTTGGGACCTGACGATCTGTTGGAGTGTGAGTAGGGCAATATTTAGTGAAGGGATTCAGGGAAACCGGTTATTTTCATATAGTCGGACTTGAGTCCTGGAAATGGGAAGTAAAATGCCTGCACTTTAAAGGAGGGGTTTGGGATATTGGCAGTTTGGAGGGATATGTTGTGTATCTTTATACGTATATGCTTCTAAACTGTTGTATTCTGTGCACCTCTGCAAAAGCAGTGGTAATGTGTGAGTGTGGTGAAAGTGTTGAATGATGATGAAAGTATTTTCTTTTTGGGGATTTTTTTTCTTTTTTGGGTCACCCTGCCTTGGTGGGAGACGGCCGACTTGTTGAAAAAAAAAAAAGAAAAAAAAGAATAATTTATATAAAACAAAAGATTTTTTTTTTTTCAACAAGTCGGCCGACTCACACCGAGGCAGGGTGACCCAAAAAGAAAGAAAATCCCCCCCAAAAAAAACTTTATCATCATTCAACTCTTTCACCTCACTCACACATAATCACTGTTTTTGCAGAGGTGCTCAGAACACAACAGTTTAGAAGCATATACGTATAAAGATATACAACATATCCCTCCAAACTGCCAATATCCCGAAACCCTCCTTTAGAGTGCAGGCATTGTACTTCCCATTTCCAGGACTCAAGTCCGGCTATATAAAAATAACCGGTTTCCCTGAATCCCTTCACAAAATATTATCCTGCTCACACCCCAACATATCGTCAGGTCCCAAATACCATTCGTCTCCATTCACTCCTATCTAACACGCTTACGCACGCCTGCTGGAAGTGCAAGCCCCTCGCCCACAAAACCTCCTTTACCCCTTCCTTCCAACCTTTTCGAGGACGACCCCTACCCCGCCTTCCTTTCCCTACAGATTTAAATGCTCTCCATGTCATTCTACTTTGATCCATTCTCTCTAAATGACCAAACCACCTCAACAACCCCTCTTCAGCCCTCTGACTAATACTTTTATTAACTCCACACCTTCTAATTTCCTCACTCCGAATTTTCTGCATAATATTTACACCACACATTGCCCTTAGACAGGACATCTCCACTGCCTCCAACTGCCTCCTTGCTGCTGCATTCACAACCCAAGCTTCACACCCATATAAGAGTGTTGGTACTACTATACTTTCATACATTCCCTTCTTTGCCTCCATAGATAATATTTTTTGTCTCCACATATACCTCAATGCACCACTCACCTTTTCTCCCTCATCAATTCTATGATTAACCTCATCCTTCATAAATCCATCCGCCGACACGTCAACTCCCAAGTATTTGAAAAATTCACTTCTTCCATACTCCTCCTCCCTAATTTGATATCCAATTTTTCTGTATCTAAATCATTTCCTACCCTCAACACCTTACTTTTTTCTATGTTCACTTTCAACTTTCTACCTTTACACACACTCCCAAACTTGTCCACTAACCTTTGAAATTTTTCTTTAGAATCTCCCATAAGCACAGTATCATCAGCAAAAAGCAACTGTGTCAATTGCCATTTTGTATTTGATTCCCCATAATTTAATCTTTCCCCTCTCCCGAACACCCTAGCATTTACTTCTTTTACAACCCCGTCTATAAATACATTAAGCAACCATGGTGACATTACACATCCCTGTCTAAGACCTACTTTTACCGGGAAGTAGTCTCTCTCTCTTCTACACACCCTAACCTGAGCCTCACTCTCCTCATAAAAACTCTTTACAGCATTTAGTAACTTACCACCTATTCCATATACTTGCAACATCTGCCACATTGCTCCCCTATCTACTCTATCATATGCCTTTTCTAAATCCATAAATGGAATAAAAACTTCCCTACCTTTATCTAAATACTGTTCACAGATATGCTTCAATGTAAACACTTGATCTATACATCCCCTACCCACTCTAAAACCTCCTTGCTCATCCACAATCCTACATTCTATCTTACCTCTAATTCTTTCAATTATAACCCTACCGTACACTTTTCCTGGTATACTCAGTAAACTTATTCCTCTATAATTTTACAATCTTTTTTGTCCCCCTTCCCTTTATATAAAGGAACTATACATGCTCTCTGCCAATCCCTAGGTACCTTCCCCTCTTTCATACATTTATTAAACAAAAATACCAACCACTCAAACACTATATCCCCCCCTGCTTTTAACATTTCTGTCATGATACCGTCAGTTCCAGCTGCTTTACCCCGTTTCATTGTACGTAATGCCTCGCGCACCTCTCCCACACTCACATCCTATTCTTCACTCCTAAAAGATGGTATACCTCCCTGGCCAGTGCATAAAGTTACCGCCTCCCTTTCTTCGTCGACATTTAAAAGTTCCTCAAAATATTCTCTCCATCTACCCAAAACCTCCATCTCCCTATCTACTAACTCCCCTACTCTGTTTTTAACTGATAATCCATTTGTTCCCTAGGCTTTCTTAACTTGTTTAACTCCAAAATTTTTTCTTATTTTCATTAAAATTTCTTGACAGTGCCTCTCCTACTCTATCATCTTCTCTCCTTTTGCACTCTCTCACCACTCTCTTCACCTTTCTTTTACTCTCCATATACTCTACTCTTCTTATAACACTTGTAAAAACCTCTAATAAGCTACCTTTTTCTCTTTTATCACACCCTTTACTTCATCATTCCACCAATCACTCCTCTTTCCTCCTGCAGCCACCCTCCTATAACCATAAACTTCTGCCCCACATTCTAATACTGCATTTTTAAAACTACTCCAACCCTCTTCAACCCCCCCACTACTCAAACTTGCACCAGTCCACCTTTCTGCCAATAGTTGCTTATATCTTACCCGAACTTCCTCCTCCCTTAGTTTATACACTTTCACCTCCCTCTTACTTGTTGTTGCCATTTTTCTCTATTCATATCTACCTCTTACTATAACTGTAGCTACAACTAAATAATGATCCGATATATCAGTTGCCCCTCTATAAACATGTACATCATGGAGCCTACCCATCAACCTTTTATCCACCAATACATAATCTTACAAATTCCTTTCATTACATACTCTAACATACCTTGTATATTTATTTATCCTCTTCTTCATAAAACATATATTACTTATTACTAAACCTCTTTCTACACATAGCTCGATTAAAGGCTCCCCATTTTCATTTACCCGTGGCACCCCAAATTTACCTACTGCTCCCTCCACAACATTTTTGCCCACTTTAGCATTGAAATCCCCAACCACCATTACTCTCACTTTGTTCAAAACTCCCCACGCATTCACTCAACATTTCCCAAAATCTCTCTCTCCTCTACACTTCTCTCTTCTCCAGGTGCATATATGCTTACTATAACCAACTTTTCACATCCAACCTTTAGTTTACTCCATATAATCCTTGAATTAATACATTTATAGTCCCTCTTTTCCTGCCTTAACTTATCCTTCAACATTATTGGTACTCCTTCTTTAGCTCTAACTCTATTTGAAACCCCTGACCGACCTAATCCCATTTATTCCTCTCCACTGAAACTCTCCTACCCCCTTCAGCTTTGTTTCACTTAAAGCCAGGGCATCCAGCTTCTTCTCATTCATAACATCCACAATCATCTCTTATCATTTGCACAACATCCACGCACATTCAGACTTCCCACTTTTTTTTTTTTTTTTTTTTTTTTAAGGGTTTGACAAGGTTAAGGATCCCTAGCTTTATTGACAAGCTATTTACAGGTTAAGGATTCCTAACTTTATTGGCAAGCTAAGAGCTGTTACCTACATCAGCTCATTTGAAAGTACAGTGGAACCTCAAAAATCGAACTGCTCCCAACACAACCAATTATGCAAGTGTATTTTTGTAAGTGCTTTTGTAAGTGTATTTTTGAGGGTCTGAAATGGACTAATCTAATTTACATTATTCCTGATGGGAATAAATTCATTCGGTAAAGTCACTCGAACAGCCTTCTGGACCGAAGAAAGTTCGATATTTGAGGTTCCACTGTATTTTTATTGTTATGAGACATACAAGTAGGGAACAGGATGAAGTTGGAGCCATCTGTGGGCCAGCATTTTCATTTGATCAACTGACTTTATCTCGTTGACATCATTATGCTGTACGAATGTGTTCCATACTCGAGTCATCCTCGGTATATATGATCTCAGATGGAGTGATGTTCTGGAGAAGGGTACAGCCAGAGTGAAGTTGCTGCTTTCTGCCCGTCTTGTGGCATAAAAGTTTGTTTCACGCTGTCCTCGAAGTGGATCCAAGTGTGGTACTTTGACAATATTGGCCTTGTACATAACAGTAAGGCCATCCACATCCCTCCTGTGTTGAAGGCTCTGCTGAAATGACAGATCTATCCAGGATGGGTCCAGGTGAGAGATGAGACATCTTGCTCTGTTCTCCACTCTGTCAAGCAGTCGCAGATGAGAGGGGAGGGCAGGCAAACCAAGAAAGTGGGGCATACTCAAGGTGTGAGCATACTTGTGCCTCGTACAGAATCTTGCAACCCCTACTGTCAAGCAGATGTGAGATACGGTGAAGTGCTGTAAGCTTCCTGGCTGCCTTATTTGCTAGATTTACAACATGGTTCTTCATGGTTAGTTTGGAGTCAAATTTCACCCCAAGGATATCAACTTCTTCTCCAGGTGCCAACATCCTCCCATTCATCCTTACTACTGCACCAGCATTACCATCATGGTGCCTAGAGACGATCATCATTTGCATTTTCTCAGGTGCAAATGTTACTTGCCATATATTTCCCCAAGCTGATATAGCTCTTAGCTGGTGATTGATGTAGCTTAGAGCAGCTGGCATTTCTTCTCTTGGATAAGCGATTGTCAGTGTACAGTCATCTGCATATGCATGGGATTCTGGGATGAGATAAAGAAGGTCGTTGAAGTAGACATTCCATGACAATGGTCCCAGCACACTTCCTTGTGGAACACTTGCCCCAATAGGATGTCTTGCTGATTCCGTTCCATTGAGAACTACACTTAGAGATCTACCATGAAGGTAATCACTGAGGAGACATAGTGTAGAGCCTGCAATTCCCAGTGCTTGAAGTTTTGCTAAGAGGCCCTTGTGCCACACCCGGTCAAAAGCACCAGCAATGTCCAGTGCTACCACACAGCTGACTTTGGATTCATCCAGTGACTGGTGCCAGTTAGTGGAGAGGTTTAACAACAGATCAGCAGCAGAGTAACCTTTCCTAAAGCCATATTAACGATCACAAAGTAGTGAGTGGTAGCCAAAAAACTCTGTCATTTGTCTTGAGATTATTGTCTCAAGGACCTTACCAGTGATTGATAGGAGTGACACTGGTCTGTAGTTGCTGATTTCTGCTCTGCTCTTCTTTTTGTGAACAGGGACTACATTTGCCTCTTTCCACAGAGAGGGCCATTTACACTGTACTAGGCAGTGCTGAAAGATGCGAGTTGACAGTTTTCTTCTTATTATTATTTTTAGTAATTATTACAGGAAAAGGAGTTACTAGCCCATTGTTCCCGGCATTTTAGTCGACTTTTACAACACTCATGGCATACGGAGGAAAGATTCTTATTCCATTTCCCCATGGATATAAAAGGAAAAGTAATAAGACCAAGAACTATTAAGATAAAATCAAAGAAAACTCAGATTAGTGTGTATAAATAAACATGTACATGTATGTGTAGTGTGACCTAAGTGTAAGTAGAAGTAGCAAGACGTACCTGTAATCTTGCATGTTTATGAGACAGAAAAAAAGACACCAGCAATCCTACCATCATGTAAAACAATTACAGGTTTCCGTTTTACACTCACTTGGCAGGACGGTAGTACCTCCCTGGGTGGTTGATGTCTACCAACCTACTACCTGAATCCCTTCACTAAATATTACCCTGCTCACATTCCAACAAATCGTCAGGTCCCAAATACCATTCGTCTCCATTCACTCCTATTGAACACGCTCATGCACTCCTGTTGGAAGTCCAAGCCCCTCACCCACAAAACCTCCCTTACCCCTTCCTTCCAACCTTTTCGAGGACGACCCCTACCCCGCCTTCCTTCCCTTACAGATTTAAATGCTCTCCATGTCATTCTACTTTGATCCATTCTCTCTAAATGACCAAACCACCTCAACAACCCCTCTTCAGCCCTTTGACTAATACTTTTATTAACTCCACACCGTCTCCTAATTTCTACACTCCGAATTTTCTGCATAATATTTACACCACACATTGCCCTTAGACAGGGCATCTCCACTGCCTCCAACCGCCTCCTCGCTGCTGCATTCACAACCCAAGCTTCACACCCATATAAGAGTGTTGGTACTACTATACTTTCATACATTCCCTTCTTTGCCTCCATAGATAACGTTTTTTGTCTCCACATATACCTCAACACACCACTCACCTGTTTTCCCTCTTCAATTCTTTGATTAACCTCATCCTTCATAAATCCATCCGCCGACACGTCAACTCCCAAGTATCAGAAAACATTCACTTCTTCCATACTCCTCCTCCCCAATTTGATATCCAGTTTTTATCTAAATCATTTGACACCCTCATCACCTTACTCTTTTCTATGTTCACTTTTAACTTTCTACCTTTATACACACTCCCAAACTCATACATAACCTTTTGCAGTTTTTCTTTAGAATATCCCATAAGCACAGTATCATTAGCAAAAAGCAACTGTGTCAATTCCCATTTTGTATTTAATTCCCCATAATTTAATCCCATCCCTCTCCCAAACACCCTAGCATTTACTTCTTTTACAACCCCATCTATAAATATATTAAACAACCATGGTGACATTACACATCACTGTCTAAGACCTACTTTTACCGGGAAGTAGTCTCCCTCTCTTCTACACACCCTAACCTGAGCCTCACTATTCTCATACACAGTCTTTACAGCATTTAGTAACTTACCACCTATTCCATGTACAGTGGTCCCTCAATTATCGTCCTTAATCCGTTCCTGGAAGTGGGACTATTATCGAAATAGACGATTTTCGAATCAATTTTCCCCCTAAGAAGTAATGTAAATACAATTAATCCGTTCCTGACACCCAGAAGTATTAAAACAAAAAATTTTTTTACATGAAATATAGATGTAGTACATAAACAATACAATGGGACATGATGAATGAAACATTAACAGCATAACACTTACCTTTATTGGCAATTCTTCTTAGTGTATGGAAGACTGGAGAAGGAGAGAGATTGGATTAGTTACTGTTTGGAGGGGGAATCCCCTTCCATCAACACCTCAGGTACCAAGTGCTTTTCTGGGGTTATTTCTCTTCTCTGTTTCTTAATGCCACTAGGACCACCTTGAGAGTCACTGGAGTCCTGTCTCACAAAAACACTGTCCAGAGAGCTCTGTTTCTGGCATCTCTTTAAAACTTCCCTAAAATGGGCCAAGACTCTGTCACTGTACAAGTTGCTGATATGGCTTGCAACATCCCTCTCAGGGTGATGTTTCTCCATAAATCTTTCCATCCTACCCCACATTTCAAAAATCTTAATTTCTGAAGAAGGCACCTTCTTCCATCTCTCTTCCTCCTCCTCTGCAGCAAGATTCTGAGCTGCGATCTGTTGCTCTTCCTGCTGAAGCTTTTGCAGCTCCTCAGTGGTTAGCTCTTAGTTGTGGTCCTCCGCCAACTCTTCCACATCCTCCAAACTCACATCCAACCCCATGGAACTCCCCAGTGCCACAATAGAGTTCACAACTGACATAGGCTCATCAGGGGCTGCCTCAAACCCTTCAAAATCCCTCCTGTGGACACAATCTGGCCACAAGTTTGTCCAAGCAGAGTTCAAAGTCCTGGTAGTCACTCCCTCCCAAGCCTTACCTATAAGGCTTATGCAATGGAGAATACTGAAGTATTCTTTCCAAAAAATGTCTTAGGGTCAAGTGAGTGTCTGAGGTCACATTAAAGCACCTTTCAAACATTGCTTTGGTGTAGTGTTTTTTAAAGTTTGAAATGACCTGCTGGTCCATGGCCTGGAGGAGAGGAGTGGTATTTGGGGGCAAGAACTTTACTGTGATGAACCCAAACTCCTTCAGAATTAGGTCATCCAAGTTTGGAGGATGAGCAGGTGCATTGTCCATTACTAGGAGGCACTTGAGATCCAATTTCTTTTCCAGGAGGTAATTCTTCACATTAGGGCCAAACACTTCATTGAACCTCTCGACGAAAATTTCCCTCGTGACCCATGCCTTATTATTAGATCTCCAAAACACACACAATTTACTCTTCATAACATTGTTTTTCTTGAATGCTCTGGGATTTTTAGTATGGTACACTAGTAACGGCTTCACTTTGAAATCTCCACTAGCATTAGCACAGAACATGAGCTTCAGCCTGTCTTTCATAGGCTTGTGTCCTGGCAGTGCCTTTTCTTTCTGAGTAATGTAGGTCCTCTTTGGCATTTTCTTCCAAAAGAGGCCTGTTTCGTCACAATTGCACACTTGTTTAGGTTTCAGTCCTTCAGCCTCTATGTACTCCTTGAATTCATACACATATTTTTCAGCAGCTTTTTGGTCCGAACTGGCAGCCTCGCCATGCCTTATCACACTGTGTATGCCAGTACGCTTCTTAACCCCTTCAGGGTCCAAGGCCCAAATCTGAAGTGGTGCCCCAGTGTCCAAGAATTTAAAAAAAAAAAATTGTTATTTTTTCTTATAAAATGGTAGAGAATCTTTTTGTGAAGGTAATAAAACAAAAAGTACGAAATTTGATGGAAAATTGACGAAATTATGCTCTCACGAATTTTGATGTGTCAGTGATATTTACGAATCGGCGATTTTGCCGACTTTGACTCCCATTTTAGGCCAATTACATTATTCCAGCCAACCAGATTCTTAGCTATTTCACTAGTATTACTTCTATTCTATCGATTGAGCACAAGAAATCGCCAAGTCAACTGTTTCAACTACAAATTAAAGTGATCGGAAATTGTTAATTTGGCCAATTTAACACAAAGTTCAAAATATTCCAATTTCAAAATAGGGTCCAGAATAAACAATGTAGGTATTCCTGGCACTAAACTAACATTTCCTCTGTTCATTAGTTACGTTTTGAGGCTTTACAAATAAATTCCATTTTTATTTTTTATTCACGTAATGAATTTTTATTCACACCAAAAAATAGAAGATTTACTGTTATGCAATACTGTAATAATTGTATAAATATCATCACCATATTTGTGAATGCATATTAGACCCACCAGCTGGCGTGTATTAGACGTGTGAGGTCATTTTTTTACTCTTGAATATCGGCAAAAATTTAACATTTCTGCTACTTTGAGCTCAGTTTCAAGCCATTTCCAGTGCTAAAACCAGTCAAAATCATCTCTATTTCTGTAATGTCTTCCATTCTATCAAATGAAACCAAGAAATCGCAAATACAGCTATAAAAAAACATACGTAGAAACACTGCAAAGTCGCTGTTTTAATCGAAAAATCATGATTTCAGTTTTTTTCTCCCATTATACACAGTGTGCTGCAGGATCTGTTTTATGTTGTGCACACATACCACATAGATGTATTCTCTCATATCTAGGCCCAAATGTACCACTCACAGTTTATCAGAGTGAGCTGAGCTCGTGACGTAGATCTACGGTTTGGACCCTGAACGTAAAGCATAGATCTACGGGACGGACCCTGAAAGGGTTAAATCTCTCAAACCAGCCTCTGCTTGCCTTAAATTCACTTGCATCACCACTAGTTGCAGGCAATTTCTTTACCAAATTGTCATGCAACTGCCTAGCCTTTTTACAAATAATCGACGTCATAAGACAATCTCCTGCTAATTGTTTCTCATTTATCCACACCAATAATAACTTCTCAACATCTTCGAGTACTGGTGATCTCATTTTTGTCAGCATATTTACCCCCTTTGCAACAACAGCTTCCTTAATTTCCTTTCTCTTGGCTATGATGGAAGATATGGTTGTATGGGATTTGTTATACATCCTGGCCAGTTCGCCCACATGTACGCCACTTTCACATTGTTCAGTGATGTTTTTCTTAAACTCATTCGTATTTCTCACCTTCATTACCAAAGGCTTGGCACTTGGAGCTTTCTTTGGAGCCATGGTAGCTTATTTAGCACTTGCAAGCACTAAAATGAATGGAATATTATGAAATACAGTGGACCCCTGAGTTTCATGATTAATCCGTTCCAGAGAGCCCGCCAAAGGTCGAAATTAGCGAAACTCGAAACCATTTTCCCCCTAAGAAATAATGGAAATAAAGTTAATCCGTTCCAGACACCCAAAAATATTAAAATAAAATATTTTTTTTCAAATTAACCCGTAAACGGTCCAAGCAGATCTACGTTCACATGTGTAGTGCTACAAAAGTAGATCTATGTTTTTTACATATTTTCAAATATAACAAAAAAAAAGTAGATCAAAGTTTTTTTACACATTTTTAAATGTAAAAAAACAAAAACAAGATCTACTTTTTTTTACATACTTTCAAATGTTGAAAAAACGTATATATACGTTTGGACGGGTTAAATAAAGATTTACATAATGAAAACAATCAGAAATCAAGTACATGCATTTAAAATAAATAATAACAACATTACACTTATCTTTACTGAAGACTTCTGCGTGGATGGAAGAGGGGATAGGAGGAAGGTGTACACTATTTTTTGGAAGGAGAATCTCCTTCCATTAGGACTTCAGGTATGAAGTCCATATCTGGGGTTACTTCCCTTCTTCTTTTAATGCCACTGGGACCAGCTTGAGAGTCACTGGACCCCTGTCGCACAAAATATCTGTCCAGAGAGGTCTGTTTGTGGCGTTGCTTTAAGATTTTCCTGAAGTGGGACACAACACTGTCATTGTACATGTTTCCAATACGGCATGCAACAGCTTTGTTAGGGTGAAGTTCATCCATAAATGTTTGCACTTCAGTCCACTTTCCACAAATGTCCTTAATCTTTGAAGAAGGCACCTTCCTCCATCTCTCTTCCTCCTCCTCTGCAGCAGTTTCCTGAGCTGTGATCTGTTGCTGTTGCAGATGAAGCTCTTGCAGCTCTTCAGTGGTTAGCTCTTCCCTGTGGTCCTCCACCAACTCTTCCACATCCTCACCACTCACCTCCAACCCCAGGGACATCCCCAATGCCACAATAGTTTCCACAACTGGCATAGGTTCCTTAGGGTCAGCCACAAACCCTTCAAAATCCCTCTCTTGTACACAATCTGGCCACAAATTTCTCCAAGCAGAGTTCAAAGTCCTGGGAGTCACTCCCTCCCAAGACTTACCTATGAGGTTTATGCAATGGAGGATATTAAAGTGATCTTTCCAGAACTCTTAGGGTCAATTCAGTGTCTGAGGTCACTTCAAAACACTTCTGAAACACTGCTTTAGTGTAGAGTTTTTTGAAGTTTGAAATGACCTGCTGGTCCATGGGCTGGAGGAGATGAGTGGTATTAGAAGGCAAGAACTTCACCGTGATGAAACTAAACTCCTCCACTATTTGCTCTTCCAAGTCTGGAGGATGAACAGGAGCATTGTCCATTACCAGGAGGCATTTGAGTGGCAATTTATTTTCCAGGAGGTATTTCTTCACACTGGGGCCAAACACTTCATTAAACCAGTCTAGGAAAATTTCCCTTGTGACCCATGCCTTACTGTTAGCCTTCCACATCACACACAAGTTACTCTTGGCGACACTGTATTTCTTGAACACTCTTTGATTTTCAGAGTGATACACCAGTAAAGGCTTCACTTTAAAATCCCCACTAGCATTACTACAAAACATGAGAGTAAGCCTGTCTTTCATAGGCTTGTGTCCTGGGAGTGCCGCTTCCTCCTGCGTGATGTAGGTCCTCTTTGGCATTTTCTTCCAGAAGAGGCCTGTTTCGTCACAATTAAACACTTGCTGGGGTTTGAATTCTCCAGTGTCTACGCACTCCTTAAACTCCTGTACAAACTTCTCAGCTGCTTTTTTGTCAGCGCTGGCAGCCTCACTATGCCTTATCACACTGTGAATGCCACAACACTTCTTAAATCTCTCAAACCAACCTTAGCTGGTCTTAAAATTACAAGCATCACCACTTATTGCAGGCATGTTCTTTACGAGATCGTCATGCAACTGCCTTGCCTTTTCACATATTATCGACTGCATAACACTATCTCCTGCTAACTGTTTTTCGGTAATCCACACCAACAATAACCTCTCCACTTCTTCGAGGATTTGTGATCTCCTTTTTGTCAGCATATCCACCCCTTTTGCAACAACAGCACACTTTATTTCCTTTTCTTTCGCCACGATCGAAGTGATGGTTGAATGGGGCTTGCCATACATCCTGGCAAGCTCTGTAACACGCACTCCACTCTCATATTTTTCAAGGATTTCCTTCTTGAATTCGATCGTGTTCCTCACTTTCTTTACCAAAGGGCTTGCACTAGCTTTCCTTGGGCTCATGGTGACTTATTTAGCAGTTGTAATCACAAAAAACAATGGATTATTACGTATGAACCCGCGGGGTGATGGTCACGTGTTGGTAAACAATGGCACACTGAGCGTGAATGGCGTGGGAGACTGGCTTTGTGTGCGCGGTGATGGGCGAACGGGTACCGGACGGTCGCCGAAACACGAGTTTTTTCACGAAACTCGAGGCCAAATTTTTCCAAAAAAAAAAAACTCGTCGAAGGTCGAATTTCACGAAAGTCGAGGCTGCCGAAACTCGAGGGTCCTCTGTATTTTGTATGAACACGTGAGGGGACGGTCCCCTCACCGTCACTCACTGGTAAACAATGGCACACTGGCTGGGAAGGGAGGCCGACGCGGCTCAGAGCCGTCAGTACGCGTCCAGGACAAAAGACGATTAGCAAGTTAATGGACCATTTACGAGCCAATGTTTAGACGAAATAACCCGACTATTTCTGAAATGGACGACTTTCAGGCCGGACGATTATTGAGGAACCACTGTACTTGCAACATCTACCACATTGCTCCCCTATCCACTCTATCATATGCAAAAGATCTATTCATATATTCAAAAATGCTTTTTGTGAAACAATGATTCAATTATATATAAACATGTTGCACAGATTGTCACACAGCGAGGTATGTGTAAAATGATAACCTATATGATACTGTAAATACATAAATACCTGTGACAACATAATTAATTCAGATTTTATATTCTCCATGTGGCTGTCCTTTAGGTTTGCATACAGAGTCACTTATATAATGTATAACACTGCTTAAACAATACTGTCATAGAAAATTGGTTACAAGTAGTATGCCCAGAAACAAGCATAATAAGTTACAGCGCCATGGCTAGGGCATTTTGCCAAAAACCTGTATAGTATTAAAGAAAGAAACTTTAACAAGATATAATCTGCCCTTGACTGTTGTGACTTGACACTGGTCCAGGACTGACCAAAATGTTAGTATAAGGTCCCTCTCCAAAGTGTGGGGTTTTGGTGAATACTCAAGAGACAATGCACACAAATACAAACTAAATATATTAAAGTATAAAAAAATATTCCAAGAAGTAAGATAAATTTAAGAGACAACAAGTATTACTGTACATAAGGAGGGCCCTGCTTTACAGCAGTTCACTAATATGGACATATCAAATGACTAAAATTCGTTCATATGGCTCCCTCCTTGATTTGCTATTATGGCATCCACGTGCCAGTTTCTGTGTCTCTTGATTATGTCTGGAAACTTTCCAAGATTTCAAGTTATTGCGTATTTTATGTATACCCTGATAATTATACTTATGTGTACCTGTACCTATATAAACTTGTACACTATGCTGGCATGCAGGTACACATTAAAATCACTAAAAGTGTCTCACTAGTGTTGAAGATGCCATAATAATAATCGCCTGGGAGCGCTTGAAATATTGTAGATTACGTTAAGATAGGCATTTTCATTAATCCATCTATGATATTTTTTCAAAATTATATAAGAAATACATTATATAATATATAAGCATAGTACATACACCCACAGTAGAAAAAACTGACACAAATATGAGATGTGGTAGCTGGGCGGCTTGTAGGATGACGGCAAGAATTACGTTTTCTCTAGTCCAACACCACAGAAAATGTGTACTCATTGGTATTACTGAGGGGTAACTGTTGAAAATTATTCCTTTTGTATGCCCTCACTTATAGCATCATTCACTCTAAAAATGGTGTGTCACATGAGAATGGGAGTGTTGCTGTTTATTTATTCTATTGCACCAATGTGAAGACAACTTGTACACAATGTAAGATATTTCTATTGTAAAAGCTTCACAAATGTATGTGAAATGGATGCATATGAACCATAAGCAAACAAGAGTTAATATGCATTCATCTGTTTGTTTACATTCTCTGCATGTCTTGTTCTCTCACTTATGAATATCTCTTGTTGATATTCTCGCCCATTCATATAAATGTGTCATTTTGGCATACAGTATTTCCAGTGCCGATGGATGCTGGTTGGTGTGCTTTTGCTATATATGATGTATGCGTTTGAAACGTACATTGTTTTATTATAATTAATTGCAGAAAATTATGTTTTAGGTCAACTAGCTTATTTTTCACTTGATTATTATATGGATAGTTTTTCTTTAATGACTGTTCTTAATATCATTGTAATAAACTTGATTTAATTGTTTGTAGATTCACCCATTCACAGTAGTATAATTGGACATACTTGGACATACTTTTTTGGTCATATGTTTCATTTAATGTCCTACATAGCAATTTGACTCAGCTTATTATGGTTTCCTAAACAAAGTTTCAGTACAATAAAATTTAAATGCATGTCTCAAAACATAGCAAAATTATTGATCAGATAAGTGAACAATTAAAGGAGGTTATTGTTAAGAAAGTTCTCATACAGCAAACAGGTATAACTTATATAGCAAAATAGATAAGAAGATCTCTCTCAAGTCCAGCATAAAGTTTCGTTCACTTGTAAATTGATGATACTGTGTTTTTTTGCTGTAGTGTTAATTTTTTCCGGGCGCTTATATCCATAAGGTTACGGAGGGAACTTTCGGGTAGCACCGGCCTATGAGCACCGTGCCTCGTGGTACTCTGAGTCTGGCACCTACTACTACCTCATCTGAAGGTTGGAGAGATAGGCAACATCTGCGTCAAGATCTAGGGGGTAAAGCTAAGACAGTGTATTCCGTGCAACACTTTGTTTTAGTTCACACACATGGTACACCTTAGCTTATTCTGTATCTTCACCTACAGAAAGCATTTATTGCATGGCCAATAGGCTTTACTTCTTTGTCTTCTATTACTCATGAAATTAAATCAAAGGAAGAAATAAAATGGATTATTCTGTGTTCAGTGCTATGAAAATTTCTCATAAGCCGTCAGCACTTACGAAATAATTGTGATGCAGTCCCTTAACCAATATGTTATTTTGTAATATGCCATTTAACCTGACTAGCTCAGTGATTTTTTTTTATTTTAATACAAAACTATTATGAAACAAAATTGCATGTTAAAAATTTCAGCTTCTCACTGTTTTAATTGAAGTAAGTACTGTACTGAGCATTACATTGGTTATTCTGGATTTACTAATTTATACATAAAGCTTAAGTTATTGGATCATTTATGTTTTTGGTGGGAACTTCCAACTGCATTTAATGCATTAATGTTAAACAGAATCAGAAACATAATGTTTTATTTTGGGGTGTGCTTTTAGTGCTTTGGTGATGTGCACTTGATTTATGTGTGGGAAATACTTTTAATGAACTTACAATTAAGTGCTCACCCTTAAGAAATGTAAACACACACACACACACTTTTACATATCGTATATCTTATTAACCTGTATTTCTGATATCTTGTTTTCTGTAGGAAGGACATATATCAGTGTACTGTTATCTATATCTTGGTTACCTTGTTCCTTTCAGAAAGAATATAAATATATGTACCATTGATCTTTATTTTGGTTGCCTAGTTCTTTGCAAGAAGAAAATAAATGGCCTCTTGAGGGATTAACTAGGACTAAGATGTTTCCAAACATCTCTGTCAAAAACTTAATCTTCCAACCTGATTTTTAAATCTTATGTAACTTCATTTTCACTCTCCTAAATTTCATCTTTCATTTTCTTTTTACATACAGTTGGTTACTTTTATATTTTTACTTTTGTATACAATAGTATTTCCCTTTTCAGTCTATTATGTTTGCTTACCTTCCATAGGACCAAACTTCTATAAAGTATGCTTATAACTGATTCTATTAACCTCACATTTCACTCCATTGGTCTGGTAATCTACATATCTCACACATATCCCTACTGCTCGCCTTGTCGTCCACTAACACCTTATGAATTTTAAGCAAAGTTGTCAGTCAGCACTTTCTGAAAATACTTTGAAGACTTCTCACACATGTTCACTTTCCCTTATTAACATCCCTCTAAGGGTATATTCTCTGCTCATGCAAAGACATGGATAATCATTTGCTTTTGGAGATTACAGTAGACCGTCAGCTAACACACAGTTTGTTAAAATGTTTTCACCTTAACATGGTTGCAGAATTGTGGCATATTTTCTGTGAACACTTCATATTAATCAGTGTACATGGATGAATACATGTAATCAAAATGTGGCACACACTGGGTTCTTTCCACTGTGTTGCAGTGAGCCTCAGGGATAATCCATTGCCTTTTGGGTTAGGTATACGTAACATACACAACCTCCCTCGCCTCAGTGCTCTGTTCGTGTGCTTCTAATACCATACGTAGCCTGTGTAAGTTATTTTTTTTTTTTTTTTTTTTTTTTTTATCTTTTCATCATCTCATCTTTGGATAGTAACCATGGCACCCAAGAGGAATGTGAGTGACCCTGGAGGTACAAAAAAAAAAAAGTTTTTTATTTTATTTTATTAACACATCGGCCGTATCCCACCAAGGCAGGATGGCCAAAAAAAGAAAAACTTTTATCATCATTCACTCCATCATTGTCTTGCCAGAGGTGTGCCTACACTACAGTTATAAAACTGCAACATTAACACCCGTCCTTAGTGTTTTGAAGAAAATCAAGATATACTTAAGGGTGGCACACACGTGATGGAGACCCTATGAACCTGTGGCCTGAACGAGATTATCAGTTTTTGCAGTTAGGGAGAATGAAGCTGAATGAGCTGAAGCAGTTCTTTGCTGTCTTGAATTCCTGTGCACTTTTCTCTTGCAGGCAAATATAAGTTTGTACTAGCATCTTTTTTTTCCAATAAAGACTTGTTTCATCAGCACTAAGCACTTGCTGTGGCTTGTAGCCACCCTCAGAAATAATTTCCTGAGGTCAGCACAGAAATCATCTGCTCAAATGTGGTCAGCAGAAGCACTTTCACCAGAAAATTTAATACAATAGAACCCGTTTCCATGGATTCAGTATCCGCAGTTTCAGTTATCCGTGGTTTACCGTTGCCTGAAAATAACCCTTAATTTTGCTTAATAATGACCCCAAAGTGCAAAAGCAGTGAAGCTGGCAGTTCTTCAAAGCCCAAGAGAAGCCATGAAATGTTTCTCATCAGTGAAAAATGCTAATTCTAGACTTTATTCTGTATAATTTATCAATTAAGCTTTATCATGGGTATGAATGTAAGCAAAGAATGGCGTTGTATATGTAAGGGTTCACTACTATCCATGGTTTCAGGTATCTACGCTAGGTCTTGGAACATAGTCCCTGCGGATACAGGGGAACTACTGTATAATGTAATTGACTGCACAATAAATAATAAACAAATAAAATAAATAAAATTTTATTTCTTTGCTAAGGTTACAATGTGTTTACATTTTGTAATTTGATTGGTACAAAGAAAGCCACTATCATGCTGAGGCATTTTGGGCAAACTTAACCTAATACTTAGAGATGACTTAAATCTAGACAGGTGAAAAGTGGTAGAATACAAATATTCAATATTTTACTCTATTGTTAGTATGAGGTAGTACAATTTATGATACAAACATACATTTTTAAGTTTGTAATAATGGCTTAATAATTAAAGGATAATAAAATATTTGGGAAAATTGCTTTAAATTTTGTTAGTTTAGCATGGTGTGGGTATGGTTTTTACTGAGAGACGAGATGATTTTTGAGTATGGTCCTAAATTGATTTGTGGGCAGGGGACCTCTTGCTGTTTCAGGCAAAGAGATCCAGATTCGGGCCCTTTATGTGCATTGCATTTTTGCATAGTGTGAGACGGACACAAGGGATGTCAAAAAGTGTTTTGTGCCTTGTCTTATGTCTGTGTGTTCTGTTGTAGCTGTCTAGGAGAAGTTTGAGTGGAGGGTTGATATTGGAGTTTAATGTTCTGTATACAGTAGACCCCTGGTTTTTGTAATTAATCCTTTCCAGGAGGTTGGCCGAAATCTGAAATGGCCAAAAAACGAAGCAATATTTTCCATAAGTAATGTAAATCCAATTAATCCATTTCAGACACCCAAAAATATTAACAAAAAATACATTTATAGAGAATAACTAAAGTTTTACATACACAAAACAATGAGAGATAAATATATAAATGACTATGTAATTTTAATGACAAATGAACATTACATACCTTTATTGAAGACTCTTGTTGGTGAGTAGTATTTGTTTGTGGTCCCAGGTGGACTACATCCCAGTGTATACCTACCGGCTACATACACTGCGGCCTACAGCCATATCATTACCATCGACATGTTCACCGAGTTTAAGTGTTACTAACAACTACCTTTAGATGCCATCATAAATAAAGGGAGAATTAATGAATAATTCATGCCAAGAATTGTAAACAAAAGAGTATGTATAAAGGACGGTTACTGGCCCAACGCTGATTCATACAGTTTTCTCTAACACTGGACCAGAGAAAACGTAATGTGTACCCTCCACTGCTTATAAACATTGCATGTTTATATGCAATGTAATGCGTTTCTTACATAATTTTGAGGAAAATATCATAGATGAATTAATGAAACTGTCTATATTAACCTAAAATAAGAAATTTAATGTGGCCAAGAGTGAGTCACAAAAATATGAGTGGCCCAGGCGCACATGTCTGGTACCAACGATTTCCGAGGGGATGTATGAAACCCGGGGGGGGGGGTAATTTCTCCAAAAAAGTGCTCGAAATCTAAACTGTATGATTTCTGCACCAGCCAAAAACCAGGGGTCCACTGTATTTTTCATCCTTTTATTATGACATAGGCGACATTGTCAAGTGATGTAACATTGGACATAATGACATTCTCTGAACTGAGATTTACTCTAGAAAAGTTGTGTAACGGCAAAGTTGATGTAAGCCAAAGTAACGTAAGGCAGTGTATGACTGTACTACAATTTTCTTGTTTGTGATAAGGACAAGGATGAATTATCCTTCCTTAAATTCCTTGTTCTCTTGCTTGTTGATAAAGAAGTGTTTGGAGATGGTTATGTGACTAGGAAGCTGTACATTGATGTGAGAGATCTTTGTTTTATTAGCCATGGCATCCTATAGAAGTTTTATGGTGTCATATAGAAAGTTATGCCACAATTTCTCAGCCATCCTTTCACAATAACATGCTGCATCTCGTGCGAGTCTACTGTATTTCATAGAATAAGTCTTTGTTGGCTAAATGTTTTCAGTTTCTTATGATGTTTGGTGGTTCCATTTCTTGCCATTGAGCAGAAATTAAATTTTATAATGAATGTATTCCTTCTTTGGGTCATCTTGCTTTTGTAGAAAAAACTTCGTGTGTAACTTTATTTAAACAGAAGACTTTGTTAATCTACATTGGAAGTGTTGTTCTGTGTTTTTTCTATTATATTTTATTTTATTAATAAGTGCTTTGTGGCTTCATCTATGCACAGTAATAGTCTAGTTTTAAGGAACTTTTACATCTTGTTTTTTGTGAAATATATTTTGAATATACAGTGGACCCCCGGTTAATGATATTTTTTCACTCCAGAAGTATGTTCAGGTGCCAGTACTGACCGAATTTGTTCCCATAAGAAATATTGTGAAGTAGATTAGTCCATTTCAGACCCCCAAACATACACGTACAAACGCACTTACATAAATACACTTACATAATTGGTCACATTCGGAGGTAATCGTTATGCGGGGGTCCACTGTATATTGTGGGCAAACCAATATATATATTCAATATATTTTCACTCTATACTGGTCTTAAAATAGGACTTAGAAATGGGGATTTGTACATGTTATTAGTTATAAGTTAATGTGCTGACTTAAAAGTAGAATAATTTGATGATGAGTGAACTCAAAGTAGAAGTTTGGTATAGTTCTCACTGCTATTGATAATGTAGGATTGTCTTTCACAGTTGTTTTCTTGATTATTCACATCTAATAGATGGACTTGTCTTGATTCTGTTGGAGTATTACAACATTATTTTCTTTGTTCCATACCACATTTATCACATTCACTTAACTGAATGACATCCTGACCTTTGTTGATTTCTTGTTCAAAGATCAGCTTTATATATTAATATTTGCAAGCTATATAATTTATATCTGATATATTCTAAAATAAATAAAATTCACTGGAGACACATTTCATTAAAAATATTGATTTATTAGTGTAAGCTACACACACAGTTTACAGAGGATGGATTCTTTTCCACTTAACCATGGAAATAAAAAGAAAAATAGAAACGATAAGAAAAATAAATAAGAAAAGAACTATTAATAAAATAGAAGAAAACTCGGGTGTGTGTGTGTGTGTATATATATATATGTGTATACATGCCTGTGTACTGTGACATAAAAGTAAGTAGAAGTAGCAACATGTACCTGTTTTCTTGCACGTTTGTTTACATTTTTTTTTACACACTGGCCGCCTGCCACCAAGGCGGGATGACCCAAAAAAAAATCGCCTTCACCATCATTCACACTATCACTGTCTTACCAGAGGCACACACTTTGTATCACTCATGAGGGTTTCACTTGCTTTTTGAATTCACTAATAATATTCAGATATTTGTTCTCTGTACGCTTGTGTAGGGACTCGCTTGTTTGCTGTACACTTGTTTAGGGACTCGCCTGTTCTCTGTACACCTGTGTAGGGACTCACTTGTTTGCTGTATACTTGTGTAGGGACTCGCCTGTTCTCTGTACACCTGTGTAGGGACTCGCCTGTTCTCTGTACACCTGTGTAGGGACTCGCATGTTCTCTGTATACCTGTGTAGGGACTCGCTTGTTCTCTGTACACCTGTGTAGGGACTCGCTTTCCTTCTGTTAATATTGTATCTAGAGCAGAGAAAGAGGGAGGGAAAGGAAAAGTGACAGACTTATCTCAAATGAGCACTGCTTAGTGTTTTTAATTTGTTAAAATAAATGACACTGAGTACCAAATATATGATGGATGTCAGTGGACACATGGGTTGCAAGTCAAAAAATAATGAGGAACGCTTCTTGTATGATAGTTAGAAATCCACTACAATGAATTGTCTGTGTTTTCTTTTGTGTTTATTTACTGAATATGCAAGGCCATTGGAAGGGGGGGGAGAATGATGCCGCTCATGGCCTTTCGCATTGCAACAACAACACTTCTTCAGGAGCAATGTAATGAGGATATCAAAATGCAGAAGAGCCCTAAGCAGGTGTGTCCAGGTACATAGTCCTGCCTGGAAAGGCAGGTGCCAGTCAGGCCTATGAGCAGCTAAATGGCAGCCCTAAGTACTAGAAGTCACAGAAAATATTTTAAGGAAGGAAGACAACAGATAAGCCCATAAGTGTCGCAAACCATAAAACCATAATAACCAGCCTAGCAAACACCTCAGAGTCGCTATTTTAAACCAAACACATTGTCAGAGTTTTATTTTTCCCATCATACAATGTGTGGGGCAGGATTTTTTTTTATTTGCCCTGCTGACCCGTTCTCTAATATCTAGGCCAAAAATTATCACTCACAGTTTACCAGAGCTGAGTTCAAGATGATAGAACTACATGAAGGACCCTGGCCTCAATGACATAGTTCTACGTGAGGGGTCACTGAAAGGGTTAATCTGATGGCTCATTTTAGTGTCATTGGCAAACTTGCATAAATCACTATTTATAGTTTTATCTGTGTGTTTATGTATAGTGTGAACAACAAAGGACCTATCACTAACCCCCATGGAACATCGCTTATAACATGTCCCCGCTATGATTTTCCCCATTAACCCTTTGACTGGTGCAACCCCAAATCTTGAGGTGTCTCCTGGTGTCACAAAATATTTGAAAAAAAAAAAAAAAAAAATTCTTATGAAATGATAGAGAATCTTTTCCCGGTGATTACCATTGGGAAAAGATTCTCTATCATTGATGGAAAACTTACAGAATTACGCTCTTGTGAAGTTAGCGACCTCGGCAATATTTACGAATCGGCGATTTCGCCCACTTTGAGCCCTATTTTCGGTTAATTCCATTGTTCCAGTCAACCAAGCTCATAGCTATTTCTTTAGAACTCCATTTGTTCCATCAATTGAGCACAAGAAACTGCCCATTTACCAATTTCAACTACCCAATAACGTGGTCAGAAATTTGCAATTTGAAAATAGGATCCAGAATGAACAATACAGACATTCCTGACTTTAAAATAACATCATCTTTGTTCATCAGTCACGTCTCCAGGCCTCTCTGATATTACTCTTGCTTTCTATTTTGAATTTTTATTCAAACAAAAAATAGAAGATTTACAGTTATGCAGACTACTGCAATATTGTAATAATTGTATAAATAATGTCAACCCATTCATGACTGCATATTAGAAAGGCTAGTTGGACATTTATTGGACAATGACATCATTTGTTTACTTTTGAACATCGGCAAAAATTAAACGTTTCCCCTACTTTGAGCTCCATTTCAAGGTTCTTTTCATAGTAAAACCAGTCAAAGTCACCTCTGTTTCTACATGTTTTCTATTCTATCAAATGGGACCAAGAAAACAAGAATACAACCATAAATACTATACAAAAATACACCACAAAGTCGGCATTTTAATCCAAAAACACAGTTGGATTTTTTTTTCTCGTTATGCACTGTGTGCTGCAGGATTTCTTTTATATGGTGCACACTGACCACACAGACCCATTCTCTCACATGTGGGCCTACCAGCTTTCTCCTGCTTGATTTGAAGCCGCTACAGTTTTTGAGTATATACAGTGGACCCCCGGTTTGCGATATTAATCTGTTCCTGAGAGCTCATCGTAAACCAAAATTATCGAAAAGCGAATCAGTTTTCCCCACAAGAAATAATGGAAATCAAATTAATCCGTGCAAGACACCCAAAAGTATGAAAAAATTTTTTTACCACATGAAATATTAAGTTTAATGCACACAAACTGAAGAAGACATGCACAGTTTGTAGTACTCTACGAACAATAGAATACATGACACTTACCTTTAACCCCTTTAGGGTCCAAGGCCCAAATCTGAAGTGGTGCCCCAGTGTCCAAGAATTTAAAAAAAAATTGTTATTTTTTCTTATGAAATGGTAGAGAATCTTTTTGTGAAGGTAATAAAACAAAAAGTACGAAATTTGATGGAAAATTGACGAAATTATGCTCTCGCGAATTTTGATGTGTCAGTGATATTTACGAATCGGCTCCTTTTCAAGGGGGGCTCCTTGGCGTGGTGAAGAGGCTCTTGGTCTGAGGACTTAGCCCTGTCGGTCTTCTTCCTCAGACCGAACCTAATTACCCCCCATTCTCCCCTCCCCTGTCCCATCCTCCCCTTTTTCCATTCCTCCTTCTCCTCCTCACCCCTCCCTTTTGCCCTCCCTCTTTTTGGCCTTTGGGATTTCTCCCACAGGCGCGCTAGTTCCTAGGTAGGGGAAAGGACACCGGGGTCCATCCCATTCCGTTGAGGTTCTTGGTGGTGGCGTAGTTTGCCGTGGAATCTGGATTGCCTGGGGATGTCCCGATCCCTCTCCGGTATCCCGGAGTAGCTTTGGGTGTCTTTCGGGTGACGGGTGTATCTCTGGAAGCCACCTTTCGGATTCCGGGGGTGGTGGCCGAAGGAGGTATGCTTTGTGGCGGATATCCAGCCGCCCTCTCTTTTGTCCACTGAGGTAGCTTGGCAGATGTGAGGTTGCTATCCCGGATTGCTGGTTTACTGGCATGAAGGGTAGGGTATGGCACGGGTTCCATGCTGCATCTGCGCTACTAGCTGTGTTGAGGTCCTCTTGGGCGCAGAGGGAGATTTCCGGCCCTTTCATTCCTCCTGGGAACTATTCCTCCCCGCTCCCCCCTTTTTTTATTCTTTTTTTTACTTTTATTTTCTTTTCTTCTTTCTTTTTTTTTCTTAAAAACAAAAAGCAAAGGAGTAACCTAACCATGGCAGCCCTAGTCCATGAACCCACTACCCCCGGGCCCCTTCTTGATACCGCACCCCATTCTGACCCTGCCTTGTGTTTAGACCACTCTTCGGACACTCCTGATGCCCCTGTACCTCTTGCTGGTGCTGTTTCCTCACCCGCTTCAGGTACCGGGGCTTCGACTGACTCCTTCGATTTGTCTGAACTCCGCTCTCCTTTGACTATGCTTCCGGCTTCTCCCTCTACGGTACGGCAATTTTCGAATCGCCTGCCCGTTTCACGCCGGACCAACTCCGGTCCTACTCCTAAACGCCAACGTCAATCTCCTGATGATGCTCCTTTGTTACCTTCCCATTCTACTTGGAAAAGACCGACACGTCAAGCACTCCCTCTTCACGCTCAGTTTCGGACCACACAATTTACTAAATTCTTTACTTTAAGACTGACTTCTTCTTCTGCCTACCTTTCTGACCATGGTATTGGCAAAGCGCTCCTGCGTCATGTTGGTAGAGATATTTCATTTCATGCTCTCAAGAGCGGTATGTGCATCGTCACTGTCCAGAATGCTGCCCAAGCTCATGATCTTTCTCTCCTTTCGAATATCGATACTACTCCTGTCACTATTGAAAAACATCTGTCTCTCAATTCTTGTAGTGGTACTATCATTCTGCCCCATACCATAGTCCAACAGAATTTCCAGTCATGTGGCAATGACATTTTTGAACAGCTGGAACTCCAGGATCTCCCAATCCTCAAAGTAGACACTTATGTCCTTCCTGCCCGGGGGCGGAGACGTTACCCTTGCAATGTGGCTCGTTTAACTTTTGACAGCCGAGAACTCCCGTCCTCTGTATATGTTGCGGGACATCAGTTACAAGTTCGAAAGGTGATACCTACACCGCAACAATGTAGAAATTGCTGGCGTTTTGGTCACCCAGCGAAATATTGCAGATCTATGGCCGAATGCCCAGTCTGTGGTGCCGACGACCATTCTAATACATCTTGCAGTCAACCTCCATCTTGCCTTAATTGTAATGAAGCTCACCCTTCGTACTCCCACCGTTGCCAGGTCTACTTAAATGAACGTGAAATCCGTTGCCTCAAAGAGGCAGAAGGTCTCCCTTATGCTATGGCAGTTACTCTTCTCCGCCTCCAAGGGAGACTACCCCGTGTTTCTTATTCTCATGTTTCCAAACATCCCCCCACTTCTGGGGTCCCATCTTCTGCAGCCTCCTCTGTTGTTACCCCTCCCATAGCCACTAACGGCATCTAATCCTTTTGCTGTCCTTGGCTCTGACGTCCCGACTACAACTCAGTCTGTTCTCACATCTTCGCGTCCTTCCTCACAAGCCCCAGTATCGACAAGACCTCGTACGACACCTAATACCAATCGCCCCTCTACTCAGAAGTCCAAAACATCCACATTGCTCAAATCTTCTTTGCCCCTTCCTTCCCTTCTTCCACCTCCACACTTTACCTTTCCAGTCTCTGTACCTAGTTCTTCCCCTCTCTCTGGCTCTATTACAAGTGTGGAGATTCACCCTCCTCCTCGTACTATGCCTTCCACCCCCGTCCCCTCCCAAGTTTCTCCCTCTTCTGCCACCTCCCAGGTTTCTGCCTCTTCTGTCCCCCCCCACACTTCATCTCCAGTCCCTTACACTCTTCCCTCCCCCCTCTACTTTGGTACAGTCCATTACTGTCCCAATCTTTACTCACCCTCCTCCTTCTATCTCCAATATGGTCTCCCATACATCTTTGAATTCAGAAACACTTTAAGCCATTTCAGAATATATTGCAGAGACTAAACCTTCAATGGACACTGATTCACTTCCTGTTCCTTCTCTTCCCTCTCCTCCATCTCACAACCCCATTCTTCGCAACGCTCCATTCCTTCGCTACTTGAACGTCTTCCAATGCCACCACACGTTGACTTTTCTAACCCCTCTAGTCCGTAGGTGCCTTTACCTACAGATTCCTGATATTTTCTTCATCGCCAATCATGGCCTATTTACAGTGGAATATCCGCGGCCTCAGGGGTAATCGGGGTGAGCTTCAGATGTTGCTTTCCAGGTTTTTCTCCTGTTGGTGCTTGCTTACAAGAACCAAAATTACACTCGGCTGTTTTCCAACCTATCTCAGGCTATAATTTATTGTATTCTTCGGATCCTTTCTCAGATGGGATCTTTAATGAAAGTGCCCTTCTTCTACGCAATGATATTCCGTTCTGTCAACTATTTGTCCATACCTCGCTGCATTACACTGCAGCCCGTATCCACTTGAATAAGTGGTTTACAATATGTTCTTTATATCTCTCTCTTTCTCGAGCATTTTCTATCCAGCTTTGCCTTTCTTGTTTCATCCTTACCACCACCACTTCTGTTACTTGGTGATTTTAATGCCCACCATTTCCTCTGGGGGGGGGGGGGTCTCATTGTGACTCACGTGGCATCTAGTTGGAGGCTTTTCTCGCCTCTCACCCCCTCCATGTTTTAAATACGGTACTCCCACCCATTTTGATCCTCGTACTCATACTCTCTCTTGCATCGATCTATCAGTCTGCTCTTCCTCCACTGCACTAGACTTCACCTGGTCTGTTCTACCAGACTTACATGACAGCGATCATTTTCCAATCATTCTTACTTCTCCTTCCTATTCACCACCTTTCCGTAGCCCTCGCTGGCAATTTGATCGGGCAAATTGGGATCTTTACTCACACCTCACTGCTTTTAGTGAGGTTCCTTCTTCATCCTCCATTGATGAGCTCCTACACATCTTCTCGACGTCAGTTTATACCTCAGCTTCTCATTCTATACCCCAAACCTCAGGCAAGCATTCTCAGAAGTGCGTGCCTTGGTGGTCTCCTGCTTGTGCTCGTGCAGTACGTTTGAAACGTGCTGCATGGGGCAGGTACCGGTACAATAGAACCGCTGAGAGACTTCTTGATTATAAGCAGAAGCGTGCGATCGCTCGCCATGTCATCCGTGAAGATAAACGCACTTGTTGGCGAGACTATGTTTCCACCATCACCTCTGCTTCTTCTATGAGTGCAGTCTGGAAAAAAGTGAGGAAATTGAGTGGTAAATACTCAACTGACCCGGCTCCTGTTCTACGGGTCGCTGGTGTTGATGTAGCAAACCCTCTCGACGTTGCCATTGAACTTGGCACACATCTGGTCCGTATTTCCCGAGGGCTCCATCTATGCCCCTCGTTTCTTTCCTCAAAGTCTGCCAGAGAGTTAGTACCCTTGGACTTTTCTTCTCTCAGAGAAGAACAGTATAATGTGCCTTTTACACTTCAAGAACTGGAGGCAACGCTCTCAGCTTGCCGATCATCGGCAGCTGGGCCTGACGACTTTCATATTCATATGTTACAACATTTACATCGGTCAGCCCTTGTAGTCCTCTTACACCTCTTCAATCTTATTTGGGCACAAGGAGTTCTTCCCCAGCTGTGGAAATCTGCCATTGTTCTCCCTTTCCGCAAACCGGGTACTACAGGACATGATGCCTCCCACTATCGCCCCATCGCTCTTACTAGTGCAGTTTGCAAAGTGATGGAATGTCTCGTAAATCGACGTTTAATGTGGTATTTAGAGACACACAACAGTCTCTCCGCTAGTCAATATGGCTTTTGTAAGGGTCGTTCTACCATAGACCCCTTACTATGCTTGGATACGTATGTTCGTAATGCCTTTGCGAATAATCACTCAGTTATTGCCATATTTTTTGACCTTGAGAAGGCATATGACACAACTTGGACGTATAATATTTTGGCCCAGGCCCATTCCTTAGGCCTCCGAGGCAATCTACCATCCTTCCTTAAGAACATTTTAACTGACAGACATTTCCGTGTTCGAGTCAATAATGTTCTTTCCCCGGACTTCGTCCAAGCTGAAGGTGTTCCTCAGGGATGTGTTCTAAGCACAACACTTTTTCTCCTTGCTATAAATGATTTGACCTCTGTTCTTCCACCCAATATTTGGTCATCACTCTATGTTGATGACTTTGCTATTGCTTGTGCAGGCGCTGACTGTCATCTTATTGCAGTTTCTCTCCAGCATGCGGTCGACCGTGTTTCCACTTGGGCCACCATGCATGGGTTTAAATTTTCAAGTACCAAAACTCACCAAATTACTTTCACTAGACGCTCTGTTATCTCCGATCATCCTTTGTATCTCTATGGCTCCCGTATCCCCGAACGTGATACAGTCAGGTTTCTAGGCCTTCTCTTTGACCGTCGGTTATCCTGAAGGCAACTTGTCACAGCCGGCTAAACCTTCTTAAAACCCTTGCTCATCTTTCCTGGGGAGCTGATCGTCGAACTCTGCTTCGCCTACATTCAGCCCTCGTTTTATCGAAACTCGATTATGGTGACCAGATTTAGTCCGTGGCCTCTCCTGCTACTCTCTCTAGCCTTAACTCTATCCATCACCAAGGATTACGTTTGTGCCTTGGTGCTTTTCGCTCTTCCCCTGTTGAGAGCCTCTATACAGAAGCGAATATTCCATCCTTGTCTGATCGCCGTGATGCCCATTGCTTTCGCTACTATGTACGCTCTCATGATCTACACAATCCTTCCATTTATAGAATGGTCACCGATATTAGTAGACATTCTTTATTCGTTCGCCGCCCCTGTTTGCTCCGTCCCTTTTCTCTTCGCCTACATTCACTTGTCTTCCCTTCAGTTACCACCTTTATATGTTCATGTAGCATCTCACTTTTCCCTACCCCCCTGGGAAGTTCCAGCTGTTCGGGTCTGTTCTTTCTCACTCCCTTGCTCGAAAGCTCAACTGCCTACGGTGGCTTCCCGCGCTCTTTTTCTTGATCACTTCCACTCCCATTCTCATGCCACAGCTGTGTACACAGATGGCTCTAAGTCTTCAGACGGCGTCGGATTCGCAACAGTGTTTCCGGACAGCGTCGTGCGGGGACATTTACTATCTTCAGCTAGCATTTTTACTGCTGAACTGTATGCCCTTCTTGCAGCACTTATTCGTATCGCATCTATGCCTGTGTCATCATTTGTAGTAGTCTCAGACTCCCTTAGTGCTCTACAGGCCATACGAAAATTTGATACATCTCATCCCCTAGTTCTCCGTATCCAACTTTGGCTACGCCGTATCTCTACCAAACATAAAGATATTGTTTTTTGTTGGGTCCCTGGTCATGTCGACGTACAGGGCAATGAACAAGCAGACACTGCTGAGCGGTCAGCAGTACATGACCTACCAATTTCCTATCGAGGTGTTCCAATTCTGGACTGCAATAGCTACCCACCTTCGCACCCGTTGGCAACAACGTTGGTCAACTCTGCTCGGTAACAAACTTCATTCTATTAAACCGAGCATAGGTTACTGGCCATCTTCTTGTCATCAGTGCCGAGGTTGGGAGACCACTCTCTCCCGCCTTCGCATTGGTCACACTCGTCTTACTCATGGGTATCTCATGGAGAGGCACCCTGTTCCTCTCTGTGAGCAGTGTCAAGTTCCAGTATCGATTAGCCACATTCTGTTAGACTGCCCTCTCTATCAACGAGCACGCAGAATTTACCTCCAACGTCGTCTTCATTCTACTACTCTCTCTTTACCTTCCCTTCTTGCTGATGGACCCTCCTTTAATCCTGACTCTCTCATTGACTTCTTGACAACGACTGATTTACTCCACAAACTCTGATGATACTTTTCACACTCCCCTCAGCCCTTTCTAGTTCAGTCTCTTGCTGCCCTTTACCCTTTCACCATCCACTGCCCCGCTGTTATCCGTAACCTATTACTCATCCATCTCCCTTTTGCCACCTGATGCCCTCGCTTCCTTCCTGCCCTGCAGCGCTGTATAGTCCTTGTGGCTTAGCGATTCTTTTTGATTATAATAATAATCTTTTCATAGTAAAACCAATCAAAATCACCTCTATTTCTGTAATTTATTTTCCATTCTGTCAAATGTGACTACGAAAACGAGAATATAAGCATAAAAACTATACGAAAATGCACTTCAAAGTCGGCGTTTTAATCCAAAAACACGGTCGGAGTTTTCTTTTTTGTCTCATTATGCACTGCGTGCTGCAGGATTTTTTTGTACAGTGTACACTGACAACACACACCCATTCTCTCACATGTGGGCCTACCAGCTATCTCCTGCTTGATTTGAAGCTGCTAGAATTTTTGAGTATACAGTGGACCCCCGCATACCGTACGCATCGCATAACGTTCAATCCGCATACCGCTCGCTTTTATCTCAAAAATTTTGCCTCGCATACCGCTCAAAAACCCGCTCACCGCTCTTCGTCCGAGACGCGTCCAATGTGCGCCCTTAGCCAGCCTCACATGTGCCGCCGGTGGCATTGTTTACCAGCCAGCCTCCGCGGTAACATCCAAGCATACAATCGGATCATTTCGTATTATTACAGTGTTTTTGGTGATTTTATCTGGAAAATAAGTGACCATGGGCCCCAAGAAAGCTTCTAGTGCCAACCCTACAGCAATAAGGGTGAGAATTACTATAGAGATGAAGAAAAAGATCATTGATAAGTATGAAAGTGGAGTGCGTGTCTCCGAGCTGGCCAGGTTGTATAATAAAACCCAATCAACCATCGCTACTATTGGTGGTACAGCTGCTGCTGCTGCTGTACCACCATCAGCTGCTGCTGCTGCTGCTGCTGCTGCACTGTCAGCTGCTGCTGCTGCACTGTCAGCTGCTGCTGCTGCTGTAGCACCATCAGCTGCTGCTGCTGTACCACCGTCAGCTGCTGCTGCTGCTGTAGTACCATCTGCTGCTGCTGTAGCATCGTCTGCTGCTGCTGTAGCACTGTCAGCTGCTGCTGCTGTTGTACCACCGTCAGCTGCTGCTGCTGCTGTAGTACCGTCTGCTGCTGCTGTAGCATCGTCTGCTGCTGCTGTAGCACTGTCAGCTGCTGCTGCTGTTGTACCACCGTTAGCTGCTGCTGCTGCTGCTGTAGCATCGTCTGCTGCTGCTGTAGCATCGTCTACTGCTGCTGTAGCACTGTCAGCTGCTGCTGCTGCTGCTGCTGTAGCACCGTTGTTGGTGTGGCTTATTGAGAATACCAAGAAACAAATAACCCCAGAGGATTTGCCACCCAAGATAACCCAAAAAAGTCAGTGTCATCGAAGACTGTCTAACTTATTTCCATTGGGGTCCTTAATCTTGTCTCCCAGGATGCAACCCACACCAGTCGACTAACACCCAGGTGAACAGGGAAAAATGCCTGGAACTAGTGCTCATATTGGTGAATTTAAAGCCAGCAAAGGTTGGTTTGAGAGATTTAAGAATCATAGTGGCATACACAGTGTGATAAGGCCTGTTCTGGAAGAAAATGCCAAACAGGACCTACAGTACTCAGGAGGAAAAGGCACTCCCAGGACACAGTGTCTCATCAGTCATTGCTGCATCTTCAATAAAGGTAAGTGTCATTTATTCTTCATTTAGTAGAGTAGTACATGCACAATATATATTGTGCATGTACTACTCTACTATTGTGCATGTATCCTTCTCTTTGTGTGTAGGAAAATGTATATTTCATGTGGTAAAATTTTTTTTTTCATACTTTTGGGTGTCTTGCACGGATTAATTTGATTTCCATTATTTCTTATGGGGAAAATTCATTCGCATACCGATCATTTCGCACAACAATCAGCCCTCTTGCACGGATTAAAGTTGCTATGCGGGAGTCCACTGTATATACGTTAAACACACGACCGAAACAGTCGAAGGATTAATGCAAACTCTCCGTTGCCTATCTGCCAACCATGCCTCTATCCAGGAAAGATTTTCCCTATTCTGAGTGCCTCTACTTTCCTTAACAATCTCTGGTGTGGAACTTCATCAAAGGCCTTACTGAAGCCCATATACACAATATCATATTCATTACTATGATTAATCTCCTCAAATACCTCAGTGAAAAAAATTAGGTTGGTCAAAGTACCAACCCCAGTGGTGAGTAACATCATGGATGCCCAAGATGTTACTTACCTAAACAGTAGTGTAGATCTTATAGAGAAACTTCATAATCTGAATACTGTGTATTGAATAATTTCAAATTGGTACATTTTGATGTCACTGCATTGTTCACTCGAGTCCTAGTACCAGACTTGTTATTCTGTTTGGGGGATGAATTGGGTAAGTTCTTGATGCCGTTTCCCAAGAATATTATCACTGAATTAGTTAAACTGTGCGTGGTAGATTGCAATTTCATATTTGCAGTGGTGGGCACAGCTAACTGCTAAACGGCGGAAATAAATTAGCGGAAGCAAACGCTAAACGCTAACCACTAACTAACTTTTTCGCGTGAATTCAGATTCAGTTTAGTTTTTTGGCCTTTACTTTTACTTTTAAGACTTATACTCAAGTATAAGTACTGCTGTAATGTAACGAAGTAAAACTACTTGAGTACTGTACTTAAGTAACCTTTTTCAGTATTTACTTTTTATAAAGTACTGAAATTGCTCACTACCTTTACTTAAATACTGAAGTCTGTTATTAGTTTTACTTCACTACAATCTGATAACGATATGTTATTCATTACATCATCAGTAATTTTTGAAGAGTAAACACTGAGAAAAGTTACAAAAGTACAGTACTCGGGTAGTTTTACTTTGGTACTTTACAACACTGGGAAAGGTACTGGGAAAGGTACTGTACTTTTAAACTGTCGTAACTTGCAATATCCACAAAAATTAAGAAAATATAAAAAAGCTATAGTAGTAGTTTAATAAGATCTTATAACTCATAAATACCTTACAAGATACTCCTCCAGCTGTTTATGGCTGACCAAAATCCTCCTGCCCAGGGTGCAGCGGGACATCAACATTTTGCTGGGGTTCAGCATCTTGATCAGGCTGACAAAGGTGGGGGATTCCACTACATGCAGCAGTAGCATGTTGCAGATGAATAGGCCCACAATCTTTGTGTTCACCACACACTGACAAATGCTAGTGCCAGCAGCAACAAATGCTTCGCCAGTGGTGGCCTGGCGTGCTCTCTTTGCATAGTACTCATGATAGTACTGAACCTAACCTAGGATAACCTCTTCAGAGAGGAATATGTTGGTCCCCTCATATAACAAGAATATTTTGGTTTGCCTAATGCCCTAAAAAGATTTAACATATACTATACATAGTGTTGAAGAATTCAAAGACTGTTAAGAGTATACTGATCTTAAATTCTCCAGCAAACACAGTGGGAAATACTATATACAGTGGAACCTTAGTTTTCGTCTTTAATTCTTTCCAGAAAGTCTGACAAAAACCAAATTCGATGAAAACTGAAGCAATATTTCTCATAAGAAATAATGTAAATCCAGTTAATCCATTCCAGACACCCAAAAGTATTAACAAAAAATACATTTTATAGAGAATAACTATAGTTTTGCGTACAGAAAACAATGAAAAATATAAAGTACTAATGAAATGGATAAATGAACATTTAACATAACTTTTACCTTTATTGAAGACTTGTTGGCGTATGGAAGATGGCGAGGAAGGGAGAGGGAGGAGAGGGTATTGTTTGGAAGGGGAATCCCCGTCCATAAGGACTTCAGGTATCGAGTCCCTATCCGGGGTTACTTCCCTTCTTTGTCTTTTACTGGCACTAGGACCAGCTTGAGAGTCACTGGCTTGCAACAGCTTTGTTAGGGTGATATTTCTTCACAAAACTTTGCAACTCACTCCACTTTGCACACATGTCTTTAATCACTGAAGAAGGCACATTCTCCCCTCTCTCTTCCTCCTCTCCTGAAGCAATTCTATCATGTTTCTTGCCTTCTTTATCAAAGGGCTGGCACTTGGAACTTTCTTAGGCCCCTTGGTGACTTATTTAGCAGTCACACTCCATAAACAAGCACAAAAAACAATGGATTATTACAAAATGTTTTGTTTGAATGTGCAGGGTTATGTTCACTCAACGAGAAACAAAGCCAGACTGACTCAGAATGTGTGCATGGGATGCTTTGTATGGGCGGGGGCAGGCAGACACGTTCAGTATGGCGGACGAAAACCGAGGTGATGAATGAAAACTGGGACAAAATTTTGTTGGAAAAAGTTGCCGAAAACCGAATTCAACGAAAACCAAGGTTCCACTTAACAAAGTGCCATGCAGCAGATGTAGTTTATAACAAAAAAAGGCACAATACCGTGACTGGAACGATACACAAATAACCCACACATAGAAGAGAGGAGCTTACGACGACGTTTCGGTCCGACTTGGACCATTTACAAAGTCACACTAACGTGAAGTGGAGCAGGACGGGTATATATAGGCAGGAAGAGGTAGTGGTGGTAGTAGTAGTAATAGTAGTAGTAGTAGTAGTAGTAGTGATAGTGGTAGTAGTAGTGGGGATTTAAGGAGGAGGAGGAGCCAGTCAAATACAAAGAAAGGGGAGCACTGCAAGGGAGCTAGGTGCCTACAGAGGGAGAACAAGTGCACAGAGGTGGGGAGGAGGGGAAGTAATGAAATAAATAATGAAAGAACAGACACACAAGACAAGAAAGAAAGACAACCCAGAAGAGAAAAGAAAAAAGGAAAGAGGAAAGGGGAAGGGGGAGAAGAAGAAAAAAGGAGGAATCAGGTTAAGTCACAGGTGTTCTGAAGTTTGGAGCATTTTACAATGTAGTGGGAGAGGAAGACATCTACAAAGACGAAGCCAGGACTAAGATTCATGCAAGGAAAGTTGTGTATTAGGGAGGATTCAACCAGATGGCGATTGTTAAAGTTGGAAGTAGGGAAGACAGTTTTAGCAGAAGACCAGTCAATAGGATGGCTATGATCTCTGATGTGACAGAAAAGAGCATTATTAGTGTCGGCAAGCCTAACATTATTTTTGTGCTCCCTAAGTCTGTCAGAAAGAGATCGACCAGTTTCTCCAAAGTATTGAAGAGGACAGGAGGAGCAAGAAATAGAGTAGACACCAGGAACATCTGTAGGAGGAGGAGAGGTAAGAACGAGATTAGTGCGAAGGGTGTTAGTGTGGCGGAAAGTAAGCTTGATGTCTAAGGGACGAAGAGAATTGTTGAGATTAGAAAGACCGGAAATGTAGGGAAGGCAGAGGACAGAAGGGTTCCCAGGAGTAGAGAGTTTGGGAGAGAAGAAATTACGTTTAGCACGTGAGAGGGCAGAGTCTATGAAATGGGAAGGGTAGCCAAGACGAGAAAACGAATTATGAAGAGTGGAAATTTCTGCTGGAAGGAACTGGGGATCACAGATGCGGAGGGCACGGAGAAAGAGGGAGATAAGAACACTTTATATATACCTGTCCTGCTCCACTTCTCGTTAGTGTGACTTCGTAAATGGTCCAAGTCTGACCGAAACATCATCGTAAGCTCCTCTCTTCTATGTCCGGGTTATTTGTGGATGTAGTTTATATTATGTCAGACAAACAGGTAAATGCCTTGAAACTAATTATAAAACATGATAATCCTTCTTTATATAGTAATGTCTTAGGTTTATACAAACTCAATTGATGCCATTATACATATTCTTAAACCTGGTAATTACAAGAATGCTTCTGATTGCCTTAAATGTTGTGATTCTACACAAACATTAAATTCAGATTTTTATTTCTTTTGATGCAGTACAAAAATAATGTAGTTTACAAGTAATAAAATATTGGTAGATACAAAGGAAAGCCACTATTATGCAATGCATTTTGGACAAACTAATCCCAATGCTTAAAGACTACTTAAGAATTAGACAGACGATTAAGTAAGATATCTTATGTGATTAACTACAATTGTATGTACAGTAAGAAAGGTAGCTAATGAACAAATGGTACAATTTTAAAACTGACATTATTTCTAACTGATTCATTGATGTTCAGTTTTATAGAGTGATTGAATAGAGATGGTGAAGATACAGGAAGTTACTTAGTTACAGTAGAAATATAATGGGATGAGCTAGTTTTGTTTGACATAACGTATAGCCTTCCTGTTCATGATATTTACTTCACTTTTATTCATGTCTGGTGTGAAAATTTGACTGTTGCATTAGACCAGTGGGGTTTTTGCCAGTGGTATTACATGCTTGTGTGTCATAATACCCTGCTATTGGACCTGCTTTTCTCCCTTGTTTTCTTGCCTCTGGTTTCTGATTTTCAGTGCAAAGTTCTAAGTATTATGGCAATTATATTTATGCGCCAAAAGTTTAACAAACCTATAGACACATTACACGGTCATGTGTTTGTATTAGCTCCAAGTTTAATTGAGTAAACCCCAAACATAGAAAGGTCCATTTTCTATAAAGGTCCTATCCTCTCTGAGGTGATTACATAGTATACAATTTTATTTGCAGATTAATCAAAATTATTCCAATTGTCTTCAGTTGTGGAATGAAGCTATTGCTTAAAATGGTATACCATTTAGATTGGTCATTTTTGAAAAGAGATTACAGTAACAAGGAAAAATTCCTGTAACATAGTGGTAATATCACAGCATGAGTCTTGACATGAACACCTTTTGATTAACAAAAGTTTCTGGAACTCCTAGGATTTGTTAATGAAATAAGCAACTACTAGTCAGTTGTGGCAGATAAATGAGCTTAAATTTTTGTGTGTAAGGAAAAATCCTGGAACATGGCAGTGTTCATTTGAATTATGCCTTTTATCAAAACAGAAAGATATTTGATGACCCTTTGGAAGTTACTGACAATTATATAACCTACTTTCTACTGCTTACCACTATGTTAGTGATGCTTATGGGCTTATTTATCGTTTTCTTTTCTTAAAAAATTTCTGTGACTTCTGGCACTTAGGGCTGCTGTTTGGCTGCTCCTGGGACTGGCTGACACCTGCCTTCCCTGGCAGGACTGTGTCCCCGGACACACCTGCTTAAGGCTCCTCTTCATTTCAATTTCCTCATTGCTTTGCTCCTGAAGAAGTGTTACTTTTTCAATGCGAAAGGCCTTTAGCAACATTATTCTTCATCCCTGTGGTTGCCTTGCATTGATGATTGCTTGTTTGCAATTATTGCAACATTTACTGTGTACATTTCTGTAGCATTACATGACCCTCAGGTTTAGTTCTTCTCGTAAATGTTATCATTGTTCAACACTTCATATTGCAGTTATGAGACTGGAATGCTCTTGTATACTGTACTTGTTCATTGCCATTTGGGGTTATGTGTATTTTCTACAAACTACTATACTATGCTTTCCTCTGTGTTTATTTTATAAAGAAACATTTATGCATTATGTAGTAGGTATTATTTTGTAATATATTAGTCCTCTTTATTATATGTTATATAATTTATTACTGTTTCACATTGTGATGTGGCGTAATGCTTGATAGGCCGTTGAATCTATAGTACTACCAGTCATATTATTCTGTGAAAAAATTGTTTGTTTAGCTTAATTGTATAGTAGCCTCAAAATTTATTCAGACTCTTGACATCATATGACTAAAAGCTGATTTAGCAAGGAATGGCTTTGTACATTCAGTATCACTAATCACATACTAAAAAAAAATCTTTATAACTACTAATTATATTTTCTGTATTAATAACTTATGTCTGAACTAATTACATATATTATGGATTAAACAAGTACAGTACAGTAATAAGTACTTAGTGAAGTCATCTTTGGCTTTGATAACATGGACTTGTAACTTATCAGGCTCTTGGGGAAAATGTTCAGTCACTTGTCCAGCTCCTGGAGGCTGTTCTGCTCTACTTCTCAGTCAACACTGACCGTGAGAGTAAGCTCTCCTGCTTTTAATGGATGGGGGAACGAGCCTTCACTGATCCATCCTCTGAATGACTTCTGTGGGTTTACTGCTTCACATAAATATACAGTAATAAATATAGGTGAAACAAAGCTGAAGGGGGTGGGCGAGTTTCAATGGAGAGGAATAAATGGGATTAGGTCAGGGGTTTCAAATAGAGTTAGAGCTAAAGAAGGAGTAGCAATAATATTGAAGGATAAGCTATGGCAGGAAAAGAGGGACTACAAATGTATAAATTCAAGGATTATGTGGAGTAAAATAAAGATTGGATGTGAAAAGTGGGTTATAGTAAGCGTGTATGCACCTGGAGAAGAGAGAAGTGTAGAGGAGAGAGAGAGAGAGAGATTCTGGGAAATGTTGAGTGAATGCGTGGGGAGTTTTGAATCAAGTGTGAGAGTAATGGTGGTTGGGGATTTCAATGCTAAAGTGGGTAAAAATGTTATGGAGGGAGTAGTAGGTAAATTTGGGGTGCCAGGGGTAAATGTAAATGGGGAGCCTTTAATTGAGCTATGTGTAGAAAGAAATTTGGTAATAAGTAATACATATTTTATGAAAAAGAGGATAAATAAATATACAAGGTATGATGTAGCACGTAATGAAAGTAGTTTGTTAGATTATGTATTGGTGGATAAAAGGTTGATGGGTAGGCTCCAGGATGTACATGTTTATAGAGGGGCAACTGATATATCGGATCATTATTTAGTTGTAGCTACAGTTAGAATAAGAGGTAGATGGGAAAAGAGGAAGGTGGCAACAACAAGTAAGAGGGAGGTGAAAGTGTATAAACTAAGGGAGGAGGAAGTTCGGGCGAGATATAAGCGACTATTGGCAGAAAGGTGGGCTAGTGCAAAGATGAGTAGTGGGGGCTTGAAGAGGGTTGGAATAGTTTTACAAATGCGGTATTAGAATGTGGGGCAGAAGTTATAGGAGGGTGGGGGTAGGAGGAAAGAGGAGTGATTGGTGGAATGATGAAGTAAAGGGTGTGATAAAAGAGAAAAAGGTAGCTTACGA
Source organism: Cherax quadricarinatus (assembly GCF_026875155.1). Taxonomy (NCBI): domain Eukaryota; kingdom Metazoa; phylum Arthropoda; class Malacostraca; order Decapoda; family Parastacidae; genus Cherax; species Cherax quadricarinatus. The sequence continues at coordinate 56,564,318 of NC_069416.1, forward strand.
GAGGTTTTTACAAAGCAGAAGTGTTATAAGAAGAGCAGAGTATATGGAGAGTAAAAGAAAGGTGAAGAGAGTGGTGAGAGAGTGCAAAAGGAGAGCAGATGAAAGAGTGGGAGAGGCACTGTCAAGAAATTTTAATGAAAATAAGAAAAAATTTTGGAGTGAGTTAAACAAGTTAAGAAAGCCTAGGAAAGTATGGATTTGTCAGTTAAAAACAGAGTAGGGGAGTTAGTAGATGGGGAGAGGGAGGTATTAGGTAGATGGTGAGAATATTTTGAGGAACTTTTAAATGTTGAGGGCTGTATAGTCCTTGTGGCTTAGCGCTTCTTTTTGATTATAATAATAATTTAAATGTTGAGGAAGAAAGGGAGGCGGTAATTTCATGCACTGGCCAGGGAGGTATACCATCTTTTAGGAGTGAAGAAGAGCAGAATGTAAGTGTGGTGGAGGTACGTGAGGCATTACGTAGAATGAAAGGGGGTAAAGCAGCTGGAACTGATTGGATCATGACAGAAATGTTAAAAGCAGGGGGGGATATAGTGTTGGAGTGGTTGGTACTTTTGTTTAATAAATGTATGAAAGAGGGGAAGGTACCTAGGGATTGGCAGAGAGCATGTATAGTCCCTTTATATAAAGGGAAGGGGGACAAAAGAGATTGTAAAAATTATAGAGGAATAAGTTTACTGAGTATACCAGGAAAAGTATGCGGTAGGGTTATAATTGAAAGAATTAGAGGTAAGACAGAATGTAGGATTGCGGATGAGCAAGGAGGCTTCAGAGTGGGTAGGGGATGTGTAGATCAAGTGTTTACATTGAAGCATATATGTGAACAGTATTTAGATAAAGGTAGGGAAGTTTTTATTGCATTTATGGATTTAGAAAAGTCATATGATAGAGTGGATAGGGGAGCAATGTGGCAGATGTTGCAAGTACAGTGGACCCCCGCATAACGATCACCTCCGAATGCGACCAATTATGTAAGTGTATTTATGTAAGTGCATTTGTAAGTGTATGTTTGGGGGTCTGAAATGGACTAATCTACTTCACAATATTCCTTATGGGAACAAATTCGGTCAGTACTGGCACCTGAACATACTTCTGGAGTGAAAAAATATCGTTAACCGGGGGTCCACTGTATATGGAATAGGTGGTAAGTTACTAAATGCTGTAAAGAGCTTTTATGAGGATAGTGAGGCTCAGGTTAGGGTGTGTAGAAGAGAGGGAGACTACTTCCCTGTAAAAGTAGGTCTTAGACAGAGATGTGTAATGTCACCATGGTTGTTTAATATATTTATAGATGGGGTTGTAAAAGAAGTAAATGCTAGGGTGTTCGGGAGAGGGGTGGGATTAAATTATGGGGAATCAAATTCAAAATGGGAATTGACACAGTTACTTTTTGCTGATGATACTGTGCTTATGGGAGATTCTAAAGAAAAATTGCAAAGGTTAGTGGATGAGTTTGGGAATGTGTGTAAAGGTAGAAAGTTGAAAGTGAACATAGAAAAGAGTAAGGTGATGAGGGTATCAAATGATTTAGATAAAGAAAAATTGGATATCAAATTGGGGAGGAGTATGGAAGAAGTGAATGTTTTCAGATACTTGGGAGTTGACGTGTCGGTGGATGGATTTATGAAGGATGAGGTTAATCATAAAATTGATGAGGGAAAAAAGGTGAGTGGTGCATTGAGGTATATGTGGAGTCAAAAAATGTTATCTATGGAGGCAAAGAAGGGAATGTATGAAAGTATAGTAGTACCAACACTCTTATATGGATGTGAAGCTTGGGTGGTAAATGCAGCAGCGAGGAGACGGTTGGAGGCAGTGGAGATGTCCTGTCTAAGGGCAATGTGTGGTGTAAATATTATGCAGAAAATTCGGAGTGTGGAAATTAGGAGAAGGTGTGAAGTTAATAAAAGCATTAGTCAGAGGGCAGAAGAGGGGTTGTTGAGGTGGTTTGGTCATTTAGAGAGAATGGATGAAAGTAGAATGACATGGAAAGCATATAAATCTATAGGGGAAGGAAGGAGGGGTAGGGGTCGTCCTCGAAAGGGTTGGAAAGAGGGGGTAAAGGAGGTTTTGTGGGCGAGGGGCTTGGACTTCCAGCAAGCGTGCATGAGCGTGTTAGATAGGAGTGAATGGAGACGAATGATACTTGGGACCTGACGATCTGTTGGAGTGTGAGCAGGGTAATATTTAGTGAAGGGATTCAGGGAAACCAGTTATTTTCATATAGTCGGACTTGAGTCCTGGAAATGGGAAGTACAATGCCTGCAATTTAAAGGAGGGGTTTGGGATGTTGGCAGTTTGGAGGGATATGTTGTGTATCTTTATACATATATGCTTCTAAACTGTTGTATTCTGAGCGCCTCTGCAAAAGCAGTGATAATGTGTGAGTGTGGTGAAAGTGTTGAATGATGATGAAAGTATTTTCTTTTTGGGGATTTTCTTTGTTTTTTGGGTCACCCTGCCTCGGTGGGAGACGGCCGACTTGTTAAAAAAAAAATATATATATATATAGGTCTTGTGGATTGCATTGTTGAACTCATCTAACACATTTTATGTTGGATTGAGGTCTTGGTGTTTGTGATGGATTGTTGTGCTCTTGTAACAGTCTGGCTGTATTATTATTATAATCAAAAAGAAGCGCTAAACCACAAGGGCAGTCTGGCTGGATATTGCAATTGAGGAAACTGGATTAATGCCTGTAAACTGCCACATCAGTACTGTTTGCTGGGGTATAAATAAAAATTATGTATTTTCAACATAATTTTTTTTCTTACGTTGTTGATAGTGTGAAGTCATAGTTTTTTTGGGTGTGTATTGAAAAACATAACAAATGTACAACTTCATTTTCTTGCTGAATCAATTCCTCATTAACAGTATGAATTAATTTGGAAGGTACTGTACATTGTTGTATGTTATATGTAGATTATGTTATTGATTTATTGTGTGTTGTTTGCAAATCTCCACTAAGACAAGCCCAAATTGTATATCTGATTAGTAGTAGAGTAGAAAGTAATTTAAATGTGCAGTGGTTGTTGCATTGATGAATGTGGTGTTCTCTGTTACATAAATCTTTGATGATCCTGAGTCATAAGAGATTTATGTACAAGAAATTGTAAGTAATATTGTCCCAGGAGCAGCGTATTTAGAGTGATGTAGGTGTGGAGCTCTAACGTGTATCCCTCTCTCTCTTCTCTCCCCTCACGCTGCCTCCCTCCTCTCCACTGGGTGTGACATCCCCTCCACTAGGCCTAAATGTCAACAACAACATCAGCAACAACATCAACAACAACAACTTTAGCCATGTCCACAGAGGAAATCCCTGTGGAAAAGTTCATAAAATGACTGGGAGAAAATTGAGAAAAAATATGGAGGACCTTGATGATCAACATATCCCCATAATTTTACACAATCAGTCTTCTCGCAATTCACTTGTGGACTAAACTGAAAAATCAATAACTTCATGTAATCTTAAAAATTAATATCTTTAGCATGTCATGGATATTAAAGGTGGGTTAAGATTATTGCAGCATGGTCATTAGATATCACGCTGTAGCATAGAGCACCACTGTTTTGTTATAATGCACTTTATTACTCCTTAAGGAGTTAAACTCTACTTGTGATTGCTGGGTTGACCATTAGGCTCATTCTCTAAAGACATTGTATTCAATTTTTGGTTTATGTTAGTGTCAAGTGGTATTGTTGGACCTGCAATGTGTAGTTCAAGATCTTTGCATCATGATAAATTATGTGCCCATTGCCTTGAGTATGTAGAATGTTGTGTACAGTTTGTCCATTAGTTGTTTTTATTTTCTTTCTTATTGTTGCATTGATAATTAGCAATTATTTACTTACTTGTGTAACAGTATGATATGAATTGCAGGAAAAGATGCAGCAAATAGTAATCAGACAGGTCCCACATCCCTCATCAGTCCTCTTCATGCAACTGTGGGCTCTGTGTTATCTCCTGCAGCAGTTCATCAACCACAGACCAGCCCTGGGGAAAATACAATCACTGCGAACAGTACAAGTGTTGCCACCAGTGTCAGTGTAGGGGCTACAACAGGGGTGTCCACCAGCCAGTTGTATCTTCTAGACAGCTCCTATGATCTCGATTTGGACTCTATAGATGGTTCTGTATCACAGCCCTCACACTCAGAGTCATCACAGTTAGGACTAATTCACAATAATGCTGTGTAGCTCAGTGATAATGTAACAGAATATCTTCCCAAATGTGATACCTGGAGCAGTGTGTGGCATGTGCCAGGATTTGTGTACTGACAAGAGTCCTCCTTGAGCAATGTATATTTTTATTATAATCTCAGTGATATAGTTCAATAGTTGTTGGATCTATAGACGAATTTGTTATCAGTATAAATGAGACTGTTTCCTAGCTTATACTTTTTTTTTTTTTAATAATTGTATCATAGAAAACTAGGGAAGTAAATGGTTAAGGAATTATGAAAAAGAGAGAGTGAACCAGTATGAAAAAACAGCTGGTATCATTATTGAAAATTAGACTTGAATCGGTTAAGAGTGTAATTAAATTTAGGTTGCACAATTAAACCCTTTCGTACATCAAAGTTTGCGTCATGATTTTATATGTAATTACCTATTTGTGTACAAGCAAGGATGTGTACAGCATTACCAGTTGAAAGACATTCATTTATCTGAATACAGTACTTTGTTTAGCTGTGTTTGTCTGTATAGATTTTAAATTTCTGCAGGTGTATATTTGCATGTGATGTGCGTATGCATCCATACGTGTGTGTGTTGCACGTATGCGTGCGCATGTGCACCTGTGTGTGCTTGTGTGCCTTTGTGTGTGTGCTCTCACCTATATGTGGTTGCAGGGGTCGAGTCACAGCTCCTTGCCCCACCCCTTTGCTGATTGCACTCAAGAGTCTTATTGTACCTCTTCTTAAAGCTATGTGTGGATTGTGCCTCTATTGCTATGCTCTCCAGATTGTTCCACTTCATGACAGTTCTAAGGCTGACTTAATATTTCCTAACATCCCTTTGACTCGTCTGAATTTTCAACTTCCAGTTGTGTCCTCTTGTTCTTGTAGCCCATCTCTGAAACATTCTGGTCTGTTCACCTTGTCAATTCCTCTCGGTATTTTATACGTTGTTATTGTCCCCCCCCCCCATTGTTTCTGTTCTTGTAGGACATAATCCTTAGCTCTGAGACCAGTTGCAAACTTTTGTACTTTTTCTACTTTTCTGATGTGCTTGACCAGGTGTGGGTTCCATACTGGTGCTGCATACTCCAGTATGGGCCTGACGTACACTGTGTACAGTGTCGTGAATGACTCCTTACTACTGTGCATACTATATATACAGGACAAATTCTAATATCAGTCCAGCCCTGAAGCACTTTCTTGATAATTGCAGTGGAACTCATTGGCATAATACTAGACACAGAAATCCTCTATGATGTTTGCCCTGTCTGCCTTAACCTTTGTAGAAAGTCAGTGCATAAAATCTGGAACTTTTAACCTGAAAGCTCCAGAATCTCTATCTGCCAGCCGCTTCAAAGCTGCTGTTAAAAAACGCCTTACACCAGTGTGATAAAACAATATTGCTGATCAGTTCTTTCAGCCTGCATTGTCCCTGTCCTTGTTTATTATTCCTTCAACTTATGTAACTAGTCTCACCCCTTATACATGTATATCATCAGTTATTTTTTTTATTATGAAATACCTTCAATATTTTAAAAATTATGTATTCCTTTTCTCAGATAATTGTAATCCTAATTTAGTTTTAACCCTTTCAGGGGGGTCCAGAGGCTAAATCTCAGAGTGACAGCCAGGGTCCAAGAATTTTTGAAAAAAAAAAAAATCTTAAAGAATTAAAGATAATACTCTTCTATACAGTGCCAGCACTCTGAAGGAGGGGTGTTAATGTTGCAGTTTTATAAGTGTAGTGTAAGCATGCCTCTGGCAAGACAGTGATGGAGTGAATGATGAAAGTTTTTCTTTTTTGGGCCATCCTGCCTTGGTGGGAAACTGCCAGTGTGTTAATAAATAATAAAAAAGTATAATTTTTCTGTAGGTAATAAAACACAAAAAATTCTTTTACATCAGTATTTCCAGGATATAGATGCGTGAAGTTGACCCTCAATGACCAGGTGGCAGCAACATCCGGTTTCCGTTCTTCGGGTTGCCGGTGTTGCTATAGCAAACCCTCTTTACGTTGCCACCGAAATTGGTAATCATCTTGTCTGTATCTCTCGAGGGCTCCATCTATGCCCCTCGTTTCTTTCTTCCAAGTTTGCCAGAGAGTTGGAGTCTTCAAACTTTTCCATATACATATATTCAGCTGCCTCTCCTGCAACTCTCTCTTGCCTTAATCTCATCCATCACCAGGGATTATGTTTATGCCTCAGTGCTTTTCGCTCTTCACCAATTGAGAGCCTCTGTGCAGGGGGCAAATATTCCATCCTTGTCCAATCTCTGTGATGCTCATTGCCTTTGCTATTATGTTTGCTCTCATGACCTCTGCAATCCTTCCATATATAGGATAGTCACTGATGTTAGAAGACGTTCTTTATTTGTTTGTCGCCCCTGTTTACTCCATCCCTTTTCTCTTTGCCTACATTTGCTCATCTTCTCTTCAGTTACCACATTTCAATGTTCATGTAGCATCTCACTTTTCCCTACCCCCTTGGGAAGTTCTGACGGTTCATGGCTGTTCTTTTTCACTGCCATGCGCAAAAGCTCAACTGCCTATGGTGGCTTCTTGCTCTCTTTTTTCTTAACCACTTTTGATCTCATTCTCATGCCATCGCAGTGTACACCGATAGTGCCAAGTCTTCTGACGGCATCGGATTTGCAGCAGTGTTTCCAGACAGCATCGTGCGAGGGCATTTATAATCCTCGGCTAGCATTTTTATGGCTGAATTGTATGCCATTCTCATAGCACTTAACCATATTGCATCTATGCCTGTGTCACCATTTGTGGTCGTTTCAGACTCCCTTAGTGCTTTACAGGCTACAAAAAAATTTGATGCACCTCATCCCCTGGTTCTTCACATCAAACTTTGGTTACACCTGTATCTCTAGCAAGCACAAAGATATTGTTTTTTGTTGAGTCTCTGGTCATGTTGACATACAGGGCAGTGAACAGGCAGACACTGCTGTGCAGTCAGCAGTACATGACCTCCCAGTTTCATATAGAGGTGTTCCATTCACAGACTATTTTGCTGTAATTGCTACCGTCCCATCAGACTAACAACGTTAGTCTGATCTTCTACATAACAAACTACATTCTATTAAACCAAGTCTTACTCATGGGTATCTCATGGAGAGGTGCCCTGTTCCACTCTGTGAGAATTGTCAGGTTCCAGTTTCTGTTAGCCATATTCTGTTGGAGTGCCCACTCTATCAACGAGCACACAGAATTTACCTCCAACATCATCACAGCTCTACTGCCCTTGCTTTACCTTCCCTTCTTGCTGATGGACCCTCCTTTAACCCAGACACTCTCAGTGACTTTGACAGCAACTAATTTACTGCACAAACTCTGATGAGGATGCCTCTAGCACTCCTCACAGCCCTTTCTACCTCAATCTCTTGCTACCTTTCCCCCCTGCATTATCCACTGCCCTGCTGTACTCCATGACCTAATAATAATTCCTCTCCATTTTGCTACCCAATACCCCTGCACCCTTCCCTGCCCTACTGCGCTGTATGACCCTTGTAGGTTTAGCGTTTCTTTTTTATTATAATAATAATAATATCTCTCTGTACACAAACATACATAATCACCTAACTGTGGTTGCAGGGGTTGAGTCATAGCCCCTGGCCCCCGCCTCTTCACTGGTCACTACTAGGTCCACTATCCTTGCTCCATGTGCTTTATCATACCTCTTTTTATAGTTTTCAACTTCAAGTTGTGACCCCTTGTTGCTGTCACATCTCTGAAACATTCTGTCCCTGTCCACCTTGTCAGTTCCTCTCAGTATTTTTTGTTGCTGTTGTTATCATGTACCCCCTATCCCTCCTGTCTTCTAATGTTGTCAAGTTGAGTTCCCTTAACCTCTCCTCATAGGACAAACCCCTCAGCTCCATGACTAGTCTTGTTGCAAACCTTTGCATTTCCTCTAATTTCTTGAGATGTTTGACAAGGTTTTGGTTCCATACTGGTGCTGCATACTCCAATATGGGCCTGACATACACAGTGTAGTGAATGACTCCTTACTTAGATGTTGAAACGCTATCCTCAGGTTTGCCAAGCGCCCCGTATACTGCAGCAGTTATTTGGTTGACGTGTGCCTCAGGAGATGTGCTCAGTATGATTGTTTTCCTTGAGTGAGTTTTGCAACCTCTGACCTCTTCGGCTGTACTCCATCTGCAGTCTCCTGTGTCCTTCCCCAAGCTTCATAACTTAGCACTTGCTGGGGTCAAACTCCAGGAGCCATTTGTCAGACCAGGCTTGCAGCTTATCCAGAGCCCCTTGTAAGCTTAACCTGTTTCTTGTCCGCTTGTAGGTTTAACACTTCTTTTTGATTATAATAATAATTGTCCGCTTGTTTTCTCCTCATTAGTTTTACATCGTCTGCGAACAGGGACACCTTTGATCCTATCTCTTCCATCATGTCATTCACATATGCAAGAAACAGCACTAGACCAAGGACTGAACCTTGTGGAAGCCCACTCGGACACATGCACCCACTGTGACACCTCATCTCAGACTGACACACGTTGTTTCCTTCCTGTCAGATATTCCGTGATTTATTGCAGTACTTTCCCTCCTATTCCTGCCTGCTCCTCTAGTTTTTCAACCAGTCTTTTGTGTGGTACTGTGTCAAAAGCCTTCTTACAGTCCAAGAAGATGCAGTCTACTCATTCCTCTCTCTCTCTCTCTCTCCTGTCTTACTTCTGTTACTCCAATAGGTTTGTGATGCAAGATTTCCATTCCCTGGAGTTGTGCTGGTTGTCATGTACGAGTGTATTCCATTCTAGGTGCTCCACCACTCTTTTTTTTTCTGATAATCTTCTCTATAACTTTATGTACAAAACATGTCAGCAGCACTGGTCTAATTTAGTACAACCTGTTTCCTTTCTTAAAAATCAGGACTACATTTGCTGTCTTGCACACCTCAGGCAGTTGTTCTTGTTAGTGGCGCACACAGTGCATCTGCTCCCTCTCTCAGGGCCCAAGGAGGGAGATTATCTGGGTCCACCACCTTCGAGGTATCTAGTACCCCTAGCAGTTTCTTCACCTCCTCCTCTGTTGTGTGCAGTGTGTCCATCACTTGCTGGTGCACCCTACCACCTCAGTTTGCTGGAAGCCTTTCTGTCTCCACTGTGAACACCTCCCTAAATTGCAAGCTGAGCTCTTCACATATTTCCTGGTCATTCCCTGTGAGCTCCCCTCCTTCCTTCCTCAGCCTTATTACCTGGTCCTTGACTTGTTTTCTTCTTGATGTGGCTGTATAACAACTTGGGTCAGATTTGGCTTTTTGATACTATGTCATTCTTATATTGATGCTGGCTTCTCTCCTTACCCAAGTATATTCATTTCTGGCTCTTCGGCTCAACTCCTTGTTTTCCTGGGTCCTTTGCCTGCTATACTTTTTCCATACTCTAGCACACTTGGCTTTGGCCTCTCAACACCTCCAGGTACACCATGGGCTCACTCTGGTCTTCCCGTTGTTTCTGTTGCCCCTTGGTACGAACTTCTCCACTGCCTCCCAGCACTTTGTGGTCATGTGCTCAATCATTTCATTTATTGTCTTTCCCTCTAGCTCACTTACCCACTGCACTTCATGTAGAAATTGCCTCATACTTGTGTAGTCCCTTTCTTGGAAGTTTGGCTTCTCCTGTCCTTCTTGTGCTGCTTCACTCTCCCTTGTTATCTCTACTATGTATTCGAAACTTAAGACCATGTGATCACTAGCACCTAGGGGCCTTTCATGTGTGATATCTCGAGTCTGAACTGCTCAAGGTGAATACGAGGTCCAGCCTTGCTGGTTCATCATCTGTTTTTTTTTTTCTGTGCGTGTTTGCATGCAAACACGTGTGTGTGTGTGTGTGTGTGTGTGTGTGCACGTGTGTGTGTGTGTGCGTGTGCGCGTGTGCGTGCGTGCGTGTGTGTGTGTGTGTGCCTGTGTGTGCCTGTGTGTGTGCCTGTGTGTGTGCGTGTGTGTGTGTGCATGTGTGTGTGTGTGTGTGCATGCATGCATGCATACGTGTGCATGCATACATGCACAAAAATGTATATTTATACGTATTTCCATTAACTGTACATTTAAATAACATGACAACATGTATATCTTTGTGAATATCTTCATTTAAAATTTTTAGTCATGTTTAATTTGTATATTAATGACTCAATTCATATGTAGTTGACTCTCTCTTGAAGCTCCTCTGTTTAGTGTAGTTTTTCATAAATGCAGTTGAAAAGTACATCTGGTATTGAATGTGAGTGAAGAAGCTTTCATAGCACCTACTATTCAATTTTGGATTTTCTCTGAATTGCATTTATAAAAAATTGCACTATATAAAAGAGCTTTATGAGAGTTTATTGTAATACAATTAAAATCAAGATACTGTGTCCTGAGTTTAAGCGACCAAAGTTTTGTGTGAAGCACCTTGTGCTCTAGCATGTATGAAGTCTTGACAAAGAAGTAATTTATTAATGTAGAAGTTTCTGGTAAAACATTAGCATTTATGGCATTTGCAGATTTAAAAGCATAACTGTTGACAGAAAGCTGAAAGTTTTGTAAGACTGGTAAGTGTTGTTCTTTTTTCTATACTCTGTTGTACATAAGGAAATTTTCCAAAATATGTGAGCGCTTCATTATTGTGCCTCAAGATCAAGTAGGTAGAAATGGTGTCTTTTATTGTTGTCTACAATGTTTTCATGTACCCTATCGCCAGGTCAAACTTTTTGTGCATGTTTGTGATTTACAGATTAATTAGTTTATTTTTTTGGGGGGATTTTTAAAGTGGTAAATCATTAAAGTGCAAGCACTGTACCATATTGTGAATGTATATCAGGGTTTCGGTAATGTGCCACATTTGGCAAGCAGAATTTTCATTACAGCCTCTCCTCACTTAGTGACATACTCGTTTACCGAAGCCTTAGACTTACGACGGGCTCTCTGACTAGTATTTATACCTTTTTTTTTTTTTTTTTTTTTTTTTTCAACAAGTCGGCTGTCTCCCACCGAGGCAGGGTGACCCAAAAAGAAAGAAAATCCCCAAAAAGAAAATACTTTCATTGTCATTCAACACTTTCACCTCACTCACACATAATCACTGTTTTTGCAGAGGTGCTCAGAACACAACAGTTTAGAAGCATATACGTATAAAGATACACAATATATCCCACCAAACTGCTAATATCCCAAAACCCCTCCTTTAGAGTGCAGGCATTGTACTTCCCATTTCCAGGACTCGAGTCCGGCTATATAAAAATAACGGGTTTCCCTGAATCCCTTCACTAAATATTACCCTGCTCACACTCCAACAGATTGTCAGATCCCAAATACCATTCATCTCCATTCACTCCTATCGAACACGCTCATGCATGCCTGCTAGAAGTCCAAGCCCCTCGCCCACAAAACCTCCCTTACCCCTTTCTTCCAACCTTTTCGAGGACGACCCCTACCTCGCCTTCCTTCTCCTACAGATTTAAATGCTCTCCATGTCATTCTACTTTGATCCATTCTCTCTAAATGACCAAACCACCTCAACAACCTCTCTTCAGCCCTTTGACTAATACTTTTATTAACTCCACACCTTCTCTTAATTTCCACACTCCGAATTTTCTGCATAATAATTTACACCACACATTGCCCTGACAGGACATCTCCACTGCCTCCAACTGCCTCCTCACTGCTGCATTCACAACCCAAGCTTCACACCCATATAAGAGTGTTGGTACTACTATACGTTCATACATTCCCTTCTTTGCCTCCATAGATAACGTTTTTTTGACTCCTCACATACCTCAATGCACCACTCGCCTTTTTTCTTTCATCAGTTCTTTGATTAACCATACTCCTCCTCCCCAATTTGATATCCAATTTTTCTTTATCTAAATCATTTGATACCCTCATCACCTTACTCTTTTCTATGTTCACTTTCAACTTTCTACCTTTACACACACTCCCAAACTCATCCACTAACCTTTGCAATTTTTCTTTAGAATCTCCCAAAAGCACAGTACCATCAGCAAAAAGTAACTGTGTCAATTCCCATTTTGTATTTGATTCCCCATAATTTAATCCCACCCCTCTCCCGAACACCCTAGCATTTACTTCCTTTACAACCCCATCTATAAATATATTAAACAACTATGGTGACATTACACATCCCTGCCTAAGACCTACTTTTACCGGGAAGTAGTCTCCCTCTCTTCTACACACCCTAACCTGAGCCTCACTATCCTCATAAAAACTCTTTACAGCATTTAGTAACTTACCACCTATTCCATATACTTGCAACATCTGCCACATTGCTCCTCTATCTACTCTATCATATGCCTTTTCTAAATCCATAAATGCAATAAAAACTTCCCTACCTTTATCTAAATACTGTTCACATATATGCTTCAATGTAAACACTTGATCTACACATCCCCTACCCACTCTGAAACCTCCTTGCTCATCCACAATCCTACATTCTGTCTTACTTCTAATTCTTTCAATAATAACCCTACCGTACGGTTTTCCTGGTATACTCAATAAACTTATTCCTCTATAATTTTTACAACCTCTTTTGTCCCCTTTCCCTTCATATAAAGGGACTATACATGCTCTCTGCCAATCCCTATGTACCTTCCCCTCTTTCATACATTTATTAACCCATAAATGGTCCAAGCAGATCTACGTTCACATGTGTAGTGCTACAAAAGTAGATCTACGTTTTTTTTACATATTTTCAAATATAACAAAAAAACAAGTAGATCAAAGTTTTTTACAAATTTTCAAATGTAAGAAAACAAAAAGAAGATCTACTTTTTTTACATACTTTCAAATGTTGAAAAAACGTATATGTACGTTTGGACTGTTTACGGGTTAAACAAAAGTACCAACCACTCCAACACTATATCCCCCCCTGCTTTTAACATTTCTGTCATGATCCCATCAGTTCCAGCTGCTTTACCCCCTTTCATTCTGCGTAATGCCTCACGTACCTCCACCACACTTACATTCTGCTCTTCTTCACTCCTAAAAGATGGTATACCTCCCTGGCCAGTGCATGAAATTACCGCCTCCCTTTCTTCCTCAACATTTAAAAGTTCCTCAAAATATTCTCGCCATCTACCTAATACCTCCCTCTCCCCATCTACTGACTCCCCTACTCTGTTTTTAACTGACAAATCCATACGTTCCCTAGGCTTTCTTAACTTGTTTAACTCACTCCAAAGTTTTTTCTTATTTTCATTAAAATTTCTTGACAGTGCCTCTCCAATCTTTCATCTGCTCTCCTTTTGCACTCTCTCACCACTCTCCACCTTTCTTTTACTCTCCATATACTCTGCTCTTCTTATAACACTTATGCTTTGTAAAAACCTCTCATAAGCTACCTTTTTCTCTTTTATCACACCCTTTACTTCATCATTCCACCAATCACTCCTCTTTCCTCCTGCCCCCACCCTCCTATAACCACAAACTTCTGCCCCCACATTCTAATACTGCATTTTTAAAACTCATCCAACCCTCTTCAACCCCCCCCCCCACTACTTATCTTTATACTAGCCCACCTTTCTGCCAATAGTCGCTTATATCTCGCCCGAACTTCCTCCTCACTTAGTTTATACACTTTCACTTCCCTCCTACTTGTTGTTGCCACCTTCCTCTTTTCCCATCTACCTCTTATTCTAACTGTAGCTACAACTAAATAATGATCCGATATATCAGTTGCCCCTCTATAAACATGTACATCTTGGAGCCAACCCATTAACCTTTTATCCACCAATACATAATCTAACAAACTACCTTCATTATGTACTACATCATACCTTGTATATTTATTTATCCTCTTTTTCATAAAATATGTATTACTTATTACCAAATTTCTTTCTACACATAGCTCAATTAAAGGCTCCACATTTACATTTACCCCTGGCACCCCAAATTTACCTACTACTCCCTCCATAACATTTTTACCCACTTTAGCATTGAAATCCCCAACCACAAGTACTCTCACACTTGGTTCAAAACTCCCCACGTATTCACTCAACATTTCCCAAAATCTCTCTCTTTCTCCTCTACACTTCTCTCTTCTCCAGGTGCATATACACTTACTATGACCCACTTTTCACATCCAACCTTTATTTTACTCCACAAAATCCTTGAATTTATACATTTATAGTCCCTCTTTTCCTGCCATATCTTATCCTTCAACATTATTGCTACTCCTTCTTTAGCTCTAACTCTTTTTGAAACCCCTGACCTAATCCCATTTATTCCTCTCCACTGAAACTCTCCCACCCCCTTCAGCTTTGTTTCACTTAAAGCCAGGACATCCAGCATCTTCTCATTCATAACATCCACAATCATCTCTTATCATTTGCACAACATCCACACACATTCAGACTTCCCACTTTGACAATTTTCTTCTTATTCTTTTTAGTAATCTTTACAGGGAAAGGGGTTACTAGCCCATTGTTCCCGGCATTTTAGTTGACTTTTACAACACGCATGTCTTACGGAGGAAAGATTCTTATTCCACTTCCCCATGGATATAAAAGGAAAAGTAATAAGACCAAGAACTATTAAGATAAAATCAAAGAAAACTCATATGAGTGTGTATAAATAAATGTGTACATGTATGTGTAGTGTGACCTAAGTGTAAGTAGAAGTAGCAAGACATACCTGTAATCTTGCATATTTATGAGACAGACAAAAAAAAAAAAAAACACCAGCAATCCTACCATCATGTAAAACTATTACAGGCTTTTGTTTTACATTCACTTGGCAGGACGGTAGTACCTCCCTGGGTGGTTGCTGTCTACCAACCTACTACTACTAAATAATGTATATTAGAGCTGATTTCCTCAATCCTGTTTATTACAATATACAGTACACTGCTGTATAAACATTTAAAAATATACCAGAAATGTTATAAATGGTGTAAAGGTGACATTAAAACAGTATAAAAGATGGTTGACACAAATCCACTACCATTATAATATGCTCCTCGTTTAGTGATGAATTCATTTACCCACGGGGTCTTAGGTCCCTATCTCTGTCGTTAAGCTAGGAGAGGCTGTATCATAATGTTGCTCTGTGCTTGGTATCTGATGGCTTTTTCTGAAGATTCTAAATTTTATTTAAACATGCCTGTTATTCAGAAGTATTAAGATTGTTCAAAAATCTCATTTACTTAGAAGTTATATAATGGGATGTATTTTTTTGCATGATTTGCAATTAATCCTTCACTTATTGAAGCTTCAAGTTATTATAAGTGTATGGAAATTTATTAAAAATTAAAATCAAAATTAGAGCTAAAGAGAATAGATGCAAAGACAATGAGCAAAGGGACAGAGATTAGAAAGTAAAGTACAGTACTAGAGAAGATCAGAATAAACTTAGTAAAATGGTACATCTTGACTAGAATAGTAAATGCTTTCAACTTATGAAGAAAAGCTAAGTCGATGTGATTTCTAGGATTTCATTAGATCAGTTTTGGTGATGCTTCTCTTACTGCAGAAATGATCCCAACTAGAAATGTTTCCAGTCATATTTTTCATCCCACAGTGATATCTTGTTACTGTCCTTAAAGAATTATTATCTTAATACTAAATAAATATTTAGAAATTTAAAACTCAATTTAGGAGTTTCAAAGTGCAGTAAACATAATTGTAAGGTTTAAATTTATATTTGTTTCACTGTTCCTCCCAGTTTTCTTATGCGTGCTTTTGGCCCTTTTAAAATATACCTGTATATCACATATAAAAAAGTTTGGCTAAATGGACGTGAAAAACATTATTAAAATATCTGAATAAGTAATCATAGTAATGTACTGTACTTACATATGGGTGGTACATAGTTTAATTGCTACAGATGACTGCAAGTGTACATATTGGCTTGGCAGCACTATGAGTAAAGTATAAAGAATGTTGCCCTCGTATTATCAAGGTTTGTGTAATGCACTGGATGTGATTTGATGTAATGTTGTCAGATGTATATTCTCTACACCAAAGAGCAGTTGATTGAAGAAATTTGTCAATAAGTCAACAAGATTAATCATCTTAGTGCCAGCTTGTATGTTAGATTACCTGTAACTATAATTGAAGGGCAGTATACCTGCATGCATTTGCTGATTACGGTTTATGTATTAAGTTTTACTGTAGTACAGTGGACCCCCGGTTAACGATATTTTTTCACTCCAGAAGTATGTTCAGGTGCCAGTACTGACCGAATTTGTTCCCATAAGGAATATTGTGAAGTAGATTAGTCCATTTCATACCCCCAAACATACACGTACAAATGCACTTACATAAATACACTTACATAATTGGTCGCATTCGGAGGTGATCGTTATGCGGGGGTCCACTGTATTTATAGGCTCCTAGGAGTAATATAGAAAGCATTATATTATATATGTTTTGATGACATATTGTAAATTTGTGCACCAGGTTTAAGTGCAAATTTGGATTGGGTTCTAAAGTGACCTTCAGTTCATTGGCAATAACAGTGTTTTGGGACCAGTTCAGTTGCATAACTGTAGAGGAGGGGGACAAGGTGATATTTTGTAAGCTTTGCTTATTCTTGCATTAGCTGCTGGAAAGAGCAAAATCATACTGATGTATCACTATTGACATACACAAAGCCAGAGAATTTTATTCTTTTTCAAAATTTGTTTTGTAAAGTTTTGTTGAAAGTGTAGCAAAGAATTGAGGTGCATGTCCAGGTTAAAACAGAGAGAGTAATATTGACTGATGAAGGAACTGCCAGTTTGTACTTGGTGTAGGCCCAGGCCTGTCTGATGAGCTGCCTTCATCTTCATATCACTACTTACTTGGGACTCAGTTTCTTGCTAGTAGACACCCATTACATAGTTGTGACATTGAAGAATTTCTAACAGCTGTTTTACACATCTTTTTATAGCATTGTAGTTTAAGATTATATGTGAATATTGGCAAAATTGTAATTACAATCCATTTGGAATGTCAGATATTTTCATGTATAATTTATGAATTTGTGGCATGTGAAGGTGTAGCTTGTTTAAGGTCTGCACTAGATAACTACTAGGCCATCACTTGGCCTTCAATGAGGCCAAGCAGTACACGCGTTAATCATCTTACTTGAGCCAGTCTTTTTTGTTAGAATTAAGATTACCTCTTGTCATACTTTTTTATCATACACAAATGCAGATTTATTTTCACATTTTAATATTCTAATGTAAGTTTATGTATTGCTTAGCTCTTGAGCAGTTAACTTGATATGTGATATGTTTTAGCTTTGTTTATAGTCTCACAGCTTTGTTTCAACTATATCTCCAACTCCTTTATAAACATTATCACTGTTTTTTCAGCTTCACACAATTTATGCGTATATTATAAAAGTGAAAATTCAAATGCCTTGTAAAATATCCATTAAGAAAATTATACTGTAAATTGTGCTTTATTAACCCTTAAACGGTCCTAACGTAGATATACGTTCTCTCGTGTAGCGCCCCAAATATACTTATATATATGTTTCCTTTGTCATTCATTCAAGATTGACATGATAGGCCTGAGTCGCCTAGGCATGAGAGAATGTGTGTGCGCACTCAAGTGTGCACCATATGAAAAAAATTGGGGATGCCTGGGTAACACGTGCTCTTTTTTCCTATTAAAAAAACTATTTTTTTTTCTCAAAATATTCGGGGCGCTGCGCAGGTGAACGTATATGTATGTTTGGACTGTTTAAGGGCTAATAAGTAGATAATGCAGTTGGTCAGAGATGATTAAATTGGTGATAAAGTACTGTACTGTGTATAGAATATCAGATTTAATTATTGTTTGAAATCTTTATTATAATTGCCAAGTACTGTACAGTGACTTTCATAGCATATTTAGGTCCAGACTGAGACTTTATTTGATACAGATACTGTAGAGTTATTTGTTAGAGTTTTTTATAAGATTTGAAAAAAAAAATACCATATATACTCTAGTGTAGGCTGAGGTTTTACAGCTAAATTCTTAAGCAAAAAAGTAAAGGGTCAACATATTCGGAAGTAATATTTTGGAAAAACCTGGTATTCTTACATACTGAGGGCATACTATATACTAAATTCTTTTCTCTGTTTTATCAAGGGCAAAATCATGCTCAGTAGCTATAAAAATATTGGATACTCTCAAGTAAATGTGAGAATATCCAGCAGTTTCATTTGCCCTGGTGAGGCACCAAGGAGCCTGGAAGACTGGAGACCTACTCGGGTTATATTGAGATCTGGTCAAGTTCCAAGAAGACTTGATCAGTTACTGTTACTATTAGGTCTAATCCTCCCTCCTTAGGTTAAGTTGTTTTGTGTTAGGTTCAGTTAGGTTAGGTTCAAGTTAATTAACCTAAATATGCAAAATCTACCACATATATAACCTAAAGCATAAGAAATCCAAGAATGCAGTAGAAAATGCCTTCTTCTGTTTGCAATGCAACAGATCACTGGAGAGTTGTCAGAGTGGCTACTGTTCCCTCAAGATTAACCTATATTTTATTTTTCATTACAGTTTATTAATGTGAAATGTAAATCATGATTGCATAGGACAGTGTAAACAAATTTAAACCCCCCAACCCCCAGTCCTCCCCCACCTGCCAACTGCTGACATTTACCATACTTGGATAATTATGCTGACAAGCAGAACGGTGTAAAGAATGAATTCGTAAA
Source organism: Cherax quadricarinatus (assembly GCF_026875155.1). Lineage (NCBI taxonomy): Eukaryota > Metazoa > Arthropoda > Malacostraca > Decapoda > Parastacidae > Cherax > Cherax quadricarinatus. Next base: position 56,583,151 of record NC_069416.1, read on the forward strand.
TTTTTATCACTCTCTACCAAAAAAAAAAAAAAGTGTTGGATGTAAGCAGGACCCCCCTAGCTAGCGTGGGCCAGTGGGCATGCTGGCTACTTTTCAATACAGTACTCTCTCAACAGTTTTGCAACCACTAGCAATAATGTTGGTGTGAGTTAGAAAGCAACAAATTGTTTTCTTTCAAAGCACAGTTATAGTTCTGATTATCTTCACACTGCTGTTGTGTTTGGCAAACTACATTCTCACTCTTACAAATCAGATACATGTGACTCACTCCTGGATGCCACTTTGAGAAACAACCAACACTGATCTGCTAGGACTGCCAATTTGCACTCGGTCCCCCCATATCTTAATATAAATTGTCCTGCCTGTCATTGGACACGAAGGATTCACTTCTGACGTGTACGTGTCCCTAACACACTTATACTGACCTCTGTGCCTGAGTCCCCACCTTTAACACAGACTCACTGATTTTTTTAGACAGAAACTAACCTATTGTCCCCACTATGATTTCAATTTTACACTCACACCAACATCCACCTCCAATATCTCCTACCTCTCCCATACTCCTAGCATCTGCATACTCCTGCTTTTTCATATCCCTCTCCACAGTGCTGAATAGCTCATGTGGGTTTAGCACTTAATTTTACTATATTGCAGTGCACCTCTTTTCTTATATGAGGTTGGTATGCAAGTAGGATCTATTAAACATGAGCCAGTAGGCCTATTATGGTCTTATGTAATGGTTGGGTGAGAGTAGGACCTACCTAGCTTGAGAATGTAGATCTTCTGCAATATGCCTTTATTATGTTTATCAAGTGTTTGAACATACTTTTATTGTATTTGTCACAAATATTGGAAAGTTTTTGGTGCTATTTTTGTTTTCAATCATTTTGTCCAAGTTTTAGCTAGAATATATTTTGCATTAGATGCATTTGTATATGCGGTATGAAAAATTAGGGATTTTTTGGCAAAAAGTAACAGGTTACTATATACACTGTCTTTATACTTGAGTACATATGGTTTTCTTTTTTTTAATATTTATTTATCTTAAAACAAAATGTAATTGTTCAAATGGTTTGATACTGAGTGACAGGTACAAAGAGGACATACTTAATGACTTGCATTCCATCAAAATCTGTTTGATATAGATTCATTCTGTATTGAAACATTTTACATATTCTCATTATACGATGAGGTGAATTATTGTAAAAAAAATGTGTTTCATTGAATCATGATAAATAAATACAGAAGCAAAATAAATATATATATATATATATATATATATATATATATATATATATATATATATATATATATATATATATATATATATATATATATATATATATATATATTTTTTTTTTTTTTTTTTTTTTCTCTCATCACTTAACGACAGAGTTCTGTTCGTAAGACCATGTCAGTAAGTGAATTCGTCGCTAAGTGAGGAGCATATTATAATGATAGTGGGTTTGTGTCAACCATCTTTTATACTGTTTTAATGTCACCTTTGCACCATTTATAACATTTCTGGTATATTTTTAAATGTTTATACAGCAGTGTACTGTATATTGTAATAAAAAGAATTGAGGAAATCAGTTCTAATATATGTTATTTAGGTATGTATACTGGTCAGAGAGCCCATCGTAAGTTAGTGTTGTCGGTAAATGAGTACGTCACTAAGTGAGGAGAGTTAAAATAAATAAATATATATATATATATATATCCTCCATGGGGAAGTGGAACAGAATTCTTCCTCCGTAAGCCATGCGTGTTGTAAGAGGCGACTAAAATGCCGGGAGCAAGGGGCTAGTAACCCTTCTCCTGTATATATTACTAAATGTAAAAGGAGAAACTTTCGTTTTTCTTTTTGGGCCACCCCACCTTGGTGGGATACGGCCAGTGTGTTAAAAGAAAAAAAAAAGATATATATATACGTATACACATATATTTTTTTTTTTTTTTCAACAAGTTGGTCGTCTCCCACCGAGGCAGGGTGACCCAAAAAAGAAAGAAAATCCCCAAAAAGAAAATACTTTCATCATCATTCAACACTTTCACCACACTCACACATTATCACTGCTTTTGCAGAAGTGCTCAGAATACAACAGCTTAGAAGCATATACGTATAAAGATACACAACATATCCCTCCAAACTGCCAATATCCCAAACCCCTCCTTTAAAGTGCAGGCATTGTACTTCCCATTTCCAGGACTCAAGTCCGACTATATGAAAATAACCGGTTTCCCTGAATCCCTTCACTAAATATTACCCTGCTCACACTCCAACAGATCGTCAGGTCCCAAGTATCATTCGTCTCCATTCACTCCTATCTAACATGCTCATGCACGCTTGCTGGAAGTCCAAGCTTCTCGCCCACAAAACCTCCTTTACCCCCTCTTTCCAACCCTTTCGAGGACGACCCCTACCCCTCTTTCCTTCCCCTATAGATTTATATGCTTTCCATGTCATTCTACTTTGATCCATTCTCTCTAAATGACCAAACCACCTCAACAACCCCTCTTCTGCCCTCTGACTAATGCTTTTATTAACTCCACACCTTCTCCTAATTTCCACACTCCGAATTTTCTGCATAATGTTTACACCACACATTGCCCTTAGACAGGACATCTCCACTGCCTCCAACCGTCTCCTCGCTGCTGCATTTACCACCCAAGCTTCACATCCATATAAGAGTGTCGGTACTAATATACTTTCATACATTCTCTTCTTTGTCTCCATAGATAACGTTTTTTGACTCCACATATACCTCAATGCACCACTCACCTTTTTTCCCTCATCAATTCTATGATTAACCTCATCCTTCATAAATCCATCCGCCGACACATCAACTCCCAAGTATCTGAAGACATTCACTTCTTCCATACTCCTCCTCCCCAATTTGATATCCAATTTTTCTTTATCTAAATCATTTGATACCCTCATCACCTTACTCTTTTCTATGTTCACTTTCAACTTTCTACCTTTACACACATTCTCAAACTCATCCACTAACCTTTGCAATTTTTCTTTAGAATCTCCCATAAGCACAGTATCATCAGCAAAAAGTAACTGTGTCAATTCCCATTTTGAATTTGATTCCCTATAATTTAATCCCACCCCTCTCCCGAACACCCTAGCATTTACTTCCTTTACAACCCCATCTATAAATATATTAAACAACCATGGTGACATTACACATCCCTGTCTAAGACCTACTTTTACCGGGAAGTATTCTCCCTCTCTTCTACACACCCTAACCTGAGCCTCACTATCCTCATAAAAGCTCTTTACAGCATTTAGTAACTTTTCTTTCTTCTTTCAACACACCGGCTGTATCCCACCAAGGCGGGGTGGCCCAAAAGGAAAAACGAAAGTTTCTCCTTTTACATTTAGTAATATATACAGGAGAAGAGGTTACTAGCCCCTTGCTCCCGGCATTTTAGTTGCCTCTTACAACACGCATGGCTTACGGAGGAAGAATTCTGTTCCACTTCCCCATGGAGATAAGAGGAAATAAACAAGAATAAGAACTAGAAAGAAAATAGAAGAAAACCCAGAGGGGTGTGTATATATGTGCTTGTACATGTATGTGTAGTGTGACCTAAGTGTAAGTAGAAGTAGCAAGACGTACCTGAAATCTTGCATGTTCATGAGACAGAAAAAAGGACACCAGCAATCCTACCATCATGTAAAACAATTACAGGCTTTCGTTTACACTCACTTGGCAGGACGGTAGTACCCTCCCGGGCGGTTTGCTAGTCTACCAACCTACTACCTATAATATATATATATATATATATATATATATATATATATATATATATATATAATATATATATATATATACACACATACACACACACACACACACACACACACACACACACACATACATATACAGTGGATCCCCAGTTAACGATATTTTTTCACTCCACAAGTATGTTCAGGTGCCAGTACTGACCGAATTTGTTCCCATAAGGAATATTGTGAAGTAGATTAGTCCATTTCAGACCCCCAAACATACACGTACAAACGCACTTACATAAATACACTTACATAATTGGTCACATTCGGATGTGGTCGTTATGCGGGGGTCCACTGCATATATATATATTGGCAGTTTGGAGGGATATGTTGTGTATCTTTATATGTATATGCTTCTAAACTGTTGTATTCTGAGCACCTCTGCAAAAACAGTGATAATGTGTGAGTGTGGTGAAAGTGTTGAATGATGATGAAAGTAATTTCTTTTTGGGGATTTTCTTTCTTTTTTGGGTCACCCTGCCTCGGTGGGAGACGGCCGACTTGTTGAAAAAAAAAAAAAAAAAAAAAAAAAAAAATATATTAAATAAAATTATAATATTAATATATATAAAATATTATAATATATATAATTTATTATAATAATATTTTTATATATATATATATATTATATATAAATATTATATATATTATATTTTATTTTATTATCAGTTATATTTATTATATATATATATAAAATATAAAATATTATATAATTATTTAAATATAAATATTAAACCACATACATATATAAAAATATACACTTTTAGAGGGGTGGGTAGGTAAGTTTGGGGGTCCGGGTTTTTAAAATAAAAAGGGGAACCCCCTTTGATTGAAACTTTGATTAGAAAGGGGGTTTAGTTATAGGTAATACAATTTTAAAGAAAAAAGAGGATAAAAAGTATCACGATATGAGTGGGGCGAAATGAAGTAGTTTGTTGGATTTGTATTGGTAAAAAAAAGACTTTGAGTAATTCAGGGAGACAGTTTATGGGGGCCACAGATATACAACACTTTCTGTTTGAGGCACGAGAGTAAAAAGGTAAGATGGGATACAAGAGAAAGAAGCTGGGAAAAGAGGGGAAGGTTTATAAACTAAAAGAGGGGGCAGTTTGGGGTAAGATATAAAACGCTTTTGGAGGTAGATGGGGCTAATGAAGCATAGGCAATGGGGGTCGAAGGGGTTATGGGGGGGTAGGTTTTAAAAATGTAGGGGTTTAGAGTGTTCGCAAAAGTTTTTTGGGTTTAAGGAAAGGGGTCCCGGAGGGGGAGGGAGTGATTGGGGGAATGATGTTTGTAAAGAGATTTAGTAGGGGAGAAAAAATTTAGAAATATGAAAAAGTTTTTACAAAGTAAAAAGTGAGGGCAAGGGGGGGAAGAGTTTATGGGGGAAAAAGGGGAGGGGTTTAAAAAGAGTGGTAAAGGGAAAATTTGAAAAAAGAGAGCAAATGAGGGGATGTGGGTGAATTTTTAAACAAATTTTTTTGAAAAAAAAGGGAAAAAGTTTTTGGAGTGAGTTTTAACAAGTTAAGAAACCCTTTAGAGAAAAAAATGGTTTTGTCAGTTAAAAATAGGAGGGGGAGATTTAAATTAATGGGGATTTTTAGGGGTTTTGGGGGGAAGATGGGGGGAATATTTTGGGGAAATTTGGGTTAAATGTTGTTTGAAAAAGATGGGGGAAGCTGGGGATTTCTGTATAGGCAAAGGAGGAAAAAACATCTTGTAGGAGTGGGGAAGAGCCATTTGTGTTTTGGGGGGGGAAGTTCGTGAGGGGCAGTGGGTTTTAAAAGGGAAAGGGGGGGAAAAGGAAACCCGGGGGGGGGATAGGGGAAAAAAAGATAAAAATTTTTTTAAAAGCAGGTGGGGATATATTTTTGGGAAAGGGGTTTGGGTTTGAAAATTATTTAAAAAATTTTGGAAAGAGGGTTTAAGGTACCTGGGGTTTTGGCAAAGGGAGAGACATGCTTGGGTTCCTTTGTAAAAGGGGAAAAGGGGGAATAAAAAAATTGAGTGAAAAAAATTTTAGGGGGAATAAGCCCCTGTTGAGTGTCCCGGGTTAAAGTGTATGGTAGATTAAATTTAAAATTGAAAGAATTAAGATTTAAGACGGAAAAAAATGGATAGCAGATGCAAGGGGGGCTTTAGGAAAGGGGGGGGGTTTGGGGGGTTGGCCCCGGGTTTTTAAAAAGTGAAATAAAAGGGTGAACAGTATTTAGATAAGGTTTTAAAGGGGGTCTTTGTGGCCCATTTATGGTTTTAAAAAGGGCTTTTTTGACAGGGGGATGGGGGGGGAAAAATGTGGCGGGTTTTTGAAAGTTTATGGTGTGGAGGTAGGTTACTGAAAGCAGTGGGAAGAGGTTTTACGAGGAAAAGTGAGGCCTCAAAGTTTAGAGTATGTAGGGAAAAAGAGGGAAATTTTTCCCAGTAAAAGTAGGCCTTAGACAAGGATGTTTGATGTCACCGTGGTTGTTTAATAAATTTATAGATGGGGTTGTTAAAAGGGAAATAAAAGCGAGGGTCTTGGAGGAGGGGGTTTGGGGTTTTAAAAAATAAAGAATCACACACAAATGGGAGTTGTCACAGCCTTTCTCTTTGTTGATGACACTTTGCTCTTGGGAGATTTTGAAGAGAAGCTGCCGAGATTGGTGGATTGGGAAATTTTGGGAGGGGGTGTGCAAAAAAAAAGGGGGGGAAAAATTAAAAGGGGAAAACCCGGAAAGAGTAAGGTTTTTGAGGATTAAAAAAAAAAGGGTTAGGTGTGAAAGATTGAAAATCAGATTGGAGGGTTGGGGGGTAGGAAAGGAGGGGTGAAAGATTCGATATTTGGGGAGTGGAGTTTTTCAGCGGATGGGTCTATGAAAGATGAGGTGAAAAAATAAATTGATGAGGGAAAAAAAAGGGGGTGGGTGCACTTAGGAGTTTTGTGGGGACAAAAACTTTGTCCTTTGGGGGCAAAGGGGGAATGTAGAAAAGTATTGGGTTTTTCCCCCAAGCTCTTTATGGGTTTTTGAAGCTGGGTGATGGGAAAGGGTTTCAGCGAGGAGAAGGCTGGAGGCAGTGGAGGGTGTAGGTCTGAGGGCAATGTGTGGTGTGAATATAAAGCAGAGAATTCGTCGTTAGAAGACACGGAGGACGGTTGCTGGATTACCAACATCTGGCTGTCCAGAGGGGCAGAGGACGGGATGTTGAGGTGGTTATAGGACATGTAAAGAGAGAAGGAGCGTAAACAGAATTGACCTTCAAGAGATGATATCAGACTGTAGTGGGCCGGGACGGGCGGGGACTGGGTCGGCCCACAAGGAAGGGATGGAGGGAGGGGGATAAAGGAAGGATGTTTATGGTGATGCGCGGGCTTTGACATCCCAGCAGGCAATTCAGTGAGCGTGTTATTGATAGGCTGGAAAGCCACGGAGACACACTGTTTTATTTTTAAATACTTTTGACTGCTAGTATTGGAGTGTGAGCCAAGACAAACATTTAATAAGGGAATAACAGGGAAAAACCGGCACGGCCGACTGATTTCCCTGGAGAATTGGGCACGTACAGTGCCCTGGCACTCATGAAGGAAGGGGTGTTAAATGTTTGAAGTTATAAAACCAGTAGTGTAAAGCACCCTTCCCTGGGCAAGACAGTGATGGAGCGAAAAGATTTGGAGAAAGTTATTTCTTTTTTCCAGGCCACCCTGCCTTGGGGGAATCGGCCCAGTTGATAAAAAAAAAAAAAACTATAACCCATATACATACAATACATACATACATATATACAATATACATACATACCACATACATACAACACATACATACACACATAACATACACACTTACATACACACACATACATACACACCCATACATACACACATACTTACACACCTACAGACACACACAACAACACCACACACACACACACAAACACACACACACACACACACACACACACACACACACACAACACACCAAAAACACACACCACACACACACAACACCAACACCTACACCTAACACAACACACAACAACCTACAACCCCACCACACACCTAACACCTACACTACCTACCTTTTTTACCACAGGATGTTCCAGAGAGGGAGCACAGAAACAAAGGTTCCACAGGTTGGAAGCTGACGACTCAGACGAGTCACAGGGGTTGTTATAGGAAGATACTGGAGGTTTTTTCCAGGGATCAATGCCCCCCCGCGCGGCAGTCCCCCCCCCCATGACCAGCCTCTCCCAATGGACTCAGGGCCTGATCAACCAGCTGTTAACTGGGCTGCTCGCACGCAGTCCCCAACGTACGAAGCCACAGCCCGGCTGATCCGGCACTGACTTTTAAGTATCTGTCCAGCTCTCCTCTCTTGAAGGTAGCCCAGTGGGTATTGGGCAATTCCCCTAACTGCTTGATGGGAGCTGTTGAACAGTCCCTTGGGCCCCCCGGCACACTTATGGTGGGTTTTCCCTTAGTGGTACCAATGGTGCCCCCTACTTTTTTATTTGGGGGCCTTATTGCATCACCTGGCCCAGTCCTTTTACTAATGTTAGGGATGATTTCTGGTGTGCAGATTTTGGACCATTCCTTCCAAGGATATTTCCCAAGTGTAGATAAAAAGATTATATCCTCTCACCTCCCTCGTTACCATCGAGTTACAAGTCAAGTGCTTCCAAGCGTTCCCAGTAGTTTAAGGTTGCTTGACCGAAACTTATACGTGCATAAAAGGATCTCCTGTACACATCTCTAGATTCTGCGATTTTCACCCTCCTTTGAATGGAAGATGTTAAATGGGTCAACAGCACGTATGCCAGCCTAGAGAGAACAAGTGATTTGAAAAAAGGATCATCATTGGCTTCTTGGGCATCTCTCGTTTTGAACGTCTCATTAATCCATCGATCATTTTCTTTTGGCACATGCGATCCGTGGCCACCTGTTGTGAATCCTTGAAAGTGGGAAGAATCCTCAAAGACATTACTACTCCAAAGTCCCTTACATATGTTTCCTGCTCTGTTGTTAGGCCAGAGTCTGTTAGTAATACTCTGTTCTAGTTATTATCTCCTCCAGTTTACCATAACGGAGTAGTTTGGGATTGTCCCCTCATTGAACATCATATTGTTTTACTACTGTTTTGCCACTGGAAAAACTTTGTATCTTTCTCTTCTTGGAGTTTACCGTGTCCCCTCGCAGAGACAGCCCTCCAATGGCGAGCCTAGTAATCATCCCGCAAAGGATGTACGGTCTGTGATGTAATCTCTGTCTATGTCTGAATATGAGGAATAAGGAATAAGATGGGGGCGATAACTGTGCCTTGTGAACAGGAGCTCTTCCCTAATGGCAGCCTCCGATTTTAGCTCTGTTTTGAACCACTACTCTTTGTGTCGATTTGTTAGGATGTAGAAGATCCATTCTCCCCCACTTTCCCCATTATTCCTTTAGCGCACGTATTTATATGGGCTATTACAACCTTATCGCATTTGCCAAATGCCTTTTTTTTGCAAAAGCTGTTATTGTACTCTGGCAATTTCTGATGTTCCTTTCCCAGTGCATCAAGGCCATATCATAGCATATGTGAGTTCTCCAGTAGTTGTGAGAGGCCCAGGAGTGACCTGCCCTGGAACCCAATGTTGCCCTGGAATTGGTTGTGCAGATTTTGGGAATCCAGTGATTTGCAAAACCGGGCTTCGTAGCACTCTTTTTTCCCATAAATTTTTTTTAATGATGTGGACGTCCAGAGCTATTGGTCCTCTAGTTTTTTCTTAGCTAATGCTTTGCCTGCCACCTTTATGGAGTGGGCTATCCGTTGTTTTTTAAAGTGACTGGTGGGAATTTCACCCAGTCCAAGCTCCTCCCTCCATAGTGGTAACTTTGGGGCACGCGAGCAAGGGTTTTTCTTGGGCAAGTTCTTAAGGAAAACAGAGTTCCACGAGTCCCCCCCTGGGCCCCCGGGCTGAGTGCAAATGGCATGTTTGTCATGGCTTTTTTTTCGGAAATCTAAATCAGAAGTTAGGTAATGTACGGAAAATCTGGCCTACATTTATGGAGTTTTATTTGGAGGCTCATTCATGAAGACATCATTTGGATCGTCCGACCTCAACCCGATTAGTGGGTTTCACTAACACAGAGTTCATACTGGATTTTCAATATTTCACTCATTTCCGTGTTGTCATCCTGTCTGGACGTAAGGGCCCGATAACTAGATGTGGTATTTGGCCTTGTTTTTTTTTTTTTTTTGTTTTTTTATTTTTTTTTTTGTTTATTAAGGCCATATGAACCCGGCCATCTTTTATGCATAATTTCTTTCAATATTCACTAATAGCTTTAAGCTCCTCCTGTCTCTCCTGGTTTCCTGAAAGAGACATTTTTTAAACTAATTCGATAGTTTCCACTCCCTGGTCCGCGCCTCCTTTTCGTGTAATCAGATATTCTAGCACCCTGAGGAGCTCAGAGATTCTATCATCAGCCTTCTGTAGAGGGAGCTCTTTGCGAGCGAGCGAGCCCAGTATCCTCCTGCTTCCTTCTTTCCCTTTCTTATGGCCTTCATCCCACCTCCCTTATTGCCACCCTGATGATGCCCTCCCGCTTCCTTCCTGCCCCTGCAGCGCTGGTATAAGCCCACCTGTGGGGCCTTTAGCGCATCTTTTTAGATTAAAATAATATAATAATTCTTTCTTAGTAGGGGAATAATGCCCTACCCATGCTTCGGCGCTGCCAGAAGTTGATCCTTTCAAGCACTGGGTTTTGGCTCCCATGTCATTTAAGACCTCTTCCCAACATGTTTTTTCGTTTAGGACATGGTTTTTAACCCCTGGTCCCAGTTGTGTTGTCCTGTGTTTGTGGGGAGTTGAAGTTTGTATTTTGTGAAGACCACCTTCACCAGGTGCATGCAATCTGCTGATCAGGGACCCCTAATGGGCATAGACTCCTGGACTTTCGATTAGGTTTTTGTTGATCGGAATTAAGTTTTGTTTTTTGATATTCTTTAAGTCCCTCCTTACAGGTTCCTCATTATTTTGTGAAGAATAAGGTCAAGTGTGTTTTCTAGTCTTGGTTGCTCCACTACTGGCTGGCTTAAGGGTGTGTTTTCCAGAGACTTAGTAGCTCGGTGGTGTGTTACCTTTCATCTGCGCTAACCTCCGGGATTTTTCCGCTTTATAACATTATGCTTACATTCTTATTCCATTTTGTCTAATGCCTAATTGAAATCCAACCAAGCAGTACGATGTTTTGGGGTATGGAGCAGGAAGTTTCCCAAAACAAAAATCAATTTTTTTCAGTAGGCTGTTCCTTGTACTGGTGTGAGTTGCTATCTGGTGGTTTATATACAGCCACAATGACTACGTATGTTTTGGTTCTCGATCATTTTGATAGAACCTTCCACAACTACCGTCATTTGAGAGTGGTGGTTCAGGCAACTCCATGCAGGATAGGACTCTTTGACATGATGCAGGCCCAAACCCCCCCCCTTTGTTGCCCTTTCTTTCTGTCGCATCTAAAAAGGTTGTAACCACTTATCCAATTTCAACTGGTCAAAGTGACTTTTGTGGGTGATCCTCTATGAAGGCATGCAAACATTGCATTAGACCCCCCTCCCTCTAGAAGTCCCACTGGATAAAAGGAAATTTTGTTGTGGTGGATGCTTAAGGCAAATATGAACAAGGGTTGTTATTCTGTGTTTGTTTGGGGGGAATTGTTATTGGCAACAGGTAGTTGTAAATTCCTGGAGGGCCATGGGTGGCCCTCAACACGGGCTTCTCACGCGGGGCTGTGTGGCCTCCCAGTCCCCAACAAGGCTCCAAGGGTGGTGGACTTATTTTTGTTATTTCCCTCCCATTATATTTTCTTTTTTCCGTTTCCTGCCACTAAAAAAAAAATCCACCTGGAAGTTGGGTTGTCCGTAGCTACTATTGTTTTTGCCTTGTGGGTCTAGTGCTCCTGGTCCTTTTAGATGGTATGCAAGGGCAGTCCGTTGTTGTAAACACTGCTTCTTGGCAGGAACGGAGGCGTGACACATTTTTGGGTGTAAAGAAAGTACAGGAAGGAAGAACGACAACACTCCTTTTCGGACAGGAGGGCACCCGCTCAAACCACGTTTTTGGGATGCTTCAAAGTTGCAAGTCCCCCTTTTTTTTTTCCTGATATTGCATGCTTACAGATGCCCCAAGCATATAAAATATATGCAACAACATTCCACCTTTGTTGAGAATGTTTGGGGAGGTGTGTTGGTCCAATTTTTCTGCAGGTTTTTGGGGAAGCACTATAATTCCACAGTATCCAAGCCAGGGCCACCCCGCCATGGATTCCATCTCCCTTTTCCCCCATCGAGAAAGGGGAGAAGACTCCTCCCCATCCTCCAACATCCTGTACTGTGGGCCCATGGTCCTCCCCCCCTTTTGGTTCCAAATGAAATAGGTATGTATAATTTAGGGTTTTTAGTGGTGGTTGTTGGTAGGGACCCCGGGATAGCGTCCGGCGGGCGTTACGGCTGGGGGGCTGGGTCCCCTGAGGTACAGCACTGGGGCCTGGGGGCTGAGCCTGGGGGGCCCCAGCGGCTGGGCCTGGGGCCAGCGGCTTGGGCCCTGGGGCCAGCACCAGCCAAACTGTGGGGTTATTAATGCTATGGCGAGGGAAAGCCCCTGGGCCAGCACCAGACTGTTGGGTATTAGTGGCTAATGAAACTGGGATGGGACGGGCTTAGCACTAGTGTGGGGTTACCTAAGATCGTTTCGATCATCCCGTTTGTAGGTATGGGCATTCTTGCATTTTTTTTGAATACACCCAAATCTCTTTCCTCCCCATGTTCTATATATTTTTTGGGTAAGACTCATCCAAAGGTCACACCGTGTTTTCTTGATTATTTTAAATCATTTTTATTAACTCTCCTTATACCATTCTGATACCAGCCCAAATTTTCTACATCTTTATTGCAACAACCAAAGCCAACTATGGGTAGATCCCGAGGTAAATTTTTTTGAGGGCTGCGTTAAATTTTAGTCCCTAAGTACTTACTGTACTGTACTGTACTGTAAACTACTGTACTTCTATCTTTCAGTCCCACAGAGTCGTACAGGAAGTGGAATAGCCTAGCAAGTGATGTAGTGGAGGCAGGAACCATACATAGCTTTAAGAAGAGGTATGACAAAGCTTAGGAAGCAGAGAGAGAGGACCTAGTAGCGATCAGTGAAGAGGCGAAGAGGTGAAGAGGGAGACAGACATGAGGCACTAAACTACAGACCTGTATCACTAACGTGTATAGTATGCAAGGTCATGGAGAAGATCATCAGGAGGAGAGTGGTGGGGCACCTGGAAAGAAACAAGTGTATAATTGACAACCAGCATGGTTTCAGGGAAGGAAAATCCTGTATCACAAACCTACTAGAGTTTTATGACAAGGTGACAGAAGTAAGACAAGAGAGAGAGGGGTGGATCGACTGCATATTTTTGGACTGCAAGAAGGCCTTCGACACAGTTCCTCACAAGAGGTTACTGCAAAAGCTAGAGGACCAGGCACACATAACAGGAAAGGCACTGCAATGGATCAGAGAATATCTGACAGGGAGGCAACGAGTCATGGTACGCAACGAGGTGTCAGAGTGGGCGCCTGTGACAAGCGGGGTTCCACAGGGGTCAGTCTTAGGACCTGTGCTGTTCTTGGTATATGTGAACGACATAATGGAAGGGATAGACTCAGAAGTGTCCTTGTTTGCAGATGATGTGAAGTTAATGAGAAGAATCAAATCGGACGAGGATCAGGCAGGACTACAAAGAGACCTGGACAGGCTACAAGCCTGGTCCAGCAACTGGCTCATTGAATTTAACCCTGCCAAATGCAAAGTCATAAAGATTGGGGAAGGGCAAAGAAGACTGCAGACACAATATAGTTTAGATGGCCAAAGACTGCAAACCTCACTCAAGGAAAAAGATCTGGGGGTGAGTATAACACCGAGCATATCTCCTGAGGCGCACATCAATCAGATAACTGCTGCAGCATATGGGCGCCTGGCAAACCTACGGATAGCGTTCCGATACCTCAGTAAGGATTCGTTTAAGACTCTGTATACCATCTAGGTCAGGCCCATACTGGAGTATGCAGCACCAGTTTGGAATCCACACCTAGTCAAGCACTTCAAGAAATTAGAGAAAGTGCAAAGGTTTGCAACAAGACTAGTCCCAGAGCTACGGGGATTGTCCTATGAAGAAAGGTTGAGGGAAATCGGCCTGACGACACAGGAGGACAGGAGGGTCAGGGGAGACATGATAACGACATATAAAATACTGCGCGGAATAGACGAGGTGGACAAAGACGGGATGTTCCAGAGATGGGACACAGACACAAGAGGTCACAATTGGAAGTTGAAGACTCAGATGAATCAAAGGGATGTTAGGAAGTATTTCTTCAGTCATAGAGTAGTCAGGCCATGGAATAGCCTAGAAAGTGATGTAGTGGAGGCAGGAACCATACATAGTTTTAAGGCGAGGTATGATAGAGCTCATGGGGCAGGGAGAGAGAGGACCTAGTAGCAATCAGCGAAGAGGCGGGGCCAGGAGCTGTGACTCGACCCCTGCAACCACAAATAGGTGAGTACAAATAGGTGAGTACACACACACACACACACACACACACACACACGGGGCCAGGAGCTAGGACTCGACCCCTGCAACCACAAATAGGTGAGTACACACACACACACACACACACAGGTATGTCCTATGAGGAGAGGTTAATGGAAATCAATCTGACGACACTGGAGGACAGGAGAGATAGGGGGGACATGATGACGACTTACAAAATACTGAGAGGAATTGACAAGGTGGACAAAGACAGGATGTTCCAGAGACTGGACACAGCAACACGGGGACACAGTTGGAAGCTGAAGACACAGATGAATCAAAGGGATGTTAGGAAGTATTTCTTCAGCCACAGAGTAGTCAGGAAGTGGAATAGTTTGGGAAGCGATGTAGTGGAGGCAGGATCCATACATAGCTTTAAGCAGAGGTATGATAAAGCTCATGGTTCAGGGAGAGTGACCTATTAGCGACCAGTGAAGAGGCGGGGCCAGGAGCTTGGACTTGACCCCTGCAACTTCAACTAGGTGAGTACACACACACACACACACACACACACACACACACACACACACACACACACACACACACACACACACACACACACACACACACACACACACACACACTTAAGGGAAATCGGCCTGACGACACTGGAGGACAGGAGGGTCAGGGGAGACATGATAACAAAATATAAAATACTGCGTGGAATAGACAAGGTGGACAAGGACAGGATGTTCCAGGGAGGGGACACAGAAACAAGAGGCCACAATTGGAAGTTGAAGACACAAATGAGTCAGAGAGATAGTAGGAAGTATTTCTTCAGTCATAGAGTTGTAAGGCAGTGGAATAGCCTAGAAAATGACGTAGTGGAGGCAGGAACCATACACAGTTTTAAGACGAGGTTTGATAAAGCTCATGGAGCGGGGAGAGAGAGGGCCTAGTAGCAACCGGTGAAGAGGCGGGGCCAGGAGCTAGGACTCGACCCCTGCAACCACAAATAGGTGAGTACAAATAGGTGAGTACACACACACACACAACACACACACACACACACACACACACACACACACACACACAACGGAATACTTGTCAGGAAGACAGCAGCGAGTAATGGTACGTGGCGAGGTGTCAGAGTGGGCACCTGTGACCAGCGGGGTCCCACAGGGGTCAGTCCTAGGACCAGTGCTGTTTCTGGTATTTGTGAACGACATGACGGAAGGAATAAACTCCGAGGTGTCCCTCTTTGCAGATGACGTGAAGTTGATGAGAAGAGTTCATTCGATCGAAGACCAGGCAGAAATACAAAGGGATCTGGACAGGCTGCAGACCTGGTCCAGCAACTGGCTCCTGGAGCTCAATCCCACCAAGTGCAAAGTCATGAGGATTGGGGTAGGGCAAAGAAGACCGCAGACGGAGTACAATCTAGGGGGCCAGAGACTACAAACATCACTCAAGGAAAAAGATCTTGGGGTGAGTATAACACCAGGCACATCTCCTGAAGCGCACATCAACCAAATAACTGCCGCAGCATATGGGCGCCTGGCAAACCTCAGAACAGCATTCCGACATCTTAATAAGGAATCGTTCAGGACCCTGCACCCCGTGTATGTTAGGCCCATATTGGAGTATGCGGCACCAGTTTGGAACCCACACCTAGCCAAGTATGTTAAGAAACTAGAGAAAGTGCAAAGGTTTGCAACAAGACTAGTCCCAGAGTTAAGAGGTATATCCTATGAGGAGAGGTTAAGGGAAATCAATCTGACGACACTGGAGGACATAAGAGATAGGGGGGACATGATGACGACTTACAAAATACTGAGAGGAATTGACAAGGTGGACAAAGACAGGATGTTCCAGAGACTGGACACAGCAACATGGGGACACAGTTGGAAGCTGAAGACACAGATGAATCAAAGGGATGTTAGGAAGTATTTCTTCAGCCACAGAGTAGTCAGGAAGTGGAATAGTTTGGGAAGCGATGTAGTGGAGTCAGGATCCATACATAGCTTTAAGCAGAGGTACGATAAAGCTCATGGTTCAGGGAGAGTGACCTATTAGCGACCAGTGAAGAGGCGGGGCCAGGAGCTTGGACTCGACCCCTGCAACCTCAACTAGGTGAGTAACTAGGTGAGTACACACGCACACATACACACATACACACATACACACACATACATACATACATACATATACATACATATACATACATACCAACAGCATGTTTACAGTGGAAACATATTGGATTAAAATGGATAAAAAAAATTACAAACGGAAAGTTAAATATTTTGTTGTAATGTATATACTGTATGTGATAATTATGTTAAGTTTTATCTAGTTGTTGGGCAAGTGTGTTACAATGACAGGGAAAATCTTATATTTTTCAACCTCTAGCATCAGTGCTGTTATTGAAGCACAGTGACTTAAGACTTGCATATCAGTACAGTGTAGTGGCAAATCACACTTGTCAAATTTTCTCTCTTTATGTATGGTAATATGACACTTCCATATATCATCTAAGATGTAGTAAAATGTAGGAATTCATGCTTGCTTTTTACGGGGAGCCTGTGATACTTGGAATAGGTAAAAAAAAAAAAAGCATGTTTGATAAACACAAATAATAGTAAAAATAATTGTGGTATTATGCATCCATAAGTGATTAATGGAACATTAAGATTTGTGTTGTTACAGATTATGCATGCAGTTACGGAAATTCCAGTTTGTTTAGAATTTTTAGTACTATTAGTAAGGGCTGAATTTTCACTTGGTACATGCATTAACTGTGGAGCTGAATAGCAGAAGAACAGTAACACAAATACTCTTGTAGCATTTTATGAAAATGAGGTGTTTTTTTTTCCTTATATAATGTGTATTTATCTTGTCAATGTTCCTATCATCTGTCTTTATATATTTGTATAGTTGGTATACCAAGGTAGTGTAGAATATGAAAATTATTTAACAACAAAAAAATTTGCTTGCCTTCAAAAATTTTCATCTTTACCCAAATAATTCAACGAACCCCCTTTTTTACATTATGAACACAGTATACTGTGTAATTAAGTGTACTTCAAAAAAAAAGTTTCCACCACGCATATAAAACTATTGTGATACAGTACTGTACGGCATTTAAAAGCACAATTTGTGTAACAACCATCATTCACCTATTATCCAGCCACTGAGTAGTCCAACTGTCTGACCTCAGAAAGAAAGTACTGGGGTCAGATGCAATTGATTATAATTGATTATGTAGTGGGTCAGTTGTCTTCATGAAAATAGGTAAAATAAATTACCTATCTGCACTAAAGTTCGGAGATCGGATGAAGCATGTATATTATCTAACCTTGCAGATGTCCCAAAATTGGATGAAATTTATTTATTAGCAGAAGATGGAGAAGCCCCTCACAGATTTTTTTTTTTTTTTTTTTTTTGTTATTTGGGAATGGCTTACTCTTATCCACCTTTTTTCAGTCTTCTTACCATCTGGGTCAGATAATAGATGAATAACTGTATTGTGCATCTAAACTAATGAGAGTGATGACTTATTAAATGTATGTTAAAAAAAAAGCTGGTTAATCTACTGCATTTATACCATAAAAGTAGCTTTTGTGTATGTGCAATCAAAATTATATTTATGATCTGTAATTACTGTATCTACTCTTCTTGTTGGTAGAAAATTTACGCATTGAAAGAAACTACAGATTTCTTTTGTTTGTAATATCCTTAATGTTGTTGGGGCAGGACAGCTTTGAGACAAAAAAAAATTGGATATTTGCAATTTTAGAAAATAACATAGAAAATAATTGACTGTTAGCAATTTGCTGATATACTAGTATGTAAGCTGTTAATATGAGCATTGTAAGATCATTTTGTTTAATATAAATGTAAACTTTATATTCCTGCTATTTTCTGCTAAAGGAGAGGTGATGTACACATACTGTACTGTTATAATCATAAATTATTTGTTATGAAGTAATTAAATTTTTGGTTTATATTGACTCACTGAAGAGCTTTGGGAGCAATAAATGGAAGGGGCAAACATAAGAAATGCATCAAGTTATCAAGGTGGGAGGACATGCATATTGGGGTCCTACAAGCTGATGTAAGGTGTACATTTTTTATTTTACAGCAACAGCCATCTCTGGCCAAGGTAGGGTGACCCCAAGAAGAAAAGACATTCACCATCATTCAATCAATCAGTCTTTCTGGAAGTGTGCTGATATCTCAGTTCAAATTACCCTCTGACTGTAATTCCCCTCCTCTCCTTCAGAGTGTAGGCACTGGCCTTTCCACCTTCAGAACTCAAGTCTGGCTAATCGATTTAATCCCTTTGTTAATGTTACCTTGCTCACGTTCCCATAGCAGGTCCAGTAAAAATTACTCGTCTCCCTTCACTTCTAGGTATTAACATGCTTATACAAGCCTGCTGGAAGCTCAAGCCCCTACAATACAAAGCCTCATTTTCCCTCTCCCTCCAAATATTTCCAGGACAGTCCCTACTTGTGTATCTTCCACCCAAGATTTATATGCCCTCTTCATCATCCTATCTTTCTCTCCATGCCCTAACTACCTCAGCAACCCCTTTTCAGCCTTCTGAATAATAGCCTTGGGAACCCCATATTGCCTTTTCACCCTTTCACTGTCACTCATGTAGAGCTGCATCAGGGGGATTAGTGTCACAGATGTAGATGTACTATTAAATCACAGCACCTTCAAATTTACTGTGATTGGTAAATTTTGGTTTTACCATGAGATAATTGGTCTGTGTAGTAGGTGTGTGCAATATAAAAAAAATAATCCTGTCCTACACAGTTCTTGATGGGAACAGCTTGCCTCTGACCTTGTGTTTATGTTAAAATAACAACTTCAATGCATTTTCATGGTTTCATTGGCTGTTTTAGTTGATAAACCTGAACATAGTAGTGAAATTCAGATTTTGGACAGTTTCAGATGAGAAATATCCTGAAATAGGCCTCAAAGTGGCAAAAATATTGTGTTTTTTTTTTTATGGGTTTCTACTAGGTCTGCTAGTAGGTTGAACATTTCTTTTTTATTATAGCAATAATAATACTAGGTCTGCTTTACTTTTTGAAATGTCCTAAATCATAACCAAGCATTCTTTGTTATGCTTATTGTATATTATTAGCCAAGAAATAGGGAAAACTGATTTATTGTTTGAAGATGGATTCAAAATAAAAAGCAAGTGTTGTTTAGGAGAGGCCTCAAGACATGATTAATGAATAAAGAATAGTGGCTGGGATGCCTTAAGTGTTTATTTTGGACTGTTTGTAAAATTTGCATTTATTGAATTTTATGGAAAATTGGCCAAATTACATACTTCTGTGCATATTATAGGGAAGTTTTGAAACTTGAATGGGTAGTTTCATGCACTGAATTGACAACAAAAGAAATACCTGCAAAATAGCCATTGAAATTGGCCAAAAAAATGCCTCAAAATGGGCATAATCGTTGATGCGCAAATTGCACCCATACTACTAACTGTGTGTGCGTGTAATTCCACAAGTTTTCTATCAAATTTTGCATTTTTGTGTTTTATTTAAAAAGAATTCTGTACCATTTTTAGAAGATAAAATTGTTATTATTTTAAATATTGACAGTGAACGGATTAATAACCCTTTCACTGTCGTGATTTGAAAAAATATCTTCTCAGATGGTATAGAAACTTTTTCTGAAGGTAAAGACACTAAAAATGTGAAATTTGATGAAAAACTTTAAATATTATGCAGGTGCAAATTTGAGGGTCTGAGTGCAATTTGCGTCTTGGCGTTTTTTCCCAGTTGAATCATCTTTTAAGCCGATTTCATTGCTCAGTTTGACCCAATTAATATCTATTTTGCTATTGGTTAAGTGCATGAAACTGCTCATTCAACTATCAAAACTACCCTATTAGTGCACTGAAGTCATTTATTTAACCAATTTTACACAATTAGAAAATTCCAGTTTGAAAAACCAAGTTCAGAATGAACATTTTAGACAATCAACCTTTCCTCTGTTCATTAATCACATTCCCAAACCTTTCCTGTAGAACACTTGCCCTCCATTTTGAACTCATCATCAAACAAAAAAAATTTAAGTTTTAACCTATTTCTCAGATAATAAAATATAACCAAGAGTGATTGGTCATGATTTAGGAGATCCCAATAATTGAAGCAGAAAGTAAAAACCAATAAAGCAGACTGGAAGGGGAGTATGGGAGACTATCCTTCCTCAGGAAAATTGCCAAGAATTGCATATTTCCACCACTTTGTGGCTTATTTCAAGGTACTTCCAGTCTGAAACCAATCAAAATCATCTCTGTTTCACTAGTATGCTTTCCAATCTTTCAATTGATAACAAGAAACAGCCAATAAAACCAGAAAAACTACTCTAGAAAACACCTCATAGTTGCTGTTTTAAACCAAAGACAAGGTCAGAGTTTTGCTTTTCCTACAATGCACAGGGTAGGATTTTCTCTATACTGTGCACATACATTACACAGATCTATTCTCTTGTGTCTAGGCCAAAATTCACTACTCACAGCATTTTTGAAGGGTCTGTACATAAAAGGCAGATGTACATGGGCAACACTGGCATCAGTACTGTAGATCTACATGAGAGACATTGAAAAGGTTAAATAGAAATTTGTTGAAAATAGTGTAAAATTGGCCATATTACCAACTACTGGCAATTGAATTGGTAGTTACTATAAATGAATTGTAGGGAAGGTATACTAGTGAAATAGCCAAGAATTGGGTTGATTTGAGACTCAAATTGGCCTAAAATATCCCTCAAACTTGGTAGAACTGCTGTTGTGCAAAGTGCTCCCTGATCTCCAACTTCGTGCCTGCATAATTTCGTAAGTATTACATCAAATTTTGCATTTTGAGTTTCACTGTCTTTAGAAAATGATTCTCCACGAATTTAGATTTTTTTAAATGCCTACATAGAAGAGGCTTTCAGTTTAGGGGATGTCAACAGTGACAGGATTAATTTCTCTGCATGATATTCACACCTTACATTGCTCTCAAGTATGACGTCTCCACTGTCTCTAGCCTTCTTATCACTGCAGCATTCAAACGTTGTGCCTCACATTCCTTTAAATATTGCTACTTTTTTTTTCTTCTGCCTTCATAAATAAACTTGTTTCTACAAGACACCACAGACTTCTTTTTCCCCATCTACCCCCAAACGTGTAAATACTGTACATCCACTTCCTCCGTACTCCCTCCCTTCCTCCAGTCTGATATTCAGTCTGTTATTGCCTAATTTTGTTTTGTTACCCTCATCACCTTGCTCTTTTCTATGTTCACCTTTAAATTCTATTTTTTTTTTTTACATACCCTTCCAAATTCATCCACCAACCTTTGCCATTTATCTTCAGAATCCCCACCAAAAACTGTCATCAGCAAAGAAGTTATATCAGGTGCAATATCTTTTAATCCCACACCTCTTACCAATGCCTTAGCATCCCCTTCCCCTTTTTTTTTTAAACCCTGTCTGTAAATATATTAAACAGCCATGGTGACATCATGCATCCCTGTCTAAGTCCTAATTTCAATTGGAAAAAGTTTCCCTCATTCCTACATACCCTAACCCGAAACTCACTTTCTGCATTAAAACTTTTAACTACTTTCAGTAACCTACCTCCTATTCCATTCATTTGCAAGTCCGCCACATGGCTTTCCCATCCCTCTCAACAGGTGATTTTTCTAAATCCATAAATGTACTGCTCACCTATATGCTTCAATGTAAACACTTGGTCTTCACATCCCCAACCAGTCTTAATGGAAGTACATATATGTGAACATTATGTATTTGTAGTGTAAAGAGCATTACATATAGGTTAACCTCAAGGAATTTTGTGCTTGAATAGAACAACACTGTATATAGTAGTATAAATTTTTAATGAGAATAACAATATTGTATCAGTTATTTATAAACTGCAGTTTTGTATTATAGTAAAGGCTAAAAATATATCTTATAAATAGAAATGTAATAATAATAATAATCATAATTTGAGATTTTGTTATTCTTGAGCATCTGTTCTTTCAAAAAATTCACAATCAATAGTAAATAGGTAAGCAAGCATTGTCAGGCATGAACTGCATACCATCATAATTTACTGTTTATCTTGCTACAGATATATCACCACTGAATATTTCTAACCAATATTAATCATGCTAGGTACATGATTTTAACAAATTAACTGCATACAGTAGCCTCTAATAATTCACGCAATTGTAACTTGCATTTTCAATGACTCACTATTTAAATTTTTTAAAATAGTCATGGGTGAAAAACTGCTTGGATTTGGGGCAGGGTATTTCCCCACCTTGCCTAGATCACCCACTCAAAATCAAATCAAAATAAAAAATTAATTTCTTTTCAAAGGTTACAATGTGTGTTTACATTTCAGTTTTGATTGGTACAAAGAAAGCCACTATTGTGCCGAGGCATTTCGGGCAGACTTAACCTAATACTTAAAGCCTACTTAAGTCAAGACAGACTTCAAATATTCAATGTTTTACTCATTAATACAGTGGTACCTTAAATTACGAGTTTAATTTGTCCCATGGCTGAGCTCATAACTCAATTTGCTCGTATATCAAATCAGTTTTCCTCAATAAAATTAATTGAAATGCCATTAATCCGTTCCAGCCCCAAAAAGACTACCCCAATTTTTTTGTTAAGGGTTTTTAAATAAAAAAATGTATTTATAAATATGAAATGCAGCCTCTCCTCACTTAGCGACATACGTACTTGTTTACCAATGCCTCAGACTTATGACGGGCTCTATGACCAGTATTCATACCTAAATAATGTATATTAGAGCTGATTTCCTCTATTCTGTTTATATCAATATACAGTACACTATAAACATTTAAAAATGCAGTGGACCCTCGCCTAACGAATGCATCGCATAACGTTAAATCCGCCTAGCGATACATTTTAACGCAAAAATTTTGCCTCAGCTAACGCTAAAAATCTCGCTCAACGCAATTCATTCGAGACGCGTCCACGTGCGGCCTTAGCCCGCCTCACTTGTTCCGTGGGTGCCAGTGTTTACAAGCCAGCCACCGCGGTCGCTTCCAAGCATACAATCAGAACATTTCATATTATCACAGCCTTTTTAGTGGTTGCACCTGCAAAATAAGTCACCATGGGCCCCAAGAAAGCTTCTAGTGCCAACCCTACAGCAAAAAGGATGAGAATTACTATGGATATGAAGAAAGAGATCATTGCTAAGTATGAAAGTGGAGTGCGTGTCTCCGAGCTGGCCAGGTTGTACTCAAAACCCCAATCAACCATCGCTACTATTGTGGCCAAGAAAACGGCAATCAAGGAAGCTGTTCTTGTCAAAGGTGCAACTTTGTTTTCGAAACAAAGATCACAAGTGATAGAAGATATTGAGAGACTGTTATTGGCGTGGATAAACGAAAAACAGATAGCAGGAGATAGCATCTCTCAAGCAATCATATGTGAAAAGGCTAGGAAGTTGCATGACGATTTAATTAGAAAAATGCCTGCAACTAGTGGTGATGTGAGGGAATTTAAGACCAGCAAAGGTTGGTTTGAGAGATTTAAGAATCGTAGTGGCATACATAGTGTGATAAGGCATGGTGAGGCTGCCAGTTCGGACCACAAAGCAGCTGAAAAATATGTGCAGGAATTCAAGGAGTACATAGACAGTGAAGGACTGAAACTTGAACAAATGTTTAATTGTGACGAAACGGGCCTGTTTTGGAAGGAAATGCCAAGCAGGACCTACATTACTCAGGAGGAAAAGGCACTCCCAGGACATAAGCCTTTATGAAAGACAGGCTTACTCTGTTGATGTGTGCCAATGCTAGTGGTGATTGCAAAGTGAAGCCTTTATTGGTGTATCACTCTGAAACTCCCAGAATGTTCAGCAAAAACAATGTCCTCAAGGCTAATTTGTGTGTGCTGTGGAGGGCAAACAGTAAGGCATGGGTCACTAGGGACTTTTTCTATGACTGGTTACACCATGCATTTGCCCCCACTGTGAAAAATTACCTAATTGAAAAGAAATTAGACCTTAAGTGCCTCCTGGTATTAGACAATGCTCCTGGTCATCCTTCAGACTTGGCAGAGCGACTTTCTGTGGAAATGAGCTTCATTAAGGTCAAGTTTTTGCCTCCTAATACCACTCCTCTCCTGCAGCCCATGGACCAGCAGGTCATTTCCAACTTCAAGAAACTGTACGCAAAAGCTATGTTTGAAAGGTGCTTTGTAGTGACCTCAGAAACTCAGTTGACTCTAAGAGAGTTTTGGAGAGATCACTATAGCATCCTCAATTGTGTAAACATTATAGGTAAGGCTTGGGAGGAAGTGACTAAGAGGACCTTGAACTCTGCTTGGAAGAAACTGTGGCAAGAATGTGTAGACAAAAGGGATTTTGAAGGGTTTGAGGCTAACCCTGGGAATCCTATGCCAGTTGAGGAATCCATTGTGGTATTGGGGAAGTCCTTGGGGTTGGAGGTTAGTGGGGAGGATGTGGAAGAGTTGGTGGAGGAGGACAATGAAGAATGTGAAGGGTTACTCAGCCCTGTAACAACTTCAGACAATATTACCAAGGCTGGCTCCTCCTCAGGAAAATTAATGAATAGAAAAAGAAATAATAATTCACAAAGATAAACACTTTATTATTTAGTAATTAATGCAAAGATAAAACATTGAAATATGAAGGTGTATCCTACTTGAAAGAAAAATGAAAAATGAAATGAAAAATTTCCATTTGAATTCAACGCTAATATGTACAAGTAAACTGGGGTGTCTGGTTGATGTTGACACCGTCTTGTAGAAATTGTAGCCGTTGATGATGATGTGGGGGGGGGTCACAGGTGTTGAGTGACAACCCAACGACTAGTTCTTCACAGAGTCTATAGCCTTGAATAGTCAGTCCAGATGACAGGAACGCAGGTTCTTTACCACTACAAAGATGAGGGGTAGTGTCCTGTACAATTAATCAGGTAGGTAGATCATGAAGTGACGTCTCAAGACCGGTTTCAGTCCGTCTCCTTCAACACTTCTCATTGGTTGGCAGGTGACCCGAGCTGTCATTCCAAGCTGGAAAGAGAGACAGTTTACCCACTGCTTAAGAAATCACTCTCCATGATAAGTGTAAGATACTTAAAAAAGGTGGCAATTATCTAAAAGTCTCATGTGGAGCTTAAAACTGAAAGGACTAAGTTTATTATTGGTCAAAAGTGAAGCTTTCAACCAATATCCATTAGAATAGGAGCAGAGGCTTTTACTTACAGTTGTGCTGGGAGCTGTGAGTTGAGTGATTACTGTTTGGCCGGAGCCCCACACATCACCTTTCGGGGTGGGGAGAAAAGGGGGGGGATAGCGGGAGCTAGACTGACCCTACCTTAACAAGCAGCTGGCAATCAAACTATCGTTACCATATACTCGCTCGCTACTCCTATCTTTTGAACTTTTCCCTCACAAGAACTAACCACTGATGAGCTGCTAGATCATCTTCAACAGCAAGAGGCCACACCTGAGGAAACTGCTTTGGAGGAGGGGATAGAGAAATTGAAGAAGTTGCCTACTTCAAAGATTAAGGAAATGTGTGCAATGTGGCTTAAAGTGCAAACCTTTTTTGATGAAAATCACCCTCACACAGCTATTGCAAGTCGTACTGGTGACTATTACACTGACAATGTTGTGAAACACTTTTGGAATGTCATAAAGGAATGGGAGGTACAGGCCTCTATGGACAGGTAATGTGCGACAGAGGTCCAGTGACTCTCAAGCTGGTCCTAGTGGCATTAAAAGAAGAAGGGAAGTAACCCTGGAAAAGGACTTGCCACCTGAAGTCCTAATGGAAGGGGATTCCCTTTCTAAACATTAACACCATCCACAGTCTCCCCTCCTCCCATCCCATCAATCATCACCAGATCTTCAATAAAGGTAAGTGTCATGTAACTCTGCATGTCTTCTTCAGTTTGTGTGTATTAAAATTAATATTTCATGTGGTAAACATTTTTTTTTGTTCATACTTTGGGGTGTCAGGAACTGATTAATTTGATTTCCATTATTTCTTATGGGGAAAATTAATTCGCCTAACGATAATTTCGCCCAACGTTGAGCTCTCAGGAACGGATTAATAGCGTTAAGTGAGGGTCCACTGTATACCAGAAATGTTATAAATGATGCAAAGGTGACATTAAAACAATATCAAAGATGGTTGACACAAACTCACTACCATTATAGTATGCTCCTCACGTAGCAAAGAATTCGTTTAACAACGTCTCAGTAACAGAACTCCATTGTTAAGTGAGGAGGGGCTGTATTGAGTAAAAACATGATAAAAGAGAATGTAAAGAAATAAACTGGGTTTATAAAGTGTATTTATCTTGGAGAACAGACGACTTGGGCTAACAGAAGATGCTGATGGAGGAGGAGGGTGGAAAAGATATGCAGAGGAGATTGGAGGAGTTCATTTCGTTTCGTGCTTTTCAGTCGCTTTCGCTCATCATAAGCTCTATCGCTTAATCGCTTAACTTACTTGCTACACTCTTAATGCTACATTTTATTGCTGAACTTAATTGCTACAATTTTTTTTTTTCACTTAAACTGATTTTTGCCTCCACCACTGCTGCTTCAGGTTCGAATCCTTCGAAGTCCCTTGCAGAGAAGTCGTCCATGCAGAGATCAAGGTGCTTCTAGCACCCTGCCAGGCCATATCTATAATTCTGAGGCATATCATGATGGTTAGAAAAAAGAAATTTGGCAAAATAAGTGCACAAAAAGTACAAAAGGCAAGCACAGCACGAGAGATGTTTCCACGGCGAGGTAACCACGTGCACTGAACAAGTGAGACACGGGATGCTAGGCAGATGTTGTGGCGTTCTCTGCACCAACTAGTGTCAGCGTATCTGATGCTTGTAACTCGGATTTTGGCTCATAACTCAGAAAACTCGTAAGTTGGGGCACTCATAAGTGAAGGTACCACTGTATGAGGTAGTACAATTTATGATACAAACTTACATTTTTAGGTTTGTAATAATGGGTTAACCCTTTCAGGGTTTCTGACGTACTAGTACGGCTTACGCGCCAGGGTTTTTGACGTACTAGTACACACAAATTTTAGCGCCCTCAAATCTAGCAAGAGAAAGCTGGTAGGCCTACATATGAAAGAATGGGTCTATATGGTCAGTGTGCACAGTTTAAAAAAAAATCCTGCAGCACACAGTGCGTAACGAGAAAAAAAAAACTGTGTTTTTGGTTTAAAACAGCGACTTTGCACTGTATTTTCGTATGGTATTTATGGTTGTATTCTAGTTTTCCTGGTCTTATTTTATAGAATGGAAGACATATTACAGAAATTGAGACGATTTTGATTGGTTTCACAATGAAAAGTACCTTGAAATTGAGCTCAAAGTAGCAGAAATGTTTGATTTTTGCCAAAGTTCAAAAGTAAACAAATCATGCCACGCATCCAATACACGTCAACTGGTGAATCTAATATTATTTCACAAGTGCGCTGATATTATTTATACCATTTCTACACTAATACAGTAGTCTGCATAACAGTAAATCTTTTATTTTTTGTGAGAAAAATTCAAAGTGGAAAGCAAAAGAGGGGCCTGGGGATGTGACTAATGAACAGAGGAAAGGTTATTTTGGTGCCAGGAATGTCTTTCTTGTTTATTCTGGACCCTTTTTGGAAATTGGCATCTTTTGAAATTTGTGTGAAATTGGTAAAATTGCTAAATTCTGACCACTTTATTGGATAGTTGAAATCAGTAAATGGGTGGTTTCTTGTACTCATTCGATAGAAAAAATGGAGTTCTAGCGATATAGTTATGATTTTTGTTGATTAGTACACTGGAATTGGCTGAAAATAGGGCTCAAAGTGGGCAAAATCGCCCATGGGTAAACATCGTCGAGACCGCTAACTTCACGAGAGCATAATTCCGTAAGTTTTCCATGAAATTTCATACTTTTGGTGTCATTATGATTGGGAAAAGATTCTCTATCTTTTCATAAGAAATAATAATTTTTTTTTTTTTTTTTTTTTTTTTTTTTTTTTTTTTTTTTAAATTTGGCGACCCTGAGAACAAGTGTGGGAGAGGGCCTGTTGACCCTGAAAGGGTTAATAGATAAGGGATAATTAAATATTTGGGAGAGTTGCTTCAAATTTGGTTAGAGATTAGCATAATGTGGGTATAGTTAATATTGAGAGATGAGATGAATTTTAATTACAGTGGAACCTCAGTTTTTGTTTGCCCTGGTTTTCGTCAAATTCGGTTTTCGACTACTTTTTTCCTCAAAATTTTGTCCCGGTTTTCATCACCTCGGTTTTTGTTAAGTTGGTATGTCCACCCGCACCCACACAAAGCATCCCATGTGTTCTGAGTCAGTCTGGCGTTGTTTCTTGTCAGTAGAGGGTGGTAGAGGATGGTAGTGATGGTGGCAGAGGGTGGTAGTGATGGTGGTATAGGTTGTGATGGTGGTAGAGGGTGGCAGTGATTGTGGTAGAGGGTGGTAGTGATGGTGGTAGAAGGTGGCAGTGATTGTGATTGTGATAGTGATTGTGATGGTGGAAGAGGGTGGTAGTGATGGTGATAGAGATAACCTCTCCTCCCTCTCCCCTCCTCGCCATCTTCCATACGCCAACAAGAGTCTTCAGTAAAGGTAAAAGTGATGTTAAATGTTCATTTATCCATTTCATTAGGCCTTTGTATTTATTTCTCATTGTTGTCTGTTTGTAAAACTATAGTTATTCTCTATAAAATGTATTTTATGTTATTACAGTGGACCCTCGACCAACGGCTTTAATCCGTTCCAGAGAGCTAGCCTTTAGTTGAATTAGCCATTAGTCAAATTAATTTTCCCCATAAGAAATAATGGAAATCCAATTAATCCGTTCCAGACAGCCAAAAGTATTAAAAAAAAAAAAATTCCACATGAAGTATACATTTCCCTACACAGAAAACAATGAGACATGCCCAGTACATACATAAATACTAAAATGACACTTACCTTTGTTGAAGAGTATTGTTGAGCAATGAGACACTGTTTTTCTTGAACACTCTGGGATTTTCAGTGATACATGAGTAAAGACTTCACTTTGCTATCCCCACTAGCATTACAATAAAACATGAGAGTTAGCCTGTGTTTCATAGGCTTGTGTCCTGGGAGTGCCTTTTCCTCCTGAGTAATGAGTAATGTAGGTCCTCTTTGGCATTTTCTTCCAGAACAGGCTTGTTTCGTCACAAATAAACACTTATTGGGTTGGAATTTTTCAGCTTCACCATGCCTTATCACACTGTGTATGCCACTACAATTCTTAAATCTCTCAAACCAACCTTTGCTGGCCTTAAATTCACCAATATGAGCACTAGTTCCAGGCATTTTTTCCTGTTCACCTGGGTGTTAGTGGACTGGTGTGGGTCGCATCCTGGGGGACAAGATTAAGGACCCCAATGGAAATACATTAGGCAGTCCTTGATGACTCACTGACTTTCTTGGGTTATCCTGGGTGGCTAACCCTCTGGGGTTAATTGTTTCTCGGTAATTGTTTCTCGTTAAGCCACACCAACAACAGTCTCTCCACATCTTCGAAAAGTACAGCTGACGGTGGTGCAGCAACAGCTGACAGTGGTGCAGCAGCAGCTGACCATGGTAAGATAATATTTCTCACCCTTTTTACCACAGGGTTGGCACTAGAAGTTTTCTTTGGGCCCGTGGT
This sequence comes from Cherax quadricarinatus, assembly GCF_026875155.1. NCBI lineage: Eukaryota > Metazoa > Arthropoda > Malacostraca > Decapoda > Parastacidae > Cherax > Cherax quadricarinatus. The sequence goes on from NC_069416.1 coordinate 56,613,220, forward strand.
GGCTTATTTAGCAGTTACAAGCACTATAAACAATGGAATAATACAAAATGTATCAAATATATGCATGAAACCAGCCACCCTGGCTTATAAACAATGATATCAGGGCAGCTGAGGCACTCAGGCTGGACGGACAGGTTCGGGACGAATCATGTTGGGCTTGTTTTTTATCGTTAGGCAGGCCAAAAATTTTATGCTCAAATGCTTCGTTAGGCGGATTTAACGTTATGCGATGCGTTCGTTAGCCGAGGGTCCACTGTATACCTAACCAAACAGTATGGATGAATGAGTTAATGGAGTGGTTCAAACATAATTTTATTCCCATCAGTCAAGATGTACCTTTCATTCAAGGTTCTTACTCATGATAATTCTTGTAGTCATCCTCAACTCTTGCAGAATGTGGACTTAAATGGAAGGTAGTGTTTTTACCACTAATCTGACATTGCTGATACATCCACTGGCTCCATCAGCCTACGAACCACAGCCATCCACCTCAGTCCAACATCCACTGCCATCCACTTCAGCACACCAACTACAGTCATCCACCTTGGTCCAGTAGGGCCACAGCTACTCTACTAACATCAATGTCAACGTTCATCAGTAACCAAAATTTAAAGGACATTAAGAAATTTTTTATACACAATTTTTAGATACATGTACTCTTGTTTGAATGTCTACATCAGAATTTAAGTTAATAATAATTGTTTTAGGTAATTTGTTTAGAAATTTTGTTCGGTCACAGTATTTGACTTTATTGGGCTGTCCTAAGTTGTATATACATAATGTTCTTTTAATTTGCTCATACCATTTGTATGTCCTCAAGACATTTCAAGAATAACATACAACAATGTCAACAATGCAAAGCATCCAAAAAAATATTTTTGACAAAATAAGAAATTAAAAAAAAATGGAACTGTTGAGAGGTGTCAGGAATGCAACCCTATTTTTCCCATGTGTTATTTACACCATGAGTCATGATTTCATAAATAATGCCAACTGCAAGAACCTAAACCATGTGAATTATGAAAGTTCAATGTACAGGTGTCCTTCTCTATGCAGCAGATGAGTTCCTGGCTGATGGTTCATACAGTGAATCCATCATAAATGTAAAAGATAGGGATTTGTTTTGAGGCTTTGCAAATTCCACATCTTTTATTTCTCCACTAGTTTTATACTAAATGAATTAATAATTTATTAATGTTCATTTCATACATGCATAAAGAGCTCACATTTTTTTTGTAAAGATTGAGTAAGAACTGTAGATTTATTAATTTAATTACTGAAGTCTCACTAATAATTAAATCATTAAAAAACAAGGCAGGAGACCTAAATTTCTTGCCACCAATCATGTATAAAAAAGCAGCTCATGTGCTGTCCCCCATTATTGCAACACTAACAAATCTGATGAATCTTCAACATTCCTATCCATACTCAAGACAGGAAGGGTCACCCCAATCCTCAAAGGAGGCAATCCTACAGAACTAAATAACTACAGACCAATATCTAACTTGCCTTTGCTCTCTAAAATCTTTGAAAAATAATATATAAACATATCTGCTCCTACCTCCTATCCCATAACATACTGAACCCCTGCCAGTTTGGGTTTAGGCCGAAAAAAAAGCACAAATGATGCAATTATTCAGATGCTCGAATTACTATATACAGCAATTGAATAAAATGAATAGCCTCTGGGGCTCTTCATAGACCGATGGAAAGCATTTGATACAGTAGACCACAATATCTTTCATCTAAAACTACAGCATTACGGGGTCAGAAGACACTCTCTCAATTACCTAAAATCTTATTTTAGTGGTAAAGATAAAGGCTTATTTCTTTGTAAAGGTTACAATGTGTAATTACAATTTTGGTTTGCTAAGTACAAAGAAAGCCATTATCATGCCAGGGCATTTCAGGCAGACTAATCCTAATACATAGTAACTACTTAAAACTAAACATAATAGTATGTAGTAGCTGCTTGAAATGAGAAATGATAGTCATGGTTAACTGTACATGTACTACAATTTTATTTAATCTTAATACTAATGCGAGGTAGTCAAGGTGGAGGTTTTAAGAATAATAATCCTGAAGTTGCACATAAAAACAGTATTACAAATAATGGTTCAGGCAGTAAGATTTCATGGACTGGCAGAAGTTTAAAAGTCTAGAGGTCACATAATATAACTAATTAGCATTTGTTTTGGTTGATTTGGTTTGTATACACAAATGGCATGACCTCCAATACTCAGCCTGTAGTAGTTGGAGTGCTACAGGGAAATGTCCTAGGTCCTCTACTCTTTCTAATTTACATCAATGACCTCCCAAATGCATTGTGACTCCTTAAACCAGTTCTGTTTGCAGATGACACTACTTACATCTTCTCCCACCCAAACCCGGCTATACCTAGTAACACAGTAAACAGCGAGCTACATAAAATATCAAACTGGATGACAACCAACAAACTTACTCTCAATATAGAAAAAACCTGCTTCATGCTATTTGGAAACAGAGCATTAAATATCCAGCTAAACATATCGATAAGTGGTTCACCCATTATAAGATACACTGAGGGCAAATTTCTAGGTCTCTACCTTGACTGTAATCTTTTCAGGCCCATATCCAGCATATGACTAAGAAAGTTTCCAAAACAGTAGGTATCCTTTCCAAGATACAATACTATGTACCCCAAAGGGCACTCCTTACTTTATATCACTGTAATATACCCTTACCTCACCTATGGTATTTGTGCTTGGGTATCTACCACAGCCAATCACCTTCAACCTTTAATAACCCAGCAAAAAGCGGTGGTGTGGATGATCACAAACTCCAGCGCCAGACAACACACCTTGCCACTCTTCAAAAGCTTGAACTTATTTAATATACAAAATATACACACTTATTACTGTGCCTTCTATATATACAGAACATTAAGCTCCAATATCAACCCTCCACTCAGACTTCTCCTAGACAGTTTCAACAGAACACACAGGCATAATACAAGGCACGAATCACTTTTTGACATCCCTCATGTCTATCTCACACTATGCACAAATGCAATGCACATAAAGGGCCTGAAGATCTGGAACTCTCTGCCTGAAACAGCAAGAGGTACCCTGCCCACAGATCAGTTTAGGACTATGCTCAAAAATCATCTCATCTCTCAATACCAATCATACCCACACTGTGCTAAACTCTAACCAAATTTAAAGCAATTCTCCCAAATATTTTATTATCCCTTAACTATTAAGCCATTATTACAAACTTAAAAATGTATGCATCATTAATTGTACTACCTCATATTAATAATAAACAAACTTAATTACAAGCTTAAAATGTATGTATCATAAATTGTACTACCTCATATTAATAATAGAGTAAAATATTGAATATTTGTATTCTACCACTCTTTATCTGTCTAGACTTAAGTAGTCTATATGTATTAGGTTAAGTCTGTCCAAAATGCCTCGGCATGATAGTGGCTTTCTTTGTACCAACAAATTATGAAATTTAAACACACATTGTAACCTTAACAAAGAAATAAAATTTTATTTTATATTTTATTTATTTTATAGGTGCTTCTTGACTTATGATGGGGTTACGTTCCGATGAACCCATAGTAGGTTGATAATATCATAAGTCGAATATGATAAATAAGTAGATAACTACTGTCACTGAATAAGTAAATAAATAACTAAATACAGTACCAGCATTGATAAGTATGTAATTATATGAATACAAGTTTTGTCCCATCAATAAATGTACAGTGCTAAATTTTTTTTTTTTTACGGTATCATCTCACTCGTAAAGTTGAAATATTGTAAGTTGAACCATCATAAAGTGAGGAGTATCTGTATATCATTATGTAAGTGGTTGGCTGGCAGGAGAAGAGAGGTAGGTGGTTGGCGAGGGATGGTAAGAAGAGAGGTAGGTGGTTGGCGAGGGATGGTAGTGGGTGGGAAGCCAGTGAGCTGTGGAGGGAAACCCCAGTCTGGCTGAGTGGGGTGGTTAAAGGAATAGGGTGACTGGGTGTAAAGGAGGGAGGCCCCAGGATGAGACTGTTGACAGTGTCCCTTACTGCCTCTCTTATTCACTCCATCTTTGCTTCTCTGATTCTCTTACTATCTCCCTCCCTTTCCTTCTGCCTCCCTCACTATAATTCCTCACTCCCTCACTGTTTCCCTGTATCCTCTATCTCCCTGCCTCCCTCACTGTCTCCCTGCATCCCTCGCTATCTCCCTTCTTCCCTCACTGTTTCACCTTCCCTTTGTGCCTCCCTTGCTGATTCATTGCCTCACTGTCTCCCTGCCTGTCTCACTAATTCACTGCCTTGCTCAGTGCCTCACTGTCTCCTGCCTTCCTCACAAATTTGCTGCCCCCCTCACTGATTCACTGCTTCACTTGCTACCTCACTACCTCCCTCACTGTCTCTGCCTCCTTTATTGTTGTTGTGTTAGTATGAGCAGGGGAGGACAGGGCTCACATGTCCTTGTGTTTAGCCCGTTAACTGACCAAACGTAGATCTATGTTCACTCGCCCTATGCTCTGAATATTTTGAAAAAAAAAAAAGTTGTTTTCTTTTTTTAAATTACAGAGGGAAATTTTGTGTGTGTAATATGACCCAAAAAAAATTTAGGACCAGTACTTAATAAGATATAAGACAACGAAGTTGGCACTGGATACCTACCTGACAGCAACATGGAGTCCTGCCGCTTGCAGAAGTGTTGCCGATATACATTTTTTCTCGTTTTTATATTACTGTTTTGTATAATTTTTATGTTCTGATAATTACAATTTATAGTAGTTCTTGTGATTCATAGCCAGTTTTTGTTCCGACACTAATATTAGGTACAGAAATTGTACTCAAATAGTCACAAACACACTGACAGGTCAACATTTACAGTTGCCTTGGTCATTTACTATTGGTTAGGAATATATACAAAGTATAGTATTTATAGGTCCCAGCAATGTTTTAGACATGCTGGAGTGTATATGAAACTAACAGAAGCATGGTGTTAAGACAAGTGTCACTAAACTGCTGACAGGGTAAGCAGTAGAGTGACACTTGATGATTGTGCACTGCTGCATGGAACCTTGGCTTTATTTGTTTTCACTGTTACACTATGTCTGCTTATCTGTCTTTCTATCTGCCTGTGTCTCTTTGTCTTTCTGTCTGCCTCTGTGTGTGTGTGTGTGTGTGTGTGTGTGTGTGTGTGTGTGTGTGTGTGTGTGTGTGTGTGTACGTACTCACCTAATTGTGGTTGCAGGGGTCGAGACTCAGCTCCTGGCCCCACCTCTTCACTGATCGCTACTAGGTCCTCTCCCTCTCTGCTTCCTGAGCTTTGTCATACCTCTTCTTAACACTATGTATGGTTCCTGCCTCTACTACTTCACTTGCTAGGCTATTCCACTTCGTGACGACTCTATGACTGAAGAAATACTTCCTAACATCCCTGTGATTCATCTGAGTCTTCAGCTTCCAATTGTGACCCCTTGTTTCTGTGTCCCCTCTCTGGAACATCCTGTCTCTGTCCACCTTGTCTATTCCCCGCAGTATCTTGTATGTCGTTATCATGTCTCCCCTGACCCTTCTGTCCTCTAGTGTCGTCAGTCTGATTTCCCTCAACCTTTCCTCGTACGACATTCCCCTGAGCTCTGGAACTAGCCTTGTTGCAAACCTTTGTACTTTCTCTAACTTCTTGATGTGTTTGACCAGGTGTGGGTTCCAGACTGGCGCTGCATACTCCAGTATGGGCCTAACATACACAGTGTACAGTGTCTTGAACGATTCCTTATTAAGGTATCGGAATGCTATTCTCAGGTTTGCCAGGCGCCCGTATGCTGCAGCAGTTATTTGGTTGATGTGTGCCTCCGGTGACGTGCTCGGTGTTATGGTCACCCCAAGATCTTTCTCCCTGAGTGAGGTCTGTAGTCTTTGTCCACCTAGCCTATACTCTGTCTGCGGTCTTCTTTGCCTCTCCCCAATCTTCATGACTTTGCATTTGGCAGGGTTGAATTCGAGAAGCCAGTTTCTGGACCACGTGTCCAGCCTGTCCAGGTCTTGTTGCAGTCCTGTATGTGTGTGTGTGTGTGTGTGTGTGTATGTGTTTGTGTTTGTTTCTACCTGCCTTTGCATATCTGTCTGTCTGCCTGTGTGTTTCTGTCTTTCTGTCGGCCTGTGTGTCCCTGTCTTTGTCTGCCTGTGTGTCTGTCATTCTGTCTGCTTGTCTCAGAGTTGCTCATGGACCAACAGGTATTTCACACGATGCAGAGTCCACATCTGATTCCTGAACAATTGAAAATGCGTATTACTTGCCAGTTATGCTTATTATGCATTGTATATTATCTACAAGCACAGTACACATATAGCACTTTGTCTGGATTTTTTTGGGTATCCTAGGTAATTTACACTATACACGTATACGTATAATTGTATTTACGTATGTGTACTTTTGAGATAGAGACAAATAGACAGAGACAGAGAAAGAGATAGATAGAAATAGATACAGACAGACAGACAGAGATAGAGACAGCCAGTCAGCCAGCTGGCCAGCCAGCCAGCCGACCAGCTGGCCGACCAGCAGGCCAGCCAGCCTTCCGAACACGTATTACACGTTCCAGAACTGTTTCTTTTTACTAAGGGCATAGATTATAGGACATTCTGGCAGGATGACACTACCTGTGGTACCAAAATTGAAAGGGTATTGCACATGGGTTATTATCAAGGTTTTTGATATTTCTGTGATCACTTGTGGCCACATCCACCTCAAAGCCACTAAACTTGGGGTCAAAATCACTTTCCACTTAAAAGGGGAGGGATAATATGATATGACATCAGTGAATCCTTGGTGTTTGCCACGCTGTTTCCTCTAGCTGGTGCTCCCACAAGGTACTAAGTGGTCCCAGATTTTTTTAATACTGCACACACCGAGTGTTAAGATCCATTCTATACTGATGAGGCATCTCAGGCCAATCGTGCCAAATTTGGAGGCAGGAAAAATAAAATGTTGATGTACATAGATCTATGTTTGGACAGTTAAGGGGTTAGTGTGTGAGGTGCAGCACAAAAAATATTTTATCACCATACCACACGCTTGCCACTACTTTTAACACATTACAGATGCTCACTTGATTTACCAACCAAAATCTGTTTTCCTTTTAGTATTAAAGTCTTTCTTATGATTGTAATATAAATCAGTTTCTATTATTAATTTTTTATTAACACACTGGCCGATTTCTACCAAAATCTTATTAAAGATCTAATGATCTTTAATAAGATTTGGGTAGAAAATCGAAAGGTGCAGTGATCATATATGAGTGAAAACTTGTGACCACCCACACCAGTCACAAAAGAGCAAATTTTTGCTGCACATAGAGAATTCCTGGTAGGAATAGGGCCACCACATGTAAATAAATTCACACATAGTAAATCCATGTAAAGTGAGGGGAGGGGAAACCTGTACTTGAGGGCTTGGTCCCAAATCTGCACACTGCCATAACAACATACTGGAGTGAGAGACATGGGAGGAAGTGTAAAATAAACCCAGTGAGGAACAGGGGTGTGGTGGGGACAATAAGGAAAAACTGTATCAACATCTGGGGCCCCAGACTTTTCAACATCTTACCAGAAGATATCAGAAACACTGCTGGAACAAGAGGAAACTGGGCAAGTATCTTCACCAGGTGCCAGATCAACCATGCTGTAATGGGTATGTGGGGCAGCAGGCCTCCAGCAGCAACAGCCTGGTTGACCAAGCAAGCACCAGATGAGCCTGGCCCATGGCTGGGCTCAGAGTAGATAAACTCTTGAAACTCTTCAAAGGTATATCAAAGGTACATGACAGTCTTTAAACTGATGTCCATATGCCTTAGAATTTTTTCAATTAAATTAGCAAATAGGGATCCACACACACCAAAAATAATTCAGACCTGCTTCCAGTCACAATACATATACGTACAGTGGAAAGTCGGTACTCGAACAGCTCCCTACTTGAATAATTCAGTATTCAAACGCTTTGTTCGGTAAAAAAATCGCTCTGTAGTCAACCATTTGCTTGGCACTTGACCAAACAAACACAACCTGCCAGAACTTTGCTGTAAACTATTTCATGTTTCTTCGCATTTTTTGTTTATTTATATTTGTATAAATAAGTCACCATGGGGCCTATGAAGATTAGTAACAACAGCCAACCAAAAAGAAAACTGGTTGGGAATAAATTTGTTCAGTACTCGAACAGATTGGCATTCAAATAGCCTTCTGGAACGAATTAAGTTCGAGTGCCGAGGTTCCACCGTACGTATGTTGAAAGATTGAAGTGGACCAAAAGAGGTGTTTTCAAATTATCACTTACAACATACTTTTTACAAAATTATCTTCATACATTGTATGATATTAGTAAGTGAAGTGACAATTTAAGCCTTTAGAGTAGGGTACATATTGTAATGTCAAGTGACAATCACAAACCATTGCTGCCCCTCTTTCCCAAAGCTTGATCATCTTTACATAGTGTCTAATTTTAAGGATGGAAATTACTTAGATTTAATTGAGCTCTCAAGCATGGTGCATGTATGAAGAACCAACAGTGTGGCAGATGTTGCAAACGTATGGAATATGTGGCAGATTACTTAAAGCAGTTAAGAGTTTTATGAGGATAATTAGGTTCAAATTAGGTATGTAGGAGAGAAGATTATTTTCCAGTAAATATAGGCCTTTGACAGGAATGTGTGATGTCACCATAGCTGTTCAACATATTTATAGATGGGGTTGTAAAAAAAGTGAATGCTAGGGTGTTGTGAAAAGGTGTGGGATTAAAAAATAAAGAATCTAATACAGAGTGGGAGTTGTCACAGTTACTTTTTGCTGATGACATTATGCTTTTGGGAGATTCTTAAAAGAAGTTGCAAAAGTTGGTGGATGAATTTGGGAGGGTATGTAAAAGAATGAAATTAAAAGTGAACATTGGAGAGCAAAGTGATGAGAGTAACAAAAAATTTAGGCAATGAAAAATTTATTATCAGACTGGAAGGAAAGAGTATAAGATAAGATAAGATAAGATTTCGTTCGGATTTTTAACCCCGGAGGGTTAGCCACCCAGGATAACCCAAGAAAGTCAGTGCGTCATCGAGGACTGTCTAACTTATTTCCATTGGGGTCCTTAATCTTGTCCCCCAGGATGCGACCCACACCAGTCGACTAACACCCAGGTACCTATTTGCTGCTAGGTGAACAGGACAACAGGTGTAAGGAAACGTGTCGAAATGTTTCCACCCGCCGGGAATCGAACCCGGGCCCTCCGTGTATGAAGCGGGAGCTTTAGCCACCATTTGGGAGTGAACTTGTCGGTGGATGGGTCTATGAAAGATGAGGTGAACCATAGAATTGATAAGGGGGAAAAAGGAGGGTGGTGCATTGAGGCATCTGTGGAGACAGAACATCCATGGAAGCCAATAGGAAAATGTTGATAAGTATAGTGGTATCAACACTTATAGATGTAAAGCATGGGTTTTGAACATTGCAATGAGGAGGTAGCTGGAGGCAGGAGAGATGTCATGTCTGAGGGCAATGTGTGGTGTGAGTATCATGTAGAGAATTTGTAGTTTGGAGATTAGGAGGTGCAGAGTTACTAAAAGTATTATCTTTATAGCTGAGGAGGGATTGTTGAGGTTTTGGACATTTAGTGAGGATGGAGCAAAATAGGATGAGGGGTAAGGGTTATCCTAGGAAAGGTTGGAGGGAAGGGGCAAAGGAGGTTTTGTGTGTGAGGGGCTTGGACACCTAACAGGCATGTGTGAGAGTGTTAGATAGGAATGAGTGGAGGCAAGTGGTTTCTGTGATTTGACATGCTGTTAGTTTGTGAACAATATTTTTGAAAGGACTCAGGGAAACCAATTAGCTGGACTTAAGAGTGCTAGAGGTGGGAAGTACAGTGCCTGCAGTTTGAAGGAGGGGTGGGGATATTGCAGCTTGGAGGGGTGTCTGAGCTATAGTGTTAACATGCCTTTGGCAAAATGGTAATGGAGTTAGTGATGGTGAAAGTGTTTTCTTCTCTGCTGGATCACCTTACCTCAGTGGGAGAAGCTAGTGTGTTAAAAAAAATTAAGAAGAAATTCTTACAGTATTTTAGTCCATCCTGGACCATTATCAATTTGTCATAAAATTTGTCTTCAATTTGTGGATTAGTTACATATTGTTCCAGTCATTTATTCTTCATCACTTTGCTTTTTATTTCTTTAATGCATTATGGAACAGTAACTGCACTGTACAGTAATAATTTTATGAACAAAAATTATTCAGATTTTAAATACAGTGGACCCCCGCTTAACGATCACTTCCCAATGCGACCAATTATGTAAGTGTATTTATGTAAGTGCGTTTGTACGTGTATGCTTGGGGGTCTGAAATGGACTAATCTACTTCACAATATTCCTTATGGGAACAAATTCGGTCAGTACTGGCACCTGAACATACTTCTGGAATGAAAAAATATCGTTAACCGGGGGTCCACTGTATTTGCAGTAAGCTTTGGTTAATCAGGTAGAACTGTAGTTAATAGGATTTATTTCTGAAGCATCAAAAGGTGAGGTTCTCTGTGCACAAGTGAAGTCCACTCATGTATTATGACATGATACTATACTTGTTAAACCTAATTACAGAATACTCATGTATGCCTGTTTTCTATTGAACTTCACATTTTTTGTTTAATATACTGAAGGTAAACAAAAAGGTTTTTGTTAATAACAAAAAGAATTAGTAGAGTTTAAGATTAGGTAGAACTCTCATCTTGAAACAGATTTCTTGATTACAGTACTTTAATTATATGTACATACTTTGTAAAATAAAGATTTATATATTTATGTTTTGTGCTCCAAGATTCAGTAAACATTTGATTTTAAAGTTACAGAATTTAATTCTTTGGTAAGGACTGGATAAAACACCAGAATTTTCTTTTTGTTCCTGTTTAGTTCAAGATTATAAAAGTTTAATGGTCAAGGTGTTTTCTTTAAAGACAAATTCAGTAGTGCAGTTTTACTCAGGTGCCAAACAAATGTTTTGTAAAATATGGATTGTACTTCCTTAGGGCAATTAAAGAACTGTGAATTTAATTTTAATTTTTTTTTTTTGTATGTGCTGAAGAATGGTGCCCTGTCATAAAAACTGGTTACTTCCTATATTTCATTTTAAGTAATCAAGAGTTTTTGTTTAGGTGCCATTCCTATTTTCTGTAATATTAAGAAAATCTAAACTCATAGTGAGGACCTTTTTTTCTTTTGTTAGAATGTTTAACTTTCATTCCAGATTCAAGAAAACAAGTACCTGTTTACACTGATAGCTTGGTATACATGGGTGTTTTGAATGCTTGAGAGATCCTAGGACAACTACTACAGCCAGTATTTTCAAATTAGAGTACTCTGTATAATAATAATATCTTTATTTACTACAGAGTATTTTAAAAACCCTGATAAATAATCTTTTAAAAGGGGTTTTTTTATCAGTTTTCGGAAAATTTTATCATTTTGCCCCGAGCGACCCCCCCCAGTCATCCCCAGGCCCCCTTTTTAAACAATAAAACAAAAACATTTTTATGGGGAAAACCCGCAAAATTTTCCCCTTAGGGGGAAAGTTCAAATCCCCAAGGGGTTTTTTTTGTTTTGACCTAATTTGTTTGACCCCCAAAAAATTTCAAAAAAAAAATTTTTTAAAAAAAAATTTTTTTTTTAAAAAAAACAATAATAGAAAAAATTTAAAATGAAAAATTTTTAATGAAAATTTTAAATTTAAATACTTTACTTCCGGATGAGATTTTTATTAGTAGTCCCGGGGGCTACATCTCAGGTGTATCTTACTGGCTACAACACTGAACCCTACAGAAAATTTTATTACCATTGACACACCATGTTCATTGTTTTTTAATTGTTTCTAACAACTACCTTGGATCCATCAAAAAAAGGGAGAATTTAATGAAAAATTCATGCCAAGAATTGTAAACGAGTTTACTTAAAGGGTGGTTCGGGGCCAAACGCAATTCATACAGTTTTCTCTATGCTGGCCAGAGCGTGGTTTACCCTAGCTTCTTGATGTTTTTGTTGAACTGTTTCTTATTAATTTTTTAAGAAAAATCATAGCGGATTAATAAAAAAAGTCTATATTAACAAAAAAAGACATTTAATGGCCCAAAAATGATTATTTTTTAGTACTATTAAATATTACTATGGCATTAAGATTAGAGGGACACTCTGAGTGAACGAGTAACAAAGGCATGTTTATATGCTATGTAACATGTTTCTTACATAATTTTGAAGAAAATATCATAGATGGATTAATGAAAATGACTATATTAACCCTTTCAGGTCCAGAGGCCAAATTTCAAAGTGTGCACCAGTGTCCAAGAATTTTCAAAAATAATTTTCTTATTTTTCTTATGAAATGGTAGAGAATCTTTTTCTGAAGGTAATAAAACAAAAAGTACAAAATTTGATGGAAAATTGATGAAATTATGCTCGTGAATTTTGATGTGTCAGCAATATTTACACATCGGCGATTTTGCCGACTGACTCCCATTTTAGGCCAATTACATTATTCCAGTCGACCAAATTCTTAGCTATTTCACTAGTATTACTTCTATTCTATCGATTGAGCACAAGAAATCACCAAGTCAACTGTTTCAACTACAAAATAAAGTGATCGGAAATTGGTAATTTGGCTAATTTAATGCAAAGTTCAAAATATTCCAATTTCAAAATAGGATCCAGAATAAACAATGCAGGCATTCCTGGCACTAAACTAACATCTCCTCTGTTCATTATTTACGTTTTCAGGCTTTACAAATGAATTCCATTTTGATTTTTGATCCACATAATGAATTTTTATTCAAACCAAAAATAGAAGATTTTCTGTTGTGCAATATTGTAATAATTGTATAAATAGTATCACCACATTTGTGAACGTATATTAGATCCACCAGTTGGCATGTATTAGATGTGTGAGGTCATTTGTTTACTCTTGAACATCAGCAAAAATTTAACATTTCTGCTACTTTGAGCTCAGTTTCAACCCATTTCCAGTACTAAAACCAATAAAAATCATCATTATTTCTATAATATATTTTCCATTCTATCAAATGAGACCAAGAAATCGCAAATACAACTATAAAAAACATACGAAAAAACACTGCAAAGTCGCTGTTTTAATCGAAAATTACAGTCTCAGTTTTTTCTCTCATTATGCAGTGTGTGCTGTAGGATTTGTTTTATATGGTGCACACATACCACATAGATGTATTCTCTCATATCTAGGCCCAAATTTACCACTCACAGCTTATCAGAGTGAGCTGAGCTCATGGCATAGATCTACGGTTTGGACCCTCAACGTAAAGCCGTAGATCTACGGTTTGGACCCTCAACATAAAGCCATAGCTCTACGGCACAGACCCTGAAAGGGTTAATGTAAAATAAGACATTTAATATGCCCAAGAGTGAGTCACGAATGTATGACTGGCCCAAGCAGACATGTCTGGTACCAACAATTTCCGAGGGGAAGTTTGAAACCTGGGGGGAAATTTTGCCACGAAAAAGTGCTCGAAATCTGAATTGTACAATTTCCGCACCGGCTGAAAACTGGGGGTCTACTGTAGAGGAAATGTTTGATTTTTGCCATTGTTCAAGAGTAAACAAATCACGTTATGCATCCAACACACATAAATTGGTGGGTCTAATATGCGTTTACAGATCCGCTGATATTATTTATACAATTATTACAATATTGCATAACAATAAATAAAAAAAATGGGATTTGTGTGTAAAGCCTGGGAATGCAACTGATGAGCAGAGGAAATGTTATTTTAGTGCCAGGAATGCCTGCATTGTTTATTCTAAACCCTATTTTGAATTTGTTTGAAATTAGCCAAATCACCAATTTCTGATCACTCTATTGGGTAGTTGAAATAGTTGATTGGCAATTTCTTGTGCTCAATCGATAAAACAAAAGAAGTAGATAATAATTTGGTCAACTGGAGCAATGCCGACTCAAAGTGGGCAAAATTGCCGACGTGTAATGAAGTTTGCTGCATAAGCATAATTTCATCAATTTTCACACTTTTTGTTTTATTACCTTCAGAAAAAGATTCTCTACCATTTCATAAGAAAAAATAACTTTTTTTTTTTTTAAATTCTTGGACATTGTGGACAAGTTTCAGATCGGGGGTCTGGACAGTGAAAGGGTTAAAAGCAGTGGTGTGATTTGAAAAAAATCTGTAGTAGTAGAGAATCTTTTTCCGAAAATAATGATATCATAATTGCAAAATTTCATAGAAAACTTATGGAATTATACAGGTGCAAAGTTGGCTGTCTAGGAGAAATTTATGCAGTGGCAATTTCATTCATTTTGGGTCCTGTTTAAGCAAATTCCTATACAGTCTCCTCACTTAATGACGTACTCGTTTAATGACCGCTTGGACTTACGACCAGCTTTCTGACCAGTATGCATATCTAAGTAATGTATATTAGAGCTAATTTCCTCTATTCTGTTTATTACAACATACAGCACACTACTGTATAAACATTTAACCTTTTGACTGTCGCAACCCCAAATCCTGAGATGTCTGTCTCCTGGTGTTGCAAAATATTTGAAAAAAAGAAACAATTATTTTTTTCTAATGAAATGACAGAGAATCTTTTCCCAATGGTAATGACACCAAAGGTATGAAATTTGATGGAAAGCTTACGGAATTACGGTCTCACGAAGTTAGCGACCTCGGCGATATTTACAAATTGGTGATTTTGCCCACTTTGAGCCCTATTTTTGGCTAATTCCTTTGTTCCAGTCGACCAAACTCATAGCTATTTCTTTAGAACTCTATTTGTTCTATCGATTGAGTACAAGAAACTGCCCATTTACCGATTTCAACTACCCAATAAAGTGGTCAGAATTTGGCAATTTGGCCAATTTCACACAAATTAAAAATTATGCCAATTTCAAAATAGGGTCCAGAATGAACAAAGCAGACATTCCTGACTCTAAAATAACATTTTCTTTGTTCATCAGTCATGTCTCTGGGCCCCTCTGATATGACTCTTGCTTTCTATTTTGAATTTTTATTCAAATAAAAAATAGAAGATTTACTGTTTGTAATAATTGTATAAATATTGTCAACCCATTTATAACTGCATATTAGAATGGCCAGTTGGACATTTATTGGACAATGACGTCATTTGTTTACTCTTGAACATCTGCAAAAATCAAACATTTCCCCTACTGTGAGCTCCATTTCAAGGTCTTTTTCATAGTAAAACCAATCGATATCATCTCTATTTCTGTAATATGTTTTTCATTCTATCAAATGAGACCAAGAAAACGAGAATACTGTACAATCATAAATACTATACAAAAATATACCTCAAGTTCGGCATTTTAATCCAAAAACATTGTCTTTTTTTTTTCTCATGCACTGCGTGCTGCAGGATTTTTTTATACAGTGCACACTGACCACACAGACCCATTCTCTTTCTCCTGCTTGATTTGAAGCCGCTAGAATTTTTGAGTGTATATACATCAAACACATTGGCTCGTAAGAATTATATATACGACTGAAACGGTCAAAGGGTTAAAAATGTACTAAAAATGCTATAAATGGTGCAAAGGTGACATTAACCTTTTGAATGTTTCGGTCGTATATACGTAGTACATATACGTCTTACGAGCCACTGTATTTGACGTATATATACTCGCAGCTTCAAATCAAGCAGGAGAAAGCTGGTAGGCCCACATGTGAGAGAATGGGTCTGTGTGGTCAGTGTGCACCATATAAAAAAAATCCTGCAGCACGCAGTGCATAATGAGAAAAAAACTGACAGTTATTTTTAATTAAAATGCCGACTTTGTGGTCTACTTTCGTATAGTATTTATGGTTGTATTCTTGTTTTCTTGGTCTCATTTGATACAATGGAAAACGCATTATAGAATTAGAGGTGATTTTGCTTGGTTTTACTATGAAAAGAACCTTGAAATGGAGCTCAAAGTAGGAGAAATGTTTGATTTTTGCCGATATTCAAAAGTAAACAAATGATGTAATTTTCCAATGAATGTCCAAGTAGCCTTTCTAATATGCAGTCATGAATGGGGTGACATTATTTATACAATTATTACAATATTGCAGTAGTCTACATAACAGTAAATCTTCTATTTTTTGTTTGAATAAAAATTCAAAATAGAAAGCAAGAGTAATATCAGAGGGGCCTGAAGACATGACTGATTAACAAAGAAAATGTTATTTTAGAGCCAGGAATGTCTGCATTGTTCATTCTGGTCCCTATTTTGAAATTGTCATATTTTTTAATTTTTGTGAAATTGGCCAAATTGCAAGTTTTTGACCACGTTATTGGGTAGTTGAAATTGGTAAATGGGCAGTTTCTTGTGCTCAATCAATAGAAAAAATGGAGTTCTAAAGAAACAGTTATGAGTTTGGTCGACTGGAACAATGGAATTAGCCGAAAATAGGCCTCAAAGTGAGTGAAATCGCCAATTCGTAAATATCGCCGGGGTTGCTAACTTCGCGAGAGCATAATTCTGTCAGTTTTCCATCAAATTTCGTTCTTTTTGTGTAATTACAATCAGGAAAAGATTCTCTATCATTTCTTAAGATTTTTTTTTTTTTTTTTTTTTTTTTTCGACACCAGGAGACACCTCAGGATTTGGGGTTGCGACAGTTAGGGGGTTAAAACAATATCTAAGGACGGTTGACACAAACCCACTACAGTGTAGTATGCTCCTCACTTAATGATCAGTTTGTTTGCCAACACACTCTTAGGAACGGAACTCCGTTGTTAAGTGAGGACTGTATTCAATTTGACCCAATTCTTAGGTATTTTGCCTTCTGTTTTATTGATGAAGTAAAAGAAACCAACCATTCATCTATCAGAACTGCACCATAATGTAGACAAGTTAATTGGCCAATTTACACAAAATTAAAAAGAATTCTAATTTAAAAATTATCCCAAATAAACAATATAGGCATTCCAGCCACTAAAGCAACATTTCCTATGTTCACTAATCACATCCCTGGGTCTCCCTTATATAACACTTGCCCTCCATTTTGAATCCATCATCACATAAAAAATCAGAATTTTACCCTATTTCTTGGATATTAAAATAGTATAACTAAAAATGATTGATAATGATTTAGGCCATCCCAATAATTGAAGCATACCTAGTAAAAATCCATAATGTTTTATATGGTAGTCTCTACCATACCCTAGGAAAATCACTAGACATCAGATATTTCTGCCATATTGAGACCTATTTCAAGCTACAGTGGAACCCTGGTTTTCGTCCAGTCTGGTTATCATACAATTCAATTTTTGACCACTTTTTTCGGCAAAATTTTCCTCGTTTTCGTACGTCCACTCGGAAATTGTCTGTACTAGATGCATCCGCCTGCCCACAGGACGAGGCTGCTCGTACATTTGTGACTTGGTCTGCCTTTAATACTTGCTCAGTGAGCATTACTCTGCACATTCGTCCAAAACAAGACCTTCATCTGGAACAGCAACAGACCTTAGCTGAGGAAATTGCTTCAGAGGAAGAGGAAGAGAGAGGGAAGAAAGTGCCTTTTTCAGCAATTAAGGACATTTGTGCAAAGTGCAGTGAGGTGCAAAGTTTTGTGGAGAAATATCACCCTAACAATGCTGTTGCAAGCCACGTCAGCAACATGTTCAACGACAATGCCATGTTCCATTTTAGGCAAATCTTGAAGAGACGCCAGAAACAGGCCTCTCTGGACAGATTTTTGGTGTGACAGGGTCCAGCGACTCTCAAGAAGGTCCTAGTGCCAGTAAAAGACAAAGAAGGGAAGTAACCCTGGATAGGGCTTTGATACCTAAAGTCCTTATGGAGAGGGATTCCCCTTCCCTCTCCCCTTGTCGTTGTCTTCCATACGCCAACAAGTCTTCAATAAAGGTAAAAGTGATGTTAAATGTTCATTTACCCATTTCATTAGTCATTTATATTTATTTCTCATTGTTTTCTGTATGAGAACTATAGTTATTCTTTATAAAATGTATTTTTTGTTAATATTTTTGGGTGTCTGGAACAGATTAATTGGATTTACATTATTTCTTATGGGAAATATTACTTCAGTTTTTGTACAAATAGGTTTTCAGCTGACCTGGAACAGATTAAAGACGAAAACTGGGATTGAACTGTACCTCTGATCTGAAAATGACCAAAATCAGGATTTTTTTTTTTTTTTATACTGTGCACACTCATCACACAGACCCATTCTCAAATGCCTAGGCAAAAATTTACCACTCCCAGTATTTTTGACAGAGTTGTACTTAAAATGTAAGTCTACATGTGCAAATCACAGAACAGGTGGGGCTTAAACACATGGCAATTGAATCCCAAAACTTGTAGGCCAGTGTGCTAACCACTTGATTTGTTTGCAATCATGTTATTATGATTTTGTGATACATGCACAGCAGTGGCATCAGTGGCGTACATCTATGTGGGAGACTGAAAAGGTTAACATCATCTGAATCTTTAACTGCTTTAATGCTTTATCACTTCAGCTTCTTAGTGTTTGGCAAAGTCATTCTATTGTATTTGCAATGTCATTACCTAAATTGAAGTTGTCACCCACAATTCTTTTGTCTATTATATTCTACTTCATAGACTTTTTCTTAAATTAATATTATTATTTTGTTGGGAAACCCAATTCTGTATAAGGGCTGTGTGATTATTATTATTACTATATTATTATTACTATTATTATATTCTTAGGAAGTGTTAAGATAAAGGTCATCCAGCACTTGGGAAATGGGAGGCAATCAGGTGTAAACCCTGAAAGGGGAGGACAGTTCCAAATCCTTGGATGAAAGGCCATCCACACAACATCAAGGCACCTCCTATGAAGGGTGTGACTCCTGTTACTATGCTGTCTATTTATATCTTTTGGTTCATGCACAAGCACTTTACATTTTGTAGGAAAAGTAATTGTGCCTCATATGATGGTAACTAGGTTAAATTTTTTTCTTATCATTGGTACAGTCATAATGTGACAACATACAAAACAAACAAGTGAAAGTGAGATCATGAATAGCAAAGCACATTTATGCTCACAAATGTTTTGAGAGGAAATTTGTAAAGGCTAGTATTCTGGTAGTACGCATTCTTTTGCATGTCATACCAGTTTTTGTATGCTGTATCTAAATTTTATTATGACATGAGTATGTTCAGAGCTAGCTAGTAGTTTTCTCACTAATACTTATGATACATTTCTAAACCTTCAGTAGCTTCTAATGTACAGTGTACTATAAAACTAATATTAAATTTTTTGTCTACATTGAGAAATAGTCATACAAAAAAGAAGCATGCATGTATCTAGGTGTTATGTTTGTTAAAGAAAAATTTATTAGACAGACCCAAATATTTATGTTGTTGACAATGATTTGTAGCACCTTATCTAATTACACTATATAAGAAAAGCATTTACAGAAATATGTGTTTGTCTTTATGTTCTTGTTATTAGATTTGTCTTCCATTATTTGATGTTATTAATGTTTAAAGAGACATGGTATTGATGGCAAATTTTTTAAGGTACTGTTGAATTTTTATATTGTATTCAATCGTCCTAAAAGTTCTTTGTGATAAACAAAATATATAAATTGTTTAGATAATTTTGCAAGTTTATAAATATCTTCAATCTTTACGTTGCCATGATCCAGTGGAAAAAATAATGTTTGTCATGATTATCCTCATGTGTATGTTGAAATAATTTTCTTAAATAAATTGAACAGCATATTTCTTGTATTAATGCAGTTTTATCACACTGGTACAAAATATTGAGCTTTTCATTCCCACAGAGGAATTCTGTAACACTGACTATATTTTTCAGAAGATATTTTATCCCTTTATGCCATAGCACTCCTTCCACATCTACCCTTAAAAGAGGCTAGGCATATAGTGTCAATTACTTCAGTTGCCAAAAGATTTTATTATCTTCAGGGTCATCATCAAACTAAATGTGGTACATATTGGATATTTTCCATGTTAATGTGGCTCACAAATAATCAAGTATTATAATTATCACAATCTGTGACATATTCAGTATAATTTTTTGTATTAATGATAAGTAACTTAAAAACAAGAGCAGATCACATTAACACAGTTGTGGGTTTGAGTGGCTTTTGCTCAGGAAAGGTAAATCTCTTTTTTTTCTTCCTGGGCAAAGAACCCAGGAACTCGTTTGGGTTAAATTGTGGGAATATTTCCCTATTCAGCAAAATTTACTTTGAGAGAGAATGGAAATTAAAGTACAAAAGTATAGTATAGTGTAGTATTACAGTTTTGTTAACAACAAAATTGTGTTTGAACGAGGCATTGCTGCATTTACTATAACCATACAGAGAAGTACAACAAGAAACCCTCACAATAATAAGAATTACTGAACCCCAAAATTAATGGACTAATAGGAAGGAGAGGGTGTACATTACTGTCAGCTTACTATAGATTCCGAATTATAGAATACATTTTTCACTATCGTAATATAGACAAAGTTTGGAATCAGCGGGATGGGTCTGTCGATTCAGAAGACTATCAGACTCTTAAAAATATTGCAACCTGTCAAACAGTACAGAACTATAAATGAAGTGTAAATAAAAAGAATTTGAAAGTACAACAGTGCTGTCATGTACAGTAGAGAACAGTATACTAATTTTACAGTAATTTTACTTACCTTTTTTGGTAGAAAGATGAGGTGTAAAGTGCTGTAATCGATAGTGGTGCCTCAGAATAACTTTAATTCTGAGTCAGAGAAGCTGTAAAACTTTGGGAATTACAGTAGATATACAGTACATTGAGACCCCCGCCTTATGATATTAATCCGTTCCTGAGAGCTCATCATAAGCCGAAATTATTGTTAGCCGAATTAATTTTCCCCATAAGAAATAATGGAAATCAAATTAATCTGTTCCTGACACCCCAAAAATATGAAAAAAAAAATTTTTTACCACATGAAATATTAATTTTAATACATACAAACTGAAGAAGACATGCACAATTACTACTCTACTAAGAATAGAATACATGACACTTACCCTTATTGAAGATCTGGTGATGATTAATGGGATGGGAGGAGGGGAGAGTGTGGAAGTTATTGTTTAGAAGGGGAATCCTCTTCCATTAGGACTTAAGGTAGCAAGTCCTTTTCTGGGGTTACTTCCCTTCTTCTTTTAATGCCACTAGGACCAGCTTGAGAGTCACTGGGCCTCTGTCGCACAACAAATCTGTCCATAGAGCTCTGTACCTCTCGTTCCTTTAAGACTTTCCTAAAATGGGCCACAACACTGTCATTGTACAGGTTGCCAACATGGCTTGCAGTAGCTGTGTCAGGGTGATTTTCATCTGTAAAGTTTTGCAGTTCAACCCACTTTGCACACATTTCCTTAATCTCTTTTTTCAATTCCATACTAATTCTCGCCCTTTTTACCACAGGGATGGCACTAGAAGCTTTCTTGGGGTTCATGGTGACTTATTTTGCAGTTACAAGCACTAAAAACACTGGGATAATGTGAAATGCACCGAATGTATGCGTAGATGCGACCTCACTGGCTGGCTTGTAAACATTGGCGCTGAGGCCACACATGGGACGCATCCCGGACGAATCACGTAAGGCGAGTTTTTTTTATTGTGAGGCGAGGCAAAATTTTTGCGTTCAAATGCTTCATTTGGCGGATTTAACGTAACGCGATGCGTTCGTAAGGCTGGGGTCCACTGTATTTGATAAAAGTGTAGGCATAGAAGAAAAGTAATGATTATGCAATAATTTCAGATTGATTCAATGATCTTCAGTTCTGAGGAATGATTAAACAGAGATGGTGAAGATATGTAAAGTTACAGTGGAACTCCGGATATTGGCTGATGTGGATATCGGCCGATGCGGATATCTGCCAAATTAGATTTCGGCCACTCTTTTGGTCAAAATTCTGTCCTGGATTTTAGCCGGCAACTCGGAAATCGACCGTGTTGGATGCGTCCGCCCGCTCTCCACTCCACCGTGCTCGTGAGTCAGTCTGGCTGTGTGTCTGGGTGAGTGAGCAACACTCCAAACATTTCCATTGTTTATTGTGGTTTATTGAGTGTGACTGCCAAATAAGCCACCATGGGCCCAAAGAAAGTTCCTAGTGCCAGCCCTTTGGTAAAGAAAGTGAGAATCACAATAGAATTCTGTGACAAAACCTTGTCCCACTTCAGGCAAATCTTAAAGAGATGCCAGAAACAAACCTCTTTGGACAGTTTTTTGTGCAACAGGGGTGAAGTGACTCTCAAGCTAGTCCTACTTCCAGTAAAAAAAAAGAAAGGAAGTAACCTCAAAGAGGGCTTTGATAACTGAAGTCCTTATAGAGGAGGGATTCCCCTTCCAAACAATACCCCTCCAACTCCCTCTCCCCACCTTGCCACCTTCAGTACGCCAACAAGTCTTCACTAAAGGTATGTAATGTTCAGTTATCATTAAAATTTGTGCTTTATATTTATTTCTCATTGTTTTCTGCATGTGAAACTATAGTTAACCCTTTGAATGTTTTGGTCGTATATATACATCTTACGAGCCACCATTTATGATGTTATGTATTCATAAATTCTAGCGGCTTCAAATCAAGCAGGAGAAAGCTGGTAGGCGCACTTGTGAGAGAATGGGTCTGTGTGGTCAGTGTGCACCACATAAAAAAAAATCCTGCAGCACGCAGTGCATAATGAGAAAAAAAACTGACCGTTTTTTTTTTAATTAAAATGCCGATTTTGTGGTCTATTTTTGTATAGTATTTGTGGTTGTATTCTTGTTTTCTTGGTCTCATTTGATAGAATGGAAAACGTATTATAGAAATAGAGGTGATTTTGATTGGTTTTACTATGAAAAAACCTTGGAATGTAACTCAAAGTAAGGGAAATGTTTGATTTTTGCCGATGTTCAAAAGTGAACAAATGATGTCATTTTCCAATAAATGTCCAAGTAACTATTCTGATATGCAGTCATGAATGGGTTGACATTATTTATACAATTATTACAATATTGCAGTAGTCTGCATAACAGTAAATCTTTTATATTTTGTTTGAATAAAAATTCAAAATAGAAAGCAAGAGTAATATCAGAGGGGTCTGGAGACATGACTTCTAAACAAAGAAAATGTTATTTTAGAGCCAGGAAGGTCTGCACTGTTCATTCTGGACCCTATTTTGAAGTTGTCATATTTTTTAATTTTCATGAAATTGGCCAAATTGCAAATTTCTGACCATGTTGTTGGGTAGTTGAAATCGGTAAATGGGCAGTTTCTTGTACTGAATCGATAGAAAAAATGGAGTTCTAAAGAAATAGCTATGAGTTTGGTTGACTGGAACAATGGAATGAGCCGAAAATATGGCTCAAAGTGGGCGAAATCGCCGATTCATAAATATCGCTGAGGTCACTAACTTTGCAAGAGCGTAGTTCTGTCAGTTTTCCATCAGATTTTGTTCTTTTGGTGTCATTACAATCTGGAAAAGATTCTCTATCATTTCATAAGTAAAAATAATTTTTTTTTTTTTTTTTTGGAGGGGGGGGGGGGGGTAATTTTGCGACACCAGGAGACACCTCAGGATTTGAGGTTGTGACAGTCAAGGGGTTAATCTTTAAAAAATGTTTTTTTTGTTAATATTTTTGGGTGTTTGGAATGGATTAATTGTACAGTGGACCCCTGATTAACGATCTTTTTTCATTCCAGAAGTATGTTCAGGTACCAGTACTGACCGAATTTGTTCCCATAAGGAATATTGTGAAGTAGATTAGTCCATTTCAGACCCCCAAACATGCACGTACAAACGCACTTACATAAATACACTTACATAATTTGTCGCATTTGGAGGTGATCGTTAAGCGGGGGTCCACTGTATTTACATTACATGTATTTCTTATGGGAAATATTACTTCAGTTTTTGGCCTTTTCAGATTTAGGCCGACCTTCTGGAATGGATTACGGCCGAAATCCAGGGTTTCTCTTTACTTAGTTACAATCAAAATATAATGGGACACAAAATGTGTTAGCAATTTTATATGGGAATTGAAGGAAGGCTGAAAGAAGAACAGGGACAGAATTGGATGAAAGCCCATTTTATTTGACATAGTGTATTGCTGTTTCAATTATAATAGCTCTGAATTGACTGGCACATAGGGAAGGGGGGTCTTTCAATGCTTTAGGCAGGGAATTTCAGATCTTAGGGCCTTTAACCCTTTCACTGTAGAGACCCCTGCTCACAAACTTGCTCTCAGTCGGAAATTTAAAAAAAAAATAATTTTTTCTAATGAAATGACAGAGAATCTTTTCCCAATTGTAATGACACCAAAAGTATGAAATTTGATGGAAATCTTACGGAATTATGCTCTCATGAAGTAGCGGTTTTGGCGATATGTACGCATCGGCGATTTTGCCCACTTTGAGCCCTATTTTCGGCCAATTCCATTGTCCCAGTCAACCAAACTCATAGCTATTTCACTAGAACTCCATTTGTTCTATTGAATGAGTACAAGAAATTGCCAATTTCACACAAATTAGGCCAATTTCACACAAATTTCAAAAGATGCCATTTTCAAAATAGGGTCCAGAATAAACAAGGCAGACATTCTTGGCACTAAAATAACATTTTCTCTGTTCATTAGTCATGTCTCTAGGCCCCTCTTATATTACTCTTGCTTTCCATTTTAAATTTTTATTCACAAACACAAAAATAGATTTATTGTTATGCATTATTGTAATAATTGTATAAAAAAGTCACCCCATTCATGACTGTGTATTAGACTGGCCAGTTGGACATGTATTGGATGGTGATGTCATTTGTTTACTCTTGAACATTGGCAAAAATCGAACAGTTCCGCTTATTTGAGCTCAATTTCTTTTTATCATGAAACCAATCAGAATCATCTCTATTTCTGTAATATATCTTCCATTCTATCAAATGAGATCAAGAAAACGAAAATACAACCATAAATACCATACGAAAATACACCTCAAAGTCGGCATTTCAAACCAAAAACACGGTCGGAGTTTTTTTTTTTCTTGTTATGCACTGCATGCTGCAGGTTTTTTTTATACTGGGCACATTGACCATGCAGACTCATTCTCTCCCACTAGATTTGAAGCCACTAGAATTTTGGCGTATTAATACGCCGCCAATACTGGTTTGTAAGCCATACTGTGACACTGACAGTGAAAGGGTTAATGGCAGTGAGTTTTTACGCAGGTTGAGTCTGATATGGGGGATGTCAAAGAGGGTTTTGTGTCTTGTGATCTACTTGACCAAGATGAGCTCATTATTGCTACCACAAAGCATCTGTAGGCATAAGCTGAATATACTGTACCATGATCCCAGTGCATTGTGGGATGTGTGCCTGGCAGGGTAGGGAGTGGGTCCTAGAAAAGCCAATCTTGCTGGCTAGAGTGCTGTGAGTTTGTAATTTTTTTTTGTGGTTTTATTTCTTTCTAAAATACCTATGTTTCCGTGGCTCTTTCACTTCCTATATTGACTGAAGATCCTATCTTGTATTCTGGTTCTCTTCAGTTGCACCCACCTCCATGAACCCCAGGGCAGAAATTGACTGTGATGAAAATAGAGTTCAGTTCTCAGAGAGGTGTACATATCTAGTGTTAATCAGGCTTCCCTCTTGGAAAAACATGACCACTGCTTGTTTATGACCATGGCTTCTGTCTATGGGCAGACTCCTTTACATGGTGACAAAATTATGATCCTCATCACTGTCTTCTTCAGTTGTGACTATGTGCTGCCCATGTACATTTTATGCATGGATATCTACACACACATTAGGGGCCTAATTTACAAATGAGAAGAGTTCTTGGAAAGGGCTCAAACTCGATTGTTCAGTACTCAGATCCTGCTTTTCCATAGATGCCTCTTATAATTAGAGATGTTTTCCTGTGTCATAATAATCTATATGTAATTTGTTAAATTTTTTTCAACGATTATTTAACAATTATTTTATCTTCAATACTTCACTTCCAAATATAGTACAGTAAAACAGTTTTCTTATCACTGGTTATTGCAGTCGTAAAGTAATTGCTGTATAGTAAATTAAATTTTTATTTTTATATCAAATGAAATTTTTTACTGGTTCTACTCACCTTTTGGTATATCTGCTGGCCAACATAATCTCCAATGCACTTGGGAGAAATAAAATTCTGAGCAATTATCTTATACAGTAGGCTGTCAGCTAGCTGAGTACAAGTAAGCAGCACATCTGCCTTGCTCTTACCCAATGGAGGATGCACTGAATGACCCATATAGGTTTAGCACTCTACGAATAAAGAGTACACATTGTAGATTCTCTCTAAATCTGAATTTCTTTAACAGTAACTTACAACAGTTTGAGAATATGACTGATACTTTTTGCATTTTGGAAGAAAGCTGTCAGCTACCTCAGTTAGGTAAATGAAGTTAGAATATGTTACTTTAACAATAAACTTTGTCATCTTAAGTCAAAACACAAGGTGACATACGTAAACAAACAAGACCAGCAGGAATATTTATTATTCACATTTTGTATACAAGTACAGGTTCCCTTGCTTTATGTGGTTTTCATTTTATATGAATTTGCATTTATGTAGTGACCTCATTTCTACCAGTAATTTGTTATATGCAGTATAAATTTGCTATTATGCAGTCACTCAAGCCCAACATCACTTAGATTTTATAATGATACCAATTTAAATCACCCTAAACTAGTGTGTATTGACATTTATAAGAAGTAATTAAGAAAGAAGTATGATTTGGGAGTAGGAAATCCAATGAGCATATTCTGAATGGAATTCTATGGCTAGTTTTCAATTTAACAGTTTTATGTCAAAAGAAAATAGGCACTCGACTATATAATTATGTTAAGTGAATGCTGTATAGCCCTTGTGGCTTAGCGCTTCTTTTTGATTATAATAATAATAATATGTTAAGTGAAATCTGGGCTAGGGGTGGAGAATGGGAGAGATATATGGTTCATAACCTGTATACATTAATCCAAACAAAAGACAGCCTGGATGGTTGACAGTGGTGGAGGAAGAAAAGGAGTAACAAACAGACGGTGATTAAATACCAAATTTTATTTTTCTAAAGTTATTTTTGGACCAAATTCATTCCTATTTGCTATATAGTCATTTGGTGCCTATGTGGTATGCTCCATTTTTTTTTTTTTTGTAAAAATGTCAAGAAATGTGGATTTTTCCACAATTCTGGCTGTTAATTGTAGTATGTATAGAGATTATGATTGAATTTTGCATTTTTCTCAGTTTTACAAGCAAATTAATTTCACTTTCACATAGGGCAGTGATGTATGTGTGTGTGACAAATTCATACTTTCTGTTCCTGTTTTACATGTCATATTGGGTTGATTTTATGTGCCATCAGCTTGGAATGCATCACAAAGTGAGAGACACCTGTACAAGAGTACCTACATACACACATAGGATCATCTAGTTACTATGTGTACATTTTAGCCATGAGGCCAAGCTGACTCTTCAGTCAGTATAACAGTTACAAACAACAGTGCATCATAGCTGTTGTTCCAATGCATATAATTAAAACTTATTTGAAGTACTGTATATAAATAACTGTGAAAATTCTTATAAAGCTACATGTCTGTACTATTGTGACAAAAAGTTTAACATGTTTACCTGAAATATAAAATGGTGAGGGTCATTGGTGGAAGGCAAGCGCTGTGAGTCACTGCTCAGTGCGCTATCTGCTAATATGCTGTCATGCTAATCACTAGTCTTAATTTGTTTATTTAAATTTAAATATTTGTTGGATAAGGCCACCATTTAACAGAAGGTTTATACATTACTAATTCTTAGCTAGCGAGGAAAGCCTGTTTTTTACCATACTGCTAGACTGCAACAATAAAATGTGCCTGTTTCTATGCAAAAACTGCTAACATGAATTTTGTTGATAACCCCAACTGCTTAGCACTAATATTTTCAATAAAATGCTCTAGAACATTTTCATTTTTAAAATTATTTCTTACACTTTTGAAGTAATTAATGACTAGGAAATGCTTTGGTTTTGTATTTTATTCCCAGTTACAGTCCTTGGTTCTGACTAGTTTTAACACTTGCGCAACATTCACGCAACATTGGATTTTGTCAAAGGAATATGTAATAAGAGGTATGTATCTCTCATTGTATTATACTGTACACAGATTTTGCTTAAGTAAACCAGATCTTAGGAATTCAAGCATTCTTTGTGTTAAGTATCTACCAGTAGACTGATTGTAGCCTTCATGACTCTCAGGTAGTCAATAGGTCTTAAACCTAATTAACTATTATTGTGTAGTTACTAACTTGAACTGGAATTTAATTTTAGATCCAGGATAGTTACAGTAAATGCTCAAGAATTCTTAACACATTACTGAGCTAAAGGTACCTATGGAATGTAGAGAAATTATTTTGTATCTGTACTTGTCTAAAGTCAGTTATTCTTAAGGGCCAAAAAAAAAGTGCTGGCCTAAACCACCGAGAGATCAGCTCACTTAAATGCTGATATAATTTTTTACAAATATGGTTACATACAATGTATGTATTTTTACTTTAGCATAGGAGATAGGTTTCCACATTTTTGATGGCTACTTTTTGGATGAAAGCATTATGAAATTAGCTGGTTTTTTTATCTTGAAAATGGGGGAAGTTGCAACTTTGTGTATGTGAGAGAAAACCCTTTTGGAAGGCTTGAAAACTTGTAGTGGAGGGGTACCTTAGATTTAAACACGTCTGAATAACTTCAATAGTTGGTAAGGCCTAGTTTATAATGATATTCCTTTAATGTCTGAATTAACTCCCATGATACAACTTTTTATAACAGCACAACCCATATAGATATGCATATATTTGCACTACATAATTATTGTAACAGCTTCGTACTGAACCAGTAATACTGTACAAGGAATGTAATCTCTGTAAATCAATCTTAGTCAACCAGGATGTTATGCCTGTCACTATGTAACTGTACATTTCTTTGAGTGGTGTATAACACTGTTCATTCATTTAAGTGGATCTGATAAACAATGATCAGTTTCCTGTCATAAATTGCTACCAGATCCTGACTGTCCTCAGGAAGTGCAGGCAGTTCCTTGGTTATACCAATACACTAGGCCCTTAAACAGCACCATTATGATAAAAACTTCACAGATCCTGCTTTATAAACAAGAGATGGCACTGGTAACTCCTCATACCACACTCACAGCCTCCTAGATTATACTGACTGGGATGGAGGGATTCAGATGACTAAGGTCACCATGAATCTATCATCAGGCTCTCAGACAGTGCTGATAAACTGTGAGACTGTGCCAAATGTTCTTCACATTGTGACACTGGCAGCTGATAACAGGCCTTTAGAACTTGTCAAGAAATTCAATGATGCAATGGTAGGCCCTTACACTGAGTGGGGGGAACTGATTTCAAATCTTGCCAAGCTTGTGTAGAGACCAGGAGCGGAAGAGAGAGCGTCTTCTAGATGAGCTGGGTGCCTGACCACCATGGCTTGCTCGCAGGAAGAGGGTAGCTCCTCCCTGCAAGTTAACCCAGGTTTCCACGCTGCCCTCATTTCCAGGCTCTGCAACAACAAAAAAAGTTATTTCTGTATCTAACATGAATATTGGTAACTCTAGGTCAAAAGAATAAAAATAAGATTTTTTTTTTTACATAAAACATATGCCACTTTGTAAAATGTCATCTGACTGACATTTTAGGTCAAGGTTTATCAGGGACTCCCAGAGCTCATCATTCTAAACATCATTAGTCATTACCAGTCTTCTACATCCCTTTGGTAATTAATCACTGTTAACTGTCATGGCACATACAAACTGATATTTCATACTATCATGACATTTAACATACCCCACACTCAACAGGTTGCTGGTCAAACCCTACATTATTCCTTCCATTTTATATTGTAATAAGTCTTAAGGACAGCAACAGCTTAAAGACACCATCCTAGAAATGCAGTTAATTCCTGATATTGATCTAAGCTGACAGCTACAACTCATAAGCTTCTTCAAGTGGGGGCTCCTTGACATGGGGAAGAGGCTTTTGGTCTGAGGAACTGAACCTTTTGATCTTCTTCCTCTGACCGTACCTCAATATCCCCCTTTCCTCCCTTCCCTACCCCATCCTTCCTTTCCCATCCATCCTCCTTTCCAAATGCCTTCCCTCTCCTTCCTTTCCTGCTTTTGGCCTTTGGGGTCCTCCCTCTGTAATTGTAACTTCTAGGATGGGGAAAGGGTGTTGTTGTCCATCCCATTCCATTGAGATCCTTGGTGGTGGTATTGTCTGCCATGGAATCTGGATCATCTAGGGATGTCCCGAAGCCCCTCCGGAGTCTCCAGGGGGGAGGGTTGTCTTAGGGTGTCCTTCAGGTGATGGGTGTATTTCTGGAGGCTACCTGATGGTTCTGAAAGGTGGTGGCTGAAGGAGGTATGCCTTGTGGCGGGCTTCCGACCACCAAGGTGGATCGATGGATGTGAGGTTGCTATCCTGGATCACTGGTTTACCAGCATGAAGGGTAGGGTAGGGCATGGATTCTGCACCACATCTGCACTACCGGCTGCACTCACGGCTCTCTTGGATGCAAAGGGGATATACAATTCCTTTCATTTCTCCTAGGAGCTACCCTTCCATGTATCTCCCCCCTTTTCTTTTTGGAAAAAAATTGAGAAACTTTACCATGGAGCCCCATGCCCATGAAATTCCTCCTCCCAGACCTCCTCTTTTTTTTTCCTGCAGCACTCTCTTACAACTCTGCCTTGTTATTAGACCATTCTTCGGACCTCTTTCACAACCCAGTACCTTCTACAGGTAACATTCTGTTGCCTCCCTATGGTACTGTGGTTCCACATGACTTCTGATACATCTGGCCTCCACACGTATTTGACCATGCTTCCAGTTTCTCTCACTACAGTGCGACGATTTTCAGATCACCCACCCATCTCAGGATGGACCACCTTCAGTCTACCCCTGAACAACCACAACCATTAATGGACATAATGGATTAAGTTTTTCACTCTACAACTGACATCTCCCATGTTTTTATGACATTTATGGCAACAGCAGCAGCGAAGCTCCATAATTTTTTCAATCCCCTGGGTCAATCAGAGCTCCTGTGATGGCCTATCTACAAGTACAACTGCACTAACACATGTGGAACCCATCATGACCTCAAAACTGGCTGTGGGTACCTACAACCTGACAAAATAGATAACCAAAGGAAGACTGCCCTGTAAAACCAGGCACAGCCCTGCTGACAAATGAACAGTCAGCCCAAGCTCCGTGTACATAACTACACCTCCACCACCAACTACTTCAGTGATACCATGAAAAGGAATTGCAGAAGAAACAGCAACAAGAACAAGAACAAAACCCCTAGGAATCTATTATCCAGCATGTCTGCCCTGTAGGACACCGATGCATCGTCCAACCCCCTCCCCCTCACCACCACTGCCCAAGGCTACACACCAACAACACCAAACATGGCTTCAGCACTCAGCTGACCTCACAGGTATTATCAACAATCCTAAAGTGCTAAAATTATACATCTACTCATTAACTACTGAGGATACTAGTCTTCGTGCATCACTGGAAAAACACAAACCGAAGATAGCTAACCTAGAGAGCAAGATCCTAAAACTTGAACAAAAAGTTATGACACCAAACAACAATACTTAACACCAGGTGGAAGAAGCTGTCCAGAACTGGAAAAACACCGTGAATGCACAGTTGAATGACTACTTATAAAACCATGATGGCAAAATCGACCAGCAAAAGTTATCTGATGTAATTATTGTCAACAACACTCTTTTTACCAGTGACACAAACCAAATGAATTGCATGGATACAACAGCTAATAAAATCAAGGGGGCCTGTTTACTAGGAAACCAGGATTGAAAAAAAGTGTTATGCTACATTCATATGACACAAAAAGACCTCATTTCATAAAAAAAAAAAAAAAAAAAAAAAAAAAAGAGAGTACAGTGTATGTCAACAAGTGCCTTGCTATAATATGTCAGAACCTATTGTATGGGTTACAAAAGGTCAGACAGGATGGCAAAATCATAGGAAAACAGCTGCAGGCTGTATGTATACAATCACAAATAAACATGAAATATCTAGCTTCCTTAGAGATGTGACCTTACTGAGACTAATTAACCTATGGTCCTTACCACAATTTCTTACATTTAGTGCAATGTAACTACCTCATCATTGTGCAATTTTTGAGCTATTATTTCCTTGTTAGAATTAACTACCTCACTGTTGTGCATTTTTTGTGCAATTATTGCTTGTTAGAATTAACTGTTTTTATGCTTGGCAACCTGCCTACAAAGTTCTAAGTACAGGCCATTTTCCCATTCTATAGCTTCAGGTGTTGCTTTCCCAGTTTTTCCCTGTTTGTGCCTGTTTACAAGAACCTAAACTGTGCTCTGCTGTTATCCATCCCGTCTTGGGCTATATCTTATTTCATTCATCAGATCCTTTTCCCAATGGGACTTTTAATGAAAGCACACTTCTTGTATGCCCGGTATACCACACTCTCAGATCTTTGTTCATATTTCACTGCATTAAACTACAGCCTATATCTACTTGAACAAGTGGTATACAATCTGCTCTTTGTATCTGTGATAAGGATGTGTGTGAAATTCTCAATACCTACTTCCTCTCAGTTTTCACCCAGGAAAATACTAGTGGTATTCCTGAAATAACAGATTATGTAGAACAGGATGAAAATAAACTATGCACGATTGCGGTAACTAGTGACATGGTCCTCAGACAAATAGAGAAACTAAAACCTAACAGATCCCCAGGTCCTGATGAACTGTTTGCAAGGGTGTTAAAGGAATGTAAAGAGGAACTTAGCATACCTTTGGCTAATCTTTTTAACATATCACTACAAACTGGCATAGTGCCTGATAAATGGAAAATGTAATACCTATTTACAAGGCAGGTGACAGGTCCTTGGCTTCGAACTATAGACCAATAAGCCTTACCTCCGTAGTGGGAAAATTTATGGAATCAATAATTGCCGAAGAAATTTGTAGCCGTCTTGATAGGCACAGATTGATTAATGAATCTAACACGGTTTTACAAAGGGGTGTTCCTGTCTTACGAATTTACTAACTTTTTTCACTAAGGTGTTTGAGGAGGTAGATCATGGCAATGAATATGATATTGTGTATATGGACTTCAGTAAGACTTTCGATATTATTATTATTATAATCAAAAAGAAGCGCTAAGCCACAAGGGCTATACAGCGCTGCAGGGCAGGAAGGAAGCGAGGGTATCAGGTGGCAAAAGGGAGATAGATGAGTAATAGGTTACAGAGAACAGCGGGGCAGTGGATGATGAAAGGGTAGAGGGCAGCAAGAGATTGAGGTAGAAAGGGCTGAGGGGAGTGCAAAAGGTATCATCAGAGTTTGTGGAGTAAATCAGTCGTTGTCAAGAAGTCAATGAAAGAGTCGGGATTAAAGGAGGGTCCATCAGCAAGAAGGGAAGGTAAAGAGAGAGTAGTAGAGCGGAGACGACGTTGGAGGTAAATTCTGCGTGCTCGTTGATAGAGAGGGCAGTCTAACAGAAGGCTTTCGATAGAATTCTACACCAGAGGCTATTGAGGAAACTTAAGGCACACGGAATAGGAGGAGAAATTTTTTCCTGGGTAGAGGCTTGGCTGATAAATAGGCAGCAGAGAGTTTGCATAAATGGGGAGAAATCAGAATGGGGGCACGTCACAAGCGGTGTTCCTCAGGGGTCAGTGTTGGGCCCATTGTTGTTCACAATTTACATAAACGACATAGATGAGGGAATAAATAGCGACATAAGCAAATTTGCTGATGACACCAAAATAGGCCGTCCAATTCATTCTAATGAGGACACTAGAGCATTCCAGGATGATTTGAATAGACTGATGCAATGGTCAGAGAAGTGGCAGATGCAGTTTAATATTGACAAATGCAAAGTTCTAAATGTTGGACAGGTAAATAACCATGCCACATATAAACTAAATAACGTAGATCTTAATACTACTGATTGCGAAAAGGATTTAGGAGTTCTGGTTAGCGGTAATCTAAAACCAAGATAACAGTGCATTAGTGTTTGCAATAAAGCTAACAGAATTCTTGGCTTCATATCTAAAAGTATAAATAATAGAAGTCCTCAGGTTGTTCTTCAACTCTATATATCCTTGGTTAGGCCTCATTTAGACTATGCTGCTCAGTTCTGGTCACCGTATTACAGAATGGATATAAATGCTCTGGAAAACGTACAGAGGAGGATGACAAAGATGATCCCATGTATCAGAAATCTTCCCTATGAAGATAGATTGAGGGCCCTGAATCTGCACTCTCTTGAAAGGCGTAGAATTAAGGGGGATATGATTGAGATGTATAAATGGAAAACAGGAATAAATAAAGGGGATGTAAATAGCATGCTGAAAATTTCCAGCCAAGGCAGGACTCACAGCAATAGTTTCAAGTTGGAAAAATTCAGATTCAGGAAGGATATAGGAAAGCACTGGTTTGGTAATAGAGTTGTGGATGAGTGGAACAAACTCCCGAGTACAGTTATTGAGGCTAAAACATTGTGTAGTTTTAAATATAGGTTAGATGAATACATGAGTGGGTGTGGGTGGGTTTGAGTTGGACCTGACTAGCTTGTGCTGGGTCTGGTGCCATGCTCCTTCCTTGAGTGGAGATGACCAGACTGGGTGGGTCATTGGGCTAATCCGGGACGGGGGTCCATGGACCTGCTCCGCATGGGTCAGTAGGCCTGTTGCTGTGTTCCTTCTTTCTTATGTTCTTATGTTCTATACCTCCACCTCTCCTCTTATTAGGTGATTTTATTGCTCATCATTACCTGTGGGGAAAGTGTTCTCACTGTTACTCGTGGTGATCAGTTAAAGGCTCTTCTCACTTCTTTTCCCCTCCATGTTTTAAATATGGGTACTCCCACCCATTATGACCCTCACACTCAAACTCTCTCTTACAAAGATCTTTCAGTCTGCCCCTGCTCAACTGCACTCGACTTCACCTGGTCTGTGCTCCCAGATTTACATAACAGCCATCATTTTCCTACCTTCCTTACTTCCCACTTATATTTTCCCTTCCTCGAAGCCCACGGCAGTTTGAAAGGGCAAAGTGAGCCCTTTATTCTCGTCAAACTGTTTTTAGTGAGGAATCTTCTTTGTCCTCCCCTAATGAGCTATTACAACTATTTTTGACCTCAGTTTTAACCACAGCTTCACATTCAGTCACTGAAACCTTGAGCAGGCACTCTCAGAAATGCATGCCTTGGTGGTCTCCTACTTGTGCAGTGCAACTGAAGCATGCTGCATGGGGCAGATAGCATGTGAGAGCGATTTCCCGAAGTGTAATCCACGAAGCAAAAAGCACTTGTTGGTGAGATTGTTTCTACCATTACGTCCACTTCCTCTATGAGTGCAGTTTGGAAAAGGTGCAGAAATTGAGTGGCAGGTATTCTCCAGCCCCTGCTCCTGTTCTTAGGGATGCCGGTGTCAGCATTGTAAATCCTGCTGAAGTTGCTACAGCAATTGGAAATCATCCTCTCCGTATCTCTCAGAGGCTCCATCTATCTCCTTGTTTCTTTCCTCCAAGTCTGCCAGAGAACTGCAGCCTTTAAACTTTTCTTCAAATTCAAATTTTTATTTCTTTGCAAGTTTACAATGTGATTGACATGTTGTAGATAGGTAGTTTACAGTGTGTAATTAAAATACAGTGGACCCCTGGTTAATGATATTTTTTCATTCCAGAAGTATGTTCAGGTGCCAGTACTGACCGAATTTGTTCCCATAAGGAATATTGTGAAGTAGATTAGTCCATTTCAGACCCCCAAACTTACACATACAAACGCACTTACATAAATACACTTACATAATTGGTCGCATTGGGAGGTGATCGCTAAGCGGGGGTCCACTGTAATGATTTGCAGTGCAAAGAGAGCCACTATCATGCCTAGGCATTATGGGCAGACTAAATTTAATGGGTTACAGACTACTTAATACTAGACAAATAGATGAAAATTGAGACACTTATGCAACATAGGGGATTCCCATATGTTGCATAAGTGTCTCAATCTTTAACTTGTCAGTTTTTCAAACCGTTCATCACATAGACAAATAGATCATTGCTTGTTAAAGTTGTGCAGAGAAATCTTATAACATGCCTTTTATGCTTCCAAAACTTGAATCAACACTTTGCGCTTGCTGGTCATCGGCAACTGGACCTGTTGGCACTCATATTAGTATGATCCAGCATTTACATCCATCAGCCCTCGTAGTCTTAGTTCGGCCTTTTAATCTTGCTTTGTCACAGGGGGTTCTGTACCATATATGGAAAACTGCTGTGGTTCTGCCCTTTCCTAAACCAAGTACTTTGGGCTGTGATGCCTCCCACTATTAACCCAGTGCTCTTATCAGTGCAGTTTGCAGGTTGATGGAATCTCTAGTAAATAGACTTTTGTGTGGTATTTAGAGACACACAATAGTCTCTCCACTTGTCAATTTGGCTTTTGTAAGGGCTTATCCATTATCAACCCCTTACTCCAGTTAGATACCCATGTTCATAATGCTTTTGCTAGTAACCACTTGGTTATCGCAGTCTTTTTTTATCTTGAAAAAGCATATGACACTACAGATATAACATCTTAGTCCAAGCTCATTCCTTAGGCCTCTGGAGCAACCAGTCACTTTTCCTTAAAACCTTCTTATTTGAGAGACATTTGTGTCCAGGTTGATAATCTGCTTTCCCCTGACTATATCCGAGCTGAAGGTGTCCCCTTAGCAATGTGTCCTTAGCACCATTTTTTTCTTTCGGCTATTAACGCGTAAACGGTCCAAACGTATACATGTATATGTATAAGTTTTTACCGCTAGTGCCGAAAACGTATATACACCTACCATCCGACTTACGACCGAGTTCGGTTCCGAGAAACCGGTCGTAAGTTGAAACGGTCGTAAGTCGAACTTTACTACTGAATATCAACATCACATTTTTGTAATGACTTTATTTTATTGTTTTACTTTGGTATTTCATGTTTTACTTTACTTTTTATGCTGTTAGTACTGTATTTTATACCATAAGGTTTAGGATAAACACTGTGTACAACACAAATAGTTGTTTATTTCCCAGAAATTTGGCAAAAAAAACACGGTCGTAAGTCAAGTGGTCGTAAGTCGAGCAGGTCGTAAGTCGGATGGTAGGTGTATACGGTTTATTTTTCCTGCCTTGTCAGCATAGAATGGGTCCTAACACTCAGTGCGCGCGGTATTAAAAAAATCTGAGACCACTTAGTACCTTGTGGGAGCACCAGTTCAAACGAGCGCCAGTTAGAGCAAACAGCGCAGCAAACACCTGGGATTCACTGATGTCACGTAGTATTAACACTCCCATTTTAAGAGGAAAGTGATTTTGACCCTGAGTTTAGTGGCTTTGAGGTGGATGTGGCCACAAGTGGTCGAGGAAATATAAAAAAAACCTCGATAATAACCCATGTGCAATATTTGTGCAACACCCTTTCAGAATGTCTTATAATCGCTGACTGATTGGCTGACTAGCTGGCTGGCCAGCTGCATGGTGGCCAGCTGTGTGGCTGGCCGGCTGCTGGCGGCCTGGCTCTATCTCCGTTTGTCTGTATCTATGTCTATCTCTGTCTCTCTGTCTCTATCTCTGTCTGTCTTTGTCTCTATCTGTTTCTGTCTCTTTCTATCTGTCTGTATCTCTGTCTCACAGGTACACATAAATACACGTATACATAGTGTAAATTACCTAGGATAACCCAAAAAATCCAGACAAAGTGCTATACTGTACTCTGCTTGAAGATGTGAGTAAATGTGATGACGCAGTCTTGTGGCTCTCTCTGAGACAGAGAGCTAGACGGATAGACAGATAGACAGGGAGCTTGACAGACAGACAAATAGACAGACATGTTTGTGTACCAGCGAAAACAAAGGAGGGTGATGCTCATCAAATGTCACCTCTAATCTTTTCTTATCTGCTGCACCCTCCCTCACCCTCTGTATGCTCATCAAACATCAGCTCTTATCAGATGTTATCTCATCTTATCACGTCACTGTCAGGGGTGGACTTTGTTTTTCATGCTTCAAGGGAACTTATTATTTTATTATTATTAAGTATTTTTCTTCTCCTTCTCCTCCTCCTCCTTCTCCTCCTCCTCCTTCTCCTCCTCCTCCTCCTCCTCATTATTATTACATAGTTCCACATATCCAAAACATTGCTAGGACATATAAATACTTTGTATATATCCCAAGACAATAGTAAATGGCCAAGGCAGGTGTAAATGTCCACCTGTTAGTGTGTTTGTGACAATGTGAGTACAATTTCAGTACCTAATACTAGTGTCAGAACAAAGATTGGTTAAGAACATAAGAAAGAAGGAATACTGCAACAGACCTACTGACCCAAGCGGAGCAGGTCCATGTTTCCCCCCAGATTAGACCAATGACCCACCCCCCGGATTAGACCAATGACCCACCCAGCCTGGTCATCTCCACTCAAGGATGGAGCACTGCACCAGACCCAGCAGCACAAGCTAGTCAGGTCAACTCACATCCACCCACACCCACTCATGTATTTATCTAACCTATTTTTAAAACTACACAATGTTTTAGCCTCAATAACTGTACTCGGGATGTGTTCCACTCATCCACAACTCTATTACCAAACCAGTGCTTTCCTATATCCTTCCTGAATCTGAATTTTTTCCAACTTGAAACCATTGCTGCTACTCCTGTCATGGCTGGAAATTTTCAGCACGCTATTTACATCCCCTTTATTTATTCCTGTTTTCCATTTATACACCTCGATCATATCCCCCTAATTCTACGCCTTTCGAGAGAGTGCAGATTCAGGGCCCTCAGTCTATCCTCATAGGGAAGATTTCTGATACATGGGATCATCTTTGTCATCCTCCTCTGTACGTTTTCCAGAGCATTTATATCCATTCTGTAATACGGTGACCAGAACTGAGCAGCATA
The DNA here is from genome assembly GCF_026875155.1 of Cherax quadricarinatus. Taxonomy (NCBI): domain Eukaryota; kingdom Metazoa; phylum Arthropoda; class Malacostraca; order Decapoda; family Parastacidae; genus Cherax; species Cherax quadricarinatus. The sequence continues at coordinate 56,652,281 of NC_069416.1, forward strand.
GTCTAAATGAGGCCTAACCAAGGATATACAGTGGACCCCCGGTTAACGAACTTTTTTCATTCCAGTAGTATGTTCAGGTGCCAGTACTGACCGAATTTTTTCCCATAAGGAATATTGTGAAGTAGATTAGTCAATTTCAGACCCCCAAACATACACGTACAAACGCACTTACATAAATACACTTACATAATTGGTCGCATTTGGAGGTGATCGTTATGCGGGGGTTCACTGTATAGAGTTGAAGAACAACCTGAGGACTTCTATTATTTATACTTCTAGATATGAAGCCAAGAATTCTGTTAGCTTTATTGCGAACACTAATGCACTGTTGTCTTAGTTTTAGGGTACTGCTAACCAGAACTCCTAAATCCTTTTTGCAATCAGTAGTATTAAGATCTACATTATTTAGTTTATATGTGGCATGGTTATTTAACTGTCCAACATTTAGAACTTTGCATTTGTCAATATTAAACTGCATCTGCCACTTCTTCGACCATTGCGCAAGTCTACTGAAATGACAAGAACTACTATAAATTGTAATTATCAGAACATGAAAATTATATAAAATAATATGAAAATAGAAAAAAAGGTATATCGCCAACACTTTTGCAAGCGGCAGCGCTCCATGTTGCTGTCAGGTGATCCCCAAGTGCCAACTTTGCGGCCTCATATCTCGGTAAGTACTGACTCTAATTTTTTTTTTTTATCCTATAACACTTAGACAAATGTGCTCTTTTTTCCATAAAAAAAAAAAAGATTTTTTTATTTTTCAAAATATTCGGGGCACTGGGGTAGTGAACATATATATACGTTTGGACCGTTTACGGGTTAATGATCTGGCTTCTGTTTTCCCATCTAATATTTGATCATCACTTTATGCTGATGACTTTGCTATAACTTGTGCAGGCACAATCTGTCACCTAATAGCAGCCTCTCTATCAACCATGTTTCCCATTGGGCCACTATTTATGGGTTTAAATTTTTTGGTACTAAAATCCACCAGATTACTTTTATTAGATGTTCTGCTGTCTCTAATGCTCCACTATACCTGTATGGTTCCCAGATCCCTGAACATAACAAGGTCAGATTTCTTGGTCTTCTGTTCAATTGTTGGTTGTCCTGGAAACCTCACATTACCTCCCTGAAAGTAACTTGCCATAGCCAGCTGAACCTCCTTAACCCTTTCGGGGTTTCGGCTGTACTAGTATGGCTTACGCGCCAGGGTTTTTGATGTACTAGTACGCATAAATTCTAGCGCCCTCAAATCTAGCAACAGAAAGCTGGTAGGCCTACATATGAAAGAATGGGTCTATGTGGTCAGTGTGCGCAGTATAAAAAAAATCCTGCAGCACACAGTGCGTAATGAGAAAAAAAAAACTTTGACCATGTTTTTGGTTTAACCCTTTCAAGGTCCGTCCGTAGATCTACGGCTTCACGTTGAGTGTCCAAACCGTAGATCTACACCAAAATTCTAGCACCGTCAAATTTAGCACAAAAACGCTCATAGGCCTACATGAGAGAGAACGTGGTCTGCGTGGTGGGTGTGCGCCATAAACAAAAAATCTAGGCACCCACATAGCATTGTGGGAATGCCGGCTCAGTTACCCTTGTTCACCATGCCTTGTCGCAAGACAGCTCTCACTCCAAGGAAAATTGGGACTCTCCTGTTCCTATCTGATAGTTCTGACAGTGATGGAAGTGGAAATGAAGACGAATTCTTTGGCTTTGATCAGTTAGTGACCGAAAGGAATGACCAGGATATTGATAATAGTGCAGAAAACCCTGACATTCCTCAACCTTCTACCTCTGGTGTGGGCACTCATCAGTCGCGGTCGGTTGTACCTCAACGAAAGAGAAAATTATTATTTTCGCGTGGCCAGGCCTCTGACTTCAGTAATGATGATGATAGTGATGTGGATTGTGATTTTATTGCTCTTGACGATCATTCGAGTAGTGATAGTGAGGAATCATATTCACCAGTGAAGCGTCGGTATGTACACCGCTGCATGCGCTCGGGTAGTGTACTCTATGCCATGCCCAGGGGACGGAGTACATCCTGGAGTATATCCCGTGGCCCTACACCAGGTACAGATAGTGATAGTGAGGATGATGTGGCTACACTTGGCATAGATAGACCACAGGCATCACTAGATGGTGGTAGTGGTGATGGTAGTGCCACGGCCATGCGTGACTCACCACCCCAGGCTGGGACCCACACTGCTGACTCCGCAGTTCAAGGACAAAGCGGAGCGTCTGCCACAAGCCCACCACAACCACAACTACCCGCACAACCAGCCTATGATGTCCAGTATCCACCAGTAAACCGTATCTGGGATTGGCAGCAAAATCCCAATTTTGTTCCCAAGTCCCACCACTTTGATGACTCTCAAAGTGGAATTCTACCAACTTGTCCCCTTGGAAACACTGCAAATGAACTGGAATTCTTTGAATTATTCTTTGACCAGCCACTGATGGAAACTATTGTCAAGGAAAGTAATAAGTATTTTGAGTACACCATGGCAAATTACAATCATATCACCACACTCAAGACTACACCGGTGGAAAGAGACGAACTGTTGCAGAAATGTATTTACTTTTTGCAACAATAATGCTTATGCCTCATGTCTATAAGCATAATATAAAAGCATACTGGTCCACAGATCGACTAATTTCTACCCCGGTCTTTAGTGAAATCATCCCAGTGAACAGGTTTATGTTACTGTTACGTATGTTGCACTTCTCTGACAAAACTAGGCCTGACAGAAGTGACAGGTTATACAAGATTAGAAATGTTTTTATGTATCTCAAACAAAAATTCAGCATATACTTTTATCCATTCAAGAATCTTGTAATTGACGAGTCTTTGATTTTGTTCAAAGGTAGGCTGTCATTCAAGCAGTATATACCAAGCGAGAGGAAATGCTTTGGTATAAAACTGTTTGTACTCTGTGACTGTGACTGTGACAGTGGCCTGGTATTGGATATTGTTGTATACACAGGAAGTAAAACATTGAAAGATACCAAGATGTTATTGGGTATCTCAGGTGACGTAGTGAGAAGCACGATGGCACCTTATCTTGGTAAGTGGCATACATTATATACCGATAACTGGTACACAAGCCCATCACTCAGTGAATTCTTGCGAGTGAACAAGACAGATGTGTGTGGCACAGTGCGTTCTAATCGTTAACATATGCCCAGGCTCAAAGCAGGTGCTCGTGGTGATGACGTGCAGGTGTTTACTACCAATGATATCATGGCATTACGGTGGTATGACAAACGAGATGTCACATTGTTGACAACCATTCACCGTAATGAAATGCAAGACAGTGGCAAAGTTGATCAAGTGACTAATGAACGTATTCGAAAACCAGTGACAGTGATTGATTATACACAAAACATGCGCTTGGTTGACAAATGTGACATGCAGATTGGCTTTGTTGATTGTGTTCGTAAGAGTTACAAGTGGTACATGAAACTTTTCTTCCATCTCATGGACATTTCAATGCTCAATGCATATAATATGTACCAAATGAAGACTGGCAACAGACCACCGTATGGTGAATTTTGTTTGTCTGTTGTCAGACAACTCATAATGAAGTACCAGGTAACAACACCTGCTATACAACAAGGTCCTCGAACTCCTTAGGATATACCCAAGCGTTTGAGGAGGGAAGGTGATCATTTCATAATACAGCTTCCTTCAATTCAGAAGAAATTTGCTCAGAAGAGATGCATCGTCTGTGCACAAACAAAACGACGGCAACAAAGACGCAAAGACACTCGGTTTATGTATGAGGAATGTAAGGTACCTCTGTGCATGGTGCCTTGTTTCAAGGACTTCCACAAGCTCCAGCAGTTCTAAAACCATGTCCAGTGATTGTAAATATGTAAATATATGATAGAACATTAGTATTATACAAGATTTGTGCATGTTTATTGTAATAAACAACAGTGGTAAACAATAATATGATAATAACTTTAGTGCAGTTACTGTGTTCAATACAGTGAGTTTATATATATACATTATATACAGTATTGGTCTCTCAGGCCCCAAATGTTAGTAGGAAAAGAAAAAAATCGGAAAAGAAAAGAAAAAACTACAAAAACTGCTAAATAAAGTAATGCGCGTATGTGGAAATCGTCGATGTTGCCACCACCATGCCATTTTGGACAAACTTCTTGGCACTGTATCTTGGTAAGTACTGATCAGAAATTTTTTTTTTGTCTTATTACCTTCACAAAAATATGCTCTTTAATTCTGTAAGAAAAAATAATATTTTTTTTTTTTTTTTTTTTTTCAAAATTTCTTGGACACTGGAGCACCACTTCAGATTTTGGCCTTGGACCCTGAAGGGGTTAAAACAGTGACTTTGCACTGTATTTTCGTATGGTATTTATTGTTGTATTCTAGTTTTCCTGGTCTCATTGTATAGAATGGAAGACATATTACAGAAATTGAGATGATTTTGACTGGTTTTACAATGAAAAGTACCTTGAAATTGAGCTCAAAGTAGCAGAAATGTTCGATTTTTACCAAAGTTCAAAAGTAAACAAATCATGCTAAGCGTCCAATACACGTCAACTGGTGAGTCTAATATTCTTTCACAAGTGTGCTGATATTATTTATACCATTTCTACACTAATGCAGTAGTCTGCATAACAGTAAATCTTATTTTTTTTGTGAGAATAAAAAATCAAAGTGGAAAGCAAAAGAAATGTAAGAGGGGCCTGGGGACATGACTAATGAACAGAGAAAATGTTATTTTAGTGCCAGAAATGTCTTTCTTGTTTATTCTGGACCCTATTTGGAAATTGGCATCTTTTGAAATTTGTGTGAAATTGGCAAAATTGCTAAATTCTGACCACTTTATTCGATAGTTGAAATCGGTAAATGGGAAGTTTCTTGTACTCATTCGATAGAAAAAACGGAGTTCTAGCAAAATAATTATGATTTTTGTCAACTAGTACACTGGAATTGGCTGAAAATAGGGCTCAAAGTGGGCAAAATTGCTGATGCGTAAACATCGTCGAGACTGCTAACTTCTCGAGAGCATAATTCCGTGAGTTTTCCATCAAATTTCATATTTTTGGTGTCATTATGATCGGGAAAAGATTCTCTGTCTTATCATAAGAAAAAAATAATTTTTTTTTTCTGAAATTTTTGGCGACCCTAGAAAAGTCTTGAGGGGGGCCGGGCGCCCCTCAAAGGGTTTAAAAAACCCTCATCTTCTTTTTTTGGGGGAAAATTTGTCAAATCTCCTTTGACCTCATTCAGCCCAAATTTTTATCAAAACTAATTATGGCGACCAGAATTTCGGGTCTCTCCCGCAACTCTTTCTAAACTTGATAACTTGATCCCATTCATCATCAGTGATTACGTTTATGTCTAGGTGCTCTTTGTTCTTCCCGTCAGAGCCTATATGGAGAGGCAAATTTCCACCCTTGTCAAAGTGATCCTCTGTCTCTTATTTTTTATCGCTCTCATGCCTTCATGATCCTTCTACAACAGGAGGGCATGAACATTGTAGATTTTCTTTATTGTTCATCCCCCTTTTTTCTCCATCCCTTTTCTTCGTCTTCATCACTCTTGATTTTTCAATTGCCCCCCCTTTACATGTTCATTAGCATCTAGCTTTTTCTTTCCCTCTGGGAAGTTGGGGGACATTCTTGCTTTTTTTTCCACTGCCATGCACAAAGTTAAAATACCTACAGTTGTTCTCGCTCTCTTTTTTTCTTAATCTTTCCTTTTTATTCTTATGCCCTGCAGTTTCACTGAGGTTTAAACCCTTTGATGTGTGGGTTTTGCAGTAGTGTTCCTGGACAGTGTTGTGTGAGGTCATTTATTAAAACCAGCTAGCATTTTACAGTGAACATTATGCGATTTACATAGTGATTTTCGTATTGCGTCCGGGCCCACCTCAAAATTATGGCGGATTCAGACTCTTTTAGTGCTTTGTAATCTACAAAAAAAAATTAAAATTGCCTCATCCCCTGTTTTCATATACAACTTTTGGTTTTGCTGCATTGCTAGCAGAAACAAAAAAATCGTTGTTTTCTTGGTCCCTGGTCTGTTGAGTTCGGGCACAAGCAGGTGGGCTCTGTTGTGACAGGGTCATGACCTTCCGTTTCAAAAAGGGGGATCCATTCAAAAAAACAAACAGACAAAATTTATTTTTTGCAAAATTCATTGAGGTTATGAAATTACAAAAATGATTTAAGTGCAAAGGCCACTATCATGCCTGGCTTAGGGTGACTTAATTTAATGGCTTTCTACTACTTAATAAATAAAAAAAAGTCATGTTTGTGTAAGTTGTAAATTTTTTTTGTTTATAGCAGACAGTAATTTTACTCTAATTACAATAGTTTCAATAATGAATATTGAATGAATAAAGAATATTATGTTGTAATCTCTAGCCACCTTTGCAACCACTGGCAACAACGCTGGTCTGAGTTGATTCGTAACAAATTACATTCTATCAAGCCATGTTTAGGAATCTGGTGCTCTTTTTATCATCAATGTCATGGTTGGGAGACTGCGCTTTCCTGTCTCCGCATCAGGCACATCTCACTCATGGGTATCTCATGGAGAGGCACCCAGTTCCACTCTGTGAGAATTATCAGGTTCCAATTTCAATTTGCCATATTCTGCTGGACTGTCCTGTTTACCAGCGAGCACACAGAATTTACTCCTGACATTGTCAACGCTCTAACAACTTTATTTTATCTTCCCTCTTCACGGACGGCCCCACCTTTGACATGACTCCCTCTTTGACTTTTTGACAACAACAGACTTGTTACACAACCTTTGATGTACTTCCTTTAGCACTCCTCACCTGTTATACTCATCACCCTCGCTAGTCTCAGATCAAGTATATTAAACTGTTAGCACGCCCTACCCTGTGGCACTGTATGATCCTTGTAGGTTTAGCACTTAGTTTTGATTATAATATATTAATACAACTCATAAACAAGAGGCAGTGATGTTGGATTTCCCCAAGGAATAACTCTGCTACTAACCAGTAAAGACATCTCCAAGGGCAATGTTGGCAGAGTTGAGAAGTTCTCTAGAGCCAGTGCGAACTTCAAGGATGAGCAGCGCTCGCCTTGACACCTCACCATCCACTTGCCAATCACACTCGAAAGTTGGAGAAGGTGATGCTGGAACCAGGCGAGATCTACCCACCGTTTTGGTGCTTCGGTCACGACTGCTGCTGTTGCTGCTCAGACTGCTGCTGAAGCTGCTACTTAGGCTGCTGCTGCTGTTTTTGTCATCACTGGTAAAAGCAGGTGAGTAGCTTATGTATGAAAGGCAAAACATTCAGTGACCGCATGAACTATAACTGTTGACACTTACACTTCTGGAGCTTTGTATTACTGTACTTGAAATGTATACCATCAGCACCTACCTGATGCGGACCCTGAGGAAAAGCTGGAGGCCAGAGCGAGGTATGTGGAGACCTTGAACCCTCCCTGCCACCCCGCGCACATTCACAAACATATCTGCACGCTGCTGTCCGTGGCTGCTGCTGCTGCTTACTACTTTCGCAGGCGACGAAACTATAAAAATTTAGATAGCAGGAACATGGTTTTCTTAATACCATGAGCAAGAAGGCAGTCACATTTAAAAAGTACTGTAATATGCTTTGTGAACTAGGGAATTTCTTGAAATTGACTGTGACAGGTGACTTACAGATGAAATTCAAGACTGAACTATTCCAATAATGGAATTATGCAAGTTGATAATCACCAGATATGAAAAACTATCATTGGGTTATACAGTACTAATGGTTGCAAGGGTAGTGTCTAATTTTATTTTAAGAACTAACAGGCTCTAGGCTAAATGTTCAACAATGACAACACAGATTTATAAGAATGCAAAACCAAGAAGCCAGAAAGTATGCTGTATACAGTCATGTTTGTTTGTTATTTATTATTGCACTATTTTTACAACAATCAAATTTGTGGGGCCAACAAGACTCCTCTGCTCATAAATTGCTAAAATATTTACAAAGACATAAAAGCCCATATATCTGCAGCAGCTTACTGCACAGGCCGCTGTCTAAAAATGGTAATACAGTAATGTGACAGGCACCAGGCTACTGCAATAATGGGCAATCTAGTAATTACTAGACTTTTGTCTTTGACAAATTTCTTGAATAAGTTTCTCTAATGTCCTGAAACTAAATGGCAGGTGAGCTTAAAATAAAAAGAATAAAGAATTCTAAGTCTATTCAGCTTTTTTCACTTATCTGATATTTTTATTATACACTTCATACAAATTAAAGAGGAATATAATTTCTCCAGGAACAAAACAATGATAAAAGGCACAACTAAATTGCCCTCCACAGCCTCAATGTTAGTGGCATGTTTTCTGTTATATCACAGATTATAAATCATAAAATGACAAAAGAAGTATCAAAAGTCATTACTACCTCATACTCTCTGATTATAAATGTTCAGTTTAATTTAAAATGTTACACTGGGTATGCAAAACAAAGCTTAGGCCTCAGGGAGAGGGAATGTCAAGCAACAGGGCCATGCACATGAGCAGTTAGCAACCACCACCATGACACAGGGGTCACTGTCACCCATGGCAGTTTTCAGGTTAAGGTAAATGAGCACGTGACTGTAAGACTAATACTTAGGCATATTTTCAAATTTGTTTTGGCTTCAAGGGAATGCATTCTAAATAGACATATTTAAAGTCCACATATACCAGTTACTCCTCTTTTACACTGCAATAATTTCATAGAATTCACAAACTCTGCATTATATTTAGTACAGTAGCATTGAAAACTAAAAGAAATGCCAAAAGTTTTGCAGTGCTGAAAAGCTTACATTACTGAATGATAAAAGGTATTTATAAGGCAGACCCTTTCAACCAAAAATAAAATTGTATCAACAAAAAGCCAGGTATTGTATGTGTGTATTGGGTGTGACAAGTCTTACGTCTGGCTGCGTCGGGGCCCATGAGGAGGAGGTTGGGTTGGGACTTTGCATGGGTGAGTGGCTCATCCAACAGCTCACTGGCGTCTCCCTCGCCTCCGCCTACGCCCACACGCACTGGTACACCCACGCTCAGAGCCAGCTCTAGGCGTGGATCAAGGTTCTCCTGGGGTTGTACAGCATCCTCTCGTACACTGGCCTCGGACCGGAAGCGTCGGAGTGGATGCGCAAAGCCACGGCGCATCTGATGGTGGGGGTAGGGTACCCATGGTGGACGGGGATGGTGAGCAGGCAAGCATGTCCAGGTTGGTTGGAAAAGAACACCCCATGAGGGGGAGGAGGCAGGATGGAAGGGTAAGCAGACCAGCATATCAAGGAAGGTGTGGAAGGGACACCTTGTGAGAGGGAGGTAGTATTAAAAGGTACAGGACACCAACAGACTAAAGGTACCTGATAGCTGGATGGTGCAAGGATTTCACAGATTACAAAATATTAGGTATTCATCAGTTTGTATGCCAGGGTAGCAGAGGTGCCAATGAAGTAAGGGGGAATTGAAAAATTTGGGGAGCAAAGGAATATGTGATAACGGAAGACATTGCATTTGGAGAGCAAGGGGAAAGAATGAATGTAGCAATCAGAAAAATGTGAAATAATCAAGAAAAAATAGTAAAAAAAATGAAGAATGACATTTTGGTAAAGGGGATTTTTTTTTTTTTTTTTTCCAAAAAGTTGGGCCGTTTTCCCCACCGGGGCCCGGGTGAGTTTTTTAACGACAAATATTTAGAGTACAACATTTAGGTCAAGAAATGAAAAAAAAATCAAGATGAAAAATTTAGGAAAAGCATACCTTAATTATGTTAAATGTAAAAGAAATCAAAAAAAACAATAAATGACAGTAAAACAAATAAAAAAGGGGCAGTAGAAAATAAAATAAGATTAGTTACAAAAAATAAAAATCAAAAAAATAAAGGGCAAGGGTTTAAGGCGGGAGCGGGAAGGGCCCGGGGCAGTTCTAAGTGAGGGGAGGGGGGGAGGGGCCCATTAAAGGGTAGTGAATTTTCCCTGGGAAAAGGGTTTGGAAAAATTTTTGAAAAAAAAAAAAAAAAAAGGGCGAAAGCCTCAGGGAAAGCAAAAAAGCATAAGTGAACAAAAATTTAAAAACAGAGATAATTAGTGAAAAAGGAAGTAGAAAAAAAAGGGACCCCCCTAAAAAATGCAAAATTTAAATATGTAAATAAATTTAATATATAAATGAATAAATTACCCACACCCCCAAAAAACGCCCACGCGCGCGTGCACACACACACACACACACCACACAACACACACACCCACACACACAGGGCGGGGGCCAGGAGTTTAATGATTTTTGACCTCTGCAACCACAATTGGGTGAGTACACACAAAACACATAAAATTGGCCACTTTTTTAGTAAAACCCTTTCTGGGTACTGGTGGGGACCCTTATTTCCCCCATTACAGCCTAAAATTCTTCATGGCATGGTTTTTCAAAAAGAGATTCGGGTTTTCATGTTGCCCATGTGCACCAAGTATTGCTGCAGATGTTTCAGCTGCACTTTTCCATGATGCAATCCCCCTTTCCCACACCCAAAAAGGTTTTTAGGGCCAAAATTTTCAAAACCCTACCATTTTGCATTTTGCGGGTCGAAAACGAAAAAAGCCCAGACCAGGCGACATTTCCCCAAATCTTCAACTGTCCTATTTTTTAAGACCTGTTTTTCAATGAAAGCCTCTTTTTCCCCCAAATTCCCCTTAGCTTAAAGAATGGAACCTGGTGTGTTTTTTCCTGCTGCTGAAACCCAAACCCCACAAGGGTCAAAAGAGCGATTCATTAAAAGCTCTTCCAAAACCACGTTGATCATGGGGGTTTTTTTTGATTTTACTGTCCTTAAACCCTTTTTGGGGGGCCAGTCCCCTTTTAAACCTCTCTCTTATCAATGCACTTTCACCCACAAAAAACTGCCTTAAATGGATGTTTTTAAAAATTCCCCAGGAGACCCAACTTTTTTCCGAGTTTAAACAACCTCACCCAAACACCAACAATCAACCCAACGGTCCGAGTCACAAAAGACAACTTTTTCCTTTTAAAATTCTGATTTTTGGGATTTTAACAACTCCCCCCCCCCCTCTTGCCCAAATTTTCTGCATGCTTTTAGGCATGCTTTTTCCACAACTGCAGCCCAAAACCAATTTGGGGGGGGTGGAAATTAAATCTATTACCCTAACCAATTACCCTTGTATTACCACCACTTTTTTTAGTGATAAAATAGGGGGAATATTTTTTTTCTAATTTTACTGAAAAAAAACCTTAAGACACCTATAAAAATGGGTGCCATTTCCCCGGATACCTCACACAAACACCCCAAATTTCCCCAGTGAGAAATTAAATTTCACTAATAACAAACAGACAAATAAATAAGAAACCACCTTTTTCCTTAGCTGGAAAATTTTCCAACATAAACCCTTTGGGCCTTACTAGATGATCACCGTAATTGTTTTTCATCAACAATATAAACAACACATTTTCCTCATACCAACAATAACAAAAACCAACCGGCTCACTGAGACAATGCAACCATAAAAACCACATATGGACCAATATCCTACCCCCCCTTAAAAATCAGGGATAATCACAGATAGCACTACAGACCACTACCCCCTCCCTTCCTCCTGACAAACATTAATAAACCACCACTTGAATACAAAAGTCTCTTTTAAAAGACCCCATGACGAGGCCTCAATAAGGAAGTTCACAACTGCCCCTAGAGATTGTTGACTGGCCTACAGAATTCCCCCCAAGGCCAATGGTATTTATTCTGGGGCAACATTTTTTTTTTAACAAAATTTCTTTTGACTATAAAAACAAACTTTGGGCCATAAAAAAAGAAACAGATCACAAACAAAAAGGGTTTGGGTTGGCCCCCTGGGTAACCACACCATTCTGAAAACCTTTTACCAAAAACACCAATAAAGAAAAGCAAAAAGACAGGCCCTTAAAACACCAAAATTTTTCTTAAAACTATTCATCAGTTTTTCACCAAAGTAATAAAAGAAAGCCAAAAACTAAAAAAACTACCCAGTAGATTACAACACTAAGAGATAAAAAAAAAGACCTGGAAAAACACCTCTCAAATTTTAGGGAAACCCCCAAAAAGAAAAAAAAAAGAAAATTTTTCCCCCAACTAAAACCAAAAGAAACCCCCAAAAACATTTCCCCCTGACACAGCTAACAAGATAAACACTTTTTTTCAACCCTAGGGTCTAATCTTTGCCAATAAAATCCCAAAAATAACTAATGCCCATGCCCCGGGGGCTACCTAGATGGGAATTTCCCAAAAATTTCCCTTTTAACTTTCACCCCAAATGAGGGCCCCCGGAAATCACCGAATTAAAAAAGTCACTAAAAACAACTCAGGGAATCTGTCTAATTTTTCCCCGCATTTCTGTAAAAAGCGAGCGGGGCCCCTATCCTTTCGCATGCTATTTCATTTCTTTTTTAAAAAAAAGTCCTAGAAACTAGCACCTTCCCCAAACTACTTTAAGAGGCAAGGGTTTTAAAACCAAAAACATAAAGGGTACCCCACAGATTTAAAACCCTATAGGCCAATATCAAACTTACCCCTTGCACCAAAAACTTTGAGAAACTCGTGCACAGGGGACTATATTCATTTATAACTGCACAAAAGCATACTCAAAAACCCCGCCCAAATTTTTATTTAGGAAAAAAAAAAAAGCACTAATGAAACAATCATAAAAAAGCAGATCTGCTTTTTCAAAGCATTGGAAATAAAGGGTATCCACTAGGAATTTTTTTTTGACCTAAGTAAAAACTTTTGACACAGTAACCACGACATTTCCCAAATCCCCCAAACTTGACCATTTAAAGGGATAAAAAGGCCATGCGCTTGCTTATTTCCCCAAAACTTACCCCACTAAAAAAGGTATCAGTATTTTCCCCTTAAAGACACAGCATCAACAACACGGGCCCCTTGATACTGGGGTTTTCCCCAAAGGGAAATGTCCTTGGTCCCCTGCTCTTTCCCCAAAAACATCAAAGATCTTCCAAACGTATCCCAAAAACCTGAAAACCCATTCTCTTTGCCCGACGACCCACTTATTCATCTCTCCCCTAATCTTCCACCCCCAACCCCCATTGTTAACGAGGAGCGATCAAAATAACGACTTGGATGACAGCCAATAAACTTACCCCTTTAAAACTGCAAAAAACCCACTAATTAAAGTTTTGGGAGCAGAGCAGGAGATGCACAAATTAAAATTTAAAATTTGACCCAAAAATCTAATTAAACCCGACATAATAGGGCAAATTCCCCAGGGCCCAACCTTGACAACAACCTGAAATTTTAAACACCCATATCCAACAAAATAACCAAGAAAATAAACCCAAAAAAGTTGGGAATTTCCCCTCCAAGATATTTAAAACTAAAGTGCCGCAAAATGGGGCCTTTTTCACACTATAAACCCCTCACTTATTTATCCATACCTCACCTATGCTATTTTGCTTGGGGGCAACTGCAGCCCAAAACACCTAAAGCCAATAATCCAACAAAAAGCTGCAGTAAAAATAATCACTAAATCCCACCCCGGGCAAACACACCCCCCCCCACTCTTCATAGATTAAACTTACTCCCTGTTCAGTACATCCACACTTACTACTGTGCAATCTACATCTACAGGACCTTAAACTCCAATATCAACCTTGCCCTAAAACGCTTTCTTGATATTGTGACAGAACCCCAGGCATAACACCAGACACAAACATCTCACAATATTCCCCATGTCCGACTAAACCTTTACAAAAATTTAATGTATGTCAAAGGCCCTAAATCTGGAAACCCCCTACCTGAGAACTCAAAGAACTGAAAGACACATTCATCACCTTCAAAACTACCTTTTAGAAAAACATCTTATCCCCTGTTTACACCCCGACAACTAACTAAAACAATACCACCTGGTGGTTCACACTTACATTCACTCACCCATTTGACCATAAACAGAAATATTAATCTCAATCTTAAAATAATGAATCCTATGATACTCCAATACTGAAACTATGTACTGTGCCAAAACAAAAGCATTCACATTGCTAAACTCACAAAACTAGTATTTAGTCACTTAGCCATAAAAACCAACTTACCTCATAATTTGTAATATTTTAAATAAAGAATTAAACTAAGTCTGCCCGAAATGCCTAGCCATGCTAGGCGTTCTAGTGGTACACCTCTGTAATCATTATTTTACTACATGTAAACCACAAAAACAACCAAATTCTGAAAATTCAACAATTGTAATCTTTATAGAGAATAAATTTTGAATTTGTAAACCACACAATAACCAAATTCTGTAAACTCAGCATTGTAATCTTATAGAGAATAAACTTTGAATTGAATTGAATTGAACTGAATATATATATATATATATATATATATATATAATATATATATAAAATTTTATATATATATATTTTATATATATATATATATATATATATATATATATATATATATAAATATATTTATATTTTATATATTATGCATGTACAACTTCTCCACATCTTCAATTGTTTGTGATCTCTGTTTCGTTAGCAGTTTCACAACTTTAGCTTCCTTGATTTCTACTTTCTTTGCCACGATGGAACATTGTTGATTTCGACTTCCCATACATCCTGGCAAGCTCGGCTAAATGTATGCCACTTTCGTATTTTTCTACAATCTCTTTCTTGAATTCTATCATGTTTCTCACCTTCTTTAGCAAAGGGCTGGCACTAGGAATTTTCTTTGGGCCCATGATGGCTTATTTTGCAGTCATAATCAATAAACAAGCACAAAAATTGCAAAATGTTTCGGATGAATGCTCACTCAACCAGTGACAGAGCCAGACTGAGACACTGAGACACGTTCATGTGAGAGTGGCGGCATCCTGGGCGGGTGGACGTGTCTGATATTACAATTTCCAGATGGAGGTACGAAATCTGAACCAAAATTTCGCCCAAAAAAGTGTTCGTGTTCTAAATCTGAATTGTATGATACTCAGACCATGCGAAAACTGGAGTTCCACTGTACACTGAAATATACACACCTCTCAAAATAAACTAATACCCATGCGAACACCTTGCATATCACAGCTGCTTGAAATGGGAAGGAGGAGGGTGGGAGTCACAGCTGTGGTACAATATACGTATATCAAATTTGAAAACTGTGAAAAGAGTGAATATATTTGGCAACATTGATATATGTACTGTGTTAATATGAGAATTGCTGTTTATTTAATACAAGCAGAAATATTAGGCTTACAATGTATGGCATATCTCCACAATAAGAAAACTCACAATTCCTCAAAACAGAATACATAGCTCATCTTTGAATTATTATAACTGTTATTCATCATTCTAAGCATATGTACTGCTTTTTACAAATGAACTACATATTACCTATCAATCTGAATTCCTCAAGGGAGGTTCCTTGATGTTGATGAGGCACACTTGATCCAGTGAATTGGATCTGTGCTCCAATTAACTGAAATAAGCCTGAATGCCCCTCTCCCCCACAGGTGCTGTATAATCCCTATGGGTTTAGTGCTCCCCCATGACAATAATAATAACAACAATAATAATAATAATAATAATAACATCAATCTCAAAAATTTAAACAAAACTGATCAAAAAATTACCAATAATAAAAATTAAAATTTTTGTTATCCATTTTCACTTTGAAAAATACATATTAATATAAAAATATTCTTGCACATATTTCATTACACTCTTTCAAAAAAAATATAAAAGTTTGTGAAGCAGGTGATATACTGTCAAATGATGTTACTGTAGTACTATATGTTTGTTGTTGGATACTGCATAATTTTAAAGTGTTAAAAAAGAGATGCAACTTATGGAGAATTCATGTTTATTAGTAAATTAAAAACCTGTTGAATGTGTTGGCCATTGAGATTTTCACACAAGTGCAAAACAATGCATGATAAAAATAAAGATTTTATTTCTTTGCAATGTTTATAATGTGTGATTACAATTCTGATTTGTTAAGTACAAAGAAAGCCACTATCATGCCGGGGCATTTTGGGCAGACTAAACTGAACACTTTTAATGTCTCTTTTGATGTGCTGTCTACTGTATGCTGAATGTTGAACTGCAGCTTTTCCAGTGTATAAAGATGATTTGAATAAACTGTTTGTTAAAAAGACCATAAAAATAACTCCTATAATACAAATGCCATTCTTGTATTTAATGATCCCTGAAAGAGAAATGAGCATTCTCCATGAGAATTATTTATTTTTTTTGAACATCCTGTATTTTCATAATTTTTTTAGGTAATCTTCATTAAATTTGTATGTCACTCATTTACTATGGTCTTTTTTATAAGTATTTTTTTTTTTAAAAAAATTAAATTAATTCCAAAAATTCCTTCCATAGCCAAATTAACCAATCAGAAAGATGATTGGCCCATTAACATTTGCCTATATTATACTGGATATAATAGATGCACTCCATTATAGCTAATATTTTGTAATTTTCCAACAACCTTCAGTGTATTTACACTGGAAGATGTTTGGACATGTTACATATTGATATGTTTTAATTTAGATTTTTTTTTTTTTTCAACAAGTCGGCCGTCTCCCACCGAGGCAGGGTGACCCAAAAAAGAAAGAAAATACTTTCATCATTCAACACTTTCACCACACTCACACATTATCACTGCTTTTGCAGAGGTGCTCAGAATACAACAGTTTAGAAGCATATACGTATAAAGATACACAACATATCCCTCTAAACTGCCAATATCCCAAAACCCCTTTCCCTTTTAAAGTGCAGGCATTGTACTTCCCATTTCCAGGACTCAAGTCCGACTATATGAAAAATAACCGGTTTCCCTGAATCCCTTCACTAAATATTACCCTGCTCACACTCCAACAGATCGTCAGGTCCCAAGTATCATTCGCCTCCATTCACTCCTATCTAACACGCTCATGCACACTTGCTGGAAATCCAAGCCCCTAGCCCACAAAACCTCCTTTACCCCCTCTTTCCAACCCTTTCGAGGACGACCCCTACCCCTCCTTCCTTCCCCTATAGATTTATATGCTTTCCATGTCATTCTACTTTGATCCATTCTCTCTAAATGACCAAACCACCTCAACAACCCCTCTTCTGCCCTCTGACTAATGCTTTTATTAACTCCACACCTTCTCCTAATTTCCACACTCCGAATTTTTTGCATAATATTTACACCACAAATTGCCCTTAGACAGGACAAACTCCACTGCCTCCAAACCGTCTCCTCGCTGCTGCATTTACCACCCAAGCTTCACATCCATATAAGAGTGTTGGTACTACTATACTTTCATACATTCCCTTCTTTGCCTCCATAGATAACGTTTTTGACTCCACATATACCTCAACGCACCATTCACCTTTTTTCCCTCATCAATTCTATGATTAACCTCATCCTTCATAAATCCATCCGCCGACACGTCAATTCCCAAGTATCTGAAAACATTCACTTCTTCCATACTCCTCCTCCCCAATTTGATATCCAATTTTTCTTTATCTAAATCATTTGATACCCTCATCACCTTACTCTTTTCTATGTTCACTTTCAACTTTCTACCTTTACACACATTCTCAAACTCATCCACTAACCTTTGCAATTTTTCTTTAGAATCTCCATAAGCACAGTATCATCAGCAAAAAGTAACTGTGTCAATTCCATTTTGAATTTGATTCCCATAATTTAATCCCACCCTCTCCAAACACCCTAGCATTTACTTCTTTTACAACCCCATCTATAAATATATTAAAACAACCATGGTGACATTACACATCCCTGTCTAAGACCTACTTTTACCGGGAAGTATTCTCCCTCTCTTCTCACACCCTAACCTGAGCCTCACTATCCTCATAAAAGCTCTTTACAGCATTTAGTAACTTACCACCTATTCCATATACTTGCAACATCTGCCACATTGCTCCTCTATCCACTCTATCATATGCCTTTTCTAAATCCATAAATGCAATAAAAACTTCCCTACCTTTATCTAAATACTGTTCACATATATGCTTCAATGTAAACACTTGATCTACACATCCCCTACCCACTCTGAAGCCTCCCTGCTCATCCGCAATCCTACATTCTGTTTACCTCTAATTCTTTCAATTATAACCTACCGTATACTTTTCTGGTATACTCAGTAAACTTATTCCTCTATAATTTTTACAATCTCTTTTGTCCCCTCTCCCTTTATATAAAGGGACTATACATGCTCTCGCCAATCCCTAGGTACCTTCCCCTCTTTCATACATTTATTAAACAAAAGTACCAACACTCCAACACTATATCCCCCCTGCTTTTAACATTTCTGTCATGATCACATCAGTTCCAGCTGCTTTACCCCTTTCATTCTACGTAATGCCTCACGTACCTCCCCCACACTTACATTCTGCTCTTCTTCACTCCTAAAAGATTGGTATACCTCCTGGCCAGTGCATGAAATTACCGCCTCCCTTTCTTCCTCAACATTTAAAAGTTCCTCAAAATTATTCTCTCCATCTACCTAATACCTCCCTCTCCCCATCTACTAACTCCCCTACTCTGTTTTTAACTGACAAATCCATACTTTCCCTAGGCTTCTTAACTTGTTTAACTCACTCCAAAATTTTTTCTTATTTTCATTAAAATTTCTTGACAGTGCCTCTCCCACTCTTTCATCTGCTCTCCTTTTGCACTCTCTCACCACTCTCTTCACCTTTCTTTTACTCTCCATATACTCTGCTCTTCTTATAACACTTCTGCTTTGTAAAAACCTCTCATAAGCTACCTTTTTCTCTTTTATCACACCCTTTACTTCATCATTCCACCAATCACTCCTCTTTCCTCTGCACCACCCTCCTATAACCACAAACTTCTGCCCCACAATTCTAATACTGCATTTTTTAAAAACTATTCCAACCCTCTTCAACCCCCCCACTACTCATCTTTGCACTAGCCCACCTTTCTGCCAATAGTCGCTTATATCTCGCCCGAACTTCCTCCTCCTTAGTTTATACACTTTCACCTCCCTCTTACGTGTTGTTGCCACCTTCCTCTTTTCCCATTCTACCTCTTACTCTAACTGTAGCTACAACTAATTAATGATCCGATATATCAGTTGCCCCTCTATAAACATGTACATCCTGGAGCCTACCATCAACCTTTTATCCACCAATACATAATCTAACAAACTACTTTCATTACGTGCTACATCATACCTTGTATATTTATTTATCTTCTTTTTCATAAAATATGTATTACTTATTACCAAATTTCTTTCTACACATAGCTCAATTAAAGGCTCCCCATTTACATTTACCCCTGGCATCCCAAATTTACCTACTACTCCCTCTATAACATTTTTACCCACTTTAGCATTGAAATCCCCAACCACCATTACTCTCACACTTGATTCAAAAACTCCCCAGCATTCACTCAACATTTCCAGAATCTCTCTCTCTCCTCTACACTTCTCTCTTCTCCAGGTGTATACATGCTTACTATAACCCACTTTTCACATCCAATCTTTATTTTACTCCACATAATCCTTGAATTTATACATTTGTAGTCCCTCTTTTCCTGCCATAGCTTATCCTTCAAATATTGTACAAAAACAGTGTATAATACACCTGTTACAGGTGTATTATACACTGTTACAGGTGTATTTTACTACTGATGAAGTGTGTACTAATTTCTACACTAATGATGAATCATGTTGCATATACTGAGTACATTTTTTATTTATTCGGCAAGGACAAGGCCAATACCAAATCCTGTAATCATCTTTGCCAGCTGTGAGAAGGAAATGAGACCATCTAGTGATGGCATATAGCCCTAAATCATCTGGTGACTATTAGGTGTACTAGGGCATTCTGACTTGTCAGGGGTAGAGTTGGGGCTGGTTTGATTACCACAAGTGAACTTACTCCTGCCTAATATCTCACAACATTCTTAAACCCCTGCCAGTTTGGGTTTAGGTTGAAAAAAAGTACGAATGATGCAATTATACAAATGCTCAAGCACTTGAAAAAATTAATAACCTCTGGTGTTCTTCATAGACCTACAGAAAGCATTTGATAGAGTGGACCACAACCTCTTGCAACTCAAACTAGAAAATTATAGGATTCAGAGGACATTCCCTTGAATATCCTTAAGTTCTTCAAGAGCTTTAACTTAATATACAAAATATACACTCATATTATTGTGCCTACTATATATGCAGAAAACTAAACTCCAATACAAACCCTCCTCTCAAACTTCTCCTTGATAGCTACAACATAATGCACAGGCATAACACAAGGCACAACACACTCTTCAACATCCCTCATGTCCGTCTCACACTATGCAAAAATGCAATGCATATAAAGGGCCCCTAAGATCTGGAATTCAATGCCCAAACCAGCAAAAGGTCCCCTCCCTGCAAACGAATTTAGCAATATACATATGTACTTAAAAAAATATCATCTCCCAAAATTAACCATACCAAGATGATGCTAAATCATTCAGCCAGTTTGAAATGACTTAAAAATCCCCAAAAACTTACGACCGCTTAATCGATTTAAAACATTAATACATAAAATTGTACTGTTGTATCACTGTAAACTGTACTAATTGTAATACTATTATTTGTTTTGTACTACCTCACTACTATAAATCGTATTATAATTTTTTTTGGTAACCTCACTTTAGTAATAAGGTAAAATAATGAATAATTAAAATTTACCACTCTATAACCTATGTCTAGTTTTAAAGTAGTCTGTAAGCATTAGGAATAGTCTGCCCGGCATGTTAAGTGGTTTTCTTTGTATTTAACCCCATTTTATAAAAAATAAATCATACATTGTAACCTTTGCAAAGAAATAAATTTGTATTTGTATATATTTGTATCTGTGATAACTGTTCTAGCCAACTAGACTCTCTCAGGCCATCAGCTGGTGTTAGTTTATTGTGATCTCTATTTCAGATTTTTGATGTTCACTGCTTATCATTATTTTGCTTGTGTTGTTATTGCAGAATTAAGTAGTATGTCAGTATTAGTATTAGTTTGCTTGAATGTTTTGAATAATAAGCACAGTGGACCCTCCCTTTTCGTTGATCTCTTTTATCGTCGATTTCTCTTTCTGGTAAGTTTTTTCGTCAAAATATTGATTCCTTTTCATCAATTTCCTCCATTTTCATCGATGGTACGGAACCTGTCCAGTGCCCAGCGTGCACACAAAGCCACGTGCCACATACATTCTCAGGCAGTGTCACATTGTTTCTCGGTGAGTGAACATATCCTGCAAGGTCATACGAAACATTTCATAATAATCCATTCTTTTTGGCACTTGTTTATTGTGTGTGACTGCTAAATATGCCACCATGGCTCCAAAGAAAGCTCCTTGTGCCAGTCCTTTGGTAAAGAAAGTGAGGAACATCGTATAAATGAAAAAGAAATCGTTCCAAAATATGATAGTGGCATATGCATTGCTGACCTCGGCATCACTGTGGCGAAGAGAAAAGAAATCATGGAAGCTGATGTTGCGAAAGAGGTGAATGCGATAACAAAACAGAGATCCCAAACAACTGAAGATGTGGAGAAATTGTTGTTGGTGTGGATCAAACAGAAACAATTAGAGGGAGATGGTGTTGTGCAGTCGATAATTTGTGAAAAGGCAAGGCAGTTGCATGATGATCTCATAAAGAAAATGCCTGCAACAAGTGCTGATGTTGGTGAATTTAAGGCCAGCAAAGGTTGGTTTAAAAAATTCAAGAAGCAAAGTTCCATACACAGTGTTGTAAGGCATGGTGAGGGTGCCAGTTCAGCTGAAATATTCCAGCCTCAACAAGTGTTCAATTGTGACAAAACAAGCCTGTTTTGGAAGAAAATGCCAAAGAGGACCTACATCACACAGGAGAAAAAGGCACTGCTAGGACACAAGCCTATGAAAGACAGGCTGACTCTCTTGTTGTGTGGTAATGCTAGTGGGGATTTCAAAGTGAAGCCTTTACTGGTGTATCACTCTGAAAATCTCAGTCTTGAAGTGTGATGTGGAAGGCTAACAGTAGGGCATGGGTCACAAGGGAAAATTTTCCTGGAAAGGTTCAATGAAGTGTTTGGCCCGAATGTGAAGAATCCCTTTTGGGATAAAAATTGCCACCCCCGGCCCCCTGTTAATGGACAATGCTCCTGCTCACCCTCCAACTTGGAAGACCAATTTGTCAAAGGAAATTTCAGTTTTGAAACAGTAAAGTTCTTCCCTCCTAACACCACTCCCCCATCTAGCCCATGGACCAGCAGTCATTGCAAACTTAAAAAAAATGTACCCAAAGCAATCTTTCAAAGGGCTTTGACAAAACCTCGGACTTGAATTGACCCAAAAGAGAGTTCTGGAGAAATACTTCAATATCTTCCCTTGCATAAACTTTATAAATAAGGGTTGGCAGGGAGTGACTTCCAGGACGAGAACTCTGCTTGGAGAAAATTTTGGGCAGACTGTGTCCTCAACAAAGCTTTTAAGGGTTTTTAGGCTGACCCTGACAACCCATGCCATTGTGCAACAAATTTTGGCATTGGGGGTTTTATGGGTTGGATGTGAGTGACCAGGATGTGGAAAAAGTTTGGGGGGGACCACAAACAAAGCTAAACCCCTGATGAGCTGCAAGAGCTTCATCTGCAAAGAGCAGAATACGCACAGGAAAACTTTAAGGAGGAGGAAGAGGGTGGAAAAAGGTGCCTTTTTTCAGAGAAAGGAGAAATATGCATTGGAGTAGGGTGCATTCATTTTGGGGAACATACCCTGAGAAACTGTTGCAATCCGTGCCGGGCTTTTTCAATGACAATGCCATGTCCCATTTTAGGCAAAACTTAAAAAAGACTCCGAAACAGATCTATCTGGCAGATATTTTTTGGGAACAGGGGTCCAGTGACTCTCAAACGTCCTAGGGCATTTAAAAAAAAAAGAAGGGAAGTGACCCAGATAAGATTACACCTGAGTCCTTTTGGAGGGGGTTCCCTTCCCCAAAAAATAACCTCTCTTCCCCCTTTTCCCCTTCCCCCTCCCTGCCTTCCATCCAAAAAAACAGTCTTTAATAAAGGTAAGTGTCATGTTAATGTTCGTTCTTTTTTGCATGTAAATCTATCTTTAAGGAAAATAATTTTTTTTTTTTTTTATACTTCTGGGTGTCTGGAAGGATTAATTGGATTTATTTCTTATAGGAAAAAAGTTATTTTTGCCAATTTCCTTTTTTGGTCTCCGGGAAGGGTTTTTTTTAAACAAAAACTAGGGTCCACTGTATCTTTTTTCGAAAATGCATTTCCCCCAAACTGTATTTGTATTTCAATTGTGTCAAAGTTATAACCAAATGAATGCAATCTAACTATTGTACTGTAATTTCTATACTTTTTTTTTTTTCAACAAGTCGTCCTTTCTCCCCCCTATACATGTATGTTTAATTAATGGATTTTATATTTAACCCTTAAACTGTCCAAAACGTAGATCTACGTTCATGTGCGTAGCGCTCCGACCTTGATTTTCCCCATTTGAAAGCATGTAAAAAAAAACACAGCTCTACGTTCGGAGCCACCCCCCACGTGGACGCAGATCTATGTTTGGACAGTTTAAGGGTTAATAACAAAATCTATGGCTAGACAACATTTGGAAAACAACTGGTGACGTCAGCTGGTTCTGGACTTACTCACTACTATTCATGTATCTGGCAGTGTCAGGGACCAATGGACTAAGTCAACTGCATCTGGATCTTGTCTGTTACTGCCTGGAGTTCCTCCATCCATGACCTATTTATCTGTTTTCATTATTTCCAGGAAAGACAACAGACAGTGCCTCAGTTTGTTACTGCCAGTGTGCATTCACACTAACCTCTAGAACAAGTGATGGTGCCAAGCAGATGGGTAACTGATAAGGTGAAGGCTGTGTGTGTACTCACCTAGTTGTACTCACCTAGTTGAGGTTGCAGGGGTCGAGTCCAAGCTCCTGGCCCCGCCTCTTCACTGGTCGCTACTAGGTCACTCTCCCTGAACCATGAGCTTTATCGTACCTCTGCTTAAAGCTATGTATGGATCCTGACTCCACTACATCGCTTCCAAAACTATTCCACTTCCTGACTACTCTGTGGCTGAAGAAATACTTCCTAACATCCCTTTGATTCATCTGTGTCTTCAGCTTCCAACTGTGTCCCCATGTTGCTGTGTCCAGTCTCTGGAACATCCTGTCTTTGTCCACTTTGTCAATTCCTCTCAGTATTTTGTAAGTCGTTATCATGTCCCCCCTATCTCTCCTGTCCCCCAGTGTCGTCAGGTTGATTTCCCTTAACCTCTCCTCATAGGACATACCTCTTAGCTCTGGGACTAGTCTTGTTGCAAACCTTTGCACTTTCTCTAGTTTCTTTACATGCTTGGCTAGGTGTGGGTTCCAAACTGGTGCCGCATACTCCAATATGGGCCTAACGTACACGGTGTACAGGGTCCTGAACGATTCCTTATTAAGATGTCGGAATGCTGTTCTGAGGTTTGCCAGGCGCCCATATGCTGCAGCAGTTATTTGGTTGATGTGCGCTTCAGGAGATGTGCCTGGTGTTATACTCACCCCAAGATCTTTTTCCTTGAGTAATGTTTGTAGTCTCTGACCCCCTAGAATGTACTCCATCTGCGGTCTTCTTTGCACTTCCCCAATCCTCATGACTTTACACTTGTTGGGATTGAACTCCAGGAGCCAGTTGCTGGACCAGGTCTGCAGCCTGTCCAGATCCCTTTGTATTTCTGCCTGGTCTTCGATCGAATGAACTCTTCTCATCAACTTCACGTCATCTGCAAACAGTGACACCTCGGAGTTTTTTCCCTTTCCCGTCATGTCATTCACAAATACCAGAAACAGCACTGGTCCTAGGACTAACCCCTGTGGGACCCGCTGGTCACAGGTGCCCACTCTGACACCTCGCCTCGTACCATTACTCGCTGCTGTCTTCCTGACAAGTATTCCCTGATCCATTGCAGTGCCTTCCCTGTTATTCCTGCTTGGTCCTCCAGTTTTTGCACTAATCTCTTGTGTGGTACTGTGTCAAACGCCTTCTTGCAGTCTAGAAAATGCAATCCACCCACCCCTCTCTCTCTTGTCTTATGCTGTCACCATGTCATAGAATCCAGTAGGTTTGTGATCACAGGATTTCCCGTCTCTGAAACCATGTTGTCTGTGGTGATGAGATCATTCCTTTCTAGATGTTCCACCATTCTTCTCCTGACAATCTTTTCCATGATTTTGCATGCTATACATGTCAGTGACACTGGTCTGTAGTTTAGTGCTTCATGTCTGTCTCCTTTTTTAAAGATTGGTACCATATTTGCTGTCTTCCATGCCTCAGGCAATCTCCCTGTTTCGATAGATGTATTGAATATTGTTTGTTAGGGGTACACATAGTGCTCTGCTCCCTCTCTCAGGACCCATGGAGAGATGTTATCTGGCCCCATTGCCTTTGAGGTATCTAGCTCACTCAGAAGCCTCTTCACTGTGTCCAGCACATGGTGGTGTACCCCACCTCTCTGTCTTTCTGGAGCCCCTTCTGTCTCCTCTGTGAACACTTCTTTGAATCTCTTGTTGATTTCCCTCACATACTTCACTGTCATTTCTTCTTGTCCCTCCTCCTTCCTTCCTTAGCCTGATTACCTGGTCCTTGACGGTTGTTTTCTTCCTGATGTGGCTGTATAACAGCTTCGGGTCAGATTTGGCTTTTGCTGCTATGTCGTTTTCATATTGATGTTGGGCCTCCCTTCTTATCTGTGCATATTCGTTTCTGGCTCTACGACTGGTCTCCTTATTCTCCTGGGTCCTTTCCCTTCTATATTTCTTCCTTTCCCCTAGCACACTTGGTTTTTGCCTCCTTGCATCTTTGAGTGAACCATGGGCTCATCCTGGCTCTTTCATTTTTTCCTGTTACCCTTGGGTACAAACCTCTCCTCACCCTCCTTGCACACATTGTGACTACATATTCCATCATTCATTAACTGGTTTCCCTGCCAGTTCTCTGTCCCACTGAACCTCATTCAGGAAGTTCCTCATTCCTGTGTAGTCCCCTTTCCTGTAGTTTGGTTTCATTCGTTTTGGGCCCTTCCTGCTTCCCCCTCCACTTGTAGCTTACTGTGTATTCGAAGCTCAAAACCACTTTGATCGCTGGCCCCAAGGGGTCTTTCATATGTGATGTCCTCAATATCTGCACTACTCAAGGTGAATACTAAGTCCAGTCTTGCTGGTTCATCCTCTCCTCTCTCTCTTGTAGTGTCCCTTACGTGTTGGTACATGAAGTTTTCCTGTACCACCTCCATCATCTTAGCCCTCCATGTATCTTGGCCCCAGGGTGGCTCCAAGTTCTCCATTCGATCTCCTTGTGGTTAAAGTCACCCATGATCAGGAGCTTTGCCTGCATGTATGAGCTCTTCTGGCCACTGCAGCCAGTGTGTCAACCATCGCTCTATTGCTCTCGTCATACTCTTGCCTTGGCCTCCTGCTGTTCTGTGATGGGTTATACATCACTGCAATTATCACCTTGGGACCTCCAGAGTGAAGCGTTCCCGCTATGCAATCACTTTCTTCTCCGCTGTCTCCTCTCTCCAGCTCATCAAAATTCCATCGGTGTTTGATCAGCAATGCCACTCCTCCCCCCCCTGTTCCTTCTGTCTTTCCTCAGGATCTGGTATCCGTTGGGAAGATGGCATCTGTTATCATACCTGTAAGCTTGGTTTCTGTGATTGCTATGATGTTGGTGATGCCTCTTTGACTCTTTCGTGCCACTCCTCCCATTGTTTGTTATTCCATCAGTGTTTGTTACCCTACCTTCAGTTTCCCTTTTCCCAAAACTGTGGTTTGGGGGGCTGTGGGGGTGGGAGACCTGGTAGCATTACTGTGGGATTCTATGGTTGGGGGTTGGGTGGAAAGCTGTGGGTATGGATTGTATTTTGTGTTGAGATGGTGTGTAGGTTGTGGGGTTCTGAGGGGTAGTTGTGTGTGTGCTTGCTCTTGCTGCTCTGTTCTGCTCTGACTGACCTCTGCTGGTTCCATCCTTGTCTCCTTTCCTAGCTCCTTTCGCTTTTTTGTCCTCTCCCTCAGCTGCTGTCTCTCTTTTTGTGTTCTGTCTCTGTCTAGGAACACCTTCTTGTACTCTTCCGAGCTTCTCAACCGTGGTTTTTCTTGGAGGATCCTGTTCCGCACTGTTTCTGTCCTGAGAATCAGCTTGATCGGTCGGTTTCTCCCCCCTATTCTCTGAAAATTTACAATCTCGTCCATGTCTTCTCCCCCTATTTCCGTGATGATTTTCTCAATCTCCTTTCTTTCTTCCTGCCGTCTTTCAGTGTGTGTCCTTTCCTCTCTCTCCGAAGCCCATGGATAAACACTGATTTTGCCCTTTCCTCCTCCCATTGCCTCTCCCTCTGTGACTCTGGTTCCTGTCTGTATGTGGTCATTTTCTCCCTTGATTTTTCCAGTGGCTCTTGGTAGCATGGTTGTGCCTCAGCATTCGACCTATTCCCTCTCCATCTGCACCCATCTGCTCTTCCCTTCCACTCACTGGCCCTTCTTTGCAGGCTGATAGGACCTTAGCATATTTCATATCTCCTTCCTTCCTGTTCAGCCTCTCAGCTTCGTATGGTGTGTCTTCTCTGGTCATACCCTGAGACTTGCTTCAGCCTGTTTACCTCAAATTCTAGGACCTTTACCCTGGCTACTGCAGTTTCGACTTGTGCCTCTCTATTCTTCGTCTCCTTCTCCAACTCTTTTCCCATTTCAACAGAGAGCTCTTTCTCCATTTTTTCAGAAAGCTCTCCTAATTTTCTCTCCATTCTTGCTCTATCCTTTTCCACTGCTCCTCCATCCATTCCTCCCTACAGTACCATTGTCATCTGATCCCTGATTCCTGCGAGTCCCAACCATTTTTTTTTTTTTTAGTAAAAGAGAAAGTGAAAAAGAAAAAGGGGGAGAGAGTGAGAGAGAGGGAGAAAGAGAGAGAAGGGGAGGGTAGAAGGAGGGGAAATGGGGGAGAAAGTGAGAGAGAGAGGGAAAAGGTAAGAGAGAGGGGGGAGAGTGACAAGGGAAGAGAGGGAGAGAGAGAGAAAGAGATGAAGAGAGAGGGGGGAGAGGGAGAGGGAGGGAGAGGGAGAGAGAGGAAGAGAGGAAAGAGTGAGAGGAAGAGAGAGAGGAAGAGAGAGAGGAAGAGGAAGAGAGGATGAGAGAGAAAGAGAGAGAGAGAGAAAGAGAGAGAAGAGAGAGAGAGAGAGGAGAGGAGAGAGAGAGTAGAGAGAGAGAGAGAGAGAGAGAGAGAGGAGAGGAGAGGAGAGGGAGAGAGGCAGGGGGGGGGGGAAGGGAAGGGTTAGAGGGTCACTTCACAGGAAGGTGTGAAATCCTGTATTGGGTGTGTGTGTGTATGTGTGTGTGTGTGTGTGTGTGTGTGTGTGTGTGTGTGTTTTGTTGTGTTGTGTGTGTGTGTGTGTGTGTGTGTGTGTGCATGTGTGTGTTTGTGTGTGTGTTTGTGTGTGTGGTTTGTGTGTTTGTGTGTGTGTGTGTGCGCGTGTGTATGTGTGCCCCCACTTCTAAGTATTCATACTGCTAATAAATATCAGTAGTAATACCGTATTTCTAAAACTACCAACAGTGATTCTAGCACTTATCACTTCTTACTTATAAAACAACAGAAAGTAATTAGGTTGTAAAATTTAGCTTGTCTCAGCTTCTAGGAGTGTCTGACGTCACCCTCACTAGGCTTCCCCTCGCTAGGCTGCTCCCCGTAGTCAACACTATCTTCACCTTATCTATGCTATTTTGCTCTAATTCTGGTAATAACTTGCAGGATGTGAGTGACCAGTATCTAACAGTGATGCAAGACCCGGATTCAGAACCCCCAAAAACAACCCAACAGGTGAGTGATACTTAAGCTGGCAGTGATGCGATGACAAGTTGCCAGATGCTGATGACGTAGTCGTCGTACACACGCCTTCTATCACTATTTTGAAAATTCTTCACCCGTGATCTTTATAACCGTATATGCTCATGCATCCCGCGTCCCTCAATGTCACTTATGATAGAATACACTTCACTTATATTGGAATACACTTCACATTCGGTGTTACACTTTATATGTATAATGTCACACAACTGTTGTGACGTCACTGTTTCAGCAGGCCTACTGCCACCTTCCCTTGTTATATATATTTTTCCTTTCTACTTTTGCTTATTAACTTTTTCACTCTCACTGTATGGTGCCCCACATTTCACTTGTTATCCAATCTCTCGAAATTCTTGAACACCCGCTTCCACACACTTGAATCTTTGTATATTTGAATCTGTGTAGCAACAGAAGCCTACTAGCCACTAACGGTTTGACACTTTGAAATATTAAAGATTTCAGGCTTCCTCTCGACTTTTTTTAACTAATAACTCTGGTTATCACTCGTAGGATTGTTCACTGACGTTGTCACTACCACTGATTACTGCTAGCAGTTACTGCACGACTTAAAAACCACTAAAATTCTCGGAGCCTTGTGACCCACGTCTGCTGACTCACCTAGTTGTACTCACCTAGTTGAGGTTGCGGGGGTCGAGTCCGAGCTCCTGGCCCCGCCTCTTCACTGATCGCTACTAGGTCACTCTCCGTGAGCCGTGAGCTTTATCGTACCTTTGCTTAAAGCTATGTATGGATCCTGCCTCCACTACATCGCTTCCCAAACTATTCCACTTACTGACTACTCTGTGGCTGAAGAAATACTTCCTAACATCCCTGTGATTCATCTGCGTCTTCAACTTCCAACTGTGTCCCCTTGTTACTGTGTCCAATCTCTGGAACATCCTGTCTTTGTCCACCTTGTCAATTCCTCTCAGTATTTTGTATGTCGTTATCATGTCCCCCCCCTATCTCTCCTGTCCTCCAGTGTCGTCAGGTTGATTTCCCTTAACCTCTCCTCGTAGGACATACCTCTTAGCTCTGGGACTAGTCTTGTTGAAAACCTTTGCACTTTCTCTAGTTTCTTTACGTGCTTGGCTAGGTGTGGATTCCAAACTGGTGCCTCATACTCCAATATGGGCCTAACGTACACGGTGTACAGGGTCCTGAATGACTCCTTATTAAGATGTCGGAATGCTGTTCTGAGGTTTGCTAGGCGCCCATATGCTGCAGCAGTTATTTGGTTGATGTGCGCTTCAGGAGATGTGCCTGGTGTTATACTCACCCCAAGATCTTTTTCCTTGAGTGAGGTTTGTAGTCTCTGGCCCCCTAGACTGTACTCCGTCTGCGGTCTCTTTGCCTTCCCAATCTTCATGACTTTGCACTTGGTGGGATTGAACTCTGGGAGCCAATTGCTGGACCAGGTCTGCAGCCTGTCCAGATCCCTTTGTAGTTCTGCCTGGTCTTCTATCGAGTGAATTCTTCTCTCAACTTCACGTCATCTGCAAACAGGGACACCTCAGAGTCTATTCCTTCCGTCATGTCGTTCACAAATACCAGAAACAGCACTGGTCCTAGGACTGACCCCTGTGGGACCCCGCTGGTCACAGGTGCCCACTCTAACACCTCGCCACGTACCATGACTCGCTGCTGTCTTCCTGACAAGTATTCCCTGATCCATTGTAGTGCCTTCCCTGTTATCCCTGCTTGGTCCTCCAGTTTTTGCACCAATCTCTTGTGTGGAACTGTGTGTGTGTGTGTGTGTGTAATATGATGTAGAAAAGAGCATTTGATATTTGTAGAAGCAAAGCCAAACTTACAGCACTTACTCATAAGTGTAGATACTAGCCCAAAACTTTCATCACTTGGTCCTAGGAAGCATATGAAAGTGGCACAAGGTAAGTATGTTCAAGAATGCTCTGTTGGTGTTATCATTTGAGGACTCGATATTCACCCTATTGCTAATATGCTAGCAAAGCTTAGAATATCAGTCAGGAGATGGTTGACTTTGATGCTTCCATAAATTGCCATGACTTGAGTAATAGAAAGACTCAACTTCATCTGTGTGTGCACTGCTAGTGCACCCACAGATGAAGTTGAGCCATTCAGATTAATGTTAAATGATCTAATAGACAATGAGGGGCTCCTATCTCAACTATATATTGCTGATGAGACTGGTTTCTTGACATTCACTCCTTTCCAGCACTCTAGCCTTTCAGCATGAGGAAAGGCCACCACCCCATAAGCTCGGTAAAGAACACTTCTCAGCATTTATGCAGTACTAATGTTGATGGTACACACTTTCTGAAACTGAGTCACAGACATATCAGCATGGTCGCATATTTTAAGGAATTGCGTGAAAGGGTTACCACCATTGCATTACTCTTTAACAAATCACTAGCAACCAACACTTTCCCAGCATTACTCAAAACAGCAAGGATTACACCAATACATAAAGGTGGTGACCCAACAGATGTAAACAACTGTAGACCAATATCAAACTTGCCTTTACTTTCCAAAATCTTCAAGAAGCTCATACACAAAAGTTATACTCCATTACACCACAAAACATTCTCAATCCCTGCCGAAACAAAAGCACAAATGACCTAATAATAAAAATGCTAGACCTGCTGTGCACAGCACTTGAAAAAAAATGATATCCACTTGGATTCTTTATCGACCTTAACCCTTAAACTGTCGAAACGTAGATCTACGTTTTTTCAACATTTGAAAGTATGTAAAAAACGTAGACTTTTTTTTTATTTGAAAATGTGTAAAAAAACTTTGATTACATTTTTTTTGGTAGTATATTTGAAAATATGTAAAAAAAAAACATAGATCTACTTTTGGAGCACTACGCATGTGAACGTAGATCTGTTTGGACAGTTTAAGGGTTAAGAAAGCTTTTGATACAGTAGATCACAGCATCCTACTCCTTAGGCCTATTCTCTTTGCTGACAACATGACTTTTGTCATCTCCCACCCTAATCTAGCTTCATTCAACACTATTGTTAATGAAGAGCTTGTAAAAATAGCAACCTGGGTGACTGTCAATATACTTACACTTAACCCTTTGACTGTCGCAAGCCCCTTTCTGAAACTGTCATTCTATGTCGCAAAATTTTTGGAAAAAAAAAAAATTATTTTTTCTTATGAAATGATAGAAAATTTTTTCCCGATTGTAATGACATCAAAAGTATGAAATTTGGTCGAAAACTCACGGAATTACACTCCCATGAAGTTAACGGTCTCGGCAACATATACACATTGGCAATTTCGCCGACTTTGAGCCCTGTTTTTCGCCAATTCTGTTTTTCCAGTTGACCAAACTCATAGCTATTTCTTTAGAACTCCATTTTTTCTATCACTTGAGTACAAGAAACTGCCCATTTACCGACTTGAACTACTCAATAAAGTGGTCAGAAATTGGCAACTTGGCCAATTTCACGCAAATTAAAAAAGATGCCAATTTCAAAACAGGGTCCAGAATAAACAATGTAGACATTCTTGGCACTAAAATAACATATCCTCTGTTCATTAGTCACGTCTCTAGGCCCCTCTTATATTACTATTACTTTCTATTTTGATTTTTTATTCATACAAAAAATACAAAATTTACTGTTATGCAGACTACTGCATTATTGTAAAAATGGTATAAATAATATCAGTGCACTAGTGAAAGAATATTAGACTCCCCAGTTGATGTGTATTGGATGTGTGGTGTGATTTGCTTACTCCTGAACATTGGTAAAAATCGAACATTTCCGCTACTTTGAGCTCAATTTCAAGGTCGTTTTCATTGTGAAACTAATCAAAATCATCTCTATTTCTGTAATATGTTTTCCATTTTATCACGTGAGACCATGAAAACAAGAATACAACGATAAATACTATACAAAAAATACACCTCAAAGTCGGCGTTTTAATCCAAAAAATCGGTCAGATTTTTTTTTCTATAGTATGCACTGCGTGCTGCAGGATTTTTTTATGCAGTGCACATTGACCACACAGACCTATTCTCTCACATGTGGGCCTACCAGCTTTCTCCTGCTTGATTTGAAGCCACAACTAAATAAATACTGAATACTTGTATCTCATAAATTGTATCTCATATATGTATCTCATTATTGTATCTCATAAATGTCAATCTGTGACCCAATCAAACTTTGTTACTATTTAACTTCATTACCTAACAGAATACTCCATTCTACTGATTACACAGCAACACAGTAAATGACCATATGACCTGTCTTTGTAATACTCATTTGTACTAAATTGTTATCTGTTTTACAATAATTTTTGTACCACTGAATATATCATTGCTTAGTCAATCTTAAGTTAATTTTAAGCCTGCCCATAATGCTCTGCATACAAGGGGCTTTGGCATGCTGCACTTTAAAAATTGCATTCCTTGTACTTCTCTGTATCATGTTCAAATTAATAAATAAATAAATAAATAAATACATCCAAAACACTGGCTCGTAAGATGTATATATACGACCAAAACAAAGGGTTAATACAGATGAAACCTTCTACAGTGGAACCTCGGCTTTCATTTTTAATTCATTCCAGAGAGTATGACGAAAACCCAATTTGATGAAAACTAAAGTAATATTTCCCATAAGAAATAAAGTAAATCCAATTAATCTTTTCCAGACACACAAAAACATTAACAAAAAATACATTTTATAGAGAATAACTACAGTTTTACATACAGAAAACAATGAAAAATAAATATAAAGCACTAATTTTAATGGATAAATGAACATTTAAATCAGTTTTACCTTTATTGAAGACTCTTGTTGGCATATTGTTTACGAGATCCGCATGCAACTGCTTTGCCTTTTCGCAAATTATCGCCTCCACAACACTATCTCCGCTAACTGTTTTTCGTTGATCCACACCAACAACAACTTCTCAACATCTTCGATTGTTTGCCATCACTACCACCCTCTACCACCATCATAACCATTACCACCCTCTACCACCATCACTACCACCATCACAACCACTACCACCCTCTACCACCATCACTACCACCCTCTACCACCATCACTACTACCCTCTACCACCATCACTACCACCCTCTACCTTTGTAGAGGGTGGTAGTGATATTTCTCCACAAAACTTTGCAACTCATTCTATGAGTTCTTTCTTGAATTCTATTGCGATGTCTCACCTCCTTTATCAAAGGGCTAACACTTCGAACTTTCTTTGGCCTCATGGTGACTTATTTAGCAATTGCACTCAATAAACAAGCACAAAAGAGACAATCAATTATTACAAAATGTTTCATATGAACACGCAGGGTAATGTTTACTCAACAAGAAATAAAGCCAGACTGACTCAGAATGTGTGCATGGGATGCTTTGTGTGGGTGCGGGCATGCAGATACGTTCTGTACAGCAGAAGAAAACCAAGGTGATGAACAAAAACTGGGACAATATTTTGATAAAAGAAGTCGTTGAAAACCACATTTGATGAAAACCAAGGTTCCACTGTACAATATGTCTGGGAGTAGAGCAAGTGAGGTCCAACTAAACATTGAGCTTAACAACATCCTTATTGCTAAACATAATGAGGGAAAATTCCTGGGTCTTCACCTTGACAGCAATCTGAAATTCAACACCCATATCCAACACATGTATCTAAAACAGTCGACATTCTCTCAAAGATACATTACTACGTACCACAAACAGGACTACTTACACTATACTATTCAGTGATTTGCCCCTACCTCACCTATGCTATTTGTGCCTGGGGTTCCACAATGACAAATCACCTAAAGCCAATAATAACCCAACAAAAAGCTGCAGTGCAAATGATCACACAATGCACTCCTAGACAACCCCCCCACCTTGCACTCTTCAAAGACCTCAACCTACTCGCTATACAAAACATTCACTCGTACTACTCTGCAACTTACATTTACAGAACAATCAATTCTAATATAAATCCCAACTTGAAGCACTTTCTTGACAGTTGCACTATGACCCACAGACATAATACAATGACATTCCCAGTGTCAGGCTAAATATTTTCAAAAACTTACTGTCCATAAACAGGCCCAAAATCTATAATAATAATATCAATATTTCTACATGTACATGGTATACAGGCCTAGCTAACATCAATGACACTCTACTGTATAGAAGGCCACTTGTTTTGCAGAACATTTTGGACAAATTAGATCAGTTTTGTCCCAGGATATGACCCACACCAGTCAACTAACATATTCCTCTGTACAACCATGTAATTTGTCAAAATAAAATATCTATCTATCTATCTAGGTACTCATTTTAGTGATGGGTGATCACAGACAACCGGTGTATGGAAACACGACCAATGTTTCCACCCTTCCTAGACCTTCAGTGTGAAGCGAGAGCTTTTGCCGCCAGTTCACGGGCCACTAACTCAGCTAGCATTTTTAAATCTATGATTAAAAACCACCTTATCTCCTTAACCTATCCCAGCCCATCATAAATACATATGTAAAAACTATATGTGCATTTGCTCAAAATCGTGAACATAGGTAAAACATTATAATCAATATATACTTACTCTCAATTTCTGTAATTCTCTCAAATGTTAATCATTCCGTTGTGTCTGCCTTAGGTTAATAATCAAAACTGTAATTCCCTTTTACTATAGCATGAACTAATAGAATATTCATTTCTCTTGTATTCATTATAAACTCCCCTCATGACCATATGTACAAAATTACTGCACTGTTATTGCCTTATTAATCTTAATTAAGTTTGCCCGAAATGCTCTGCACATAAAGGGGGGTTTTGGCACTTACACCAAATTGTTATACTCCTCCGTAGAAACATGTATCATTCTTAAATAAACTTCTTATTCTTATATGTTCAGTACAAGGGTAAGAAAGGCTGATTTAACTGGGATATACTTGCTGACTGAATTTTTACACATTTCATCCCAGAAGCACATAAGTACTAAAAGTTTTTAAACTTGACTCTGAGGATATCAAGTTTAAAGACTTGATAATTAATCTTCTCACCCAAGAAATTAAAAATTAAGCAACAGTGATGATAAAATCAAAGCTATGTTTTTGTCCTCTAATACCACCTCCCTGGTTCAACTTATGGATCAAGAGGTTATTGTAGCCTGCAAGAGTCTGGACAGTATTGGAAGCGACTGAGAAGAAAGATGATCTGAAGAGATATCAGAGCCTATGTACACTGTAGAACATCAAGAACTATAACCTGAAGGATGCCCAAAATGCCCTGGCATGAATGCCTTTGTCTTTCTATTATCTTCAATAATACAGCATCATGGAAAGAGATGAAAGTGGGATGTGGAGCTAGTGTTTTTCATCGAATCCTTCAGAGGGTATGAGAAAGACCTTTCAGAAAAAGATTTGATGACGTGGTTAGAAGAAAATGATGGTGATCCTGGTTACCAGGATCACCATCATATACCTTTGAAGAGTTTTTAGAATTTCACTACTTCCAGAGCCCGGCCATAGGCCAGGGCTCATCTGGTGCTTGCCTGGTCAACCAGTCTGTTGTTGCTGGAGGCCCACTGCCCCAGATATCCATCACAGCCTGGTTGATCTGGCACCTTGTGAAAATACTTGTCCAGTTTCCTCTTGAAGGCTTCTACACTTATTCCAGTCATGTTTCTGATATCTTTTGGTAAGATGTTGAATAATATGGTATCCCAGATGTTGATACAGTGTTCCCTTGTCCCCACCTCACCCCTGCTCCTCACTGGGTTTATTTTGCACTTCCTCCCATAGATTTTCACTCAAGTATGTTGTTATGGCAATGTGCAGATTTGGGACCAGGCCCTCAAGTATTTTCCAGGTATAATATACGTATATTATCACGTATCTCTCTCTCCTCCACCCCAGTGAGTACGTGTTCGAGACTTGAAGAGGTTCTTGGTACCAGCAGAACAGGTAGAGATGACAAAGAAAAAGAAGAGACTGAGGGGTTGCCAAAATTGTCAACTGTTCGAGATGCAGTTATTATTTTCCATTAGTACACTGGCCTTTAAGACAAGAGAGAAGTGCAGGCCCATCATCCAAACTTTCAAGTTATAAGCAAATTTATCATAAGGGAGCCACATCAACATGGCAAACAACTGAAGTAAGATGCATTTTTAAACCTATTTCTCATTCTAAGTTTCCCAAACCATCTGCAAATAGCTCTCATTTATCTCCACACCCATCTATGTCTGAGTCACCAGTCAGCATTTGTATATCTCATCTATCCATCACAAGGCTGAGTAAATTATTGTACATGTACAATACCTTGAACTCATTTATTTTCAATTATTTTAAACTGTGTGAACAATGCTGTATCTGGTAGTGACTGGTTACAGAATTGTTCATTATTGTTGGTGTATCCCATAGTAAATAAATAACAAAAAGGCACAATACCGTGACTGGAACAATACACAAATAACCCGCACATAAAAGAGAGAAGCTTACGACGACGTTTCGGTCCGACTTGGACCAAGGAGTGTGACTTTGTCAGTGGTCCAAGTCGGACCGAAACGTCGTCGTAAGCTTCTCTCTTTTATGTGCGGGTTATTTGTGTATTATCCCGTAGTGTCTGGGACTAAGGGATGAAGTCTGTCAGATAAAACATTGGTGTTGTTACTGTGTTGAGTATCATCTGAAATGATGGACAAAGTTCATTGTTCATATGAATGTCTATTAAAAATATGTTCATGGAAAATAAATCTTGTCATTGGGATTTAACAAACAATCGGAGTTAATGGACAATTCCCCCCTCTCCCCTGTTAGCTCATTAAACTGAGGTTTCACTGGCCTTTGTTTATAGCACAACCCAGTACTGCAGACTTACAACACAAGTACTGGAGAATGTTAAACTACTGATGAAGTATGTGCTGCTTTTTGCAGTACTTATGAAGCATGTGCTGTTTTCTACACTATTGATGAAGTATGTGCTGCTAGCTACAATATTAAGCATGTACAACTTCTACACTACTGATGAAGCATGTGACATTATTTATGCTACTGGTAAGACATGCAATGTTTTAATATTGACAAAGCATATGGCATTATTTATGCTACTGATGAATCATTATTATTATTATTAGCAGACTGCTTCCAATAGTTTGTCCAGTTTAAGAGTTGTTTCCTCCTTTTTATATGTTCAAGTACTTCAAGAAGTTATCTGGGTTTACATTGTCCAACTTGTTCAGTATCTTAATGTTTATGAGATCAGACCTGTTATCCCTCATTTGAGGAGCTGCCGGTCCAATAACTCTTGACTCATTTATTTCCAGGACAATTTTTGATACTGTGCTGAAATTTTTCTAGTGATGATATAGCTTTCTGTTGATGCCATCACCTGCTTAAATAGTTACAGTGGTGGCACCAGAGGGATTTGTAAAGTTCAATGACAGTTTTCTTGTTCCTTTTGCTGAAATGTTATGCCTAACTAATTTTTCTTGTTTACATGGTAACTAATTCATCTAGTTGCAGTTGCAAGGGTTGAGTCTCAAATCCTGGTCAATGCTCATCACAGTTCACTCATTTCTAGTCTTGTGAGCCTTTCATATATATTCCTAAACCCTTATATGGAGTATGACTTCAACACATTTTTTAGCCAGATCATTCCCAAAGGTCTGGTTATATTTTATTATGTGGTTGTACATGAATGGTATACAATACTGACAAGATACCCAGATACTGCATGTGTGTCTAATTTCTCATATTTTATTATCAGAGAAATAGAGTAAATCTTTTATTTTTCTGTGAATAAGAATTCAAAATAAACAACAAGTGTAATATAGGAGAAGCCTGGGGACATGACTAATGAACAGAGGAAATGTTACTTTAGTGCCAGGAATGTCTACTTTGTTTATTATGGACTCTATTTTTAAATTAGTATTTTTTTAATTTTGTGTAAAATTGGCCAAATTATCAAATTCTTATCACTTTATAAGGTAGCTGACACGACTGAATGGGCAGTTTCTTGTCCTCAGTCGATAGAATGGCAGGCATACTAGTGAAATAGCTAAGAATTTGGTCAACTGGAAAAATGGAATTGGCTTAAAAAAGGACTTAAATTGGATGAAATCGTTGGTGCGTAAATTTCTCCGAGACCGCTAACCTGCATAATTCCGTAAGTTTCCATCAAATTTCATACTTCTTGTGTCATTACCTTCAGAAAAAGATTCTCTACTATTTCAGAAGATTTTTTTTTTTTTTTTTTTTAATTTTCGGACTGTTTCATTTTGGGGTCTAGACAGTGAAAGGGTTGCTAACCACAATTCACCCGCAGCAGCATGAACCATGCCAGGTATGATTCCCATGAAGATGTAATGCTGAACACTTGCAGCTTTCAGTTCTTGAAGATCCAAGTGTAGTCTGTGTGCTCCCTTTGCTGGTTTAGCAGCTGTTATACTTTAAGCCAGGGTTAATGCCTGCTGCTCCACACACATGTGAAACACTTCCTTAGCTCATCTGCCAACTGCTACAGAGATTCTATCTGTTGAGACACTGTGTCAGTCTGTTAATCTGTCAGAGTATCAGCCTGCTGCTGCTCTTCACTTCTTGCTATCTATCTGCTTCAGCATACCCATTTACTGAGTTAGAAATATCTGCGTTAGATTCTTTAAAGGCTAACTAGTACATTGGCATTCGGTGTGCTCTCTTCATTTGGACATTGCTGTCACTAATTGTATTCAGGTGTCAAAATTAATTTAATATATGAATAAGGTTTGAAAAATACAGCATTGCAAATCAGTCTAGGTTTATTTGACATGAATTATGGTTTGGTTGATAATCACAATGTAAAGTATTTCATAATTAGCAGCAGAAATCTTTGACAGTGCCTAATCTGGCACCTTCCTCACTTGATGTATTGCCCAATTCTACTTTTCCTTAGTTAATTCTTGCCTGTTATATATATACTATGCTAATTATTAGTACTGCAAGAGTAATGTCATAGTTAAGAAAATGAAGCAGATCACAAATGGTGTAACAGTAATCAAAGAATCATCACTGGGAAAAAAGGGTAACCATTTTGATTCATGTTACTGAATCTGCTAAGGAAACATCCAGAACCTCAAACAAAAAACAAAATCAAACAAACTAAGTAGTTTCCAACTAAGTTAGTTTCCTGCTTTCCCCCCTTGTCATAATGGGTTTAGTGGTGATAGAATTGGAGGATGAATACACTCGATGGATGTCTAGGCAGCGTATATTAAGATGGTAAACAAGGAGAACACCAGACCTAACCTGTCTCCTCTGCTAACCTGTCTTGAACTGATGCCCAGTGCCTGGAGGGCATTCAAAGAGCTCATACATCATGCTGGGTCAGCATGAGTCACATAACAGTCAGTGAATTCACGTAGGGAGACAGTGAATCAGTAACAGTTATTGGTAAGATACAAATACTACTACTGATAGCTCGGCCATGTACGTGAATTCACTGACCGTTATGCGACTCATGCTGACCCAGCATAATGTATGAGCTCTTTGAATGCCCTCTGGGCACTGGGCATCAGTTCAAGACAGATTAGCAGAGGAGACAGGTCAGGCCTGGTGTTCTTATTTACCATCTTAATATATGCTACCTAGACATCCATCGAGTGTATTCATTCTTCAATTATATTACCACCGAACCCATTACGACAAACTGGTGGCAGCGGTGGGATAGAATTGGAGACTGAATACACTCGATGGATGTCTAGGTAGCGTATATAAAGATGGTAAATAAGGAGAACACCAGGCCTGACCTGTCTCCTCTGCTAACCTGTCTAGAACTGACGCACAGTGCCCGGAGGGCATTCAAAGAGCTCATTTGTCATGCTGGGTCAGCATGAGTCATATAACGGTCAGTGAATTCATGTAGGAAGACAGTGAATCAGTAATGGTTATTGGTAAGATACAAATACTACTACTGACACCCTTCCCCCTCTTTATGTAATGCGATACGAAGTGTGTACTGTACCATATTATTCACTCACATAGTCTTGCCAGTCAGATGATCTACTAGCATGCTGTACATGCACAATCTACCAAAGCATATCTACTAATAATTAAGGAAGCACAGCTGGCATCTAAGTAATCATTAGCAAGTAGACATAACAGTGCAAGATTGGGAGAAAAGCACAGAAACAGCAAGGCGTATTATAATTACAATATATTTGTACAACAATCAACAGACACTTTCAAATAATAATTCAGCTTCATGCACAAAGTGATGAGTTCTACAATAGCAGAGGATGTTTTCATTTCTTAGGCCAGCAACCCATCACAAGAGATGTGCCTACCTTGTCCCGCACTGCACGCAGCCCTCCATCAGACGACTTCTTGTTCTTATGATGACGCTCAGGACTGCTGCCACCATAATCATCCTCACTGTGCTCTGTAAGACTGATCTTGGGAACAGGCTTGGTAATGGAAGGTGGACTTTGGTGACTTCTGGTAGGGCTAGCTGTAGTGGATGAAGCTTCACTGGAAGTCTCATTTCTAGGCCGGGGCCGTGCCATCGACAGAGCACTAGCAATGATCCTAGCGCCAGTTCTTCTTGATCTGGTTGAAGAATGAACTGGACTTGCAAAAGCTGGAGTGGCAGAACCACTGAAGGTGCCACTGCGATCTTCAGGCACTGGATCCCTCTTACTGTCAATAACAGCTGACTCACTAGCCCTTCTTCCATTAGTGAGTGTTGGCACTGCTGAGGTAACACTCACACCATTGCTGGCATATGACACACTATGTGATGGCTCACAAGAAGCTCGCACATCCTCTTCCTGTTAAAATTACAGATTCAGTAAAAAAAATTTGCTCCAAAAAATATAGTTTAGAAACTCTTAGCTTATAGTAACTTTTAAAAAAAAAATTTATTTCATATGCTCATAATATCATGCAATGTTACAACTGGCAGATAAGGTGAGCTTCTTCAAGACCCTTGTGCAACAGGTGGGTATCTTTATCATTGAAACTATGAAGTGAACACATACCAAGGCTGAGAGACTGACCACCTTAAACTTACTTCTTCAAGGCTGAGGGACTGACCACCTCAAACTTATTTCTTCAATACTGAGGGACTGATCACCTCATATCCATCTCTCCACCACTACTAATGTGTCTACCTTTTATATCACATACTGTAAACATCTAAATGCTATCCTCATGTTTGTAAGCTTAGCATGTTCTGCTATGCTCTAGTTCTGTGCTTCAGGATGTAGGTTTTGGGTAATAAAGTAAATCTTTCAGTAATAAAGATACCCAACTATAGCATAATGTCTTATTCATCTAGGTATTTCTATACCCACTAAGAAGGTTAACATGGGTCCCACTGCAACCATAAATTCAGGCTTTTACAGACAAATCTCACTTCAGCATAGCCGCAAAGAGCTCTAGCTCAGGTCACTTCAAATCTATTATGAACTGACTAGCTTGTCTTGGATTCAACCTACTCCATTCAGTGAGTTATTTAAAATTGTTATTACAATTTCGTGAGTTATACCTTAGAGAAAGTTAGATTTTCAAATGAAGTGGGATAGCTCTTAGCTTGTAAATTGAATGATTTAAAAAATACTTCATCATTTTCAAAGTTACTTTTTTTATAGTACTGTAGTGGTAACTAACATTTTACTTGTTGTCAGATAAATTAAACAGTACCAGTATGACTTTATTACACTGGCTTTACCTCCAATGAGGGTGGAGTGTTTGGTAAGACAACTCCGGAGTCTTCCTCGAGTGATACAGTTATCATATCATCCTCAGTGTGGTCCATCACACAATCTTCTCCCTTCAGTGTTTCATCTTCAGCTGTTAAAGAACTGTCTACAACTCTCATTGTAGCCTGTGATGGTTTTATCTGGTGCTGCAGGGAAATTATATAGAACAAATGATTCTTCATAATGCAAAGCACAATAAAACAAATGGGTTGAAACACAGCAGACATATGGGTAAACAAATCATAAAAATATCTTACAGTGGAAAATAGCCTGCAGATAATTCTCGAATTCTCATATTAGACTAATACATACATAAGAGTGAAAATTTTAGAAAAAAAAAATTTGAGAGGTTTTTCAAGAATGTCTCAATTACAGGATGAAATTAGCCCTTAAACCAGGTCAAACAGTTTTGTCTGAGCATCTTAGATAGGGGTGACTGGAGACAAGTAGGTTTTAATGAACAAGCTGCTGGAGTGTGAGAAAGGTAACTTTTATGAAGGGATTCAGAAAAACTAGTTAACTGGACTTGAATTTTGGAGGTGGGAAGTGCAATACCTGCACTCTGAACTATGATGTCAGCAGGCTTTTGGCAAGACAGTGAATAAATGACCATGAAAGCATTTCCTCTTTTTCAGGTCACCCTACCTTAGTGGAAGACAGTTGGTGTGTAGAAATTTTTTTTTTTCTTCTCTATTTCATACACTGGTCATGTCCCACCAAGGTAGTGTGACCCAAAAACTGGAAACACATTCACTGTCATTCATTCATTGGCTGCCTTGCCAGAAGTGTGCAGGCATCACAAAATATAAAAATAAACAATAAAATAAAATAAAACTGTATTTCTTTGCTAAGGTTACAATGAGTGTTTACATTCCATAATTTGATTGGTACAAAGAAAGCCACTATCATGCAGACATTTCAGAGTGGAGGCATTATACTTCTTACTTTCAGGACTCTAAATCTAGCTTAACAGGTTTCCCTGAATCAATTTATAAATATTACCTTGCTCACACTCCAACAGCACATTAGCCATTCACCACTGCTACCTGTGTTGTTATACAGAGGATCTTCTTGATTTGACTCCCTCAAATATACAGCCTCTCCTCACTTAGTGATGTACTGTACTTGTTTACCAATGGCTTGGGCTTATGATGGGCTCTCTGACCAGTATGCATACCTAAATAATATATATTACAGCAGATTTCCTCTATTCTATTTATTACAATATACAGTACACTACTGTATAAACATTTAAAAATATACTAAAAATGTTGTAAATGGTGAAAGGTGACATTAAAACAATATCAAAGATGGTTGACACAAACCCACTATCATTATAGTATGTTTCTTGCTTAGCAATGAATTCGTTTACCGACGTGGTCTTAGGAACGAAACTCCATTGTTAAGTGAGGAGAGGCTGTATTATTTTGCCTTGCCATGGTATCAAACATATTTCACTCTCATATACAGTATTCACATAAAGCCCTACAAGGGCAAGGATTATTTTCAAGGTAAAACAAAGTCATACATAACCACAGAAGTTGTTTGATGAACTTAAAACCAAATATCCTAGGAAATTAGAGTGTGCTGTAGCTTTTGCGTGTATTTAAGTCGGGCATAGTTTAACC
Source organism: Cherax quadricarinatus (assembly GCF_026875155.1). Taxonomy (NCBI): domain Eukaryota; kingdom Metazoa; phylum Arthropoda; class Malacostraca; order Decapoda; family Parastacidae; genus Cherax; species Cherax quadricarinatus. The sequence continues at coordinate 56,696,547 of NC_069416.1, forward strand.
CTTTCAGAGTCAGTGCTGTAGATCTACGGCTTTACGTTGAGGGTCCAAACCGTAGATCTATGCCATGAGCTCAGCTCACTCTGATAAGCTGTGAGCGGTAAATTTGGGCTATATATGAGAGAATACATCTATGTGGTATGTGTGCACCACATAAAACAAATCCTGCAGCACACAGTGCATAATGAGAGAAAAAACTGAGACTGTAATTTTTTATTAAAACAGCAACTTTGCAGTGTTTCTACGTATGTTTTTATGGTTATATTTGCAATTTCTTGGTCTTATTTGATAGAATGAAAGATATATTACAGAAATAGAGATGATTTTGATTGGTTTTAATACTGAAAATGGCTTGAAACTGAGCTCAAAGTAGCGGAAATGTTAAATTTTTGTCAACGTTCAAGAGTAATCAAATGACATCACACATCTAATACATGCCAATTGGTGGGTCTAATATATGTTCACAAATGTGCTGATATTATTTATACAATTATTACAAGATCGCATGACATTAAATCTTCTATTTATTGGTTTGAATAAAAATTCATTATGTGAATTAAAAATCAAAATGGAATTCATTTGTAAAGCCTGAAAATGTAACTAATGAACAGAGGAAATGTTAGTTTAGTGCCAAGAATGCCTGCATTGTTTATTCTGGACCTTATTTTGAAATTGGAATATTTTGAACTTTGCACTAAATTGGCCAAATTACCAATTTCCAATCACTTTATTTTGTAGTTGAAACAGATAAGTTGGAGATTTCTTGTGCTCAATCGATAGAATAGAAGAAATACTAGTGAAATAGCTAAGAATTTGGCCAACTAGAATAAGGTAATTAGCCTAAAATGGGAGTCAAAGTCGGCAAAATTGCCAATGCGTAAATATCGCTGACACATCAAAATTTGCGTGCGCATAATTTCGTCAATTTTCCATCAAATTTTGTACTTTTTGTTTTATTACCTTCAGAAAAAGATTTTCTACCATTTCATAAGAAAAAAATAACAAAATTATTTTTTGAAAATTCTTGGACACTGGTGTGCACTTTGAAATTTGGCCTCTGGACCCTGAAAGGGTTAAGGGTTTACAGGAAGAGTATGTTGGAATAAGAATTTTTTCAAAGTATAAACATCCCCAATTATATAATAGGAGTCACAGAAAACTGCACTTGCTTAATTTTAATTAATTTATAACATATTTTCATGAAAGGCATTTCCGTCACTAAGGTTACGTACCTCTATGCATTAAGTATTGAACAGTGTACATGAAGTACTTCCAATCACTACTCAGATAAACATTATTTTTATATAAAATAAAGCCTACCACCTATGTAAAAGCAATATATAATATTCTGTATATAAATGCATGCTCTTATTTCAAAAATTTGAATCTATGTAAGGGAGAATCTGATATCCCTTAATAATCAGATCTATTCATAACTGGGTTGCTGCTAATGATTGATTTTCTGTGTATTAATTTATAAGAGTATAATAGAAGAGGTCTCCATGGGGAAGTGGAGAAGAATTCTTCCTCTGTAAGCCATGCGTGTCATAAGAGGCGACTAAAATGTTGGCAGCAAGGGGCTAGTAACCCCTTCTCCCGTATAAGTTACTAATTTTTTAGGTCACCCTGCCTCAGTGGGGTGCTGTCAGTTATAAATAAAAAAAAAAAAGGTGGTCTTCTGGCTGCTATCAAGTGTAAAATGACCAGTATAAAAGATATGACGATTGTCTTGAGGTAGCAAGATAGACTACAAGAGGCACACCTTAAGTGCCACTTCCTCCCTTACCGAACAGATTTACACATAAAAGCACATACAGGTGCTATTCTAGTACACAGATAAAAGTGAGAAATTAGGAGTGTGCCAAAGTATCAGTGGTCATTGGCTAATTTTGATGGTAATAGTTTTTTTTTTTTTTTTTGTTTTTCAACAAGTCGGCCATCTCCCACCGAGGCAGGGTGACCCAAAAAAGAAAGAAAATCCCCAAAAAGAAAATTCTTTCATCATCATTCAACACTTTCACCACACTCGCACATTATCACTGTTTTTGCAGAGGTGCTCAGAATACAACAGTTTAGAAGCATACACATATAAAGATACACAGCATATCCCTCCAAACTGCCAATATCCCAAACCCCTCCTTTAAAGTGCAGGCATTGTACTTCCCATTTCCAGGACTCAAGTCCGACTATATGAAAATAACCGGTTTCCCTGAAATCCCTTCACTAAATATTACCCTGCTCACACTCCAACAGATCGTCAGGTCCCAAGTACCATTCATCTCCATTCACTCCTATCTAACACGCTCACGCACGTTTGCTGGAAGTCCAAGCCCCTTGCCCACAAAACCTCCTTTACCCCCTCTCTCCAACCCTTTCGAGGACAACCCCTACCCCGCATTCCTTCCCCTATAGATTTATATGCTTTCCATGTCATTCTACTTTGATCCATTCTCTCTAAATGACCAAACCACCTCAACAACCCCTCTTCTGCCCTCTGACTAATACTTTTATTAACTCCACACCTTTTCCTAATTTCCACACTCCGAATTTTCTGCATAATATTTACACCACACATTGCCCTCAAACAGGATATCTCCACTGCCTTCAACTGTCTCCTCGCTGCTGCATTTACCACCCAAGCTTCACACCCATATAAGAGTATTGGTACTACTATACTTTCATACATTCCCTTCTTTGCCTCCATAGATAACGTTTTTTGACTCCACATATACCTCAACGCACCACTCACCTAAAATTGAGTCTGTATCAGTGTGTTGGCTAATTTTCAAGGTATTAGAATCAGAGGGTATTGGCTAATTTTGATGGTATCAGTACTGGCATTGGATTAAAATTAATTATAGTATTGGCAAAAATTTTGTCATTCTATCCCTAGTAAAAATAAATAGAATGTGCAATCCTGATTCCATATAGCATATTACTCAACAGCCATACATTATTATGATGGTATCAAATTTATTGTATGCCATGACTGAAAATTTCAAAAAGGATTCTCTCATTTGGAAAAATTTCCATCCTTTTCCTAGCCTGGTTGAAATCTTAAATAAAATTCGGATCTGTGTTTTACCCTTATTTTAAAAAAAAAACTATTTTAGTCAGTCAAATTTAATTAAAACATCTTTAATCTAAATTTTAAACAATCTGAAAATTGTAGCCCACTTAATATTAGTCCAAATCAGAGGGATAAATTAATGTGATACTAAGATAATTACAGTACATAGAGTGTCTTCTAATACAATATAGCAAACTACATAATTTAGGGAATGATGAATGTACAGCTCAAAAAATCTAGATAAAAAACTGCTGATACCACAAATGATGGGGTGAGCTAAATCAAAGGGAAATTTTATGAAACATTCAAACATCTGCCTGTAAGCACCTGGAAGAAATCAATACAGTGGACCCCCGCATAACGATTACCTCCGAATGCGACCAATTATGTAAGTGTATTTATGTAAGTGCATTTGTACTTGTATGTTTGGGGGTCTGAAATGAACTAATCTATTTCACAATATTTCTTATGGGAACAAATTCGGTCAGTACTGGCACCTGAACATACTTCTGGAGTGAAAAAATATCGTTAACCAGGGGTCCACTGTACTTAGAGGCTGGAATTTCCAAAAATTTAGGATTATTCACATAACTCATACAGTGGTAACCCGAGTTTCGTACAGCTCCCAACTCGAACAATTATGTAAGTGTATTATTGTAAGTGCTTTTGTAAGTGTATTATTGTAAGTGCTTTTGTAAGTGTATTATTGTAAGTGCTTTTGTAAGTGTATTTTTGGGGGTCTGAAACAGACTAATCTAATTTACATTATTCCTTATGGGAACAAATTCATTCGGTAATGGCATTTGAACAGCCTTCTGGAACAAATTATGTATGAAACTTGGGGGAAACCAAATTACATGTTTTGGGGTGACGTTTTCTATTGGGAAAATTGGTTGGCTGCCTTTCCCAAATCCACGGGAAACTAATATCAATTCTGAAAAAATAACAATTTAAGTACTGTTTTTAATACTTAATGAAAACAAAAACAAAAAGAAAAACCCTACAGAAGTTTTTTTTCCCAAAAAAATTTAAAAAAGTGTTGTCTTTAAAAACCCCGACTTGGGGGTTAATTTTAAAAACAATATTAAATCTAAAAGTATAAAAAAAAAGCACTGCTTAGTTTGTTTACAGAGGGGTTTTAAAAGTTTTAAGTTGCTATACTCCACAGTGTGTATATTTGAATATGAAAATAATGAGAGCCCAACATGTACAGCCCAGTGAAAACTTTTTGGGGCAGCAATTTTGGTACATAAAGCAGAAGTTTTATAAAGTTTTACCTTTGTAAATGCAAAAAGATAATTAAAAACAGATGATTCTGTATAATTTTGAGCCCAAAAAAAATTTATGGATCTAGAAAAAAAAACCAGAGCTAAAATGGTTTAGTGATATAGTGAATGGTAATACATTTTTTAAAAAACCAATTTCGGGTATGATTGTGTTTCGGGTTCTTGGAAGGGTTTAAGGGTCGGGATAGAGAAGGCCATTACCAAAAAAAGGGATCTGTTAAAATTTATGGAGGAGATACAACTCTCACAGTAAGAGAGGGAAAAAAATTTTGGAAAGGGGGGTAAAAAAATTTTTTATTGATTTTTAAAACCAATGAAAAATTGGGTTATAGGATTATAAACTTCCAAAGTTATTCAAGCCTTTAAAAAAACGGGTTTTTCTAAATCAGGTTCATATGCAACAAAGTTTTATTTTTTTTTTTTTTGTGAATTTAATGAAAGGCAGTGGGTCAGTTGGGGTTTGGGAAAAGCCCCCCGGCAGCTTTACTCCCACCCCTTACTTGTTTGAAAAGTAAAGTACCTGCTTATTGGCAGATAGAACCCCCTTTAAAGGGGAATGGCCCGTGGGGAGGAAAAATTTTAAGATTTTAAAATCACTTAAAAGGGTCAGAGAAGGCAAAAAAAAAAAAACAAAAAGGTTAAAAAACAATCCAAAAACTTTAAAAAAAGAGGAAAAATGAAAATGAAAAATAAGGGGTTTTTACTTCATTTTCACACACAAAAAAAATGTATAAATGGGGACGAGAATTAAAAAGTCACCTTTAAGTTTTAAATTTCAAAAATTCCTTTTAAAAATGTGACAGAATTTTTAGAACAAAAAATTTTTGTTTAAATGTTAAAAAATTTTTTCTGCAGTTGAGCCTAATAACCCCCTTTTCCCATAATCATCAGAGATAACCTTTTGGGCTTTTAATCTCAAAAAGACCCAAATTTTGGTTCCATCCAAATGCTTCCACACAGGGATATCATTCAAGGGGCATTTTTCCCACATCGCCTCCCTTAAGGGAAACCCAAACCCAGAAAAATCTCTCCCCCAAAAAAATATGGGCCCAAAAAGGGGCTGTCAAAAAAAACAATAAAAAACTTTTTGGTAAAAGCATACTGTGTACATACTTGAGTCTTTTAGGGGTCATGGGGATGTTCACAAACAATAACATAGAAACGGCAGTATTGTGGGTTTTTGAAAAACACATTAATTTTTTGATAAATATGAAAATTAATTTTGCAACTTTTACAAAAATTATGGGAGGTACAGTACGATAATTTAAAATACTTTTTAAAAATTTTTAAATTAACTATCAATTTTACTGGAATTTAAAGGGGGGGGAGCCCGGATGCTGGGAATGGTGACTGGGGGTGGAGAGCCAAAGAGAGTGGTTTTTTGTGCTGTAAAATAAGGAGAATTCGAAGCAGAACCCCTTTGCTCGATATGTTTTTTTCAATTTTACTCAGCAGCAAACTGGGACCCCTTTTTTCCCAAAATTTTTTAATCGAGTTGTCAAATCGAAGAATTTTCAGCTAATTTTTCCCGTAAATATACAATTGTACTTTTTCAAAATTCTTTTATATTATAAATTCCCCTAAAATCTGGAAATACATTTCAGAATAAAGAGAAAAGCTCAATTTTTTTTTATATTGGAAAATATCTATTTGAAATTTTCTAAACTGAAGATGGCCTACTTAAAAAATTTAAAATTATTCCTTAAGTCTCATATAAATATAACAGTTATACATTCAAAATTATTACATTCTGAGTCTGGTTCTATTATCAATAAGATAATTTAATACAATTCTCCATGGGGAAGTGGAACAGAATTCTTCCTCCGTAAGCCATGCTAGTAAACCCTTCTCCTAAATACTACAAAAAAAAGAAAAAGAGAAACTTTCATTTTTCTTATTGGGCCACCCTACTTTGATGGGGTAGGCCGGTTTGTTGTAAAAACAAAATTAATCCAATACAGGTCCACATCCCTTTATCCGAAATTCTGAAATTTGAAAAGTTCCGAAAACTGAAGTTTTTTTGTGGAGTGTGCAGCATCAGTCATCTCTACATAACTCCAACGCCGCCAGGTGGTGGCATGACCCAGCACTGACAGCTAGAGTGGCAGGCGTCAGTTGTGTCTCAGCACTTGTAGTGTTCACACGTGCATCTGCTGCTCGCTGATATTGTGTTTTTGCTTTTTATTTTGTGACTGTGTTTAATTTCACTGTGAAAACGTCAAAAAGAGCTGCAGATACCCCTATGGGTAACAGTGAGAAAAAGAAAAGGAAACATCTGACATTATCAATAACACAGAAAGTAGAGTTACGGCAGAAGCTTGATCATGGTGTGTCAGTGCGGTGTCTTACTGAAGAATATGGCGTTGGAACTACCACTGTTTGTGATTTAAAGAAACAGAAAGACAAGTTACTGAAGTACAGTGGACCCCTGGTTAACGATATTTTTTCACTCCATAAGTATGTTCAGGTGCCAGTACTGACCGAATTTATTCCCATAAGGAATATTGTGAAGTAGATTAGTCCATTTCAGACCCCCAAACATACACGTACAAATGCACTTACATAAATACACTTACATAATTGGTCGCATTCGGAGGTAATCGTTATGCGGGGCTCCACTGTACTATAGTGACAGTGATGACCAAAAACTAAGTGTTAAGGATGCCATTTATGCAGTTGTTAATGCTTGGAAGGATGTTGATAAATCAACATTAACAAATGCTTGGCACAGACTTTGGCCTAAAACAATGTTAGATGTAAATGAACCTACAGATGAAGACTTTGAAGGATTTCGTGTCAGTGATGAGATGATAATGATATCAAGCCTTGTAACTTACGCTAAAAGTTTATAGGCCGAAAGTGTAAATAAGTTAAAGGAAGCTTAAATTAATAATAAGTTGGCCATGTGCTAAAATATAATACTGTAACTACCTCTGTTGATTTATAAAAAATCAATGTTCAATTTGAACCAACAATGATATAGTCGGACTTGAGTCCTGGAAATGAGAAGTGCAATGCCTGCACTTTAAAGGAGGGGTTTGGGATATTGGCAGTTTGGAGGGATATGTTGTGTATCTTTATACGTATATGCCTCTAAACTGTTGTATTCTGAGCACCTCTGCAAAAACAGTGATTATGTGAGTGAGGTGAAAGTGTTGAATGATGATGAAAGTATTTTCTTTTTGGGGATTTCCTTTCTTTTTGGGTCACCCTGCCTCGGTGGGAGACGGCTGACTTGTTTAAAATTTTTTTTTTTTTTTTTTTTTTTTTTTCCAACAAGTTGGTCGTCTCCCACCGAGGCAGGGTGACCCAAAAAAGAAAGAAAATCCCCAAAAAGAAAATACTTTCATCATCATTCAACACTTTCACCACACTCACACATTATACCTGTTTTTGCAGAGGTGCTCAGAATACAACAGTTTAGAGGCATATACGTATAAAGATACACAACATATCCCTCCAAACATTCCGTGTGTGTGTATATATATATATATATATATATATATATATATACATACACACACATACAGTGGACCCCTGCCTTACGATGGCATCACGTTACTTTGAATCCGCCACATGATACATTTTAACGCAAAAATTTTGCCTCGCCTCACACTAAAAAAACTCGCCTTACGTGATTTGTCCGGGACGTGTGCCACGTGTGGCCTCAGCGCCAGTGTTTACAAGCCAGCCAGTGCGGCCGCATCTACGCATACATTCAGCACATTTCACATTATCCCAGTGTTTTTAGTGCTTGTAACTGCAAAATAAGTCACCATGGACCCAAAGAAAGCTTCTAGTGCCATCCCTGTGGTAAAAAGGGCGAGAATTAGTATGGAATTGAAAAAAGAGATTAAGGAAATGTGTGCAAAGTGGGTTGAACTGCAAACCTTTATGGATGAAAATCACCCTGACACAGCTACTGCAAGCCATGTTGGCAACCTGTACAATGACAATGTTATGGCCCATTTTAGGAAAGTCTTAAAGGAACGGGAGGTACAGAGTTCTATGGACAGATTTGTTGTGCGACAGAGGTCCAGTGACTCTCAAGCTGGTCCTAGTGGCATTAAAACAAGAAGGGAAGTAACCCTGGAAAAGGACTTGGTACCTCAAGTCCTAATGCAAGGGGATTCCCCTTCTAAACAATAACTTCCACACTCTCCCCTCCTCCCATCCCATCAATCATCACCAGATCTTCAATAAAGGTAAATGTCATGTATTCTGTTCTTAGTAGAGTAGTAATTGTGCATGTTTTCTTCAGTTTGTTTGTATTAAAATTAATATTTCATGTGGTACAAAATTTTTTTTTTCATACTTTGGGGTGTCTTGCATGGATTAATTTGATTTCCATTATTTCTTATGGGGAAAATTAATTTGCCTTACGATAATTTCGGCTTACGATGAGCTCTCAGGAATGGATTAATATCGTAAATCAATATTATAATGGATTAATATCGCAAATCAATATTGTAATTAAACACTATAAACTATGCATGGAAACAGACCCCTTATAACATGTCAGTCACACAATGTAAACTTTGCAAAGAAATAAAAATTTGAATTTGAATTTGAATGACTCATTAATACCAAAACTCACCTCTCAGACCCCAGTAGCATCAATTTTGTGCCTTACACTCTGTAAGGACCCCACTTCACTGCTCATTAGGGTTGTTTAATAGTCACAATCTATGTTAGAGGGGAGCCTTTCTGCTTCCTAGTCAGTATTTGAACCATAACAGCCAGGGAAGGTGGAAGAATCCATGGACTCTCCTCTGGGCTGCTAGCACAGAAATGCACCTTTGAACTTGCAAGATGACTGAATATATGAAGGGATGAACTCATCTTCTTGAGCCATCTCAAGCATGGCACATAGTTGTTGAGCCATTGGGTATCCTCCATGTCTGCACAGTAGACACGGTAATGCCACACAGATAGGCTACTGGTAGAAACACTGGCATGGAAGTCTAGCAAACATGGGATCCAAGGCCATTCACAAATAAGAGCCAGAATGCCATTGCAGTAAGAAAAGGTAGGCATGCAACTCAGGATTTTCATGTACACACAGGAGATGGAGTAGAAATGAAGGGAATGGAGAGAGTGCCCCTGAATGGAAACTGTTGGATGGTCAGATCAAGTCCTAAGAGAGAGATCAGGCAAAGCTCACAGGAAGAGAGCAAACATTGATCTAAAATGTCTAGGAGGCAGTGGCAACTGAGGCCTATGCAAATGATATTGGTCCTGAATGATGGAGATGCCCGGGAATGAATTATGAAGGCCCTGCAGTAGAGAAGAGAAAGCATAGAAACCAGATGTCTAATTGGTGCAGTCCCCATCCCCAACAGGGAATACACATTACTAGATAGGGTGGATGCACTGAAACCCCACCAAGAATGAGCTGATTCTCGCATGGTCAGCAGCTGTCCAGGATTTTGGCTACACACAAGCCCTCTTCATCTTTAAGGTTCTTGTTCCTCCGAACCAAATGCTTCAAAAGGCTGGTCCAGGTCACATTTCCAGTAAGCTATACTCAAACAGCATGCATTACCATTAGGTATCTTGGAGAACTACAAAGGATCTCTATCAGATCCTAATGATGATCTCAAAAGCCAGCCTGGCACTGAACCAATGAGGAACCACCAGAAAAAAATAGGCCCATCAAGAAGAGAGAACAGCGATGACAAGTAAATATGACTGATCACTGGAATATAATATTCTGCCAGGCTTCCAGGTGATATCAGTCACAGCTACAGTAGCAAACAATCTTTGAGAGAACTGGTGAGCTTAAGTGTTGTGATGAACCCTGCTGGGGTCTGAGAGATAAGAATAGGCGTTAAAGATTGTTGCTGTAGGTTCGCTGGTCTTGTCCTGGCCTGGGCCTTTTCCAGATGGTGACCTGGCGAGGTGTTAATTAAAGAGGCATGGCATATTCCAGATGTTCCTAGGGCACTTCAGCAGAAAATTAAATTAATAAAATTTACATTAAAGAAAATGTATTCCTATAACTGGAATTAATTATTTTTTTCTTCTATTTAGAAATCTGAATAAGAGAAATCTCCACAACTCAATTGAAAAAATCTCTCATTTCACTTTATCTGAATAAGAAATTCATTATTTTTATTATTCAGTCTCCTACAATCTGAATATGCCTCAGCAAGAATTAGTGCAAATGAAACAAAGATGATTGTGTTGTAGATGAATGGTTCAGAGAACCGACACGTTGATAAATTAGACACATATGCAATCTTGGGTATCTTTATTGAAGAAACGTTTTGCCACACAGTGGCTTCATCAGTCCATACGCTTTTCCTTTGTAAGGACTGATGAAGCCACTGTGTGGTGAAACGTTTCCTCAATAAAGATACCCAAGAGTTGCACATGTGTCTAATTTATCAAAGATGATTGTAAACATCTAGGTAGTAGGTTGGTAGACAGCAACCGCCCAGGGAGGTACTACTGTCCTGCCAAGTGAGTCTAAAACGAAAGCCTGTAATTGTATTACATGGTGGCAGGATTGCTGGTGTCCTTTTTTTCTGTTTCATAAACATGCAAGATTTCTGGTACGTCTTGCTACTTCTACTTACACTTAGGTCACACTGCACATACTTTTTTTTTTTTTTTCAACAAGTTGGCCGTCTCCCACCGAGGCAGGGTGACCCAAAAAAGAAAGAAAATCCCCAAAAAGAAAATACTTTCATCATCATTCAACACTTTCACCACACTCACATATTATCACTGTTTTTGCAGAGGTGCTCACAATACAACAGTTTAGAAGCATACACATATAAAGATACACAACATATCCCTCCAAACTACCAATATCCCAAACCCCTCCTTTAACCCTTTGACTGTTTCAGGCCCCTCTCTGAAACTGTCATTCTGTCACCAAATATTCAAAAAAAAAAAAAATTATTTTTTCTTATGAAAATGTTAAGATTATTTTTCTGAGTGTTTTAGTCCAAAAAAAAAATTTTTGCCATCGGTACTTACGGAGATATAGAGCCGTGAAGTTTGCAGAAAATGAGCCGCGTATGGCAACAGCGGCGACTGCCGCTCACCCGGTAAACTTTAGCTTACTTGTAATTGGAGGTTTTTTGTTTTTTCACTATTTTATTTTTCACATAACTTAGTGGCCTATGAGACTCAAAGTAAGGTGCAAATGTAATATAATATACACTCGTTGTATACAACCACAATAAGCACACACACATAATTATCAATAACACTTGTTTACAAAAACAAACAAACAATCATCCCCCCTCCTCCTTCTCCTCCGCTCCTCCCTTCTCCTCCTCTTCTTCTCCTCCTCCTCTTCTTCTCCTTCTCCTCCTCCTTCTCCTCCTCCTCCTTCTCCTCCTCCTCCTTCTCTCCTCCTCCTCCTTCTCCTCCTCCTCCTCCTTCTCCTCCTCCTCTCCCTCCTCCTTCTCCTCCTCTCCTTCTCCTCCTCCTTCCTTCTCCTCCTCCTTCTCTTCTCCTCCTCCTCCTCATTCTTCTTCTTCTTCTCCTCTTCTTCTCTTCTTCTCCTCCCTCCTCCTCCTCCTTCCTCCCTCCTCCTTCTCCCCTCCTCCTTCTCCTCCTCCTTCTCCTTCTCTCCTCCTCCTTCTCCTCCTCCTCTTCCCTCCTCTCCTTCTTCTCCTCCTCCTTCTTCTCCCTCCTCTTCTTCTCCTCCTCCTTCTCTCCTCCTCCTTCTCTCTTTTCCCCCTCCTTCTTCCTCCCTCCTTCTTCTCCTCCTCCTTCTCTCCTCCTCCTTCTTCTCCTCCTCCTTCTTCTCCTCCTCCTTCTTCTCCTCCTCTTCTTCTTCCTCCTCCTCCTTCTCTCTCTCCTCCTTCTTCCTCCTCCTCCTTCTCCTCCTTCTTCTCCTCCTCCTTCTTCTCCTCCTCCTTCTTCCTCCTCCTCCTTCTTCTCCCTCCTCCTTCTTCTCCTCCTCCTTCTTCTCCTCCCTCCTCTTCTCCTCCTCCCTTCTTCTCCTCCTCCTTCTCTCCTCCTCCTTCTTCTCCTCCTCCTTCTTCTCCTCCTCCTTCTTCTCCTCCTCCTTCTTCTCCTCCTCCTTCCTCCTTCTTCTCCTCCTCCTTCTCTCCTCCTCCTTCTCCTCTCTCTTCTTCTCCTCTCCTTCTCCTCCTTCTTCTCCTCCTCCTTCTCCTCCTTCTTCTCCTCCTCTCTCCTCCTTCTTCTCCTCCTTCTTCTCCTCCTCCTTCTCCTCCTTCTTCTCCTCCTCCTTCTCCTCCTCTCTCTCCTCCTTCTCCTCCTTCTTCTCCTTCCTTCTCTTTCTTCTCCTCCTCCTTCTCCTCATCTTCCCTCCTTCTTCTCCTCCTCTTCTCCTCTCCTTCTCCTCCTCCTTCTCCTCTTCTTCTCTCCTCCTTCTCCTCCTCCTTCTCCTTCTTCTCCTCCTCCTTCTCCTTCTTCTCTCCTCCTTCTCCTTCTTCTCTCCTCCTTCTCCTCTCTTTCATCCAGACCCTTCTCTTCTTTCCTCTTCTCATCCTCCATCTCCTTCTTTCTCCTCTCTTTCCTCTTCTCCTCCTTCTCCATCTTCCCTCTCCTCTCCTCTCTCCTCCTCCTTCTCCTTCATCTTCTCCTCTTTCCTTCTTCTCCTTCTTCTTCCTTCTCCTCTCTTCTTCTCCTTCTCTCTTCTCCTCCTCCTTCTTCTCCTTCTTCTCCTTCTCCTCCTCTTCTTCTCCTTCTCCTCCTCCTTCTTCTCCTTCTTCTCCTTCTCCTCCTCCTTCTCCTCCTCCTTCTCCTCCTCCTCCTTCTCCTCCTCCTTGTCTTGTGTGCGAGTGTGTGGCTTATAATTGTTTTGAGTCAGAAGTCGCAGCTGTCAAAGTGACATATTGTCTCATTAGTCACTCCCCCTACTGCCTGTCAAAACAATGGGGTCAGATGCTGCTTCCCCTCCTCCATTCTATCTAATTATCTTTCTCCCTCATTCTATATCTTTCAATCTGTCTCTCTTTCTATCTGTCTGCCTATCTCTGTCTCACAGGTACACATAAATACAAGTATACATAGTGTAAATTACCTAGGATAACCCAAGAAATCCAGACAAAGTGCTATACTCTGCTTGAAGATGTGAGTAAACGTGATGACACAGTCTTGTGGCTCTCTCTGAGACAGAGAGCTAGATGGACAGACAGGGAGCTTGACAGACAGACAAATAGACAGACAGAAATGTTTGTGTACCAGCAAAAACAAAGGGAGGGCGATGGTCATGTAATATTACCCTCCTTTACGCTCATCAAAGTCAGCTCTTATCAGATGTTATCTCCCTTGTCTTGTCACTGTCATGGGGTGGACTTTTTTTTTTTGCTTCAAGGGAACAATATTATTACATCTTCTTCTTCCTCCTCCTCCTCCTCCTCTTCTCCTCCTCCTCCTCCTCCTCCTCCTCCTCTTCCTTCCCTCCTCCTCCTCCTCCTCCTCCTCCTCCTCTTCCTCCCCTCCTCCTCCTCCATTGCTTTTGGTCTCAAACTCCTCCAAATCATGAAATTGATCTTCACTGACACTTCCATCTGTGTTAGAGCATCACTTGGGAAGAGAAGAGTCCCAGATTTGCTGGGGAATCACATATTTCTTACCACTAGACATGCTGAAAAAGGACAACTGAAATGGCATTCCCACAATGCACCACTGGCTCCCCGATTTTTTTTATATGGTGCACACTGACCATGGAGACCCATTCTCTCACATGTGGGCCTACCAGCTTTCTCCTGCTTGATTTGAAGCTGCTAGAATTTATGCGTATAAATACGTCAGAAACATTGGCTCGTAAGACGTATTTATACGTCGGAAACAGTCAAAGGGTTAAAGCACAGGCATTGTACTTCCCATTTCCAGGACTCAAGTCTGACTATATGAAAATGTACATGTACATGTACAAGTATATATATACATACCCCTCTGGATTTTCTTCTATTTTCTTTCTAGTTCTTGTTCTTGTCTATTTCCTCTTATCTCCATGTGGAAGTGGAACAGAATTCTTCCTCCGTAAGCCATGTGTGTCGTAAGAGGCGACTAAAATGCCGGGAGCAAGGGGCTAGTAACCCCTTCTCCTGTATAAATTACTAAATTTGAAAAGAGAAACTTTTGTTTTTCTTTTTGGGCCACCCTGCCTTGGTGGGATACGGCTGGTTTGTTGAAAGAAGAAGATTGTAAACATGTATGCTGTATGTTAAAGATACTTATAATATTAATTGCATATTTTATACACAGATGGGAAATACTGTACCCACAGAGAATAAAAATATTCAGGCAGTACTGTAGTGTATGTATACTGTACTCACAATGGCCAAAGCATCTGGATGCTTAGGCAAATGAGTCATGAGAGTTTCTTCCCACTCTGGGTTCAATGTCTTCTTTTTGACTCTTGTCCTATATTTAACTTCTCCACTAACTTTCACCACACAGTATGGATCACTGTAGCCATTTAGATCCTTAGCCACTAGATCACGTGCCCTGGAAGAAATAATTTATTTAATTATTTATTTATTTATTAATTTGAACATGATACATAGAAGTACAAAGAAATACAGTGGTTAAGTGTAACATGCCAAAAGTATGCAGAGCATTATGGGCAGGCTTAAAATTAACTTAAGATTAACTAAGCAATGATATATTCAGTGGTAAACATTGTTGTAAACAGATAACAATTAAGCACAAATGAGTATTTCAAAGACAGGTCACATGGTCATTTACTGTGTTGGTGTGCATTCAGTAGAATGGAGTATTCTGTTAGGTAATGTAATTAAAAATAACAAAGTTTGATTGGGTCACAGGTTAAACATTTATGAGATACAATTATTCAGTATTTATTTAGTTGTGGGTGAGTAAGTGATTTTTAAGAAAGACTTTAAATTTTTTAAGCAACAGTGTTTCTTTATTTTCCAGGGAATGAATTCAGATTTTTGGGGCTTTTATGTCATTGAGTTTTTTCTGTGCGGAGGACACGGGAACATCAAAAAATTGATCTGTGCCTTGTGTTATGGACTGTGTTCTGTTGAGGTTGGAAAGGAGACATTTGGGGGGGGAGGGTTTATTCGAGTTAAGTGTTCTATGTATGGTGGTACAATAATAATTGGTGTTTTGTATGGTGAGTAGGTTTAGAGTTTCGAAATTGGTGGAGTGTGCTGCCTGTAGGGGGAATTTGTTCATTCTGACTGCACCCTTTTGTTGGGTAATAATGTCGGATGGTTTATTGTTGTTGAGCCCCATGCGCAAATTCCATAGGGAGATGGGGGAAAAAAATTTGGTGAAAAGGGGCCAGGAGGCTGACTGGGAACATAGTCCTTATCTTCGTAGTATTCCTACGTTTTTTTGGAATTTTTTTGGAAATTTGTTGTATATTTTTTGAAATTTGAGTTATTACAAGGCGGATTTCCTAAAATTTTCCCTTGTGACTTTGGATGGGTGATCCTTTTCATTATGTTAAGAGGAAATCTGAGCCTTTCCCAAAACTGAATGAAGTGGTTTTTGTCAATGTTGAGAGTAAGTTTGTTATCCTCATAGGTAAAATTTTCTGTAATTCGGTATTCACATATTGGCTAGCAGGCGGGCTGGGGTGAGAGAAGACTACTAGTGTCATCGAAAATAGTGTGGGTTTAGTAGTTGTGATGCTTTTTGGTAGGTCTTTTATGTAAAGGGGAAAAGAGAAGGGGGCCAAGGAATTTTTTGGGACACCAACGTAATTGGCTATGCGGAAGATTTTGCTCCATTTTGAAAACATACGGCTTCTGTTGCTGAGGTATGACTTTGGGTGTTGAGGGAGTGCCCTTTATCCAATATGCCCCAATTTTATGTGGAGAAGTCTGGTCAACTGAATCAAAAGCTTTACGTAAATCAAGAAGACCCCCAGGGGGACTTCTTTTTTCTCTAGTGCAGTGAATTTGTTCTAGCATTTATAATAGCATCACTCGTATTTTTATTAGGTCTAACCCCAAACTGACGGGGTTTTGAGTATTTTTGTGGAGATGAGTAGGAATAGATTGTTTAGAAAAAATTTTTTCAAATTTTTTAAAAGGGGTGAAATTTGGAATGGCCTATAGTATTCAAGTCTTTTTTGGTCTCCTCTTTTAGGGTCGGGTACCCCCTTTTTTAAAACTGAAGGGAAGGTAAGGATTAAATGGATTTTTTAAAGAGTGTTCAATGTTTGGGTGCGCACTTGTACGCTTTTTTTGAATAAAGGGGTTAAGGTTTTTAAATTTCCCCCTGTCTTGTTTTTTTGGTGTTGTAATAAGGGAGACTTTTTGGGTTAGTCGGACTGGGAACATGTTTTCGGGTAGTTCCCATGAGGTGTACGGGGGGGGTTTTTGACTTGGATTTCTTTGGGGCAAGGTTTTATTTTCCTAGGTGGAGAGAATCTTTGATCGTTTGCTTTTTTCATTTGGTGGGGTTGGGTTACTGGTTTTGTTAGTTCATTGCACTATTTCGTGATACTTTTTTGTTCCTAAAATTTTGATGGGGTTTTTCCCCAGGTTTTTTTATATCACCTTTTAAGTTGGAAATCTGTTCTCAAAATACAATTTTTTTCCCCTTCTTATCAGGCTGGTTAGATTGATGAGAACGTTTTGTTGGCCCTCGGGTTAGTGCCCCATTCTGTACTGTTTTTCATATGGGTGCTTTGTTTTTATGGATTGGGAGGGAGTTGCCGGGGACTAACTTTAAACTATGTCAATTACTACTGAAACTGATGACTGTGTCCAACATACTACAGTAGTAGAAACTGATGACGTGTCCAACATACTACTGTAGTAGCAACTGATGACTGTGTCCAAAAAACACTGTATATCAACTGAGACTGTTCCAACTTCTGAGAGCAACGATGACTGTTTCCCACATACTACTGTAGATGCAATGAGACTGTGTCCAACATATACTGTAATGCAAATGAGACTGTGTCCAACTACTACGTAGTTGAACGTGACTGTGTCCAAAAACTCGTATAGCAACTGATGACTGTGTCCAACATACTACGTAGTATGCAATGTGACTGTGCCCAAAACATACTACTGTAGTAGGGGAACTGTGACTGTGTCCAACTACTACTGTATATCAACTGAACTGTGTCCAACTACTAGTAGTATGAATGAAAATGTTCCAACATACTACGTAGATGAAACTGTACGTGTCCAAAACTACTGTAGTATGCAACTGATACTGTTCCAAAAAACTACTTATATCAATGATGACTGTGTCCAAACATACTACTGTTGATGCAATGATGACTGTGTCCAACATACAGTACCCCAAAATTTTTCATTCCTTTAAATTTTTCCCCTCCCAAATATTTTTGACCTCGTCACAAGTCTTTGGGTACTGTTTCTATAATCTATTCCACATTTAAAACTGGGCCACAAAAAAACCATTTAACCCCCAAAGGTAATGGTGGGTCTGACACTCGATGCTAACGCCAGGCCCCCCTTGAGAAGACCCGGGGCCCAAAATACCGGGAAAAACACCAATGAATGAATGAAAAGCATGCCTAACCAAGTAAACAATAAAACCAAACTTTGTTGTCCACCACTTCCCCACCACCAGCAGGGGGTGGAAGGCAAGAAAAGACTTATTTACACCAAATTTATTTAAATTTCATGATACTAACGTGGTTCACCACAAAGCATACTAAGTAGATTTTTAAACCCAAAATAACCCAGTAAAACAAACAATATAAAGATAATGTTTATTCCCGTGAGTATACGATAGCATAGATACAGGGTAGATCTGAAAAGTAGTAGGGACAAAGAAAGTCATTTTTTTTTTTGTTTTAACATGTCAGCCACTTCCCACCATCATAATACATAGTCCTGTCTTTTTTAGAGGACTCAATGCAAAGCCAAAATTTCCCAAAAACCCCTCCTTTAAAAGGGAGGCATTGTACTTTTTTTTTTAACCACTAACCCTTTTTAAAAGGCTAAAAAAACTACTTAAGAAATAGACATAGCATGTGTTAGTCTTTTTTTGTAGAAAATACAATGATACATTCAAAAAGAAAGGTAGCCAAAGACAAAAGGGAATTAAAAAAACATTTACATATTATTTAAAAAAAGGTTCAAAGTGTTCTTATGATGGCCCGGGCTGAAAAGATGTAAATTACAGCATGTTACGTAAATTTTCCATACAAATCTAAAGGGAAAAAACATGTTACCAAATTTCGTTATATGGGATTTGAAGCAGGGTGGGAAGAAGAACAAGACATAAGTGATAAGGAATTTCATTTTTTTGACTACAATTTTGTTTGGGTTACATTATTTAGAATGAAATCATTTTAAAATAGCTTGAAGCATTTGGGAGATAAGGGGGCCTTGGAGCTTTAGCAGATTCCCGATTTTAGGACCTTTTTGTAATTGAGTTTTTTTTCACAGGCGAGTTGGATCAGAATATTAAGAGGTTTTTGTGCTTTGTTTTCATCGTAGTTCTCTTACAGCAATCAAGGGGCGTTTTTTAGAGGGTTTTTTACAGGGAAAAGATTGTCCTATATTATATAAACACAGTACTATGATGCATGCTCTGTATATTGAGCATTTTAACCCCTTGAAAGAGTGGGGAGTGTGTGTCTAGCACTGGTTTTAGTAATCATTCGTGCAGTACTTTTTGCAAAAAGTTTTTTATTGGTTTTTAGATAAAAAGAAGTAGATCCCCGGCACAAATATCATTAAGGAAGGGATAGATTAGTGAGTTGGCATAATTTTTAAAAAGTGTTGCTTGAGGGTTTGTGTAAAAATCTTGGGGGGAGCCACTGCTTTGGGGGACCTTTTCTTATATGCTGGATTTTTTTTTTTTTTTTAACAAGCTGGCCATCTCCCACCGAGGCAGGGTGACCTAAAAAGAAAGAAAATCCCCAAAAAGAAAATACGTACTTTCATCACCATTCAACACTTTCACCTCACTCATACATAATCACTGTTTTTGCAGAGGTACCAAGAACACAACAGTTTAGAAGCATATACATATCAAGATATACAACATATCCCTCCATGCCAATATCTGAAACCCCCTCCTTTAAAGTGCAGGCATTGTACTTCCCATTTCCAGTAACAGTCCAGGTGCAGACCTAAGAAATTTCCCCTCAGTTTGTCTTTCAATGGGAGAATCATTAATCATTATATATAGCTAGACACTGTAGCTCTGTTCCCAAACACCATGTAGAATGTTTTGTCAATATTAAGAGTGAGTTTATTGGCAGTCATCCATGTAGACATTTTAAGAGCTCCTCATTGACAGTGTTATTGAGAGAAGTCAGATTTCAGTGACAGACAACAAAAGTTGTGTTGTCTGCAAACAGGATAGGTTCAAAATGAGATGAGATACATTGGGGCAATTGTTAATGTATATGAGGAAGAGCAAGGGACCAAGAATAATGCCCTGAGGCACCCCTACGGCTAACCAGTTTCCCCGAATCCCTACCTCAGGAATGTTAACCTAACAGACAGAGGAAGGTGTGAATATTTTATAAGATGAGTAAGTTAAGATTTGAATAATAGGGGTGGGTGTTGTCTGGAATCTGACTGGGTGATTATTCTAACAGCTGATTATCTGTTGGGTAGCAATAGGTTTTAGGTGATTTGCTATTGTAGATCCCCAAGAACAGATGCCATAATTAAGGTAAAGATAGATTAGTGCATAGAACAGAATTAGTAATGTTGTCTGAGGAACATAGTATATTTCTGATAGAAGATTTGGATGACTTTTACTGAAGCAATCTTCTTTACTTCAAAGTTTTTTGAAATAGTAGAATTAACCCTTTAAGAGTCCATCCCATAGTTCTACAGCTTTTTTCAAATTCAAATTCAAAGTTTATTCTCTATAAAGATTACAATGTCGAATTTACAGAATTTGGTTGTTGTGTGGTTTACATGTAGTTAAATAATGATTACAGAGTGTACCACTAGAACGCCTAGCATGGCTAGGCATTACGGGCAGACTTAGTTTAATTCTTTATTTTAAAATATTACAAATTATGAGGTAAGTTGGTATTATGGCTAAGTGACTAAATACTAGTTTGTGAGTTTAGCAATGTGAATGCTTTTGTTTTGGCACAGTACATAGTTTCAGTATTGGAGTATCATAGGATTCATTTTTTTTAAGATTGAGATTAATATTTCTGTTTATGGTCAAATGGGTGAGTGAGTGTAAGTGTGAACCACCAGGTGGTATTCGTGTGTTATTTGATGGGGTTTATCAGGGAGATAAGATGTTTTCTAATGGTAGTTTTGAAGGTGATGAATGTGCCCTGCTGTTCTAGAGTTCTCAGGTAGGGTGTTCCAGTTTTTTGGGCCTTTGACATACATTTGAATTTTTGTAAAGGTTAGTCGGACAGGGGGAATGTCGTAGAGATGTTGTGTCTGGTGTTATGCCTGTGGGTTCTGTCACAACTACAAGAAAGCGTTTTAGGTCAAGGTTGATATTGGAGTTTAGGTCCTGTAGATGTAGATTGCCCAGTAGTAAGTGTGGATGTACTGAACAGGGAGTAAGTTTTAGATCTATGAAGAGTGGGGGGGTGTGTTGCCAGGGATGGGATTTAGTGATTATTCTTACTGCAGCTTTTTTTTTGGGGTTATTATTGGCTTTAGGTGTGTTGCTGCAGTTGATCCCCAAGCAAAAATAGCATAGGTGAGGTATGGATAAATAAGTGGGTGGTATAGTGTGAGAAGGGCATTTTGCGGAACGTAGTTATCATATCTTGGAGAGGATCCCAACTGTTTTGGATACTTTTTTGGTTATGTGTTGGATAGGGTGCTGAAATTCAGGTTTTTTGTCAAGGTATAGGCCTAAGAATTTGCCCTCATTATATCTGGTAATTAGAGTGTTGTCGATCTTAATGTTAATTTGTGCATTCTCCTGCTCTGCTACCAAACATAATATAGTAGTTTTGTCGTGTTAAGCGTAAGTTTTTTTGGCTGTCATCCAAGTAAAATATTTTGATCAGCTCCTCGTTAACAATGGTGTTGAGGGTGGCAAGATTAGGGTGAGAAAATGACATAAGCGTGTCGTCAGCAAACAGAATGGGTTTAGGTGTTGGGATACGTTTGGAGATCATTGTGTATATGAGCTTAGAGCAGGGGACCAAGGACACTTCCCTGCGGAACTCCAGTATCAAGTGGCCATGTTGTTGTTTGCTGTGTCTTAAGGGTAACATACTGATCCCTATTAGTAAGCTAAGATTTAAAATAAGCAAGCGCATGGCCTCTTATACCGTAATGGTCAAGTTTGTGGAGTAGGATGTCGGGTCACTGTGTAAAAAGCTTTTCTTAGGTCAATAAAAATTCCTAGTGGATATTCCTTTTTTTTCCAATGCTGTGTAAAGCAGATCTAGCTTTTTTTATGATTGCATCGTTAGTGCTTTTATTTTTCCTAAATCCAAACTGGCAGGGGTTATGTTTTGTGCTGTTATAAATGAATATAGTCTCCTGTGCACGAGTTTCTCAGAGATTTTGGATAGCAATGGTAAGTTTGATATTGGCCTATAGTTGTTTAAGTCTGTAGGGTCACCACCTTTATGTATTGGTGTAACCCTTGCCATCTTGAGTAGTTTCAGGAAGGTGCTAGTTTCTAGTGACTTGTTAAAAAGTAATGAAATAGCATGCGAAAGGATATGGGCAGCTCCTTGTACAGTAATGGTGGGACATTAGACAGATTCCCTGAGTTTGTTTTTAAAGTGACTTTATAATCTCGGTGACTTCCGAGGGCTCAGTTGGTGCAAGATAGAAGGAATTTGGGAAATTCCCATCTAGGTAGTCCCCGGCAGGGGCATTAGTATGTGGGATTTTATTGGCGAGATTAGTTCTTATGGTTGAGAAGAAGTCGTTTATCTTGGTTAGCTGTGTCAGTGGGATGTAGTGGTTTTTCATTAGGTTTAGTTAGGACAATATTCTTGGTTTTTTTCAGTTGTGGGTCCCTGGGAATCTGAGAGAGTGTTTTCCAGGTTTTTTTTATATCTCCTCTGTGTCTGTGAATCTACTGGAGTAGTATATTTTGTTTGGCTTTCTTTATTACTTTGGTGAGAACTGATGAATAGTGTTTAAGAATATCTTTGTGTATTAAGCCCTGTCTATATTGCTTTTCATATTGGTGTTTCTTGTCAATGGATTCAAAATGGTGCTGGTTAGCCAGGCAACCAAGCCGTTTGTTTGTGATCTGTTTCGTTTTTTAGGACAATGTTTGTTGTTTTAGTCTAAGTAATTTGTTAAGTAAAATGTCTGTCCAGTCATCAATACCATTGGCTTGGGAATTCTGTAGGCAGTCAACAATCTCTAGGTCAGTTGTGAACTTCCTTATTGAGGCCTCGTCATGGAGTCTAAATGAGACTTTGTTGTATTCAAGTGGTGGTTTATTAATGTTTGTCAGGAGGAAGGTAGGGTAGTGGTCTGTAGTGCTATCTGTGATTATCCCTGATTTAAGGGGGGCTAGTATATTGGTCCATATGTGGTCTATTATGGTTGCACTTGTCTCAGTGAGCCTGGTTGTTTAGTTATTTTTGGGGTATGAGAAGTGTGTTGTTCATATTGTTGATGAAATCAGTTACAGGCTGATCATCTAGTGGGCCCAAAGGGTTTTGATGTTGAAGTCTCCAGCTAAGAGAAGTGGTGCTTATTCCATTTGTCTGTTTGTTATTAGTGACTTTAATTTCTCACTGAAATTTGGGATGTTTGTGTGAGGTATCCAGTAAATGGCACCGATTGTTATAGGTGTCTTAAGGTTTTTTACAGTAAAATTAGCAAAAATGTATTCCCCATATTCACCCCTAAAGCAAGTGGTGCTAATACAAGATAATGGTTAGAGTAATAGATTGCAATACCACCCCCAAATTGGTTTTGGTCTGCAGTTTTGAATTGCTGTGTATCCTGGTAGAGGGTTTGATACTATTGTGTTTCCTGCTTAAGCCAGGTCTCAGTAAGAATAATGCAGGAGAAGGGTGTCTTTAGTGATTCAAGGAGTGCCAGGGGTCATCATAGTGTTTTTCTTAAGGACCTGATGTTGTAGTAAGTACTGATAGGCTTTTAGCATTGTTAGGATAGTGCTGGCATGTGATGCTGTGTAATAAAGGCAGTTTCTTTCCAATAGGTTTTGATTGGGTGTCAGATTATGGAGGTTTAGATCAGGGTCAACGTGATCAATCATCTTCTAGGTTTTAAAATTTTGGTTATTTATATCCTGAGTATGTGTTGAGTTCTGTACTGATATCTGTAGTGGTGGGAAGCTTGGATAAGTATATAGCTAGAGTATTTTGGTCATATAGAGTATAGTTCCCCTACTACACATAATGAAGTTGATGTTGTCTATGTGTTGTGCTGGAATGAACTAAAGTACAACTAGGTATAAACTAGTAATATAAAAATACAAATTTAAAATAGAACAAGACTCTACTTGTAATTGCACTAAAGGTCTAATATAATGACTTTTGTGGGGTCTATGTTTTGAGCTAGAATGAGCTATAAACAACTAGATTTAATCTAGTAATATAAAAATACAAATTAAAATACACCAGTCTCTCACTAGTAATTGCAAATGGTCTAATATAATGAAGGGTATTGGGCTATAGTACAACGAGTTTAATCTAATAATATAAAAAAGGCACAGCCCCTCAATTGTAATTGCACTAGGTGTTATATAAGTTTTTACAAGAATTAGAGTATAACTGATTAAATTGACAAGTAAATATACAAGTTAGATAGCAAAAAGAATAAAAAAAAAGTAGAAAAAAAAAAGATATATGAGGAGTGGTTACCCAGTTAGCCAAAGAAAAGTTAAGGCCTTTAAACCAATAATATAATTGAAATATACACTAATTGCACACCAATTATTTCACTAAGATATGAAAACAAACTTAGAGTAGGAAATTTTAATTAAACTTGTAAATAAAAAATACAAATTGAAATGGTACTTGCAATTGCACTAGAGTCTGGTATAGGTTGGTGACAAGATCAAGAGTATAACTAGATTAAATTGACAAAAAAAAATTACAATTAAAAATACAAAAAAGAATAATAGTAAAAAATAACAATGGTAATGTCCTGGTTAAATAGACAGTAAAATGGTAGGGAAGTACACAGGTAAAAAAAGGATAATCATGTATAAAGGTTTTTGGAAATTGATTTCAAACTTGAAAATTTGGCAAACAAAAAGTTATGGGAAGTAAAAAAATAAGTTAATGTACCCAAAAGTAAAATTGACTGGTAGTAAATAAGGTGTTTAATAAAATTTAGTAAGTAATAATGATACAAAAAAAGTGAAAAGTAATGTTATTTCAATTCAATTTTTGCACTGGTAGTTTATATAGAGGTTATTGGCAGTACAAGGTAAATTAAGAGTACTTAAGATAGTAAAAAGTGGTATTTAAAACAGGTAAAGGTAATATTGACATAATGGTTTTTAAATGTCAAAAATGTTAAGAGTAATTGAAAATTATAGAAAAATGATAATTTTAATTAGTAAGTAATATCAATTGTAGTATTTAAAAAAATATGGACGGTAGTAAATTTGGACAGAGAAGTATCATTCAGCTAATGTTTAACAAACAATAGTAATAGAAAATTACATAGGTGATTTGCTTACTAGTAAATCAAAAATGAGGTAGTTGTTATTTAATAACTAAGAGATTGTACAATGAAATTTGAACAATAATGGACAAAACCATACCCCTACACTACCTAGGCTTTTAAGTAGGACATTGTTTAGTTTTCTCTGTAAGTTAGTATCCTGGGGAAAAAACGTGATAGATATTCTCATTCGTATTGTGTACGTTGACTACATTTGTTTTCCTAAAAAGAATTTTCCCAATCCCTGTGAAGCATTGGTGTATTGTGTCGTTATTCCCCGCTTAAGTTTTCTGATCTATCAGGAAGGTTTTTGACGTTTTTGGTATAAGACACTCGTTTATGTTTTACCTCTTTCTTTATTTAATAGATGCAATAATTAGTTCTTTTTTCCTGTTCATGTTTAGTGGATCTAAGCAAACACTTTTTCTACCATGGGATCTAGTAACCCGGCTTCTTTATTTCAGACCTTTGGGACAATAACACTTTTTGTCCTTTAGATCTGAGAGTAAATTTCTTTACTGTTTGTTGGTCATATACTGGGAAAAGTGGGATGTTAACTATTTCTGCGTCCGTAGTTTATCTTGTTCAGTTTTATCTTCTTTGGAGAGCAAAGTAGGCGCTGAATGGTTATCTAAGTTGTTTTCCATTCTTTTACTGCTTTCTTTTCAACCTTTGTAATTAAAGAGATATATTTGGTTGGGTATGGGTTATCTATGACTGTCTGGATGGTTCTTGTCACAGTTGTCATTCCTGGTGTTTTAACTTTTGTTCAAAACTGGGAATTTGTTCTCGAGTTGTGTCACCTGGGTTTTTGTTTTGTTAGCGTCTCCGAAGATTCATATTTTCAATAACTAAGTTGGAGATGCATGTCTTTAGGGTATCTGGGCCAGGGTCCAAGTTGTAGTACTACACCATGAGCTCAGCTCACTCAGACAAGCTGTGAGCAGTAAATATGGGCTT
The DNA here is from genome assembly GCF_026875155.1 of Cherax quadricarinatus. Taxonomy (NCBI): domain Eukaryota; kingdom Metazoa; phylum Arthropoda; class Malacostraca; order Decapoda; family Parastacidae; genus Cherax; species Cherax quadricarinatus. The sequence continues at coordinate 56,722,379 of NC_069416.1, forward strand.
AGATATGAGAGAATGCATCTGTGTGGTAAGTGTGCACCATATAAATCAAATCCTGCAGCACACAGTGTATAATGAGGAAAAAAAAACTGCGATCATATTTTTGGATTAAAACAGTGACTTTGCGGTGTATTTTCGTATGGCTTTTACGGTTGTATTCAAGGTTTCTTGTTCTCATTTGATAGAATGGAAGATATATTACAGAAACAGAGATGATTTTGATTGGTTTTAGGACTGAAAATAGCTTGAAATTGAACTCACAGTACTGGAAATGTTCGATTTTTGACAATGCTCAAGAGTAAACAAATCACATCACGTGTCCAATACACATCAACTGGTGGGTCTAATATGCGTTCATGAATAAATTGATATTAAGTATTTATACATTTATTACAATATTGCATAACAGTAAATCTTCTATTTTTTGGTGTGGATAAAAATCCTTTATATAAATAAAAAATCAAAATGAAATTCATCTGTAAAGGCTGGAAACATAACTAATAAGCAGAGAAAAATGTTATTTTAGTGCCAAGAGTGCCTGCATTGTTTATTCTGGACCTTATTTTGAAACTGGAATCTTTTGAACTTTATATGAAATTGGGCAAATTACTAATTTCTTATCACTTTATTGGGAAGTTGAAATAGATGATTAAGTAGTTTCTTGTACTCAATTGATAAAATAGAAGTGATACTAGCAAAATAGCTAAGAATTTGGTCGACTGGAATAATGTAATTGGCCTAAATAGGAATCAATGTGGGGCAAAAATCACTGATGCGTAAATATCACCGATGCAGCAAAATTCATGAAAGCGTAATTTCATTAATTTTTCGTCAAATTTCATACTTTTTGTTTTATTACCTTCAGAAAAAAATTCTCTACCATTTTATAAGAAAAAACAACAAACTTTTCAAAAATTCTGGGACCCTGTGGACAAAGCGTAGAACTATGTATCTAACAGCATATGTCATGTGTTAGAGACATGTTTTAGCACTTTAGTCTGAATTTTATTTACCTTTGATGTTTTACGATCTTTTAATTTGTCAATATTCTTATTTCTCTGTTGAGTATATCCTGTAATTGAGTTTCAGACCCTGCCTCAAATAAGCTATCTGGAATTGTGAGATTCTCGAAATTTTCTTGTGATGCAATGCTTATCTAAAATTATTTATCTTCAGTTACATTGGTAACTTATCTACAGTACAGCAACTGCAGTTAGTCTGTTTTATACCTTTTTTAGTTTTCAGTTATATTACATTCCAGCACTGTATTTGTAAATAAATATTTCCTTACTTTATATCACTCTCTAATATACCCTTACCTCACCTATGGTATTTGTGCTTGGGGATCTACCATGGCCAATCACCTTAAACCTTTAATAACCTAACAAAAAGCGGCAGTGCAGATGATCACAAACTCCTGCACCAGACAACACACCCCACCACTCTTCAAAAGCTTGAACTTACTTAATATACAAAATATACACATTTATTATTGTATCTACTGTATATATAGAACATTAAACTCCAATATCAACCCTCCCCTCAAACTTCTCCTAGACAGCTTCAACAGAACACACAGGCATAACACGAGGCGTGAAACACTTTTTGACATCCCTCGTGTCCCCAGGTCCTTAAGCAAACACTATGATGACCTCCTGGCACTCCTTGTATCACTAAAGACACCCTTCTCCTGCATTATTCGTTAGCTGACAGACCCCTGCGCTTAAACAGGACCAATAGAGTATCTACCCCTACCAGGATACACAGCAATCCACAACTGCAGACCATACCAAGTTGGGGTGGTATTGCAATCTATTACTCTAACCAATTATCTTGTATTAGCACCAATTGCTGTAGTGATGAATATCGAGAATACATTTTGCTAATATTACTGTAAAAAACCTTAAGATGCTTACAATCGTGCCATTTACCGGATACCCCACACAAACATCCCAAACTCAGTGAGAATTAAAAGCACTAATAACAAACAGACAAATGAAAAGCACCAACCTCTCTAGCTGGAGACTTCAACAATCACCTTGGCCTACTAGATGATCACCATAACGATTTCATCAACAATATGACAACACACTTCTCATACCAACAATAACTAAACCAACCAGGCTCACTGAAACAATGCAACTATAATAGACCCCAATGGACAATATACTAGCCCCCCTTAAATCAGGGATAATCACAGATAGCACTACAGACCCAACCCTACCTTCCTCTTGACAAACAATATTAAACCACCACATTGAAATACAACAAAGTCTCCTTAGACTCCATGATGAGGCCTCATTAGGCCTTCACCAGCTGACCTAGAGCTGTTATGACTGGCCTACAGAAATCTCCAAGGCCAATGGTATTGATGACGGGACGACATTTTTCTTAACAAACTACTTAGACTATACAACAAACATTGTCCTATAAAAACGAAACAGATCACAAACAAACGGCTTTGGTTGCCCATGGCTAACCAGCACATTCTGAAATCCATTGATAAGAAACACCAATATGAAAGCAATATAGACAGGGCTTAATACACAAAGATATTCTTAAACACTATTCATCAGTCCTCACCAAAGTAATAAAGAAAGCCAAACAAACTATACTACTCAGTAGATTCACTGACAACAAGAGGAGATATAAAAAAGACCTGGAAAACACTCTCTCAGATTCTAGGGACCCACAAACTGAAAAAAAAACAAGAATATTGTCCTAACTAAACCTAATGAAACACCACTGCAACCCACGACACAGCTAACAAGATAAACGACTTCTTCTCAACCATAGGTTCTAATCTCGCCAATAAAATCCCACGTACCAATGCCCATGCGGGGACTACCTAGATGGGAATTTCCCAAATTCCTTCTATCTTGCCAACTGAGCCCACGGAAGTCACCGAGATTATAAAGTCACTTAAAAATAACTCAGGGAATCTGTCTCATGTCCCACCAATTATTGTACAAGAGAGTGGCCCATGTCCTCTCGCATATATCTCATTGCTTTTTAACAAGTCACTAGAAGCTAGCACCTTCCCGAAATACTCAAGACGGCAAGGGTTACACCAATACATAAAGGTGGTGACCCTACAGATTTAACACTATAGGCCAATATCAAACTTACCATTGCTATCCAAAATCTTTGAGAAACTCGTGCACAGGAGACTATATTCATTTATAACGTCACAAAACATACTCAACCCCTGCCAATTTGGATTCAGGAAAAATAAAAAGCACTAACGATGCAATTATAAAAATGCTAGATCTGCTTTACACAGCATTGGAAAATAAGGAATATCCACTAGGAATTTTTATTGACCTAAGAAAAGCTTTTGACACAGTAGACCACGGCATCTACTCCACAAACTTGACCATTATGGTATAAGAGGCCATGCGCTTGCATATTTCAAATCTTACCTAACTAATAGGTATCAGTATGTCACCATTAAAGACACAGCATCAACAACACAGCCACTTGATACTGGAGTTTACGCAGGAAGTGTCCTTGGTCCCCTGCTCTTCCTCATAATACATCAATGATCTTCCAAACGTATCTCGACACCTGAACCCCATTCTCTTTGCTGACGACAGACTTATGTCATCTCTCACCTAATCTTGCAACCCTCAACACCATTGTTAATGAGAGCTGATCAAAATATCGACTTGGATGACAGCCAATAAACTTACGCTTAACGTTGACAAAACCTACTACATTATGTTTGGTAGCAGAGCAGGAGATGCGCAAATTAACATTAAGATCGACAACACTCTAATTACCAGGCATAATGAGGGCAAATTCCTAGGCCTTTTACCTCGACAACAACCTGAACTTCAGCACCCATATCCAACACATAACCAAAAAAAGTATCCAAAACGGTTGGGATCCTCTCCAAGATACATACTACGTGCCGCAAACTGCCTTCTCACACTATACCATTCACTTATATATCCATACCTCACCTATGCTATCTGTGCTTGGGGTTCAACTGCAGCAACACACCTAAAGCCAATAATAACCAACAAAAAGCGCAGTAAGAATAATCACTAAATCCCATCCCTGGCAACACACCCCCCACTCTTCATAGATCTAAACTTACTCCCTGTTCAGTACATCCACACTTACTACTGTGCAATCTACATCTACAGGACCTTAAATTCCAATATTAATTCTTGACCTAAAACCCACTTTCTGGATAGTTGTGACAGAACCCAAACAGGCACAACACAGACACAGAAACAATCTCAATGACCATTCAGTGTCCGACTAAACCTTTTACAATAAAATTCTATGTATGTCAAAGGCCTAAAATCTGGAAACACTCTACCTGAAAATTCCAACCTAACCTTCCCCCGGCCGGGATTGAACCACGGTCATAGAGTCTAAAAACTCCAGCAAGTCGCGTTAGCCACTAGACCAGCTTGCACAATAAGATTTCATCAAACTAGGTATATTTCTACACCTGTAGGAAGGTTAGCAAGGCACCACTGTGACCACATATGCAAGTTTTACAGGAACGAATCTACAGCTAGCGTGGGCCGTGGACGAACTCTAGTCAAGTCCCTTCACTGCGTCAACATGACTCAAGAAATCGTAATGACACGATTGCAACAAAAACCTGATCCCCCGGCCGGGGATTGAACCCACGGTCACAGAGTCTCAAAAACTCCAAACCCGTCGCGTTTAGCCACTAGGACCAGCTAGCCACAATAAGATTCTTCCAACTAGGTTTATTTTACACATAGGAAGGTTAGCACAGGCACCACTGTGGGCCGCAATTGTGGGCTAGCAGGTCTAGTGGCTAACGCGACGGGCTGGAGGTTTGAGACTATGACCGCGGGTATTAAATCCGGCCGGGGGTATGGTTTGTTTGCAATCGTGTCATTACGATTTCTTGTGGTCATGTTGACGGCAGTGAAGTGACTTGAGCTAGTGTTCGTCCACGGCCACGCTAGTGGAGATCTCGTCTGTATAAAATCTCTGCATTTGTGGTCAAAGTGGTGCCTCGTGCTAACCTTCTATGGGGTAGGAATATACTAGTTGGATGAATCTTATTGTGGATAGCTGTCTAGT
>NC_069416.1:56727951-56757552 GCF_026875155.1 Cherax quadricarinatus
AGGTCCCCCAAGTATCATTCGCCCCCATTCACTCCTATCTAACACGCTCATGCACACTTGCTGGAAATCCAAGCCCCTAGCCCACAAAACCTCCTTTACCCCCCTTTTTTCCAACCCTTTCGAGGACGACCCCTACCCCTCCTTCCTTCCCCTATAGTTTTATATGCTTTCCATGTCATTCTACTTAGATCCATTCTCTCAAATGACCAAACCACCTCCACAACCCCTCTTCGCCTCTGACTAATGTTTTTATTAACTCCACACCTTCTCCAAATTTTCCACACTCCGAATTTTCTGCATAATACTTACACCACACTTTGCCCTTAGACAGGACATCTCCACTGCCTCCAACCGTCTCCTCGCTGCTGCATTTACCACCAAGCTTCACATCCATATAAGAGTGTTGGTACTATATACTTTCATACATTCCCTTCTTTGCCTCCATAGATAACGTTTTTTTGACTCCACATATACCTCAACGCACCATTCACCTTTTTTTTTCCCTCATCAATTCTATGATTAACCTCATCCTTCATAAATCCATCCGCCGACACGTCAATTCCCAAGTATCTGAAAACATTCACTTCTTCCATACTCCTCCCCCAATTTGATATCCAATTTTTCTTTATCTAATCATTTGATACCCTCATCACCTTACTCTTTTCTATGTTCACTTTCAACTTTCTACCTTTACACACATTCTCAAACTCATCCACTAACCTTGCAATTTTTCTTTAGAATCTCCCATAAGCACAGTATCATCAGCAAAAAGTAACTGTGTCAATTCCCATTTTGAATTTGATTCCCCATAATTTAATCCCACCCCCTCCCAAACACCCTAGCATTTACTTCTTTTACAACCCCATCTATAAATATATTAAACAACCATGGTGACATTACACATCCCTGTCTAAGACCTACTTTTACCGGGAAGTATTCTCCCTCTCTTCTACACACCCTAACCTGAGCCTCACTATCCTCATAAAAGCTCTTTACAGCATTTAGTAACTTACCACCTATTCCCATATACTTGCAACATCTGCCACATTGCTCCTCTATCCACTCTATCATATGCCTTTTCTAAATCCATAAATGCAATAAAAACTTCCCTACCTTTATCTAAATACTGTCACATATATGCTTCAATGTAAACACTTGATCTACACATCCCCTACCCACTCTGAAGCCTCCCTGTCATCTGCAATCCTACATTCTGTCTTACCTCTAATTCTTTCAATTATAACCCTACCGTATACTTTTCCTGGTATACTCAGTAAACTTATTCCTCTATAATTTTTACAAATCCTTTTGTCCCCTCTCCCTTTATATAAAGGGACTATACATGCTCTCTGCCAATCCCTAGGTACCTTCCCCTCTTTCATACATTTATTAAACAAAAGTACCAACCACTCCAACACTATATCCCCCCTGCTTTTAACATTTCTGTCATGATCCCATCAGTTCCAGCTGCTTTACCCCCTTTCATTCTACGTAATGCCTCACGTACTCCCCCACACTTACATTCTGCTCTTCTTCACTCCTAAAGATGGTATACCTCCCTGGCCAGTGCATGAAATTACCGCCTCCCTTTCTTCCTCAACATTTAAAAGTTCCTCAAAATATTCTCTCCATCTACCTAATACCTCCCTCTCCCATCTACTAACTCCCCTACTCTGTTTTTAACTGACAAATCCATACTTTCCCTAGGCTTTCTTAACTTGTTTAACTCACCTCCAAAATTTTTTCTTATTTTCATTAAAATTTCTTGACAGTGCCTCTCCCACTCTTTCATCTGCTCTCCTTTTGCACTCTCTCACCACTCTCTTCACCTTTCTTTTACTCTCCATATACTCTGCTCTTCTTATAACACTTCTGCTTTGTAAAAACCTCTCGTAAGCTACCTTTTTCTCTTTTATCACACCCTTTACTTCATCATTCCACCAATCACTCCTCTTCCTCCTGCCCCACCCTCCTATAACCACAAACTTCTGCCCCACATTCTAATACTGCATTTTTAAAACTATTCCAACCCTCTTCAACCCCCCCACTACTCATCTTTGCACTAGCCCACCTTTCTGCCAATAGTCGCTTATATCTCGCCCGAACTTCCTCCTCCCTTAGTTTTATACACTTCACCTCCCTCTTACGTGTTGTTGCCACCTTCCTCTTTTCCCATCTACCTCTTACTCTAACTGTAGCTACAACTAAATAATGATCCGATATATCAGTTGCCCCTCTATAAACATGTACATCCTGGAGCCTACCCATCAACCTTTTTATCCCCAATACATAATCTAACAAACTACTTTCATTACGTGCTACATCATACCTTGTATATTTATTTATCTTCTTTTTCATAAAATATGTATTACTTATTACCAATTTCTTTCTACACATAGCTCAATTAAAGGCTCCCCATTTACATTTACCCCTGGCATCCCAAATTTACACTACTACTCCCTCTATAACATTTTACCCACTTTAGCATTGAAATCCCCAACCACCATTACTCTCACACTTGATTAAAACTCCCCATGCATTCACTCAACATTTCCCAGAATCTCTCTCTCTCCTCTACACTTCTCTCTTCTCCAGGTGTATACATGCTTACTATAACCCACTTTTCACATCCAATCTTTATTTTACTCCACATAATCCTTGAATTTATACATTTGTAGTCCCTCTTTTCCTGCCATAGCTTATCCTTCAAATATTGTACAAAAACAGTGTATAATACACCTGTTACAGGTGTATTATACACTGTTACAGGTGTATTTTACTACTGATGAAGTGTGTACTAATTTCTACACTAATGATGAATCATGTTGCACATACTGAGTACATTTTTTATTTATTCGGCAAGGACAAGGCCAATACCAAATCCTGTAATCATCTTTGCCAGCTGTGAGAAGGAAATGAGACCATCTAGTGATGGCATATAGCCCTAAATCATCTGGTGACTATTAGGTGTACTAGGGCATTCTGACTTGTCAGGGGTAGAGTTGGGGCTGGTTTGATTACCACAAGTGAAAATTACTCCTGCCTAATATCTCACAACATTCTTAAACCCCTGCCAGTTTGGGTTTAGGTTGAAAAAAAGTACGAATGATGCAATTATACAAATGCTCAAATTGCTATTTCAAGCACTTGAAAAAATTAATAACCTCTGGTGTTCTTCATAGACCTACAGAAAGCATTTGATAGAGTGGACCACAACCTCTTGCAACTCAAACTAGAAAATTATAGGATTCAGAGGACATTCCCTTGAATATCCTTAAGTTCTTCAAGAGCTTTAACTTAATATACAAAATATACACTCATATTATTGTGCCTACTATATATGCAGAAAACTAAACTCCAATACAAACCCTCCTCTCAAACTTCTCCTTGATAGCTACAACATAATGCACAGGCATAACACAAGGCACAACACACTCTTCAACATCCCTCATGTCCGTCTCACACTATGCAAAAATGCAATGCATATAAAGGGCCCCTAAGATCTGGAATTCAATGCCCAAACCAGCAAAAGGTCCCCTCCCTGCAAACGAATTTAGCAATATACATATGTACTTAAAAAAATATCATCTCCCAAAATTAACCATACCAAGATGATGCTAAATCATTCAGCCAGTTTGAAATGACTTAAAAATCCCCAAAAACTTACGACCGCTTAATCGATTTAAAACATTAATACATACTTAAAATTGTACTGTTGTATCACTGTAAACTGTACTAATTGTAATACTATTATTTGTTTTGTACTACCTCACTACTATAAATCGTATTAATTATAATTTTTTTTGGTAACCTCACTTTAGTAATAAGGTAAAATAATGAATAATTAAAATTTACCACTCTATAACCTATGTCTAGTTTTAAAGTAGTCTGTAAGCATTAGGAATAGTCTGCCCGGCATGTTAAGTGGTTTTCTTTGTATTTAACCCCATTTTATAAAAAATAAATCATACATTGTAACCTTTGCAAAGAAATAAATTTGTATTTGTATATATTTGTATCTGTGATAACTGTTCTAGCCAACTAGACTCTCTCAGGCCATCAGCTGGTGTTAGTTTATTGTGATCTCTATTTCAGATTTTTGATGTTCACTGCTTATCATTATTTTGCTTGTGTTGTTATTGCAGAATTAAGTAGTATGTCAGTATTAGTATTAGTTTGCTTGAATGTTTTGAATAATAAGCACAGTGGACCCTCCCTTTTCGTTGATCTCTTTTATCGTCGATTTCTCTTTCTGGTAAGTTTTTTCGTCAAAATATTGATTCCTTTTCATCGATTTCCTCCATTTTCATCGATGGTACGGAACCTGTCCAGTGCCCAGCGTGCACACAAAGCCACGTGCCACATACATTCTCAGGCAGTGTCACATTGTTTCTCGTGGAGTGAACATACCTGCAAGGTCATACGAAACATTTCATAATAATCCATTCTTTTTGGCACTTGTTTATTGTGTGTGACTGCTAAATATGCCACCATGGCCCCAAAGAAAGCTCCTTGTCCCAGTCCTTTGGTAAAGAAAGTGAGGAACATCGTATAAATGAAAAAGAAATCGTTCCAAAATATGATAGTGGCATATGCATTGCTGCCTCGCACACGTGGCGAAGAGAAAAAAAATATGGAAACTGTTTTTGCGAAAAAGTGAATCATAACAAAACAGAGACCCAAAAACTGAAGATGTGGAGAAATTGTTGTTGGTGGGATCAAACAGAAACAATTAAGGGAGATTGTTGTGCAGTCGATAATTTGTGAAAAAGGGAAGGGAGTTCATGATGACTCATAAAGAAAATGCCTGAACAAGTGTGATGTTGGGGAATTTAAGGCCACAAAGGTGGTTTAAAAAATTCAGAAGCAAAGTTCCTACACAATGTTGTAAGGCATGGGAGGGGCCAGTTCAGCCTGGGAAATATTCGCCTCAACAAGTGTTCATTGTGACAAAACAAAAACCTTTTTGGAAGAAAATGCCAAAAAGGGGCCACATCACACAGGAGAAAAAGGGCCGCTAGACACAAGCCATGAAGACAGGCTGACTCTTTGTTGTGTGGTAAAGCTAGTGGGGGTTTCAAAGTGAAACCTTTACTGGGGTATCACCTGAAAATCCATCTTGAAGTGTGATGTGGAAGGGTTAAAATAGGGCAGGGTCACAAGGGAAAAATTTTTCCGGAAAGGTTCAATGAAATGTTTGCCCCCAATGTAAAAATACCTCTTTGGGTAATAAATTGGGGCCCCCCAGTGCCTCCTGTTTTAAAGGGCAAAGCTCCCGCTCACCTCCAGATTGGGAAACCAATTTGTCTAAGGAATTCATTTTGTAAAATTTAAGTTCTTGCCCCTAACACCACTCCCTCATCTAGCCCATGGACCACAGTCATTGCAAACTTCAAAAAACTGTCCCCAAACAATCTTTCAAAGGGGCTTTGAAAAAAACCTCGGACTCTGAATTGACCCCAGAAGTTCGGAGAAATCATTTAAATATCTTCCATTGATAATTTTATAAATAAGGCTTGGCAGGGTTTTGATTCCGGGACGAGAACTCTGCTTGGAGAAAATTTGGGCAGACGTGTCCTCAACAAAACTTAAAGGGTTTGAGGCTGACCCTGACAACCCATCCATTGTGAAACAATTGTGGTTTGGGGAATTCCATGGGTTGGATTGAGTGACCAGGATTGGAAAATTGGTGGAGGACCACAATCAAGAGCTAACCATGATGAGCTCAAGAGTTTCACTGCAACGCGCAAAATACAGCCAGGAAATTTTTAGAGGAGGGGGGAAGAGAGCTGGAAAAAGGTGCCTTCTTCAGAGATTTAAAAAGGGGAAATGCAATGTGGGGTAGGGTGCATTTATTTGTGGGGAACAACCCTGAGAAAGCTTTGCAATCCGTCCGGGCTTTTACAATGACAAGCCATGTCCCATTTTAGGCAAATCTAAAGAGACCCAGAAACAGATCTATCTGGACAGATATTTTTTGCAACAGGGGTCCATGACTCTCAAAAATCCTAGGGCATTTAAAAAAAAAAGAAGGAAAGTGACCCCGATAAGGGTTAGCACCTAAATCCTTTTGGGGGGGGTTCCCCTTCCCAAAAAATAACCTCTCTTCCCCCTTTCCCCCTTCCCCCCCTTCCCTGCCTTTCCCTCCAAAACAACAGTCTTTTAAAAAAGGAAGTGTCATTTAATGTTCTTCTTTTTTGCATGTAAATCTATCTTTAAGGCAAATAAATTTTTTTTTTTTGTTAATACTTCTGGGTGTCTGGAACGGATTAATTGGATTTATTTCTTATAGGAAAATAGTCTCAGTTTTCGCCAATTTCCGTTTTCACTGGTCTCTCTGGAATGGGTTAAACACAAAAACTGAGGGTCCACTGTATCTTTCTTCTGAAAATGCATTTCCATCAAACTGTATTTGTATTACAATTGTGTCAAAGTTATAACCAAATGAATGCAAATCTAACTATTGTACTGTAATTTCTATACTTTTTTTTTTTTTCAACAAGTCGTCCGTCTCCCACCTATACATGTATGTTTAATTAATGGATTTTATATTTAACCCTTAAACTGTCCAAACGTAGATCTACGTTCATGTGCGTAGCGCTCCGACCTTGATTTTCCCCATTTGAAAGCATGTAAAAAAAAACATAGCTCTACGTTCGGAGCCACCCACACGTGGACGTAGATCTATGTTTGGACAGTTTAAGGGTTAATAACAAAATCTATGGATAGACAACATTTGGAAACAACTGGTGACGTCAGCTGGTTCTGGACTTACTCACTACTATTCATGTATCTGGCAGTGTCAGGGACCAATGGACTAAGTCAACTGCATCTGGATCTTGTCTGTTACTGCCTGGAGTTCCTCCATCCATGACCTATTTATCTGTTTTCATTATTTCCAGGAAAGACAACAGACAGTGCCTCAGTTTGTTACTGCCAGTGTGCATTCACACTAACCTCTAGAACAAGTGATGGTGCCAAGCAGATGGGTAACTGATAAGGTGAAGGCTGTGTGTGTACTCACCTAGTTGTACTCACCTAGTTGAGGTTGCAGGGGTCGAGTCCAAGCTCCTGGCCCCGCCTCTTCACTGGTCGCTACTAGGTCACTCTCCCTGAACCATGAGCTTTATCGTACCTCTGCTTAAAGCTATGTAATGGATCCTGACTCACTTACATCGCTTCCCAAACTATTCCACTTCCTGACTACTCTGTGGCTGAAGAAATACTTTCCTAACATCCCTTTGATTCATCTGTGTCTTCACTTCCAACGGCCCCCAAGTTGCTGTGTCCATCTCGGGAACATCCTGCTTTGCCATTTGCAATTCCTCTCATATTTTGTAAGCTTTACATGCCCCCCTATCTCCTGCCCCATTTTGTCAGGTTGACCCTTAACCTCTCCCTCATAGGATATACCTCTGCTCTGGCTAGTCTTTTTGCAAACCTTTGCACTTTTCTAGTTTTTTACATGCTTGGCTGGGTTGGGTTCCAAACGGGTGCCGCATACTCCAATATGGGCCAACGTACCGGGTTACAGGGTCCTGAACGATTCCTTTATTAAGATTCGAATCGTTCTGAGGTTTGCCAGGCGCCCAAACGCAGCAGTTTTTGGGTTGATGTGCGCTTCGGGAGATGTGCCTGGTGTTAAAATCCCCCCAAAATCTTTTTCCTTGATAATTTTGTAGTCTCGACCCCCTAAATGTACTCCACTGGGGTTTTCCCTTTGCATTTCCCCAATCCCATGATTTACATTGTTGGATTGAACCCCAAAGGACCCATTGCGGGACCGGGTCTGCACCGTCCAGATCCCTTTGTATTTCTGCCTGGGTCTTCGATCGAATAAACTCTTTCTCATCAACTTCACGTCATCTGCAAACAGTGACACCTCGGAGCTTATTCCTTCATCATGTCATTCACAAATACCAGAAACAGCACTGGTCCTAGACTAACCCCTGTGGGACCCCGCTGGTCACAGGTGCCCACTCTGACACCTTCCCTCGTACCATTACTCGCTGCTGTCCTTCCTGACAATATCCCTGATCCATTGCAGTGCCTTCCCTGTTTTTCCTGCTTGGGTCCTCCAGTTTTTGCACTAATCTCTTGTGTGGTACTGTGTCAAACGCCTTCTTGAAAGTCTAAGAAAATGCAATCCACCCACCCCTCTCTCTCTTGTCTTACTGCTGTCACCATGTCATAGAACTCCAGAAAGGTTTGTGACACAGGATTTCCCTCTCTGAAACCATGTTGCCCTGCTGGTGATGAGATCATTCCTTTCTAGATGTTCCACCATTCTTCTCCTGACAATCTTTCCATGATTTGCATGCTATACATGTCAGTGACACTGGTCTGTATTTTAGTGCTTCATGTCTGTCTCCTTTTTTAAAGATTGGTACCATTTTTGGGCTGTCTTCCATGCCTCGGGCCAATCTCCCTTTTTCGATAGATGTATTGAAATTTTGTTGGGGGTACACATAGGGGCCTCCTCCCTCTCTCAGGACCCATGGAGAGATGTTATCTGGCCCCATTGCCTTTGAGGTTATCTAGCTCACTCAGAAGCCTTTCACTTCTTCCTGGGTTTGGGTTGTACTGTCCAGCACATGGTGGTGTACCCCACCCCCTCGTCTTTCTGGAGCCCCTCTGTCTCCTCTGGAACACTTCTTGAATCTCTTGTTGAGTTTCCTCACATACTTCACTGTCATTTCTTCTTGTCTCTCCTCCTTCCTTCCTTAGCCTGATTACCTGGTCCTTGACGGTTGTTTTTTTTCCTGATGTGGCTGTATAAACAGCTTCGGGTCAGATTTGGCTTTTGCTGCTATGTCGTTTTCATATTGACGTTGGGCCTCCCTTCTTATCTGTGCATATTCGTTTCTGGCTCAAACGACTGCTCTCCTTATTCTCCTGGGTCCTTTGCCTTCTATATTTCTTCCATTCCCTAGCACACTTGGTTTATGCCTCCTTGCATCTTTGAGTGAACCATGGGCTCATCCTGGCTTTTTCATTATTCCTGTTACCCTTGGGCACATTGTGACTACATATTCCATCATCTCATTAACTGGTTTCCCTGCCAGTTCTCTGTCCCACTGAACCTCATTCGGGAAGTTCCTCATTCCTGTGTAGTCCCCTTCCTGTAGTTTGGTTTCATTCATCTTGGCCTTCCTGCTTCCCCCTCCACTTGTAGCTCTACTGTGTATTCGAAGCTCAAAACCACATGATCGCTGGCCCCAAGGGGTCTTTCATATGTGATGTCCTCAATATCTGCACTACTCAAGGTGAATACTAAGTCCAGTCTTGCTGTTTCATCCTCTCCTCTCTCTCTTGTAGTGTCCCTTACGTGTTGGTACATGAATTTTTTCCATACCACCTCCATCATCTAGCCCTCCATGTATCTTGGCCCCCATGTGGCTCCAAGTTCTCCCATTCGATCTCCTTGTGGTTAAAGTCCCCATGATCAGGAGCTTTGCCCTGCATGTATGAGCTCTTCTGGCCACTGCAGCCAGTGTGTCAACCCCATCGCTCAAATTGCTCTCGCCCATACTCTTGCCTTGGCCTCCTGCTGTTCTGTGGTGGGTTATACATCACTGCAATTATCACCTTGGGACCTCCAAGTGAAGCGTTCCCGCTATGCAATCACTTTTCTCTCCGCTGTCTCCTCTCTCCAGCTCATCAAAATTCCATCGGTGTTTGATCAGAAAAGCCACCCTCCCCCCCCCCCCTGTTCCTTCTGTCTTTCCTCAGGATCTGGTATCCCGTTGGGAAGATGGCATCTGTTATCATACCTGTAAGCTTGGTTTCTGTGATTGCTATGATGTCTGGTGATGCCTCTTTGACTCTTTCGTGCCACTCCTCCCACTTGTTTGTTATTCCATCAGCGTTTGTGTACCATACCTTCATTTCCTTTCCAACACTGTGGTTTGGGGGGCCTGTGGGGGTGGGAGACCTGGTAGCATACTGTGGGATTCTATGGTTGGGGGTTGGGTGGAAGCTGTGGGTATGGATTGTATTTGTGTTTTTTGAGATGGTGTGATAGGTTGGGGGGGTTTCTGAGGATAGTTGTGTGTGTGCTTGCTCTTGCTGCTCTGTTCTGCTCTGACTGACCTCTGCTTTTTTCCATCCTTGTCTCCTTTCCTAGCTCCTTTCGCTTTTTTGTCCTCTCCCTCAGCTGCTGTCTCTTTTTTTGTGTTCGTCTCTGTCTAGGAACACCTCTTGTACTCTTCCGAGCTTCTCACCGTGGTTTTTCTTGGAGGATCCGTTCCGCACTGTTTCTGTCCTGAGAATCAGCTTGATCGGTCGGTTTCTCCCCCCCCTTCAAGTACCCCCCCTATTCTCTGAAAATTTACAATCTCGTCCATGTCTTCTCCCCCCATTTCCGTGATGATTTTCTTAATCTCCTTTCTTTCTTCTGCCGTCTTTCAGTGTGTGTCCTTCCTCTCTTTCCCGAAGCCCCTGGGTAAACACGATTTTGCCCTTTCCTCTTTCCCCTTGCCTCTCCCTCTGTGACCTGGTTCCTGTCTGTATGTGGTCATTTTTTCCCTTGATTTTTCCAGTGGCTTTTTGGTAGCATGGTTGTCCTCAGCATTCGACCTATCTCCCTCTCCATCTGCACCCCATCTGCTCTTCCCTTCCACTCCCTGGCCCTTCTTTGCAGGCTGATAGGACCTTTGCATATTTCATATCTCCTTCCTTCCTGTTCAGCCTCTCAGCTTCGTATGGTGTGTCTTCTCTGGGCACTACCCCTGAACTTGCTTCACCTGTTTACCCCCAAATTCAGGACCTTTTCCCTGGCTACTGCAGTTTCGACTTGTGCCTCTCAATTCTTCGTCTCCTTCTCCAACCTCTTTTCCCATTTCACAGAGAAACTCTTTCTCCAATTTTTTTAGAAAGCTCTCCTAAATTTTCTCTCCCATTCTTGCTCTATCCTTCCACTGCTCCTCCATCCATTCCTCCCTACCAGTACCATTGTCATCTGATCCCTGATTCCTGCGAGTCCCAACCATTTTTTTTTTTTTTTAGTAAAAGAAAAGTGAAAAAGAAAAAGGGGAGAGAGTGAGAGAGAGGAGAAAGAGAGAGAAGGGGAGGTTTGAAGGAGGGGAAAAGGGGGAGAAAGTGAAAAGAGAAGGGAAAAGGTAAGAAGAGGGGGAGTGACAAGGGAAGGAGGGAGAGAGA
Organism: Cherax quadricarinatus; assembly: GCF_026875155.1. Lineage (NCBI taxonomy): Eukaryota > Metazoa > Arthropoda > Malacostraca > Decapoda > Parastacidae > Cherax > Cherax quadricarinatus. The sequence continues at coordinate 56,739,112 of NC_069416.1, forward strand.
GAGAAAGAGAGGGAAAAGAGAGAGGGGGAAAAGGGAGAGGGAGGGAGAGGGAGAGAGAGGAAGAGAGAAAGAGTGAGAGGAAGAGAGAGAGGAAGAGAAAGAGGAAGAAAGGGAGAGGAAAAGAGGATGAGAAAGAGAGAGAGAAAAAGAAAAAGAGAGAGAAGAGGAGAGAGAGAGAGAGAGAGAGAGTGAGAGAGAGAGAGAGAGGAGAGGAGAGGGGGGAGAGAGGCAGGGGGGGGAAGGGAAAGGGGTTTGAGGGTCACTTCACAGGAAGGTGTGAAATCCTGTATATGGGGTGGGTGTGTGTGTGTGTGTGGTTTTGTGTGTGTTGTGTGTGTGGTGTGGGGTGGGTGTGTGTGTGTGTGTGTGCTTGCACTTGGGGGATTGACTCCGGGAGCCAATTGCTGGACAGTCTGCAGCCTGTCCAGATCCCTTGTATTCTGCCGGTCTTCTATCGAGTAATTCTTCTCATCAACTTCACGTCATCGCAAACAGGACACCTCAGAAGTCTATTCCTTCCGTCATGTCGTTCACAAAACCAGAAACAGCACGGTCCTAGACTGACCCCTGTGGACCCCGCTGTCACAGGTGCCCACCTGACCCTCGCCACGTACCTGACTCGCTGCTGTCTTCCTACAAGTATTCCCTGATCCATTGTAGTCTTCCCTGTTAACCCTGCTTGGTCCTCCAGTTTTTGGCACCAATCTCTGTGTGGAACTGTTGGTGTGTGTGTGTGTGTGGTGGTGTGTGGTGGTTGGTGTGTGGTGGTGTGTGTGTTGTTGTTGTTGTAATATGAGTGAAAAGAGCATTTGATATTTGTAGAACAAAGCCCAACTTACAGCACTTACTCAATGTAGATATGCCCAAAACTTTCATCACTTGGTCCTAGGAAGCATATGAAAGTGGTAACCCAAAGGGAAGTATGTTCAAGAATGCCCCTGTTTTGTTATCATTTGAGGACTCGATATTCCCCTATTGCTAATATGCTACAAAGCTTTAGAATATCAGTCAGGAATGGTTGACTTTGATGCTTCCATAAAATTTCCATACTTGATAATAGAAAGACTCAACCCTTCATCTGTGTGTGCACTCTAGTGCACCCACAGATGAAATTTAGCCATTCAGATTAATGTTAAATGAACTAATTTGACAATGAGGGCTCCTATCCCTAATAAAATTTGCTGATGAGACTGGTTTCTTGACATCACTCCCTTCCAGCAAATCTAGGGCCTTTCGCATGAGGAAAGCACCACCCAAAAGCTCGGTTAAGAACACTTCTCAGCATTTATGCAGTACTAATGTTGAGGTACACACTTTCTGAAACTTAGTCACAGACTATCAGCATGTCGCATATTTTAAGGAATTGCGTGAAAGGGTTACCACCATTGCATTTCTCTTTAACAAATCCCCTAGCAACCAAAACTTCCCAGCATTTCTCCAAAAAAAAACAAGGATTATACACCAATACATAAAGTGGTGACCCAACGATGTAAACAAATGTAGACCAATATCAAACCTTGCCTTTACCTTTCCAAAATCTTCAAGAAGCTCATACACAAAAGTTATACTCCTTCATTACCACAAACATTCCAATCCCTCCCAAACAAACCCCAAATGACCTAATAATAAAAATGCAACCTGCTGTGCACAGGGATTGAAAAAATGATATCCACTGGACTCTTTATCGACCTTAACCCTTAAACTGTCGAAACTAAATCTACGTTTTTTCAACATTTGAGGGATGTAAAAAACTAGACTTTTTTTTTATTTGAAATGTGTAAAAAAACTTGATTACATTTTTTTGGGTATACGTGGACCCCCCGTTAACGATTTTAATCCGTGCAAGAGGGGTCATCGTTATGTCGAATAATCGTTATGCGAATGAATTTTCCCAAAGAAATAATGGAAATAAATTAATCCGTGCAAGACGCCCAAAAGTAGAAAAAAATTTTTTTTACCCACATGAAATGTTAATTTTAATCACACCAAACTGAAAAAGCATGCACAATTAAATTACACTTCTTTTTATTGAAGACTGGTGTGATTGGATGGATGGGAGGAGGGGAGAGAGTGTGTTAGTGTTAGAAGGGGAATCCCCTTCCCATTAGGACTTGAGGTAGTAGTCCTTTCTGGGTTACTTCCCCTTTTTTCTTTAATGCCCTTAGGGCCAGCTTCGAGTCACTGGACTTCTTCGCACAAGATATCTGTCCATAGTGGCCTGTACCTCTCGTTCTTTAAAGACTGCCAAAGTTTTTACAAAATTGGTCAGTGTAAAAAATCACCAGCAAAAGGCTTGCAATAGCTGTGTAGGGTGATTTTCATCCATGAAGGTTTGCACTAACCCCACTTAGCACAGATTTCCTTTATCTTGTATAGGCAACCTTCAATTTCTCTTCCCCTCCCAAACCCATTTTCCTCAGGTCTGGCCTTTTGCTCTTGAAGTTGTCTATCAGCTCACAGGGGTTAGTTTTTCTGTCCCCTCCACCAACCTTCCACTCCCTCCCCCTAACCTCCAACCCCAAGGGCTTTCCCAATGCCCCAAGGATTCCTCAACTGGCACAGGATTTTAGGGTTGCCCAAACCCTCAAAAACCCTTTTGTCAACAATTTTGGCCACATTTCTTCCAAGCAGAGTTCAAGGGCCTCTTTGTCACTTCCTCCCAAGCCTTACCTATAAGGTTTACACAATTGAGGATATTAAAGTGATCTCTCCAAAACTCTCTTAGAGCCCAGTTGATTTTTCTGAGGTCATTACAAAGCACCTTTCAAAAAAGGCTTTTGGTAACAGTTTTCTTGAAGTTGCAATAACCTCGGGTCCATGGGCTGCAGAGAGGAGTGGTATTAAAGGAGGCAAAACTTCACCTTAATGAAGCCATGCCCCCATAAAGTCGCTCTGCCACGTCTGTAGGATGACCGGGGGCATTGTCTAACACCAGGAGGCACTTAAGTTCTAATTTCTTTTCAGTTAGGTAATTTTTCACATTGGGGGCAAATGCATGGTGTAACCATTATAGAAAAATTCCCTAGTGACCCATCCCTTACTGTTTGCCCTCCACAGCACACACAAATTATCCTTGAGGACATTCTTTTGCCTGAACGCTCTGGGAGTTTCAGAGTGATACACTAATAAAGGCTTCACTTTGCAATCACCAGTAGCATTGGCACACATCAACAAAGTAAGCCGTCTTTCATAGCTTAGGGTCCTGGGAGTGCCTTTTCCTCCTGAGTAATGTAGTCCTGCTTGGCATTTTCTTCCAGAACAGGCCTTTTTCAACACAATAAACACTTTTCAGGTTTCAGTCCTTCAGTTTCTATGTACTCCTTGAATTCCTGCACATATTTTTCAGCCGCTTTGTGGTCCGAACTGGCAGCCTCCCCATGCCTTATCACACTATGGAGCCACTACGCTTCTAAATCTCTCAAACCAACCTTTGCGGGCCTTAAATTCACTCACATCATCACTAGTTGCAGGCATTTTTTTAATTAAATCCTCATGCAACTTCCTAGCCTTTTCACATATGATCGCTTGAGAGACGCTATCTCCTGCTATCTGTTTTTCATTTATCCACACCAATAAGAGTCCCCTCAACATCTTCCATCAATTGCGATCTTTGTTTCGAAAACACAGTTGAACCTTTGGCAAGAACAGCTTCCTTGATTGTCTTTCTGGTGCCCACAAAAGTAGCGATGGGTTTATTGGGGTTTCTTGTACAGCTTGACTAGTCGGCTATACGCACTCCACTTTCATACTTATCAATTATCTCTTTCTTCTTTTCCTATAGTAATTCTTACCCTTTGAGGTGTAGGGTTTGGGACAGAAGCTTTCTTGGGCCCATGGTCACTTATTTTTTCCCGAAAACGCACCGAAAATACTGTAATAATACGAAATATTCCGAGTGTAAAGCTTGGATGTTACCGCGGAGGCTGCTGGTAAACAATGGGACGGGGGGCACATGTGAGGCTGGCAAAGGGAAATTTGGGACCGTCTCGACGAAAACGTATGCGGGTTTTTAATCGGTATGGCGGAAAAAAATTTTCGATAAAATAATCGTTATCGGAAAAACCCTATGCGATGCCACTTTACGGGGGTCCACGTATTTGAAAATAGTAAAAAAAACATAGATCACTTTTGGAGCACTACGCATGTGAACGAAAATTTTTTGGACATTTAAGGGTTAAGAAAGCTTTTGATACAGTAGATCAAGCATCCACCCCTTGGGGCCTATTCTTTTTCTGACAACATGACTTTTGTCATCTCCACCCTAATCTACTTCATTCAACACATTGTTAATGAAGAGCTTTGAAAAATACAACCGGGTGACTGAAAATATATTTACATTTAAAAACCCTTTACTTCGCAAGCCCCTTTCTGAAACGCACATGCCCAAAATTTTTTTGGAAAAAAAAAAAATTTTTTTTTTTATAAAATATAGAGAATTTTTTCCAGATTGTAATCATCAAAATTTAAAAATTTGGTCGAAAACTCCGGGAATTACACTCCCATAAGTTAACGGTCTCGGGAACATAACACATTGGCAATTTTTGCCGAACTTTGAGCCCTGTTTTTTTTCCCCAAACTGTTTTTCCAGTTACCAAACCATAGCATTTCTTTTGAACCCCTTTTTTTTATCACTTAGTACAAGAAACCGCCCATTACCACTTTTAAATACTCAATAAAGTGGTCAAAATTGCAACTTGGGCCCAATTTTACGAAATTTTAAAAAATGCCAATTTCAAAAAAGGGTCCAAATAAACAATGTAACTTCTTGGCACAAAATAAAATATCCTCGTTTATTATCACGTCTCTAGGGCCCCCCTTTTATTACTATTTCTTTCTATTTTTATTTTTATTCATACAAAAAAACAAAATTTTCGGTTATGGGAGACTACTGCATTTTTTAAAAAAGGTTTTTAAAAAAATATCAGTGCCTAGTGAAAGAATATTAGACCCCCATTGGTTTTTAGGATGTGTGGTGTGATTTCTTACTCCAACATTGGTAAAAAATCGAACATTTCCGCTACTTTTTAGCTCAATTTCAAGGTCGTTTTCATTGTGAACTAATCAAAAAACATCTCTATTTCTGTAATATTTTTTTCCTTTTATCACGTGAACCATGAAACAAAATACAACGATAAATACTATACAAAAAAACACCTCAAAGTCGGGGTTTTAATCAAAAAAAAGGTCAATTTTTTTTTTTTTATAGTAGCCTGCGTGCTGCAGGATTTTTTTATGCATGCACATTTACCACCAACCATTCTCTCACAAGTGGGGCCACCACTTTTTCCGCTTTATTTGAAGCCACAACTAAAAAAATACTGAAACTTTTATCTCATAATTGTATCCAAATATATCTCATTTTTGTATCTCATAAAAGTCAATCTGTGACCCAACAAACTTTGTTACATTTAACTTCATTACCAACGAATACTCCATTCTACTGTTACACAGAAACACAGTAAAGACCATAGACCTTTTTTTTGAATACTCATTTGTACAAAATTGTTATCGTTTTACAATAATTTTTGTACCACTAAATAATCTTGTTAGCCCCAATCTAATTTAAATTTTTAAAAGCCTCCCATAATGCTCTGCAAAAAGGGGGCTTTGGCATGCTGCACTTTAAAAATTTGCTTTCCTTTACTTCTCTGTATCATTTTAAAATTAATAAATAAATAAATAAAAAAAAATAAATAAATAAATACTCCAAAACCGGTCGTAAGATGATATATACGACCAAAACAAAGGGTTAAACAATAAACCCTTTCTACGGGGAACCTCGTTTTCATTTTTAATTCATTCCAGAGAGTATGACGAAAACCCAATTTGATGAAAAAAAAAAGTAATATTTCCCATAAAAATAAAGTAAATCCAAATTATTTTTCCAGACACACAAAAACAAAAACAAAAAATACATTTTAAGAGAATAACTACAGTTTTTACAACAGAAAACAATGAGAAAAAAAAAAAGCACTAATTTTAATGGATAAATAAAAATTTAAATCATTTTTTTACCTTTATTAAAGACTCTTTTGGAAATTTTGTTTACAGACCGCAGAAACTGCTTTGCCCTTTTCACAAATTACGCCTCCACAACACTATCTCCGCTAACTGTTTTCAGATCCACACCAAAAACATTTCCCAAAACATCTTCGATTTTTTCTATCACCCCCCCCCTCTACCCCCATCATAACCATTACCACCCCACCACCATCACAACCACTACCACCCTCTACCAACCCATCACTACCCCCTCACCACCACACTACTACCCTCTACCACCATCACTACCCCCCTCTACCTTTTAAGGGGGGTATGATATTTCTCCACAAAACTTTGCAACTCTTCATGAGTTCTTTCTTTGAATTCTATTGCATGTCTCACCTCCTTTATCAAGGCGACACTTCGAACTTTTTTTGGGGTCATGGGCTATTTTTCAAATTCACCAAAAAAAAAGCACAAAAGAGACAACAAATTTTTACAAAATGTTTCATATGAACACGCAGGGGAATTTTTACTCAACAAGAAATAAAGCCAGACTGACCAGAATGTTGCATGGGATGCTTTTGGTGGGGGCGGGGATGAGATACGTTCTTACAGCAAAAAAAACCCAAAGGGGAGAACAAAAACTGGGGCAAATTTTGATAAAAAAAGTCGTTGAAAACCCCATTTGTGAAAACCAAGGTTCCCCTGTACAATATGTCTGGGGGTAGAGCAAATGAGGTCCCAAAAAACATTGGCTTAACAACTCCTTATTGCTAAACAAAGAGGGAAAATTCCCCGGGGCTTTACTTTACACAATCTAAATTCAAAACCCAATCCAACACATGATCAAAACAGTGACATTCTCTCAAAGATACATTTCTACGTACCCAAACAGGGCTCTTTCACTAACATTTTAGGTTTTCCCCCACCTCACCTATGCTATTTGTGCCTGGGTTTCCCCAAGACAAATCACCTAAAGCCAATAAAACCCCCCCCAAAAAACGCGTGCAAATGATCACAAAAAATCCTCCTAGACAACCCCCCACCTTGCCCTTTAAAGACCTCAACCACTCGCTAAACAAAACATTCCCGTACTACTCTGCAACTTACATTTACAGAACTCAATTTCTAAATAAATCCCAATTTAAGCACTTTCTTTACATTGCACTATGACCCACAGACTAATACAAGAATTCCCATGTCAGGGTAAATATTTTCAAAAACTTACTGTCCATAAACAGGCCCCCAAAAACATAAAAAAATCAAATTTCTACATGTACATGGTAACAGGCCTACTAACATCAATGACACTCCTGATAGAAGGCCACTTGTTTTTTAGAACATTTTGGACAAATTAACAGTTTGCCCCAGATATGACCCCCACCCAACAAAAATATTTCCCCTGTACAACCATGAATTTTCAAAATAAAATATCTACACTATCAGGGACTTTTTACGATGGGTGATCACAACAACCGGGGTTAAGGAAAAAACACCAAATTTTTCCACCCTTCCAGACCTTCAGTGTAAAGCGAGAGCTTTTTCCCCAGTTCACGGGCCACTAACTCAGCTACATTTTTAAAAACTATATTAAAAAAACCCCCTTATTCCCTTAAACCCATCCCACCCATCATAAAACAAAAGTAAAAAAAATAAGGCATTTGCTCAAAATCGGAACAAGGTAAAAAAAATTATAACAATATATACTTACTCTCAATTTCTGTAATTTCCTCAAATGTTAAAAAATTCCCTTGTGTCTGCCTTTGGTTTTAAAAATCAAAACTGTATTCCCCTTTACTATAGCATGAACTAAAAAATTTTTTTCAACCGGGTTTTATTTTAAACCCCCCATGACCATAGTACAAAATTACTGCACTGTTATTTCCTTATTTAAACTTAATTAAAATTTGCCCGAAATGCTCTGCACAAAAGGGGGTTTTGGCACTTACACCAAAATTTTTATACCCTCCGTAGAAACATGTATCATTCTTAAATAAACTTCTTATTCTTATATGTTCAGTACAAGGGTAAGAAAGGCTGATTTAACTGGGATATACTTGCTGACTGAATTTTTACACATTTCATCCCAGAAGCACATAAGTACTAAAAGTTTTTAAACTTGACTCTGAGGATATCAAGTTTAAAGACTTGATAATTAATCTTCTCACCCAGAAATTAAAAATTAAGCAACAGTGATGATAAAATCAAAGCTATGTTTTTGTCCTCTAATACCACCTCCCTGGTTCAACTTATGGATCAAGAGGTTATTGTAGCCTGCAAGAGTCTGGACAGTATTGGAAGCGACTGAGAAGAAAGATGATCTGAAGAGATATCAGAGCCTATGTACACTGTAGAACATCAAGAACTATAACCTGAAGGATGCCCAAAATGCCCTGGCATGAATGCCTTTGTCTTTCTATTATCTTCAATAATACAGCATCATGGAAAGAGATGAAAGTGGGATGTGGAGCTAGTGTTTTTCATCGAATCCTTCAGAGGGTATGAGAAAGACCTTTCAGAAAAAGATTTGATGACGTGGTTAGAAGAAAATGCTGGTGATCCTGGTTACCAGGATCACCATCATATACCTTTGAAGAGTTTTTAGAATTTCACTACTTCCAGAGCCCGCCATAGGCCAGGGCTCATCTGTGCTTGCCTGGTCAACCAGTCTTGTTGTTGCTGGAGGCCCACTGCCCCAGATATCCATCACAGCCTGGTTGATCTGCACCTTGTGAAGATACTTGTCCAGTTTCCTCTTGAAGGCTTCTACACTTATTCCAGTCATGTTTCTGATATCTTTTGGTAAGATGTTGAATAATATGGTATCCCAGATGTTGATACAGTGTTCCCTTGTCCCCACCTCACCCCTGCTCCTCACTGGGTTTATTTTGCACTTCCTCCCATAGATTTCACTCCAGTATGTTGTTATGGCATGTGCAGATTTGGGACCAGGCCCTCAAGTATTTTCCAGGTATAATATACATATATTATCACGTATCTCTCTCTCCTCCACCCCAGTGAGTACGTGTTCGAGACTTGAAGAGGTTCTTGGTACCAGCAGAACAGGTAGAGATGACAAAGAAAAAGAAGAGACTGAGGGGTTGCCAAAATTGTCAACTGTTCGAGATGCATTATTATTTTCCATTAGTACACTGGCCTTTAAGACAAGAGAGAAGTGCAGGCCCATCATCCAAACTTTCAAGTTATAAGCAAATTTATCATAAGGGAGCCACATCAACAATTGCAAACAACTGAAGTAAGATGCATTTTAAACCTATTTCTCATTCTAAGTTTCCCAAACCATCTGCAAATAGCTCTCATTTATCTCCTCACCCATCTATGTCTCTGAGTCACCAGTCAGCATTTGTATATCTCATCTATCCATCACAAGGCTGAGTAAATTATTGTACATGTACAATACCTTGAACTCATTTAATTTTCAATTATTTTAAACTGTGTGAACAATGCTGTATCTGGTAGTGACTGGTTACAGAATTGTTCATTATTGTTGGTGTATCCCGTAGTAAATAAATAACAAAAAGGCACAATACCGTGACTGGAACAATACACAAATAACCCGCACATAAAAGAGAGAAGCTTACGACGACGTTTCGGTCCGACTTGGACCAAGAGTGTGACTTTGTCATGGTCCAAGTCGGACCGAAACGTCGTCGTAAGCTTCTCTCTTTTATGTGCGGGTTTTTTGTGTATTATCCCGTAGTGTCTGGGACTAAGGGATGAAGTCTGTCAGATAAAACATTGGTGTTGTTACTGTGTTGAGTATCATCTGAATGATGGACAAAGTTTCATTGTTCATATGAATGTCTAATAAAAATATGTTCATGGAAAATAAATCTTGTCATTGGGATTTAACAAACAATCGGAGTTAATGGACAATTCCCCCCCTCTCCCCTGTTAGCTCATTAAACTGAGGTTTCACTGGCCTTTGTTTATAGCACAACCCAGTACTGCAGACTTACAACACAAGTACTGGAGAATGTTAAACTACTGATGAAGTATGTGCTGCTTTTTGCAGTACTTATGAAGCATGTGCTGTTTTCTACACTATTGATGAAGTATGTGCTGCTAGCTACAATATTAAGCATGTACAACTTCTACACTACTGATGAAGCATGTGACATTATTTATGCTACTGGTAAGACATGCAATGTTTTAATATTGACAAAGCATATGGCATTATTTATGCTACTGATGAATCATTATTATTTTTATTAGCAGACTGCTTCCAATAGTTTGTCCATTTAAGAGTTGTTTCCTCCTTTTTATATGTTCAAGTACTTCAAGAATTATCTGGGTTTACATTGTCCAACTTGTTCAGAAATCTTAATTTGTTATGAGATCAGACCTGTTATCCCTCATTTGAGGAGCTGCCGGTCCAATAACTCTTGACTCATTTATTTCCAGGACAATTTTTGATACTGTGCTGAAATTTTTCTAGTGATGATATAGCTTTCTGTTGATGCCATCACCTGCTTAAATAGTTACAGTGGTGGCACCAGAGGGATTTGTAAAGTTCAATGACAGTTTTCCCTTTTTCCTTTTGCTGAAATGTTATGCCTAACTAATTTTTCTTGTTTACATGGTAACTAATTCATCTAGTTGCAGTTGCAAGGGTTTAGTCTCAAATCCTGGTCAATGCTCATCACAGTTCACTCATTTCTAGTCTTGTGAGCCTTTCATATATATTCCTAAACCCTTATATGGAGTATGACTTCAACACATTTTTTAGCCAGATCATTCCAAAGGTCTGGTTATATTTTATTATGTGGTTGTACATGAATGGTATACAATACTGACAAGATACCCAGATACTGCATGTGTGTCTAATTTCTCATATTTTATTATCAGAGAAATAGAGTAAATCTTTTATTTTTCTGTGAATAAGAATTCAAAATAACAACAAGTGTAATATAGGAGAAGCCTGGGGACATGACTAACGAACAGAGGAAATGTTACTTTAGTGCCAGGAATGTCTACTTTGTTTATTATGGACTCTATTTTTTAAATTAGTATTTTTTAATTTTGTGTAAAATTGGCCAAAATTATCAAATTCTTATCACTTTATAAGGTAGCTGACACGACTGAATGGGCAGTTCTTGTCCTCAGTCGATAGAATGGCAGGCATACTAGTGAAATAGCTAAGAATTTGGTCAACTGGAAAAATGGAATTGGTTTAAAAAAGGACTTAAAATTGGATGAAATCGTTGGTGCGTAAATTTCTCCGAGACCGCTAACCTGCATAATTCCGTAAGTTTCCATCAAATTTCATACTTCTTGTGTCATTACCTTCAGAAAAAGATTCTCTACTATTTCAGAAGATTTTTTTTTTTTTTTTTTTTAATTTTCGGACTTTTTTCATTTTGGGGTCTAGACAGTGAAAGGGTTGCTAAACCACAATTCCACCCCGCAGCAGCATGAACCATGCCAGGTAATGATTCCCATGAAGATGTAATGCTGAACACTTGCAGCTTTCAGTTCTTGAAGATCCAAGTGTAGTCTGTGTGCTCCCTTTGCGGTTTAGCAGCTGTTATACTTTAAGCCAGGGTTAATGCCTGCTGCTCCACACACATGTGAAACACTTCCTTAGCTCATCTGCCAACTGCTACAGAGATTCTATCTGTTGAACACTGTGTCAGTCTTTAATCTGTCAGAGTATCAGCCTGCTGCTGCTCTTCCACTTCTTGCTATCTATCTGCTTCAGCATACCCATTTACTGAGTTAGAAATATCTGCGTTAGATTCTTTAAAGGCTAAACTAGTACATTGGCATTCGGTGTGCTCTCTTCATTTGGACATTGCTGTCACTAATTTGTATTCAGGTGTCAAAATTAATTTAATATATGAATAAGGTTTGAAAAATACAGCATTGCAAATCAGCCCTAGGTTTATTTGACATGAATTATGGTTTGGTTGATAATCACAATGTAAAGTATTTCTATTAGCAGCAGAAATCTTTGACATGCCTAATCTGGCACCTTCCTCACTTGATTATTGCCCAATTCTACTTTTCCTTATTAATTCTTGCCTGTTTATATATATACTATGCTAATTATTAGTACTGCAAGAGTAATGTCATAGTTAAGAAAATGAAGCAGATCACAAATGGTGTAACAGTAATCAAAGAATCATCACTGGGAAAAAAGGGTAACCATTTTGATTCATGTTACTGAATCTGCTAAGGAAACATCCAGAACCTCAAACAAAAAACAAAATCAAACAAACTAAGTAGTTTCCAACTAAGTTAGTTTCCTGCTTTCCCCCCTTGTCATAATGGGTTTAGTGGTGATAGAATTGGAGGATGAATACACTCGATGGATGTCTAGGCAGCGTATATTAAGATGGTAAACAAGGAGAACACCAGACCTAACCTGTCTCCTCTGCAAACCCCTGTCTTGAACTGATGCCCAGTGCCTGGAGGGCATTCAAAGAGCTCATACATCATGCTGGGTCAGCATGAGTCACATAACAGTCAGTGAATTCACGTAGGGAGACAGTGAATCAGTAACAGTTTATTGGTAAGATACAAATACTACTACTGATAGCTCGGCCATGTACGTGAATTCACTGACCGTATGCGACTCATGCTGACCCAGCATGATGTATGAGCTCTTTGAATGCCCTCTGGGCACTGGGCATCAGTTCAAGACAGATTAGCAGAGGAGACAGGTCAGGCCTGGTGTTCTTATTTACCATCTTAATATATGCTACCTAGACATCCATCGAGTGTATTCATTCTTCAATTTTATTACCACCGAACCCATTACGACAAACTGGTGGCAGCGGTGGGATAGAATTGGAGACTGAATACACTCGATGGATGTCTAGGTAGCGTATATAAAGGTGGTAAATAAGGAGAACACCAGGGCCCGACCTGTCTCCTCTGCTAACCTGTCTAGAACTGACGCACAGTGCCCGGAGGGCATTCAAAGAGCTCATTTGTCATGCTGGGTCAGCATGAGTCATATAACGGTCAGTGAATTCATGTAGGAAGACAGTGAATCAGTAATGGTTATTGGTAAGATACAAATACTACTACTGACACCCTTCCCCCTCTTTATGTAATGCGATAAAGAAGTGTGTACTGTACCATTATTCACTCACATAGTCTTGCCAGTCAGATGATCTACTAGCATGCTGTAACATGCACAATCTACCAAAGCATATCTACTAATAATTAAGGAAGCACAGCTGGCATCTAAGTAATCATTAGCAAGTAGACATAACAGTGCAAGATTGGGAGAAAAGCACAGAAACAGCAAGGCGTATTATAATTACAATATATTTGTACAACAATCAACCAGACACTTTCAAATAATAATTCAGCTTCATGCACAAAGTGATGAGTTCTACAATAGCAGAGGATGTTTTCATTTCTTAGGCCAGCAACCCATCACAAGAGATGTGCCTACCTTGTCCCGCACTGCACGCAGCCCTCCATCAGACGACTTCTTGTTCTTATGATGACGCTCAGGACTGCTGCCACCATAATCATCCTCACTGTGCTCTGTAAGACTGATCTTGGAACAGGCTTGGTAATGGAAGGTGGACTTTGGTGACTTCTGGTAGGGCTAGCTGTAGTGGATGAAGCTTCACTGGAAGTCTCATTTCTAGGCCGGGGCCGTGCCATCGACGACAAGCACTAGCAATGATCCTAGCGCCAGTTCTTCTTGATCTGGTTGAAGAATGAACTGGACTTGCAAAAGCTGGAGTGGCAGAACCACTGAAGGTGCCACTGCGATCTTCAGGCACTGGATCCCTCTTACTGTCAATAACAGCTGACTCACTAGCCCTTCTTCCATTAGTGAGTGTTGGCACTGCTGAGGTAACACTCCACACCATTGCTGGCATATGACACACTATGTGATGGCTCACAAGAAGCTCGCACATCCTCTTCCTGTTAAAATTACAGATTCAGTAAAAAAAAATTTGCTCCAAAAAATATAGTTTAGAAACTCTTAGCTATAGTAACTTTTAAAAAATTTTTATTCATATGCTCATAATATCATGCAATGTACAACTGGCAGATAAGGTGAGCTTCTTCAAGACCCTTGTGCAACAGGTGGTATCTTTATCATTGAAACTATGAAGTGAACACATACCAAGGCTGAAGACTGACCACCTTAAACTTACTTCTTCAAGGCTGAGGGACTGACCACCTCAAACTTACTTCTTCAATACTGAGGACTGATCACCTCATATCCATCTCTCCACCACTAAATGTGTCACCTTTTATATCACATACTGTAAAACACTAAATGCTATCCTCATTTTTGTAAGCTTAGCAATGTTCTGCTATGCCTATTTCCCTGTGCTTCGGATGTAGTTTTGGGTAATAAAAAAAATCTTTCAGTAATAAAGATACCCAACTATACATAATGTCTTATTCATCGGGTTTTTTCTATACCCACTAAGAAGGTTAACATGGGTCCCACTGCAACCATAAATTCAGGCTTTTACAGACAAATCCACTTCAGCATAGCCGCAAAGAGCTCTAGCTCAGGTCACTTCAAATCTATTATGAACTGACTAGCTTGTCTTGGATTCAACCACCCCATTCAGTGAGTTATTTAAAATTGTTATTACAATTTCGTGAGTTATACCTTAGAGAAAGTTAGTTTTTTCAAATGAAGTGGGATAGCTCTTAGCTTGTAAATTGAATGATTTAAAAAATACTTCATCATTTTCAAAGTTACTTTTTTAATAGTACGTAGTGGTAACTAACATTTTTACTTGTTGTCAGATAAATTAAACAGAAACCAGTATGAATTTTTATTACACTGGCTTTACCTCCAGAGGTGGAGTGTTTGGTAAGACAACTCCGGAGTCTTTCCCGAGTGATACAGTTATCATATCATCCTCAGTGTGGTCCATCAAAACAATCTCTCCCTTCAGTGTTTCATCTTCACTGTTAAAGAACTGTCTACAACCTCATTGTAGCCTGTGATGGTTTTATCTGGTGCGCAGGGAAATTATATAGAACAAATGATTCTTCATAATGCAAAGCACAATAAAACAAATGGTTGAAACACAGCAGACATATGGGTAAACAAATCATAAAAATATCTTACAGTGGAAAATAGCCTGCAGATAATTTTCGAATTCTCATATTTGACTAATACATACATAAGAGTGAAAATTTTAGAAAAAAAAAATTTGAGAGGTTTTTCAAGAATGTCTCAATTACAGGATGAAATTAGCCCTTAAACCCCGGTCAAACAGTTTTGTCTGAGCATCTTAGATAGGGGTGACTGGAGACAAGTAGGTTTTAATGAACAAGCTCTGGAGTGTGAGAAAGGAACTTTTAAGAAGGGATTCCCGAAAAACAAGTTAAAAGGACTGAATTTTGGAGGTGGGAAGTGCAATTTCCTGCACTCTGAACTATGATGTCAGCAGGCTTTTGGCAAGACAGTGAATAAATGACCATGAAAGCATTTCCTCTTTTTCCCGGTCCCCCCTAACCCTTTGTGGAAGACATTGGTGTGTAGAAATTTTTTTTTTCTTCTCTAAATTTCATACACTGGTCATGTCCCACCAAGGTAATGTGACCCAAAAACTGGAAACACATTCACTGTCATTCATTCATTGGCTGCCTTGCCAGAAGTGTGCAGGCATCACAAAATAAAAAAAATAAACAATAAAATAAAATAAAACTGTATTTCTTTGCTAAGGTTACAATGAGTGTTTACATTCCATAATTTGATTGGTACAAAGAAAGCCACTATCATGCAGACATTTCAGAGTGGAGGCTTTTATACTTCTTACTTTCGGGACTCTAAATCTAGCTTAACAGGTTTCCCTGAATCAATTTATAAATATTACCTTGCTCACACTCCAACAGCACATTAGCCATTCACCACTGCTACCTGTGTTGTTATACAGAGGATCTTCTTGATTTGACTCCCTCAAATATACAGCCTCTCCTCACTTAGTGATGTACTGTACTTGTTTACCAAGGCTTGGGCTTATGATGGGCTCTCTGACCAGTATGCATACCTAAATAATATATATTACAGCAATTTCCTCTATTCTATTTATTACAATATACAGTACACTACTGTATAAACATTTAAAAATATACAAAAAAATGTTGTAAATGGTGAAAGGTGACATTAAAACAATATCAAAGATGGTTGACACAAACCCACTATCATTATAGTATGTTTCTTGCTTAGCAATGAATTCGTTTACCGACGTGGTCTTAGGAACGAAACTCCATTGTTAAGTGAGGAGAGGCTGTATTATTTTGCCTTGCCATGGTATCAAACATATTTCACTCTCATATACAGTATTCACATAAAGCCCTACAAGGGCAAGGATTATTTTCAAGGTAAAACAAAGTCATACATAACCACAGAAGTTGTTTGATGAACTTAAAACCAAATATCCTAGGAAATTAGAGTGTGCTGTAGCTTTTGCGTGTATTTAAGTCGGGCATAGTTTAACCCTTTCAGAGTCAGTGCTGTAGATCTACGGCTTTACGTTGAGGGTCCAAACCGTAGATCTATGCCATGAGCTCAGCTCACTCTGATAAGCTGTGAGCGGTAAATTTGGGCTATATATGAGAGAATACATCTATGTGGTATGTGTGCACCACATAAAACAAATCCTGCAGCACACAGTGCATAATGAGAGAAAAAACTGAGACTGTAATTTTTGTATTAAAACAGCAACTTTGCAGTGTTTCTACGTATGTTTTTATGGTTATATTTGCAATTTCTTGGTCTTATTTGATAGAATGAAAGATATATTACAGAAATAGAGATGATTTTGATTGGTTTTAATACTGAAAATGGCTTGAAACTGAGCTCAAAGTAGCGGAAATGTTAAATTTTTGTCAACGTTCAAGAGTAACAAATGACATCACACATCTAATACATGCCAATTGGTGGGTCTAATATATGTTCACAAATGTGCTGATATTATTTATACAATTATTACAAGATCGCATGACATTAAATCTTCTATTTATTGGTTTGAATAAAAATTCATTATGTGAATTAAAAATCAAAATGGAATTCATTTGTAAAGCCTGAAAATGTAACTAATGAACAGAGGAAATGTTAGTTTAGTGCCAAGAATGCCTGCATTGTTTATTCTGGACCTTATTTTGAAATTGGAATATTTTGAACTTTGCACTAAATTGGCCAAATTACCAATTTCCAATCACTTTATTTTGTAGTTGAAACAATAAGTTGGAGATTTCTTGTGCTCAATCGATAGAATAGAAGAAATACTAGTGAAATAGCTAAGAATTTGGCCAACTAGAATAAGGTAATTAGCCTAAAATGGGAGTCAAAGTCGGCAAAATTGCCAATGCGTAAATATCGCTGACACATCAAAATTTGCGTGCGCATAATTTCGTCAATTTTCCATCAAATTTTGTACTTTTTGTTTTATTACCTTCAGAAAAAGATTTTCTACCATTTCATAAGAAAAAATAACAAAATTATTTTTTGAAAATTCTTGGACACTGGTGTGCACTTTGAAATTTGGCCTCTGGACCCTGAAAGGGTTAAGGGTTTACAGGAAGAGTATGTTGGAATAAGAATTTTTTCAAAGTATAAACATCCCCAATTATATAATAGGAGTCACAGAAAACTGCACTTGCTTAATTTTAATTAATTTATAACATATTTTCATGAAAGGCATTTCCGTCACTAAGGTTACGTACCTCTATGCATTAAGTATTGAACAGTGTACATGAAGTACTTCCAATCACTACTCAGATAAACATTATTTTTATATAAAATAAAGCCTACCACCTATGTAAAAGCAATATATAATATTCTGTATATAAAATGCATGCTCTTATTTCAAAAAATTTGAATCTATGTAAGGGAGAATCTGATATCCCTTAATAATCAGATCTATTCATAACTGGGTTGCTGCTAATGATTGATTTTCTGTGTATTAATTTATAAGAGTATAATAGAAGAGGTCTCCATGGGGAAGTGGAGAAGAATTCTTCCTCTGTAAGCCATGCGTGTCATAAGAGGCGACTAAAATGTTGGCAGCAAGGGGCTAGTAAACCCCTTCTCCCGTATAAGTTACTAATTTTTTAGGTCACCCTGCCTCAGTGGGGTGCTGTCAGTTATAAATAAATAAAAAAAAAGGTGGTCTTCTGGCTGCTATCAAGTGTAAAATGACCAGTATAAAAGATATGACGATTGTCTTGAGGTAGCAAGATAGACTACAAGAGGCACACCTTAAGTGCCACTTCCTCCCTTACCGAACAGATTTTACACATAAAAGCACATACAGTGCTATTCTAGTACACAGATAAAAGTGAGAAATTAGGAGTGTGCCAAAAGTATCAGTGGTCATTGGCTAATTTTGATGGTAATAGTTTTTTTTTTTTTTTGTTTTTCAACAAGTCGGCCATCTCCCACCGAGGCAGGGTTGACCCAAAAAAGAAAGAAAATCCCCAAAAAGAAAA
>NC_069416.1:56758052-56780250 GCF_026875155.1 Cherax quadricarinatus
AAACACCCCAGCCTAAAACGGGATATCTCCACTGCCTTCAACTGTCTCCTCGCTGCTGCTTTACCACCAAGCTTCACACCCTATAAGAGTATTGGTACTACTATACTTTCATACATTCCCTTCTTTGCCTCCATAGATAACGTTTTTTGACTCCACATATACCTCAACGCACCACTCACCTAAAATTGAGTCTGTATCAGTGTGTTGGCTAATTTTCAAGGTATTAGAATCAGAGGGTATTGGCTAATTTTGATGGTACAGTACTGGCATTGGATTAAAATTAATTATAGTATTGGCAAAAATTTTGTCATTCTATCCCTAGTAAAAATAAATAGAATGTGCAATCCTGATTCCATATAGCATATTACTCAACAGCCATACATTATTATGATGGTATCAAATTTATTGTATGCCATGACTGAAAATTTCAAAAAGGATTCTCTCATTTGGAAAAATTTCCATCCTTTTCCTAGCCTGGTTGAAATCTTAAATAAAATTCGGATCTGTGTTTTACCCTTATTTTAAAAAAAAAACTATTTTAGTCAGTCAAATTTAATTAAAACATCTTTAATCTAAATTTTAAACAATCTGAAAATTGTAGCCCACTTAATATTAGTCCAAATCAGAGGGATAAATTAATGTGATACTAAGATAATTACAGTACATAGAGTGTCTTCTAATACAATATAGCAAACTACATAATTTGGGGAATGATGAATGTACAGCTCAAAAAATCTAGATAAAAAAACTGCTGATACCACAAATGATGGGGTGAGCTAAATCAAAGGGAAAATTTTATGAAACATTCAAACATCTGCCTGTAAGCACCTGGAAGAAATCAATACAGTGGACCCCCGCATAAACGATTACCTCCGAATGCGACCAATTATGTAAGTGTATTTATGTAAGTGCATTTGTATGTGTATGTTTGGGGGGGTTTTGAAATGAACTAATCTATTTCACAATATTTCTTATGGGAACAAAATTCGGTCAGTACTGGCACCTGAACATACTTCTGGAGTGAAAAAATATCGTTAACCGGGGGTCCACTGTACTTAGAGGCTGGAATTTCCAAAAATTTAGGATTATTCACATAACTCATACAGTGGTAACCCGAGTTTCGTACAGCTCCCAACTCGAACAATTATGTAAGTGTATTATTGTAAGTGCTTTTGTAAGTGTATTATTGTAAGTGCTTTTGTAAGTGTATTATTGTAAGTGCTTTTGTAAGTGTATTTTTGGGGGTCTGAAACAGACTAATCTAATTTACATTATTCCTTATGGGAACAAATTCATTCGGTAATGGCATTTGAACAGCCTTCTGGAACAAATTATGTATGAAACTTGGGGTACCACTGTACATGTATTGGTGACAGTTTTAACTATCTGGGAAAATTGGTTGGCTGCCTGTACCAATCCACAGGAAACTAATATCTAAGTCTGAAGATAACAACTAAGTATCTGATTTTAATACTAGTAATGAAAACAAAAACAAAAAGATAAACATACAGCAGATTTTTACCTACAAATAAGAAGTGTTGTCATTAAACACTGACTTAATGGTAATTTAAAACAATATTAAATCTAAAAGTATAAATAAAAGCACTGCTTAGTTTGTTTACAGAGAAGGTAAAGTACTAAGATTGCTATACTCCACAGTACGTGTATATATGAATATGTAAATAATGAGAGTCAACATGTACAGACAGTGAATAACTTTTTGGTGTGCAGCAATGTGGTACATAAAGCAGAAGTTTCTATCAAGTATTTACCTTTGTAAATGCAGAAGATAATATAAAAACAGATGATTCTGTATAAGTTGAGCATCATTTATGGATCTAGAAGAAGAAAACCACTGAGCTATAATGGTATAGTGATATAGTGAATGTGTAATACATGTTATAAACAAGTACGTGGTATGATTGTGTTTCTGGTTCTTGGAATAGCTTAAGGTCAGGATAGAGAATGCCATTACCATAAGAGGGCATACTGTTACAATATGGAGGAGATACAACTCTCACATGAAGAGATGGGATGAATATCGGAAGTGGGTAAGAAAAATTATTAATTGATTTATACACCAATGAAAATAGTAGGTTATAGGATTATCACTTCACAAAGATTATTCAAGCCATTAAAAATCTGTTTTTCTAAATCAGGTTCATATGCAACAAAGTGTTATTTTTTTTATTTGTGAATTTAATGAAAGGCAGTGGGTCAGTTGGGCTTGTGAATGTCCCCAGGCTGAGTCTTTACTCACCACACATACTTGTTCTGAACAAGTAACGTACCTGCTTATCTGGCAGATAGACTACCCTCTTAAGGTGAATGTCAGTGAGAGGAAAACTTGTAAGATAAACTCACTATATGGGTCAGAGAAGGCAACAAAAAAAAAATCAATAAGTCACAAACAATCCAAAATCTTGAAAAAATGAGAACTATGAAAATGAAAAATAAGAGACTTTCACTATCATTATCACACACAAAAAATATGTACTACAATAGTGACGAGAATTAACAGTCACCTTAAAGTTAACTTACAAAAATTCTTTAAAGATGTGACCTGAATTTTTAGAACAAAAATTCTGTTTATATGTTAATATTTTATCTGCAGTTGAGCCTAATATTCTCTTACCTCATAATCATCAGAGATAACCTTGACTCTAATCTCTAATTGACCAGATTTGGTTCCATCAAGTGCTCTCCACACAGGGATATCATTCAGGGACATTTGTCGCACATCTGCCTCCCTTAAGGAAACCGAGCCCAGAAAGTCTCTCCCAAATGCATCATGGTCCCAAAGGGTCTGTCAAGAATCAATAAATACTTTCTGGTAAAAGCATACATGTGTACATACTTGAGTCTATCAGGAGTCATGGGTATGTTCACAATCACTACATAGAAACGGCAGTATTGTGGTTTATGAATACACATTAATGTTTGATAAATATGAACTTATCTGCAATCTTTTACAATTATGGGAGGTACAGTACAGATAATAAGATTACTTTTTTATCTTGTTAAAATTAACTATCAATTTACTGGATTAATGGGGTGGAGCAGGATGCTGGGAATGGTGACTGTGGTGGAGAGCCATGAGAGTGTTTTGTTGTGACAGTAACAATAATGGAGAATTCTGTAAGCAGAACACTTTGCTCGATGATGTTGCATCAATTGACTCAGCAGCAGATCTGGTACCTTATTTCCAAAGTCTGTTAAATCGATGTCTGTCAAATCGAAGATTTACAGCATAAGTTCCAGTAAATATACAATAGTATCTTATTCAAAATTCTCATATTATAAATTCTCTAAAATCTGGAAAATACATTTCAGAATAAAGAGAAAAGCTCAATTTTTTTTTATTTTGGAAAATATCTATTTGAAATTTCTTTTTGGGTCACCCTGCCTCAGTGGGAGACGGCTGACTTGTTTAAAAAAAAAAAAAAAAAAAAAAAAATTTTCAACAAGTTGGTCGTCTCCCACCGAGGCAGGGTAACCCAAAAAAGAAAAGAAATCCCCAAAAAGAAAATACTTTCATCATCATTCAACACTTTCACCACACTCACACATCACTGTTTTTGCAGAGGTGCTCAGAATACACAGTTTAGAAGCATATACGTATAAAGATACACAACATACCCCTCCAAACTGCCAATATATATATATATATATATATATATATATATATATATATATATTATATATAATATATATATATAAATATATATATATATATATATATATATATATATATACATATACATATACATATACAGTGGACCCCCGGTTTAACGAACTTTTTCATTCCAGTAGTATGTTCAGGTGCCAGTACTGACCGAATTTTTTCCCATAAGGAATATTGTGAAGTAGATAGTCCATTTCAGACCCCCAAACATACACGTACAAATGCACTTACATAAATACACTTACATTAATTGGTCGCATTTGGAGGTGATCGTTAAGCGGGGGTCCCTGTATATATATATATATAGTACTATATATATATATTATATATATATATATATATATTTTTTTTTTTTTTTTTTTTTTTTCAACAAGTCGTCGGCCGTCCCACCGAGGCAGGGTGACCCAAAAAAAAGAAAGAAATCCCCAAAAGAAAATACTTTCATCATCATTCAACACTTTCACCACACTTGCACATTACACTGTTTTGCAGAGGTGCTCAGAATACAACAGTCTAGAAGCATACACATAAAGATACACAACATATCCCTCCAAACTGCCAATATCCCAAACCCCTCCTTTAAAGCGCAGGCATTGTACTTCCCATTTCCAGGACTCAAGTCCGACTATATGAAAATAACCAGTTTCCCTGAATCCCTTCACTAAATATTACCCTGCTCACACTCCAACAGATCGTCAGGTCCCAAGTACCATTCGTCTCCATTCACTCCTATCTAACATGCTCACGCACGCTTGCTGGAAGTCCAAGCCCCTTGCCCACAAAACTTCCTTTACATATATATATATATATATACAGTGGACCCCTGCCTTACGATGGCATCACGTTACTTTAAATCCGCCACACGATACATTTTAACGCAAAAATTTTACCTCGCCTCACACTAAAAAAACTCGCCTTACGTGATTCGTCCGGGACGTGTGCCACATGTGGCCTCAGCGCCAGTGTTTACAAGCCAGCCAGTGCGGCCGCATCTACGCATACATTCGGCACATTTCACATTATCCCAGTGTTTTTAGTGCTTGTAACTGCAAAATAAGTCACCATGGACCCAAAGAAAGCTTCTAGTGCCATCCCTGTGGTAAAAAGGGCGAGAATTAGTATGGAATTGAAAAAAGAGATTAAGGAAATGTGTGCAAAGGGGTTGAACTGCAAACCTTTATGGATGAAAATCACCCTGACACAGCTACTGCAAGCCATGTTGGCAACCTGTACAATGACAATGTTATGGCCCATTTTAGGAAAGTCTTAAAGGAACGGGAGGTACAGAGTTCTATGGACAGATTTGTTGTGCGACAGAGGTCCAGTGACTCTCATGCTGGTCCTAGTGGCATTAAAAGAAGAAGGGAAGTAACCCTGGAAAAGGACTTGGTACCTCAAGTCCTAATGCAAGGGGATTCCCCTTCTAAACAATAACTTCCACACTCTCCCCTCCTCCCATCCCATCAATCATCACCAGATCTTCAATAAAGGTAAATGTCATGTATTCTATTCTTAGTAGAGTAGTAATTGTGCATGTTTTCTTCAGTTTGTTTGTATTAAAATTAATATTTCATGTGGTAAAAAAATTTTTTTTTTCATACTTTGGGGTGTCTTGCATGGATTAATTTGATTTCCATTATTTCTTATGGGGAAAATTAATTTGCCTTACGATAATTTCGGCTTACGATGAGCTCTCAGGAATGGATTAATATCGTAAATCAATATTATAATGGATTAATATCGCAAATCAATATTGTAATTAAACACTATAAACTATGCATGGAAACAGACCCCTTATAACATGTCAGTCACACAATGTAAACTTTGCAAAGAAATAAAAATTTGAATTTGAATTTGAATGACTCATTAATATCAAAACTCACCTCTCAGACCCCAGTAGCATCAATTTTGTGCCTTACACTCTGTAAGGACCCCACTTCACTGCTCATTAGGGTTGTTTAATAGTCACAATCTATGTTAGAGGGGAGCCTTTCTGCTTCCTAGTCAGTATTTGAACCATAACAGCCAGGGAAGGTGGAAGAATCCATGGACTCTCCTCTGGGCTGCTAGCACAGAAATGCACCTTTGAACTTGCAAGATGACTGAATATATGAAGGGATGAACTCATCTTCCTGAGCCATCTCAAGCATGGCACATAGTTGTTGAGCCATTGGGTATCCTCCATGTCTGCACAGTAGACACGGTAATGCCACACAGATAGGCTACTGGTAGAAACACTGGCATGGAAGTCTAGCAAACATGGGATCCAAGACCATTCACAAATAAGAGCCAGAATGCCATTGCAGTAAGAAAAGGTAGGCATGCAACTCAGGATTTTCATGTACACACAGGAGATGGAGTAGAAATGAAGGGAATGGAGAGAGTGCCCCTGAATGGAAACTGTTGGATGGTCAGATCAAGTCCTAAGAGAGAGATCAGGCAAAGCTCACAGGAAGAGAGCAAACATTGATCTAAAATGTCTAGGAGCCAGTGGCAACTGAGGCCTATGCAAATGATATTGGTCCTGAATGATGGAGATGCCCGGGAATGAATTATGAAGGCCCTGCAGTAGAGAAGAGAAAGCATAGAAACCAGATGTCTAATTGGTGCAGTCCCCATCCCCAACAGGGAATAAACATTACTAGATAGGGTGGATGCACTGAAACCCCACCAAGAATGAGCTGATTCTTGCATGGTCAGCAGCTGTCCAGGATTTTGGCTACACACAAGCCCTCTTCATCTTTAAGGTTCTTGTTCCTCCGAACCAAAT
Organism: Cherax quadricarinatus; assembly: GCF_026875155.1. Lineage (NCBI taxonomy): Eukaryota > Metazoa > Arthropoda > Malacostraca > Decapoda > Parastacidae > Cherax > Cherax quadricarinatus. The sequence goes on from NC_069416.1 coordinate 56,764,508, forward strand.
GCTTCAAAAGGCTGGTCCAGTCACATTCCCATAAGCTATACCAAACAGCATGCATTCCCATAGGTATCTTGGAGAACACAAAGGTTCTTCAGACCCCTAATAAATGATCTCAAAAGCCGCCGGGCACAAACCCAAGAGGAACCACCAAAAAAAATAGGCCCATCAAAAAAGGGAAAGAATAGTGAGACAAGAAAAAGATGACACGAATTAATTTCTGCCGGGCTTCCGGGTGAATCGTCACAGCTACAGTACAAACAATTTTTGGGGAAAGAAAAGGGTGAGTTTAAAGTTTTGTGATAAAACCCTCGGGGGTCTGAGAGATAAGAAAAGGCTTAAAGTTTGTGCTGTAGGTTCGCGGGTCTTGCCCGGGGCCCGGGGCCTTTTCCAGATGGTGACCGGCGAGTGTTAATAAAGGGGAGGGCTTTTTCCAGATGTTCCTGGGGCCCTTCAGAAAAAATTAAAAATAATAAAATTTAAAATTTAAAAAAAAGAAAATTATCCTATAATTTGGGAATTAAATTTTTTTCTTCATTTAAAATTTGAAAAGAGAAACCCCACAACTAAAATTGAAAAAACCCCTCATTTCACTTATCTGAATAAGAAATTTATTATTTTTATTATTTAGTCCCAAAATCTAATAAGCCTCGATGAATGGTTCAGAAACCGACGTTGAAAAATTAGACACATGTGCATTTTTGGGTATCTTTATTGAAGAAACGTTTTGCCACACAGTGTTATCATCCTGCTTTTTTCCCTTTTTTGGGCTGATGAAACCACTGTGGGTGAAATTTCCTCAATAAAAAAACCCAAGATTGCACATTTTCAAATTTTTCAAAAATGAGTAAACATCTAGGTAGTAGGTTTGGGAGACAGCAACCACCCGGGGGGGTTTCCCCGTCCTGCAAGTGAGTGTAAAACGAAAACCCGTAATTGTATTAATGATGGGAGGATTGTGGGCCTTTTTTCTGTTTATAAACTGCAAGATTTCTGGTACTCTTGCACTTTTCTTACACTTAGGGCACACTTTCACATACTTTTTTTTTTTTTTCAACAAGTTGGCCTCCCCACCGAGGCGCGGCCCCCAAAAAAAAAAAAAATCCAAAAAAAAAAAATACTTTCTCATCATTCAACATTTTCACCACACTCACATATTTCACTGTTTTTTGCAGAGGTCTCACAATCAACATTTAAAGCATAACATATAAAGAAAAAACATATCCCCCCAAAAACTCCCATTCCCAACCCCCCCTTTAAAGGCGGGCATTGTATTCCCATTTCCGAACTCAAGTCTGACTATTGAAATTTTACATGCATGTACAAGATTATACTACCCCTCGGGTTTTCTTTTTTTTTCTTTCTAGTTCTTGTTCTTGTCTATTTCCTCTTATCTCCATGGAAGTGGACAAATTTTTTCCCTCCGTAAGCCTGTGTTCAAAAAGGGGCGACAAAATGCCGGGAGAAAAGGGCTATAACCCCTTTCCCCCCCGTAAAAATTTACAAATTTAAAAGAAAAAAATTTTTTTTTTTTTTTTTGGGGCCCCCCTGCCTTGGTGGGATACGGCTGGTATGTTGAAAGAAAAATTGTAAACATTAGCTGTTTTTAAAGATACTTATACGGGGACCCCCGCATAGCGAACTTAACCCGTGAAAGGGGGCTGGTTTAGCAAAATGTTCGTAGCAAATTTAAAATTTTCCCCAAAGAATAATGGAAAAAAATTTAATTTTGGGAAAAGACCCCAAAAGTATAAAAAAAAAATTTTTTTACCCAAAAAATTTAATTTTAGTACACAAAAACTAAAAAAAGGCATGCACAATTACAGACATTTTACTTTTTTGAAACTGGTGAGATTGAGGGGAAGGGAGGAGGGGAGAGAGTGTTAGTTTTTAGAAGGGAATCCCCTTCCTTTGGGACTTGGGGTACAACCCTTTTCTGGGGTTACTTCCCTTTTTTTTAATGCCCTAGGACCACTCAAGTCATGGACTTCTTTCGACAACATATCTTCCATATGGCCTGCCCTCTTTTCCTTTACATTTGTCTAAAGTGGTTTACAACGTGTCTTTGTAACAGTCACCGCCGGCTTGCAATACTGTGGAGGGGGGTTTTTCCATAAAAAAAGGTTGCACTTCAAGCCATTTGCACAATTTCCTTAATCTTTGAAGTGGGAAATTTCCCTTCATTTTCTCTCCCCCCCTTTTTGAACCAGTTTCCCCGGGCTGGCCTCTTCTCTTAAATTTGTTTCGCTCCAGGGGTTAGTTCTTCATTGTCCTCCTCCACCAACTCCCCACTCCTCCCCACTAACCTCCAACCCCAAGGATTTCCCCCAATTCCAAAAATTTGTTTTCCTAACGGGTAACTACCCTCTCTGTAAGCCTCAAACCCTTCAAAACCCCTTTGTCTACCTTTCTGGCCAATTTTCTTCCAAAAGGAGTTCAAGGTTCTTTATCACTCCCCCCAACCCTTACCTAAAAGTTTACACAACTGAGGATATTAAATGATCCTTCCAAAATCTTTAGGTCAATCCAGTGTCTGTGGTCCTTCAAGCACTTTAAAACAGAGTTTTTGTGTACAGTTTTTTGAATTTGGAATGACCGCTGGTCCATGGCTGCAGGGAGGAGTGTATTAGGGCAAAAACTTCACCTTAATGAAGCCATGTCCCATAAAGTCGCTCTGCCACGCTTAGGATGCCAGGGGCATTGTCTAACACCGGGAGGCCTTTAAAGGTCTAATTTCTTTTATTGGGTAATCTTTCACATTGGGGGGAAAAGCAGGTGTAACCAATTTTTAGAAAAATTCCCTATGCCCAGCCTTTTTGTTTGCCCTCCCCGCACACACAAAAAATCCCTTTAGGACATTCTTTTGCCTGAAAAGCTCTGGGGGTTTTAGAGTGTTCCAAAAAGGCTTAACTTTGCAATCACCCCTAGCATTTGGCAAACATCAACAAAGTAAGCCTGTCTTTCATAGGCTTATGTCCCGGGGGGCCTTTTCCTCCGAGTAAAGTAGGTCCCCGCTTGGCATTTTTTTCAGAACAGGGCCCGTTTCATCAAATTAACACTTTTTTCAGGTTCCAGTCCTTCAGTTTTTATGTATCCCTTTAATTCATGCACATTTTTTTTTAGCGCTTTTTGGTCCGAATGGCAGCCTCACCATGCCGTAAACACACTTGGGTGCCACTACGCTTCTTAAATCCTCAAACCAACCTTTGCTGGCCCTTAAAAACACTCACAATCATAGTTTTCAGCATTTTTTTTTAATTAAAACGTCATGCAACTTTCCCAGCCTTTTCACATATATCGTTTTGAGCGCTATCCCCTGCTAGCTGTTTTTCATTTATCCCCACCAAAAACAGTCTCTCAAAAATCTTCCATCACTTCGATCTTTTTTTCGAAAACCAGTTTAAAACCTTTTTCACAAACTTCCTTGATTGCCGTTTTCTCCCACAATAGAAGCGATGGGTTATTTTGGTTTCTTGTACAACCCGACCAGGCGTGGGGACTACTCCACTTTCATACTTTTCAATGATCCTTTTTAATTTCAAGGGTATTCTTACCCTTTGAGGGGTAGGGTTGGCACTAGAAGCTTCTTGGGGCCCATGGTCACTTATTTTCCCCAAAAGCACCCAAAACACTGTAATAAACAAAATTTTCCGAGTGTATGCTTTAAGTTACCGGAGGCTAGCTGTAAACAAAGGGACGGGCGGCACATGTGAGGTGGCTGGGGCCCCCATTGGGCCGTCTCGGACGAAGTTCGCTGAGCGGGTTTTTTCCCTATGCGGGGCAAAATTTTAAACGAACAAAGGTTCCCCAAAGCGGATTTTTCGCAAAAACAAGGGTTCGCTATGCGGGGGTCACTTAATATTTAAATTTCATATTTTTTAAAACAATGGGAAAAACTGCCCCCCAGAGAAAAAAAATATTCAGGCAGTAATTTTGTGTAAAGAAAATGTACTCACAATGGCCAAAACATTGGATGCTTTGGCAAATGAGTCAGAGAGTTTTTTCCCACTCGGGTTCAATGTTTCTTTTTGACTCTTGTTATATTTAACTTCCCACTAACTTTCACACAAAGGATCACGAGCCATTTAGTCTTTAGCCCAAATCATGCCCCGGAAGAAAGAATTTTTTTAATATTTTTTTATTTTTAAATTTTAAATGAACATAGAAGTCAAAGAAAAACAGTGGTTAAGTGTAAATGCCCAAACCCTTTGTATGCAGAGCATTTTGGGGAGGCTTAAAATTAACTTAAGATTAACTAAGCAATGATATATTCAGTGGTAAACATTGTTGTAAACAGATAACAATTAAGCACAAATGAGTATTTCAAAGACAGGTCACATGGTCATTTACTGTGTTGGTGTGCATTCAGTAGAATGGAGTATTCTGTTAGGTAATGTAATTAAAAATAACAAAGTTTGATTGGGTCACAGGTTAAACATTTATGAGAAACAATTATTCAGTATTTATTTAGTTGTGGGTGAGTAAGTGATTTTTAAGAAGAGACTTGAATTTATAAGCAGACAGTGTTTCTTTTATATTCACAGGTAATGAATTCCAGATTTTTGGGTCTTTTATGTGCATTGAGTTTTTGCATAGTGTGAGATGGACACGAGGAACATCAAAGATTGATCTGTGCCTTGTGTTATGGACATGTGTTCTGTTGAGGTTGGTAAGGAGACATTTGGGGGGGAGGGTTTATATCTGAGTTAAGTGTTCTATGTATATAGTAGGTACAATAATAAGTATGGATGTTTTGTATGGTGAGTAGGTTTAGAGTTTCGAATATTGGTGGAGTGTGCTGCCTGTAGTGGGAATTTGTTATCATTCTGACTGCAGCCTTTTGTTGGGTAATTAATGGTCTGAGATGGTTTATTGTTGTTGAGCCCCATGCACAAATTCCATAGGTGAGATAGGGGTAAATAAGTGAGTGATATAGGGCCAGGAGGCTGACTGTGGAACATAGTACCTTATCTTCGATAGTATTCCTACGGTCTTGGAAATTTTCTTGGAAATTTGTTGTATATGTGTTTGAAATTTGAGTCTATTATCAAGGCGGATTCCTAAGAATTTTCCCTCTGTGAGCTTTGTGATAGGTGATCCGTTTATCATTATGTTAAGAGGGACATCTGTAGCTCTGTTACCAAACTGAATGAAGTAGGTTTTGTCAATGTTGAGTAAGTTTGTTAGTCCTCATCCAGGTAGATATTTTCTGTAATTCGTTATTCACAGTATTGGCTAGCATGGCTGGGCTCGGGTGAGAGAAGACATATGTAGTGTCATCTGCAAATAGTGTGGGTTTGAGTAGTTGCGATGCATTTGGTAGGTCATTTATGTAAACGAGAAAGAGAAGAGGGCCAAGGACATTTCCTTGTGGGACACCAACTGTAATTGGCTATGCGGAAGAGTTTGCTCCATTTGTGTATACATACTGGCTTCTGTTGCTGAGGTATGACTTTAGGTAGTTGAGGGAGTGCCCTCTTATACCATAGTGCAAAAATTTTTTATGTGGAGGCAAATCATGGTCAACTGAATCAAAAGCTTTACGTAAATCAATGAAGATCCCCAGTGGGACTTCTTTTTTCTCTAGTGCAGTGTATATTTGTTCTAGCATGTGTATAATAGCATCACTCATATTTTTATTAGGTCTGAACCCAAACTGACAGGGGTTGAGTATGTTGTGGGAGATGAGGTAGGAATAGATTCGCTTATGAATTAATTTTTCAAAGATTTTAGAGGGGGTGTAAATTGGATATTGGCCTCTAGTTATTCAAGTCTGTTTGGTCTCCTCTTTTATGGATCGGGGTGACCCTCACTATTTTGAGAACTGAAGGGAAGGTAGAGGATTCAATGGATTTGTTAAAGAGTGTTGCAATGATTGGTGACAGCACTTGTGACGCTTTTTTGTATATAAAGGGTGATAAGGTATTTAAATCTCCTGTCTTGTTTTTTTGTGTGTTGATAATAAGGGAGACTTCTGTTGGGTTAGTCGGAGCTAGGAACAGTGTGTTCGGGTAGTTGCCAGTGAGGTAGTCATCGGGTGGGGTATTTGAGCTTGGGATTTCATTGGCAAGGTTATTTTCCTATGGTGGAGAAGAAATCATTGAGTCTGTTTGCTGTTTCAGTTGGTGGGAGTTGGGGTTCAATCTGGTTTTTAGTTCAATTGCACTATTTCGTGATATCTTTTTTGTTCCTAGAATTTCTGATAGGGTTTTCCAGGTCTTTTTTATATCACCTTTTAAGTTGGATAATCTGTTCTCATAATACAATTTTTTAGCCCTTCTTATCAGGCTGGTTAGGATTGACGAGTAACGTTTTGTTGGTCTCTGGTTATGTGACCCATTCTGTACTGTTTTTCATATAGGTGCTTTGTATTTATGGATTTGAGGATGCTGGGTGTTAGCCAGGGACTAACCTTTAAACTATGTCTAATGTACTAGCATGCAACTGATGACTGTGTCCAACATACTACTGTAGTATGCAACTGATGACTGTGTCCAACATACTAGTACACACAATTTTTCATTCCTTCAATTCTTCTTCCTGCCAATATTTTTGACCTCGTCACAAGTCTTTGGGTACACTTATTCTATAATCTATTCATACATTTAAAATCTAAGGCCACAAACTGCATCACAGTTAACTACACAGGTAATGGCTGTGTGTCTGATACTCTAGCATGCCTAACGCCAGGCCACCATCTGGAGAAGACCCGGGCCGGAAGTACCGGCAAATCACCAATGAATGAATGAATAGCATGCCTAACACAAGTAAACAATAAAACCAGAAGCTGTTGTTGTACCACCAGCTTCCCTACCAACCAGCAGGGTGTGGAAGTGGCAAGAAAATGACTTATTCACACCAAATTTATTACAGTTTCATGATACTAACATGGAATTCAGCCACAAAGCATACAAGTAATTTAATCAAAGATAAAAACCCCGTTAAAATCAAACAATTAAACGATAATGCTTTATCCTGTGAGTAAACAGATAGCAAGATACGGGTAGTACACGATTAAAGTAGTAGGCACAAAGAAAACATTATTTTTTGTTTTAACATGTTTCCGCTTCCCCCCATCATTACAAAATAGTCACTGTTTTTGCAGAGGTACTCAATTTCAACAGCCAATATTCCAAACCTCTCCTTAAAGTGCAAGGCATTTTAAAATTTTTTTTTTAACCACTAACCAACAATAAAAAGGCTAAAAAACTACTTAAGAAGTAGACAAGCATGGTTGGTCTTCTTTTGGTAAAATACAAGTACATTAAACAAAAAAAAGGTAGCCAATGAAAAAGGGCAATTACAAAACTTTTACATTTTTTTTAAACAGGTTCAATGATGTTCATTTGAGGGCCCTTTACTGAAAAAAATTTTTAAATTACAGATGTTACTAAAACCAACAATCAAAGGGAACAATACATGTTCCCAAATTACGTAATAGGGTTTTTAAGGGCAGGTGGAAAAGAACAGAGACATAAGTGGTAAGGAAAACTTTGTTTGACTAGCGAATTGTTGTTTGGATTAATTAAAATGAATGAAATGCATTTTAACAATACTTAAAACCCATGGCAGAAAAGGGGACCTTGAGAGTCTTCATCAGAGTTCCAATTTTAGGACCTTTTTATGTACATTGATTTTTACCAGGCTGATTTGGATCAGAATATGAAGAGGTTTTTGTGCCTTGTGTTACATCGTGATTCTCTTACAGCAATAAGGAACAGTTTAAAGGGGTTTATCAGGAAATGATTGGCCTATATATAAGTAAAAAAGTATATATGCATGCCGTTATTGAGCATTTTTAACCCTTGAAGAGTGGGGGAGTGTGCTGTCAGCACTGGATTGAGAATCATTCGTGCATAATTTTTCAGAGTTATTAGGGGTTTTAAATAACTGACAGTAATCCAGGCACAAATATCATAGGAAAGGAAGGGAAAATTTAGTGGTAGTGATAATTTAAATAGTGTTGCTTGGGGTATAGTTTAATGTATCTGGAGGGGATGCCTATGCTTTGGAGCCCTTTATTTATATCGGGGTTTTTTTTTTTTTTTTTTAACAAGCTGGCCATCTCCCACCGGGCAGGGGGACCTAAAAAAAAAAAAAAACCCCAAAAAAAAAATACTTATTTTCATCACCATTCAAACATTTTTCACCTCATCATACATAATCCTGTTTTTGCAGAGGACCAAGAACACAACAGTTTAAAAGCATATACATATCAAGATATAACTATCCCTCCATCCCAATATCTGAAACCCCCCCCTTTTAAAACAGGCATTGTCTTCCCATTTCCATAACAGTCCAGGTGGACCTAAGAATTTCCCCCTTTTTGTTTTTCAAGGGGAAAATCTTTAAAATCATTATAATACAAAAACCTGAGCTCGTTCCCAAACACCTGTAGAATGTTTTGTAATATTAAGTGAGTTTATTGCGTCACCATGTAACTTTTAAGAGCCCCTCTTGACAGTTTTTGAAGAATCAGATTTAAGGAAGACAAAAAAAGTGTTTGCTGAAAACGGGATAGGTTCAAAATGAGATGAGATACATTGGGGAAATTTTAAATGTATATTAGGAAGAGAAAGGGACCAAAAAAATGCCCTGGGGCCCCCCCTACGGCAACCCATTTCCCCGAATCCCTACCTCAGGAATGTTAACCTAACAGACAGAGGAAGGTGGAATATTTTATAAGATGAGTAAGTTAGATTTGAAAAAGGGGGTGGGGTGTCTGGAACTGACTGGGTGATTATTCTAACAGCTGATTTTTTTGGGGTAAAATGGGTTTTAGGTGTTTTGTATTGTAACCCCCCAAGAACGATGCCAAAAATTAAGGTAAAATAGATTAGTGCATAGAACAAATTAGAAATGTTGTCTAGGAACATAGTATTTCTATAGAATTTTTGTGATTTTTTACTGAAGCAATTTTTCCTTTTTTTACTTAAAAGTTTTTTAAAATAGTAAAATTTAAAACCCTTTAAAAGCCATCCCATATTTTCTACCTTTTTTCAATTCAAATTCAAATTATTCTCTAAAAAGATTACAATGTCGAATTTACAAATTTGGTTGTTGTTGGTTTACTGTGTTAAATAAGTTTACAAGTGTACCACTAAACCCTACATGGCTAGGCTTACGGGCAGATTTATTTTAAATTTCTTTTTTAAAATTTTACAAATTATGGGGTAATTTTGGTATTATGGTAAGTAAAATACTAGTTTGTGAGTTTACAATGTGAATGCTTTTGTTTTGGCACAGACATAGTTTCAGTTTTGGGAGATAAAAGGATTCATTATTTTTAAGATTGAGTTTAAATTTCTGTTTATGGTCAAATGGTGGGAGTTAAGTGTGAACCACCGGGTGGTATTCGTGTAGTTAGTTGATGGGGTTTTTAATGGGGAAATAAGATTTTTTCAAATGGAGTTTTAAGTGTGAATGTTCTGCTGTTTAAGTTCTCAGGTGGGGTGTTCCAGTTTTTAGGGCTTTGAATACATTGAATTTTTTAAAGGTTTATGGGACAGGGGGAATGCCCGTAGAGATTTTTGGTCGGGTGTTATGCCTGTGGCCCCGCACAACTACAAGAAACGTTTTGGGTAAAGGTTGATATTGGATTTTAAAGGGTCCTTGATGTGATTGCCCAGTATAAGTGTAAATGTACTGAAAGGAGAAATTTTAAGATCTATAAAGTTGGGGGGTGTGTTGCCAGGGATGGGATTTAGTGTTATTCTTACTGCAGCTTTTTGGGGGTTATTATTGGCTTTGGGTGTTTTGCTGCAGTTGACCCCAAGCACAAATAGATAGGGAGGTAGGGAAAAATAATGATGGAAAAATTTGGGGAAAGGGCATTTGGGGAACGTAGTATCAATCTTGGAGAGGACCCCAACTGTTTTGGATACTTTTTTGGGTTTGTGTTGGATAGGGTGCTGAAATTAGGTTTTTGTCAAGGTATGGGCCTAGAATTTGCCCTCATTATATCTGGAATTAGATGTTGTCGATCTTAATGTTAATTTGTGCATCTCCTGCTCTGCTCCCAAAACATAATATGTATTTTTGTCATTTAACGTAAGTTTATTGGCTGTCACCCAGTAAAATTTTTTTATCATCCTCTTAAAAATGGTTTTGAGGGTGGAAAATTGGGTGAGGATGACATAACTTTCGTCACAAAAGAAGGGGTTTCGGTGTTGGGATCTTTTGGAAGATCATTGATGTATTACAGAGCAGGGACCAAGGACACTTCCCTGGGGAAACTCCATATCAAGTGGCTTTTTGTTGATGCTGTTCTTTAAGGGTAAAATACTGATACCTTTTTGTAAGGTAAGATTTGAAATAACAAGCCGGGGCCTTTTAAACCCGTAATGGTCAAGTTTGTGGATAGGATGTCGGGTTTTTGTGTCAAAACTTTTTAGGTCAAAAAAATTCCTAGTGGTATTCCTTATTTTCCAATGCGTTAAAGCAGATTACATTTTATGATTGCATGTTGTGCTTTTATTTTTCCCAAAACCAAAATGGGAGGGGGTTTTGTTTTTTTGCGTTATAAATGAATATAGTCTCCCGTGCACGGTTTCTCAAAAATTTTTGGGTGCAAAGGAATTTGATAGGTTAGTTGTTTAAGTTGAGGGTACCCCTTTTGTATTGTGAACCCCCTTTCCATCTTGATTTTTCGGGGAAAGGTGCTGTTTCTGTGACTTGTTTAAAAAATAATAAATAGCGCGAAAGGATATGGGCACTCGTGTACAGTAATGGTGGGACATTAACAGATTCCCTGGTTGTTTTAAGTGACTTTATAATCTCGGTGACTTCCGAGGGGTCATTGGGGCAAGATGAAGGAATTTGGGGAAAATTTCCCCTCTGGTAGTCCCCCGGGAAAGGGCATTAGATGTGGGATTTTATTGGCGAAATTTAAAATCTTTTTTGGGGGGAGAAGAAGTCGTTTATTTTGTTAGCTTGTCATGGGAAGTAGTGGGGTTTTTATTAGGTTTTTTTAGGACAAATATTCTTGGTTTTTTTTAGTTTTTGGGTCCCCAGAATTGAAGGTGTTTTCCAGGGCTTTTTTTTAAACTCCTCTGTTCTGTGAATTACTGGGTAATAGTTGTTTGGCTTTTTTTTTATTTTACTTTTGGGGGAGAACTGATGAATGTGTTTTAAAAATATCTTTGTGTATTAACCCTGCTATTTGCTTTTCATATTTTGTTTCTTGTCTGGGTTTCAAAAGGTGTGGTTAGCCATGGGCAACCAAGCCTTTGTTTGGAAACTGTTTCTTTTTATGGAAAAAGTTTGTTTATATCTAAGTAATTTGTTAAGAAAATGTCGCCAGTCATCATCCATTGGCCTTGAGAATTCTGTAGGCCGTCAAAAATTCCCCGGTCAGTTGTGAACTTCCTTTTTGAGGCCCCCGTCAGGGGTCTAAATGAGACTTTGTTTTTATTCAAGTGGTGGTTATTAATGTTTTCGGGGGAAGGTAGGGGTAGGGGGTCTGGTGCTATCTGTGATTACCTGATTTTTTGGGGGGGTGTATATTGGTCCATTTGGTCAAAGGGTTCACTTGTCTCAGTGACCTGGTTGGTTTAGTTATTGTTGGTATGAGAAGTGGTTTTTCATATTGTTGATGAAATCGTTACGGCTATCATCTAGTAAACCAAAGGGTTTATGTTGAAGTCTCCCAAGAGAAGGTGGTGCTTTTTCATTTGTCGTTTTTTATTAGTGACTTTAATTTCTCACTGAAAATTTGGGATGTTTGGTAGGTACCGTAAATCACCCATTGTTAAGGGTTTTTCTTAAGGTTTTTTTTAAGTAAAATTAGCAAAAAAGTATTCCCCATTTCACCCCTAAAGCAAGTGGTGCAAAAACAAGATAATTTGGGTTAAATAAAAAATTGAATACCACCCCCAAATTGTTTGGTCTGCAGTTTTGAATTGCGTGTATCCTGGGAGAGGGGAGAAAATCTTTTTTGTCCGCTTTGCCAGGTCCAGTAAGAATAATGCAGGAGAAGGGGGCTTTAGTGATTCAAGGAGGGCCCGGAGGTCATCATAGTGTTTGCTTAAGGACCCATGTGTATTAAGTACGATAGGGTTTTACATTTTTTAGGATATGCTGGGATGTGATGCGGTAATAAAGGCAGTTACTTCCAAAGGTTTTTTATTGGGGGTCAATTATGAGGTTTAGATCAGGGGCAAGTGATCAATCTCTTCAGGTTTAAATTATGGTTATTTTTAAACCCGAGTTATTGTTGGTTCTAGTACTGATATCTGTAGTGGTGGGAACTTGGATAAGTTTATAGCAAAAGTAAATTTGGTCTTAGAGTTTATCCTACTACACAAATTTATTTTTATGTTGTCTATGTGTTTTTGCGGAATAACTAAAGAAAAAACTAATAAAAGAATTAAAAAAACAAAAATTTTAAAAAAGAAAAGACTCTCCTTGTAATTTCATAAGGCTAATAAAGACTTTTGTGGAGTCCCCATGTTTTTTAGCTGAATGAGCTATATACAACTAGAAATTTAATCTGTAATAAAAAATACAAATTAAAAAAAAGCACCATCTCTCACTATAATTGCAATATGGCAATATAAGAAGGGGTTTACTATAGTACAAATGAGTTTAATCAATAATAAAAAAAAAGGGCCAAAACTCTCAATTTTAATTTTCCTAAGGGGTTATATGTTGTTTCAAGAATTAGAGAAACTAGATTTAAATTTTACAAGATAAAATATACAAAATTAAAATAGCAAAAAAATAAAAAAAAAAAATAGAAAAAAAAAAAAAGAAATAAGGGGATTGGACATTAGCAAAAGTAGTTAAGGGGCCTTTTAACAATAATAATTTAAAAAAACACAAAAATTTCACACACAATATAGTCACAAGAATGAAACAATCTTAAATGGATTTAAATTAAACTTAAAAAAAAATACAAATTGAAATGGTCTTCCCAAATTTCACTGAGTCTGGGATAGGTTTTTGACAAGACCCAAAAGTATAACAGATTTAAATTGCAAAATAAAATCACAATTAAAGTACCAAAAAATAATAAGTAAAAAATAACAAAGGAATGTCTTGGTTATAATATGAAGTAAAATGGTAACAGGACCAGGTACAAAAGGGAAAACAGTATAAAGGTTGGGGGTTTTTTATACAAACTTGAAAATTTGGGAACAAAATGTTATGGGGGAAATATAAAATAATGTTTAATGTACAAAAAATAAAATTGACTGGTATAAATATGGGTTTAATTAAAATTTTAGTAAGTAATAATGATTTCAAAAAAAGTGAAAAAGTAATGTTTTTTTCATTCAATATTTCCGGGATTATACTAGAGGGATTGGGTACAAGGTAATTAAAATTCTAAGATTTGTAAATGTGGATTAAAAACAGGGAAAGGTAATTTGACAATAATGGTTATTAAAAGTCAAAAAAGTTTAAGAGTAAATTGAAATTTTAAATAAAATGAAATTATTAATTTTTTGTAAAATATCAATTTTATAGTAATTTAAAAAATATGAGGGGTAATAGGACAAAAAGTATCAAATTTAGCTAATGTTTTAAGCAAACAATAGTAAATAAAAAAATTTAAAAGTGACTTATTTACAGTAAAATACAAATGAGGGATTGATTATTTAATTTCAAGAATTGTACAAAAAAATTTGAACAATAATGGAGCAAAACATACACTACATACGTAGGCTTTTAAGTTGGACTTTTTTAGTTTTTCTCTGTAAGTTAGTATCCCTGAGAAATCGGGGATGATCATTCTCTTCGTGATTGTGTACAGTTGACCCACATTTTTTTCCCAAAAGAATTTTCCCCTCCCTGTGAAGATTGGTGTATTGTGTCGTTACTCCCGCTTAAGTTTTTCTGACTCTATACAGGGGTTCTGGTTTTTTTTTGGGAAGACACTCGTTTATTAACCTCTTTTTTTTACTTTAATGATGCAATAATTAAATCTTTTTCCCGCATTGAGGGAAAACTAAGCATAACACTTTTTTTTACCATGGGGGTCCTAGTAACCTGGCTTCTTTATTTTGACTTGGACAATAACCTTTTTTTGGTCCTTTTTTTCTCAGAGTAATTTTTTACTGTTGTTTGGGTTTATATCACTGGGAAAAAAAGGGGCTGTTTTTAAATATTACTGGGCCGATAGTTTTTTCTTTTTCAGTTTTTTTCTTCTTGGGAGCAAAATATCGCTGAACTGGTTACTAAGTTGTTCTTCCATTCTTTTACTGCTTCTTCAACCTTTGTATTAAGAGATATTATTTGTTGGGTATGGCTATCTATGACTGTCTGGATGGTCTTGTCACAGTTAGTCATTCCTGGTGTTGATAACTTTTGTTCAAGACTGAGGATTTTGTTCTCGAGTTGTGTCATCCTGGTGTCTTGTTTTGTTAGCGTCTCTCGAAGATTCATATTTTCAATAACTAAGTTGGAGATGCATGTCTTTAGGGTATCTGGGCCAGGGTCCAAGTTGTAGTACTACACCATGAGCTCAGCTCACTCAGACAAGCTGTGAGCAGTAAATATGGGCTTAGATATGAGAGAATGCATCTGTGTGGTAAGTGTGCACCATATAAATCAAATCCTGCAGCACACAGTGTATAATGAGAAAAAACTGCGATCATATTTTTGGATTAAAACAGTGACTTTGCGGTGTATTTTCGTATGGCTTTTACGGTTGTATTCAAGGTTTCTTGTTCTCATTTGATAGAATGGAAGATATATTACAGAAACAGAGATGATTTTGATTGGTTTTAGGACTGAAAATAGCTTGAAATTGAACTCACAGTACTGGAAATGTTCGATTTTTGACAATGCTCAAGAGTAAACAAATCACATCACGTGTCCAATACACATCAACTGGTGGGTCTAATATGCGTTCATGAATAAATTGATATTAAGTATTTATACATTTATTACAATATTGCATAACAGTAAATCTTCTATTTTTTGGTGTGGATAAAAATCCTTTATATAAATAAAAAATCAAAATGAAATTCATCTGTAAAGGCTGGAAACATAACTAATAAGCAGAGAAAAATGTTATTTTAGTGCCAAGAGTGCCTGCATTGTTTATTCTGGACCTTATTTTGAAACTGGAATCTTTTGAACTTTATATGAAATTGGGCAAATTACTAATTTCTTATCACTTTATTGGGAAGTTGAAATAGATGATTAAGTAGTTTCTTGTACTCAATTGATAAAATAGAAGTGATACTAGCAAAATAGCTAAGAATTTGGTCGACTGGAATAATGTAATTGGCCTAAAATAGGAATCAATGTGGGCAAAAATCACTGATGCGTAAATATCACCGATGCAGCAAAATTCATGAAAGCGTAATTTCATTAATTTTTCGTCAAATTTCATACTTTTTGTTTTATTACCTTCAGAAAAAAATTCTCTACCATTTTATAAGAAAAAACAACAAACTTTTCGAAAATTCTGGGACCCTGTGGACAAAGCGTAGAACTATGTATCTAACAGCATATGTCATGTGTTAGAGACATGTTTTAGCACTTTAGTCTGAATTTTATTTACCTTTGATGTTTTACGATCTTTAATTTGTCAATATTCTTATTTCTCTGTTGAGTATATCCTGTAATTGAGTTTCAGACCCTGCCTCAAATAAGCTATCTGGAATTGTGAGATTCTCGAAATTTTCTTGTGATGCAATGCTATCTAAAATTATTTATCTTCAGTTTCATTGGTAACTTATCTACAGTACAGCAACTGCAGTTAGTCTGTTTTATTTCCTTTTTTAGTTTTCAGTTTTTTA
>NC_069416.1:56780750-56835750 GCF_026875155.1 Cherax quadricarinatus
TTTAAAATTTGACAAGATAAAATAAAAGTTAAAGATACAAAAGAAAAAAAAAAAAATAAAAAAAAAGAATACAGGTAGTTGGTACTAGTTACAAAGAAGTTGGGGGGCCTTAACAAATATAATTGAAATATACACAATTGCACACACAAATAGTCACTAAGATATAAAACAATCTTAAATGGGCTTTAATGTAAACTTTAAAAAAAATAAAAAATTGAAATGGTTTTCCCAATTGCCTAGAGTCGGTATAGGTTTGTTGACAAACCGAGTAAAACAATTTTAAATTGAAAAAATAAAATTCAAAATTAAATCCCAAAAAGAAAAATAATAAAAAAAACAATGGCAATGTTTTGGGTTTTATAATAATAGTAAAGGGTAACGGTCACGGGTACAAAGGATAATACATGTTTAAATTTTGGATTGATAAAAAATTTGAAAATTTGGCAAAAAATTTTTATGGAATTTAAAAAATAATGTTTAGTACAAAAAAAAAATTGACTGGAAAAATTTGGGTTTTTAAAATTAAATTTTAGTAATAATAATGATTACAAAAAAAGGAAAAAAGAAATGTTTATTCATTCAATTTGCACTGGTAGTTAACTAGAGGTTATAGGCATAAAAGGGAAATTAAGAGTACTCAAATAGAAAATGGGGTTTTAAAACAGGTAAAGGTAATTAGAAATAAGGGTTATTAAATGTAAAAAATTTTAAGAGAAATTAAAATTATAGTAAAAATGAAAATTTATTAATTTTAGAAAGAAACAATTAAAGTTTTTAAAAAAAATATAGGTAAATTGGACAGAAAGTTAAATTCAGCAAAATTTTTAAAGCAAACAATAGAAAATAAGAAAATTAATAAGGGATTATGCTTCAGTAAAATCACAAAATGAGGTATTGATTTTTAATTACTAAGAATGTACAATGAAAATTTAAACAATAATGGGAAAAACATACACACACTACGTGGGCTTTAATTTTGGACATTGTTTAGTTACTCTGTAAGATTTATCCCGAGAAATCGTGATAGAAACCTCGTTGTGATTGTGTACAGTTGACCTAAAATTGTTTTCCAACAAGTTTTTTCCACCCCGTGTAAGCTTGGTGTATTGTGTCGTTATTCCCCCGCTTAAGTTTTCTGACTCTATAGGGGAGGTTCTGACTTTTTTGGGGAAGACCCCCTTTTTATTATACCTCTTTCTTTACTTAAAGATGCAAAATAAACTTTTTTCCTGCAAAGTGAGGGAATCTAAGCATAACACTTTTTTTTACCCTGGGATCCTAGTAACCTGGGTTTTTTTTATTTCGACCTGGGCATAACACTTTTTGGCCTTTATGATCGCAGAGTAATTTCTTTTCTGTTTGTTTGGTTTATCCTGGGAAAAAGTGGACTGTTAATATACTGCGTCCGATAGTTTTTCTTGTTCGTTTTATCTCTTGGAGGCAAAGGGTCGCTTTAACTGGTTATCTTTTTTCTTCCATTCTTTCTCTTCTTCAACCTTTGTATTAAAAGTATTTTTTGTTTTGGGTTTTGGCTTCTAACTGTCGGATGGTCTTGTCACAGTTAGTCATTCCGGTGTTGATAACTTTTGTTCAAAACTGAGGTTTTTTTCCGATTGGTTTATCCTGGTGTCTTGTTTTGTTTGTTTTTCCCCGAAAATTCAATTTTTTAATAACTAAGTTTGGGGTGCAGTTTTGGGGGATTGGGCCGGGGGCCCCTTGTAGTACTACACCATGAGCTCAGCCACTGACAAGGTGAGCATAAATATGGCTTAGAAATTTGAGAATGACTGTGTGGGAAGGTGCACCTTAAATCAAAACCCGCAGCACACAGTGTTTTTAAAGAGAAAAAACGCGATCATAATTTTTTGATGAAAACTGACTTTTTGGGGGTATTTTTTTTATGGGTTTTACGGTTGTATTCAAGGTTTTTTTGTTCTCATTTGATGAATGGAAGATATATTACAAAACGAGATGATTTTGATTGGTTTTAGGACTGAAAATACTTGAAATTGAAAATCCCAAAATTGAAATGTTCGATTTTTTTACAATGCTCAGAGTAAAAAATACATCACGGTCCAAAACATCAACTGGTGGGTCAATATGCGTTCATGAAAAAATTGATATTAAGTATTTAACATTTATACAAAAATTGCATAAGTAAAATTTTTATTTTTTTGGGTGGGTAAAAATCCTTTATATAAATAAAAAAACAAAAAAATTCATCTGTAAAGGCTGGAAACAAAAACTAATAAGCAGAGAAAATGTTATTTTAGTCCCAAGAGTGCCTGCATTGTTTATTCTGGACTTATTTTGAAACTGGAACCCTTTGAACTTTATATAAAATTTGGGGCAAATTACTAATTTCTTATCACTTTATTGGGAAGTTGAAATAGATAAATTAAGTAGTTTCTTGTACTCAATTGATAAAATAGAAGTGATACTAGCAAAATAGCTAAAAAATTGGTCGACTGGAATAATGTAATTGGCCTAAAATGGGAATCAATGGGGCAAAAATCACTGATGCGTAAATACACCGATGCAGCAAAATTCATGAAAGCGTAATTTCATTAATTTTTCGTCAAATTTCATACTTTTTGTTTTAAATTTCCTTCAGAAAAAAATTCTCTACCATTTTATAAGAAAAAACAACAAACTTTTCGAAAATTCTGGGACCCGGGGGACAAAGCGTAGAACTATGTATCTAACAGCAAAATGTCATGTGTTAGAGACTTTTTTTAGCACTTTTGTCTGAATTTTATTTACCTTTGATGTTTTACGATCTTTTAATTTGTCAATATTCTTATTTCTCTGTTGAGTATATCCTGTAATTGAGTTTCAGACCCTGCCTCAAATAAGCTATCTGGAATTGTGAGATTCTCGAAATTTTCTTGTGATGCAATGCTTATCTAAAATTATTTATCTTCAGTTACATTGGTAACTTATCTACAGTACAGCAACTGCAGTTAGTCTGTTTTATACCTTTTTTAGTTTTCAGTTATATTACATTCCAGCACTGTATTTGTAAATAAATATTTCCTTACTTTATATCACTCTCTAATATACCCTTACCTCACCTATGGTATTTGTGCTTGGGGATCTACCATGGCCAATCACCTTAACCCTTTGAGGGTCGACAGGCCCTCTCCGAAACTCGTTCTCAGGGTCGGCCAAATTTCAAAAAAAAAAAAATATTTTTTCTTATGAAAAAATAGAGTTTTTTTTTCTAAACATTATAGGATAAACAAAAAAATTTTACCATCAATACTTACGGAGATATGGATGCATGAAGTTTGCAGAAAATGAGCCGCGTATGGCAACAGCGGCGACTGCCGCTCACCCGGTAAACTTTGATTTACTTGTATTTGAAGGTTTGTTGTTTTTTTTCACTATTTTACTTTTTCACATAACTTATGTGGCCTATGAGACCAAGTAAGGTGCAATGTACATATATACACTCGTTGTATACAACACAATAAGCACACAAACATAATTATCAATATATTGTTTACAAAACTTGTTTACAAAAACAAACAATACAAAACATTGTTTATTATTATTGTTCTATAATATATATACCAATATTACAGTCACTGAACATATTCCTATTAGTTCTGCAGCTTGTGGAACTCTGAAACATGGTGTCATACACAATGGTGTTTTATCTTTCTCTCCCTCATTCTATCTCTTTCAATCTGTCTCTCTCTTTCTATCTGTCTGTCTATCTCTGTCTCACAGGTACACATAAATACAAGTATACATATATAAATTACCTAGGATACCCAAGAAATCCAGACAAAGTGCTATAACTCTGCTTGAAGATGTGAGTAAAAGTGATGACACAGTCTTGTGGCTCTCTGAGACAGAGAGCTAGATGGATAGACAGATAGACAGGGAGCTTGACAGACAGACAAATAGACAGACAGAAATGTTAGTGTACCAGTACCAGTGTACTAGTGTTCCACCCTCCTCCTCCTCTTCTTCCTCTTCCTCCTACTCTTCCTCTTCCTCCTCTTCTCTCTTCCTCCTCTTCCCCCTAATCTTCCTCCTACTATTCCTCTTCCTCCTCCTCTTCCTCTTATTCCTCTTCCTCCTCCTCCTCTTCTTCCTCCTTCTCCTTCTCCTCCTCGTCCATAGTGTAAATTACAAGGAGTCGGCAGCTGTCAAAGTGACATATTGGCTAATTACTCTTTCCCCCTCCGGCCTGTCAAAACAATGGGGTCGGATGCTGCATCCCCTCCTCCATTCTATCTAATTACTTTCTCCCTCATTCTATCTGTCTGTCTATCTCTGTCTCACAGGTACACATAAATACAAGTATACATAGTATAAATTACCTAGGATAACCCAAGAAACCCAGACAAAGTGCTATACTCTGCTTGAAGAGTGAGTAAAAGTGATGACGCAGTCTTGTGGCTCTCTGAGACAGAGAGCTAGATGGATAGACAGGGAGCTTGACAGACAGGCAAATAGACAGACAGAAATGTTAGTATACCAGCAAAAACAAAGGGAGGGCCATGTTCATCTCATCTTTTGGCATCAGCTCTACCCTCATTTACCCTCATCAAACGTCAGCACTTATCAGATGTTATCTCCCCTTATCTTGTTTACTGTCATGGGTGAACATTTATTATTACATATTATTATTATTACCTATTATTATTATTATATTATTAATATTATGTATTATTATTATTATGTATTATTATTATTATGTATTATTATTATTATGTATTATTATTATGTATTATTGTTATCATTACGTATTCTTTTCTCCTCCTCCTCCTCCTCTTCTTCCTCCTCCTCCTCCTCTTCTTCTTCTTCCTCCTCCCCTCTGCCTCCTCCTCCTCTTGCCTCCTCCTCCTCTTGCCGCCTCCTCCTCCTTGCCCCCTCCTCCTCCTCGCCTCCTCCTCCCCTCCTTCTTGGAACAATTTTGAAGAGTTGTAGTTTAATCACTACATTATCACCCCAAATGCTCACATCTGACTGGTTTTTGGAAAAATGGGATTTCCTCTTTGTTCTGGTACAACTGAACGACGGCCCACACCAAGGGGAAGCTGTGGGTTGTTGGGTTTTCCTCACTATTACTCATATTATGGTCTTTATTTTTGGTCAAAACCTCACCAAAACCCTTGAAACCATCTTCACTGTACTTCCTCTTATTAGAACTGTCACGGGGGGAAAAAAAAGGTCCCTTTCGCGAGGGTGAGGAACTTCTTACCGCGGGAAAGGGGGAAATTGTGTACTATGAGGGCTTTCCCCACAATGACCATGGGCCCCAGATTTTTTTCCTACTGCGCCACCCACCACACAACCATTCTCCACATCGGGGTTTATCCCCTTTTCTGCGAGATTGGGGCCGCAGAATTTATCGTACTATACGTAAAAAACCCCCTACCGTAAGACATATCAAACAAAACCCTAAAGGGGGTTAAAACCTTTAATAACCTAAAAAAAAAGCGGCATGCAAGATCACAAACTCCTGCGCCAGAAAAACCACCCCCCCACTCTTCAAAAGCTTGAACTTACTAATATAAAAAATATACACATTTATTTTTGTACCACGTATATATAAAAATTTAAAACCCCAATATAAACCCTCCCCAAATTTCCTAGACAGCTTCAACAAACACACCTAACACAGGCTAAAACTTTTTGACACCCCTCTGCCCCAGGCCTTTAAAAAACACAGAGCCCTACTGCACTCCTTGATCATAAAACCCCTCTCCGCATTATTCTTATGAGACCTGCTTAAACGGACACAATAGTATCTACCCTCAAACAGGATACACAGCAATCCACCTGCAGACCATACCAATTGGGGCGGGATGCAATCTATTACCCCCAAACCCAATTATTTTGTATTACACAAATTGCTGTAGTATGAATAAGAGAATACTTTTTGCTAATTTTCTGTAAAAAACCTTTAAAGATCCCTTTAACAATGGGTGCCTTTTCCCGGGATAACCCCACACAAACATCCCAAATTCAGTAGAAATTAAAAGCACTAAAAACAAACAGAAAATGAATAACACCCCTTCTCTTACTGGGCTCAACATTAACCTTGGCCACAAATATCACCCGTAACTGATTTCATCAAAAATTTGAACAACACACTTCTCATCCCAACAAAAACTAAACCAACCAGGCTCACTGAACAAGTGCAACTATAATGACCACATAGGGACCAATATACTACCCCCTTAAATGGGGATAATCACAGATAGCATACAACCACTACCCCCCTTCCTCTTGAAAACATCAGTAAACCACCCCCTTGAATCAAAAAAGTCTCATTTAACCCATTATGAGGCCCGTAGGAAGTTCAAGCGCCCTAGACCTTTTGACTGGCCTACGAATTTCTCCAAGGCCAATGGTATTGAAATGGACAACATTTTTTTTAAAACAAATACTTAGACTATACAACAAACATTGCCCTATAAAAAACGAAACGATCACAAACAAAGGGTTTGGTTGCCCATGGCCCCCAGCCCCTTTCTAAAATCATGATAGAAACACCAATATAAAAAGCAATAAAGAAGGGTTAATCAAAGATATTTTTAAAAACACTATTCATCATCCTCCCCAAAAGTAAAAAAAAACCCAAAAAAACTATACTACTCCAGGTTTCACTGACACAAGGGGAGTTTAAAAAAAAGACCTAAAAACACTCTCTCGATTCGGGGGCCCCAAAAACAAAAAAAACAAGAAATTGTCCTAAATAAACCCAAAAACACCACGCAACCCACTGCCAGCTAACAAGATAAATGACTTCTTCTAACCAAGGTTCTAATCTCCCAAAAAAATCCCACGTACCAAAAGCCCATGCCCCGGGGCTACCTTAAAGGGAATTTCCCAAAACCCTTTTATCTTGCTCCAACGAGCCCACGGAAGTCACCGAGATTATTTAAAATCACTTTAAAAATAACTCAGGGAAACGTCTCGTCCATCTTATTTTACAAGAAGTGGCCCATGTCCTCTGCAATTTTCTCATTACTTTTTAACAAGTCACTAAAACAGCACCTTCCCAAATTACCAAGACGGCAAGGGGTTTCACCAATACATAAAGGGGGTGACCCCCAGATTTAAAAAAAAAATAGGCCAAATCAATTACCATTTCTATCCAAAAAATTTGGAAACTCGTGCACAGGAGCTGATTCATTTTTAAAAAATCACAAACATACTCAACCCCTGCCCAAATTTTGGGTTCAGAAAAAATAAAAGCACTAAGATGCAATCATAAAAAGAATTCAAACACAGCATTGGAAAAAAAAGGAATATCCACAGGGAATTTTTATTTACCTAAAAAAAGCTTTTGACACAGTAGGCCATCTCCTATTCCACAAAATTGACCAATTTTAAATGGGTATAAAGGCCTGCCTTGATATTTTAAATTTACCTTCTAATGGTATCATAGTCACCATTAAGCCAGATCAAAAAACAGCCATTTTACTGGAGTCCCCAGGGAAGGTCCTTGGGCCCCTGCTTTCCCATATACTCAACGATCTTCCAAATTTCAACCCGACCCCCATTCTCTTTTCTGACGACAGACTTATGTATCTCCACCCTAAACTTGCCACCCCAAAAACCATTTTAATGAGAGCGATAAAATATCGACTGGAGCAGCCAAAAAAACTTACGCTTAACGTTTACAAAACCTACTACATTATGTTTGGGACAGGCAGGGGATGCGCAATTAACATTAAGCGCAACACTCTAATTGCCCGGCATAATGGGGGCAAAAACCTAGGGCCCAAACCCGACAACAACCGAACTTTTCCCCCCAAACCAACAATAACCAAAAAAATTTCCAAAAAATTGGGGTCATCTCCCAAAAACAATACTACTGCCGCAAACTGCCTTTTCCCCTATAAAAATTCACTTTATATCCTTTCCTCCCTATGCTATTGTCTTGGGGTTTAACTGCCAACACACCTAAAGCCATAAAACCCACAAAAACACAGTAAAAATAATCAAAAATCCCATCCCCGGCAAAAAACACCCCCCACTCTTTTATTCTAAATTTTCTCCCGTTCAGTACATCCACACTTCTATTCAATCTACTCTACAGGGGCCTTAAATTCCAATATTTTAAACCCTTTACCTAAAATCTTTCTTTATAGTTTGACGAACCCCCAGGCACAACACAACACAAACCTCCCAGACATTTTCCCTGTCCCACTAAACCTTTACAAAAATTCAATGTATGTCAAAGAACCTAAAATCTGGAACACCCTACCCAAAAATTCCAAAACTGCAGACACATTCATCACCTTCAAAACTACCATCAGAAAACATCTTATCTCCCTGATACACCCTGTCAACTAATAATACGAATACCACCTGGTGGTTCACACTTACACTCACTCACCCATTTGACCATAAACAGAAATATCAATCTCAATCTCAAAATAATATATCTTAACTAGTCATAAGTTGGCCTGTGATACTCCAATACTGAAACTATGTATAGTGCCAAAACAAAAGCATTCACATTGCTAAACTCACAACTAGTATTTAGTCACTTAGCCATAATACCAACTTACCTCATAATTTTGTAATATTTTAAACTTAAGATTTAATATAAGTCTGCCCGAAATGCCTAGCCATGCTAGGTGTTCTAGTGGTACACTCTGTAATTATTATTTTACTACATGTAAACCACACAATAACCAAATTCTGTAAACTCAGCATTGTAATCCTCATAGAGAATAAACTTTGAATTGAATCTCACACTACTGCTTTCCTCACTTAACGATGTACTTGTTTATCGATGCCTCGGACTTATGACAGGCTCTCTGACCAGTATGCATACCTAAATAATGTAGAGTACAG
This sequence comes from Cherax quadricarinatus, assembly GCF_026875155.1. NCBI lineage: Eukaryota > Metazoa > Arthropoda > Malacostraca > Decapoda > Parastacidae > Cherax > Cherax quadricarinatus. The sequence continues at coordinate 56,789,583 of NC_069416.1, forward strand.
CTGATTTCCTCTATTCTGTTTATTACAATATACAGTACACTACTGTATAAACATTTAAAAATATGTATACCAAAAATGTTATAAATGGTGCAAAGGGGACATTAAAACAATATCAAAGATAACTGACACCAACCCACTACCATTATAGTATGCTCCTCACATAGCGATGAATTCGTTTACTGACGTGGTCTTAGGAACAGAACTCTGTCGTTAAGTGAGGAGAGGCTGTATGCAAAAACACAAGGCACATAAAGGGCCCGAAGATCTGGAACTCTTTGCCTGAAACAGCAAGAGGTCCCCTGCCCACAAATCAATTTAGGACTACTGTACATACTACATACTGTTGTATTCTGAGCACCTCTGCAAAAACAGTGATTATGTGTGAGTGAGGTGAAAGTGTTGAATGATGATGAAAGTATTTTCTTTTTGGGGATTTTCTTTCTCTTCGGGTCACCCTGCCTCGGTGGGAGACGGCCGATTTGTTGAAAAAAAAAAATACTCAAAAATCACCTCTCTCTCAATAACAACCATATCCACACTACGCTAAACTCTAACCAAATTTAAAGCTACTCTCCCAAATATTTTATTATCTGTGAACTATTAAACCATTATTACAAACTTTAAAATGTATGTTTGTATCATTAATTGTACTACCTCATATTTATAACAGAGTAAACAAACTTAATTACAAACTTAAAAATGTATGTTTTTTTTTTTACCATAAATTATACTACAGTGGAACCTCAGTTTTTGTTGAATTCGGTTTTTGGTGACTTTTTCGTCAAAATTTTGTCCCAGTTTCCGTTCATCACCTCGATTTTCATCAGTCCACTGTACTGAACGTGTCCGCCTGCCCATGCCCACACAAAGCATCCCATGCATTCTGAGTCAGTTTGGCTTTGTTTCTAGTCAAATGAGTATTGCCCTGCGTGTTCATTCAAAACATTTCGTAATAATCCATTTTTTTTGTGCTTGTTTATTGAGTGCAACTGCTAAATAAGACACCATGGGGCCAAAGAAAATTCCGAGTGCCAGCCCTTTGATAAAGAAGGCGAGAAACACGGTAGAATTCAAGAAAGAACTCATAGCAAAGTACGAAAGTGGTGTATGTGTGGTCGATCTCGCCACTACATATGGGAAGTCCTCATCAACGATCAGTTCCATCCTGGCAAAGAAAACAGAAATCAAGGAATCTGATGTTGTGAAAGGAGTAAATGTGCTAACGAAACAGAGATCGCGTCTTCCATACGCCAACAAGTCTTCAATAAAGGTAGAAGTAATATTAAATGTTCATTTATCCATTTCATTAGTCCTTTATATTTATTTCTCATTGTTTTCTGTATGTAATACCTAAGCATGTTAGTGGCTTTCTTTGTACCAATCAAATTATGAAATGCAAAGACACATTGTAACCTTAGCAAAGAAATAAAGTTTTTGATTTTGATTTGATTTGAGTGATCATTAGTATATATACATGTACTGCTAAGTCTTTAGTACGTAAGCCACTTAGTCTTCTACCTAAACTTACAATACATGTACAGTGGACCCCCGCATAACGATTACCTCCGAATGCGACCAATTATGTAAGTGTATTTATGTAAGTGCGTTTGTACGTGTATGTTTGGGGGTCTGAAATGGACTAATCTACTTCACAATATTCCTTATGGGAATAAATTCGGTCAGTACTGGCACCTGAACATACTTATGGAGTGAAAAAATATCGTTAACCGGGGGTCCACCGTACTCACATTTTCAACATTACATTTTATGCATTTATTTAACCTTAATTTATTATGACTCCATGAGGAAGTGGAGAAGAATCCTTCCATTGTAAGCCATGCATGTTTTAAGAGGTGACTAAAATGCTGAGAGCAAAGGCTAGTAACCCTTTTTGTATAAATTACTAAATGTGAAAAGAAGAAAAACTTTATAGTCTTCTTTTTTGGGTCTCCCTGCCTCGGTGGGAGATGGCCAATGTGTTAAAAAAATTACGACAATTAATTTATAATTAAACTACGTATTACTGTATTTTATTTTGTAGGTAGTAGGTTGGTAGACAGCAACCACCCAGGGAGGTACTACCGTCTTGCCAAGTGAGTGTGAAACGAAAGCCTGTAATTGTTTTACATGACGGTAGGATTGCTGGTGTCTTTTGTCTGTCTCATAAATATGCAAGATTACAGGTTCGTCTTGCTACTTCTACTTACACTTAGGTCACACTACACATACATGTACATGTTTATTTATACACACTCATCTGAGTTTTCTTTGATTTCATCTTAATAGTTCTTGGTCTTATTACTTTTCCTTTTATATCCATGTGGAAGTGGAATAAGAATCTTTCCTCCATAAGCCATGTGTGTTGTAAAAGTCAACTAAAATGCTGGGAACAATGGGCTAGTAACCCCTTTTCCTGTAATAATTATTAAAAAGAATAAGAAGAAAAATATTTATTGAAGGGATTCAGGGAAACCGGTTATTTTTATATAACCAGACTTGAGTCCTGGAAATGGGAAGTACAATGCCTGCACTCTAAAGGAGGGGTTTCGGGATATTAGCAGTTTGGAGGGATATGTTGTGCATCTTTATACGTATATGCTTCTAAACTGTTGTGTTATGAGCACCTCTGCAAAAACAGTGATTATGTATGAGTGAGGTGAAAGTGTTGAATGATGATGAAAGTATTTTCTTTTTGGGGATTCTCTTTCTTTTTGGGTCACCCTACCTTGGTGGGAGACGGCCAACTTGTTAAAAAAAAAAAAATTATTTTACGTAGCATTGCGAAAGTAAGCTACATCACATACTGGTGTTGAGCTCTGTCTGATAACAGTAAGTGCTGTGTGGTGGTAGTAAATTGTATTGTTACCTTATTATAGTGAGTTCCATAAGACCCAAACCAGAAGCAATGATATCTCCTATGTCCTGTGTGCCAGCCTCTCCTTCCCGAGTTGTTCCCAGGAGTCGAGTCTGTAATATAACAAATTGCTATGTAAACGTGGTCCTTGAAATTTCTTGGGCAAGAAGCTCTTTCTTCAAAGTCTCACTTGTTCCAGCGAAGGTATTATCATTTTAATTCTTTAAGGTGGATAATATATGGACATGACATACAGCATCATAAGGATCCTTATGAATAACATTTAAATTATTTTGGCTAAATTAATTGTCCAAAACAATCTGATAGAGCATTTAACTTTGTATATCGTGTAACTTACTGCTTGGCTGTACCAGGGTGTGTTTGTGCGCTTCTTGAAGGCCAAATCATCATCATCAGTCAAAGGGAGAGAGGATCTACGTTGGGGTCCTGACGTAAAAGATGGTGATGGCTGGGAGACTGGTGGTAGGGTTACACTGGAAGCAGGCCCTTTGTCAGAACCCAAGTCAGCTGAGGATATGTTACATCCAGCTACCGATGGTACAGACCTAAACACTACACTTACTGTTACTGTCCTGTAAGGCAAAAGAACTTATTAAAGTACGTGGAGAAAGAGATGAAATAGTCTGATAAAAATGTAAAAGAGGAAACAGTGGATGATAGAGTAGTGAATAAATAGTGATGGTTATTTTGACAAGTTTATTATACATTCTATATCCATCTTCTAGGCAACAATCAATGGGTCCGAGAACTGAGCCATTCCATACCAAGCAAGACAATATCTCCTTTCCTCACTTAATGACGAAGTTCCATTCCTGAGACCATGTCATCAAACGAATTTGTCGCTAAGTGAGGAGCATATTATAATGGTAGTGAATTTGTGTCAACCATCTTTGATATTGTTTTAATGTCACCTTTGCACCATTTATAACATTTCTGGTATATTTTTAAATGTTTATACAGTAGTGTACTGTATATTGAAATATACAGAATAGAGGAAATCAGCTCAAATATACATTATTTAGGTATGAATATTGGTCAGAGAGCCCATCGTAAGTCCGAGGCATCAGTAAACGAGTACGTCACTAAGTAAGGAAAGGCTGTATTGTTAATGAGATATCTAAGTCAAAGCCAAATTTTATTTCAAAGAATTACAGGGTGTTTATTCAGCTATGGGATTACATCTCTTTGGAATGGCCTTTGTAATGCAAAGCATTTCAAGAAAACTAAAACTAGTACAGTGGACCTCCAGTTTTCGGCCAGTAATGAAATCGTGCAATTCGGATTTTGAGCAATTTTTTGGGCGAAATTTACCCTCGGGTTTCATATACCCTCTCAGAAATCGTTGGTAGCAAACGCGAGTGCCTGGGCCGCTCATACATTCGTGACTCACTCTTGGGCACATTAAATGTCTCATTTTAGGTTAATATAGACATTTTCATTAATCCATCTATGATATTTTCTTCAAAATTATGTAAGAAACACGGTACATAGCATATAAACATGCCTTTGTTACTTGTTCACTCAGAGTGTCCCTCTAGTCTTAACTCCATAGTAATACTAATAGTACGTGCTAATAATGACTCTTGGGCACATTAAATGTCTTATTTCATGTCAATATACACATTTTCATTAATCCATCTATGATATTTTCTTTAAAATTATACTATAAATAAAACGTTACACAGCATATAAACATACAATGTTTATATGCGGTGGAGGGTAAACATTACGTTTTCTCTGGTCCGGCATTAGAGAAAACTGTATGAATCTGAGTTGGCCCAGTAACCACCCTTAATAGTACACAAGGCTTTTGTTTACAATTCTCGGCATGAATTATTCATTACTTCTCCCTTTGTTTATGATGGCATCTAAAGGTAGTTGTCAGAAACGATTAAACTTAGTGAACATGGTATGTCAATGGTAATAATGTGGTTGTAGGCTGCAGTGTATGTAGCCAGTAGGTATACACTGGGATGTAGTCCCCCTGGGACTATAAATACATACTACTCACCAACAAGAATCTTCAATAAAGGTATGTAATGTTCATTTATCATTAAAATTAGCCATTTATATTTATTTCTCATTGTTTTCTGTATGTAAAACTAGAGTAATTCTCTATAAAATGTATTTTTTGTTAATATTTTTGGGTGCTTGAAACGGATTAATTGGATTTACATTATTTCTTATGGGAAATATTACTTCAGTTTTCGGCCATTTTGGATTTCGGCCAACCTGCTGGAATGGATTAATTACGAAAACTGGGAGTCTACTGCACTTACAAACTAGTGAATACTAATACAGATAAGTGATAAGGATTATAACATTGATTTATAGTTTTGTGAGACAATTAAGAATGAATAATTTTTATATATAATAAATGAGTTTTGATCACAAGAATAACAAGTGAATGAGCTGGCAAGATACGATACAACTGATATACAGTGGATCCCCGCATACCGTTGGCATCACATAACGTTAAATCCGCATACCGATACATTTTATCGCTAAGATTTTGCCTCGCATACCGCTAAAAAACCCACTCAACGCTATTCGTCCGAGACGCGTCTAATGTGCGGCCTGAGCCAGCCTCACATGTTCCGACGGTGGCATTGTTTACCAGCCAGCCTCCGCGGTAACATCTAAGCATACAATCGGAACATTTCGTATTATTACAGTGTTTTCGGTGATTTTATCTGCAAAATAAGTGACCATGGGCCCCAAGAAAGCTTCTAGTGCCAACCCTGTGGTAAAAAGGGTGAGAAATAGTATCGAAATACTGTGGTACCATGGTCAACTGCTGATGCTGCTGTAGCACTGTCAGCTGCTGCTGCTGCTGTAGCACCATCAGCTGCTGCTGCTGCTGTACCACCGTCAGCTGCTGCTGCTGTAGTACCATCTGCTGCTGCTGTAGCACCGTCTGCTGCTGCTGTAGCACTGTCAGCTGCTGCTGCTGCACTGTCAGCTGCTGCTGCTGCTGCTGTAGCACTGTCAGCTGCTGCTGTAGCACTGTCAGCTGCTGCTGCTGCTGCTGCTGTAGCACCGTCAGCTGCTGCTGCTGCTGTACCACCGTCAGCTGCTGCTGCTGCTGTAGTACCGTCTGCTGCTGCTGTAGCACGTCTGCTTGTTGCTGTAGCACTGGTCCAGCTGCTGCTGTTAGCACTGTCAGCTGCTGCTGCTGCTGCTGTAGCACCGTTGTTGGTGTGGCTTATTGAGAATACCAAGAAACAATTAACCCCAGAGGGTTAGCCACCCAGGATAACCCAAAAAAGTCAGTGTCATCGAAGACTGTCTAACTTATTTCCATTGGGTCCTTAATCTTGTCTCCCAGGATGCAACCCACACCAGTCGACTAAACGCCCAGGTGAACAGGGAAAAATGCCTGGAATTAGTGCTCATATTGGTGAATTTAAAGCCAGCAAAGGTTGGTTTGAAAGATTTAAGAATCGTAGTGGCATACACAGTGTGATAAGGCCTGTTCTGGAAGAAAATGCCAAACAGGGCCTACAGTACTCAGGAGGAAAAGGCACTCCCAGGACACAGTGTCTCATCAGTCATTGCTGCATCTTCAATGAAGGTAAGTGTCATTTATTCTTCATTTAGTAGAGTAGTACATGCACAATATATATTGTGCATGTACTACTCTACTATTGTGCATGTATCCTTCTCTTTGTGTGTAGGAAAATGTATATTTCATGTGGTAAAATTTTTTTTTTTCATACTTTTGGGTGTCTTGCACGGATTAATTTGATTTCCATTATTTCTTATGGGGAAAATTCATTCGCATAACGATAATTTCACATAACAATGAGCTCTCAGGAACGGATTAATATCGTTATGCGGGGGTCCACTGTATTAAAAGTTTATGATCGTTACATTTTCAAATATTATATGAAGTTCAAGAGGTTTTTATGACAATGTTTCTGAAGCTATTGAGAAATAAAGAATTTTTTGAACCTTCAGAAAGGTAGTTCCAAATTCTGGGTTCTTTGACTTGCATGGAGTGTTTATTCAGGTTGAATTATACACATGGAACTTCAGAGATATATAGTTCTAGTGTTGTGCTTATGTGATTCGTTGAAGCTCTCCAGGTACTGTTTTAACTCAATGAACTGTACATGTAATACATAGAAAAGTATGTGAGAATGCTTTATACATAGATTTAAATCTTTTAATAGTAGGAGAAGGGTGTATATTGTATGGAATCAGACTAAAGTGACAGTTGTAATGGCTAATTTTCTTTGGGTTATGACTGATTTTAGATGATTTGTTACTATATATTCCCATGCATACATACCACAGGTGAGGTGAAGGACAATTAAAGGACAATATAGAATAAATATAGCAGACCACCAACTTTCGCATGGGTTATGTCCCTGAAAACAGAGCTGTACATGAAATTGTGATGTGTACAGTGAAGAACTTGTGGAAAAAATTGGGTTACATTCCATGATGCCTTGAAAAACAAGACTTATTCTTTTTTAAGTTCAAACATTAGCTAAGTAATAAAATAATAATTTTATGAGGTGAATCATAGAACTGATGAGGGGAAAAAGGTGAGTGGTGCACTGAGGAGTATGAGGAGACAAAAAATGTTATCCATGGAAGCAAAGAGGGGAATGTAGGAGAGTATAGTTGTACCAATGCTCTTATATGGGTGTGAAGCATGGGTGGTGAATGTTGCAACAAGGAGGGGGCTGGAGGCAGTGAAGATGTCATGTCTGAGAGTAATGTGCAGTGTGACTATAATGCAGAGAATCCAAAGTTTGGAAATTAGGAGAATGTACGGGGTTACTAAAAGTATTATCCAGAGGGCTGAGGAGGGTTGTTGAGGTGATTCAGACATTTAGAGAGGATGGAACAAAACAGAATGACTTGGAGGGTATATAAATCTGTAATGGAAGGAAGGTAGGGTAGGGGTCAGCCTAGGAAAGGTTGGAGGGAGGGAGGGAGGGAAGGGGGGTTTGTGTGCAAGGGGCTTGAACTTCCAGCAAGCATGCATGAGTGTGTTGGATAGGAGTGAGTGGAGACAAATGGTTTTTATGACGATGTGCTGTTGGAGAGTAAGCAAGGTAACATTTATGAAGGGATTCAGGGAAAACAGCAAGCTGGGCTTGAGTCCTGGAGGTAGGAAGTACAGTGCCTGCACTCTGAAGGAGGGGTATTGACATGTTGCAGTTTTATAACTGTAGTGTAGATGCACCTCTGGCAAGACAGTGATAGAGTGAATGATGATCAAAATGTTTCTCCTTTTTCAGGTCACAATGCCTTGGTGAAAAATGGCCGATGTATTAACATACACAGTGGAACCCTGAGTTTCGAACACATTGACTATCAAATGCTTTGAGTTTCAACCACTTTTTTCACACCAATTTTGTCCCGAGTATCGAACGTGCCCCGTGTTTTGAACCGCATACCAGACCTGTCCGCCTGCCCGTGCCTACCCACATCCCCCGCGCAGGCGTCGTGAGCCAGTCTGGCTTTGTTTATGCTTGAGTGAACACTAATCTGTGAGCTCATTTAAACATTTCACAATTAATTCACTGTGTTTGGTACTTATTTATTAAGTGCAACTGTGAAATAAGCTACCATGGTGGTGATGGTGGATGGTGGTGGTGGTGGATGTGTGGTGGATAGTGGATGGTTGGATGGTGGATTCGGTGGATGGTATTGGTGGATGTATTGTGGTGGTGGTACTGGATGGTTGGTGTATTGGTGGATGGTCGGATGTGGTGGTCGTGATGGTGGTGGTGTGGTGGATGGATGGTGGTGGTGGATGGTTGGTGGTGTGTGTGGTGGTGATGGTGGTGGTGGTGGATGGTGGTGGTGGATGATGGTGGTGTGGTATGGTGGTGGTGATGGTGTGTGGTGAATGGATGGTGGTGGATGGTGGTGGTGGTGATGGTGGTGGTGGATGGTGGTGGTGGTGGATGGTGGTGGATGGGTGGATGGTGGATGTGGTGGTGGGGTGGTGTGGATGGTGGTGGTGGATGGTGGTGGTGGTGGATGGATAGGTGGTGGTGGATGTGTGGTGGTGGTGGTGGTGGATGGTGGTGGTGGATGGTGGTGGGGATGGTGGTGTGTGGTGGGTGGTGGTGGTGGATGGTGGTGTGGTGGTGGTGGGTGGTGGTGGTGGGTGGTGGTGGTGGTGTGGTGGTGGTGTGGTGGTGTGGGTGGTGGTGGTGGATGGTGGTGGTGGATGGTGGGTGGTGGTTGGTGGTGGTGGATGGTGGTGGTGTGGATGGTGGTGGTGGATGGTGGTGTGTGGTGATGGTGGTGGTGGTGGATGGTGGTGGTGGTGGTGGTGGTGGTGGTGGTGGTGGATGGTGGTGGTGGATGGTGGTGGTGGATGGTGGTGGTGGATGGTTGGATGGTGGTGGTGGTGGTGGTGGTGGATGGTGGTGGGTGGTGGATGGTGCCTTCTTCAGAGATTAAGGAGATTTGTGCAATGTGGAATAGGGTGCAGGTATTTGCTGAAAAATATCACCCTGAGCAAGCTGAAACAAGCCATCTCTGCAACAAGATCAGCGACAGAACCATGTCCCATTTTAGGGAAATCTTAAAGAAGGGAAGTAACCCCAGATAAGGACTTGTTACCTAAAATCTTTATGGAAGGGGATTTCCCTTCCAAACAATAAGTGGTCTCTTACTCCTCCTCCCTATCTTCCAGATGCCATCAACAATCTTCAATAAAGGTAAGTAAAAATGTTATTTTATATGTTTATTTAAATGTTTATCTATTACTAATTGTACTAGTATGTTTGCTGTATGTAAATCTCTATAAAATGTATTTTTTGTGAATATTTTTGGGTTTCTGGAATGGATTAATTGTATTTACATGATTTCTTAGGGGAAATATTACTTCAAGTTTCGAACGTTTTGACTTTAGAACTAGCCCCTTGGAACGGATTAAGTTTCAAACTCAGGGTACCACTGTATAATACAATTTGTTACTGCCTAATTAATCTTAAGATAGGCTTAAGTTTGTCCAAAATGCTGTGCATACTAAGGGCTTTCTGAATGCACACCTAAATGTCATTCACCCTTGTACAAACATTGTATCATGCTGAAATAAAGAATCTTTAATCTTTATCTCATATGCTTTAGTCTCCAGTTTAATTAATGCAGCCTGGCCCCTTTTCTTTTCAGAAGAGTTTGCTACTGACTTCTGGCAACCATCCAGCTGTGGTGTTACCCTGTGATTCTCATCAGTGCTACAACAGCTGTTGTTCTGTAAGTTCATTCTTGTAAGCGTGCTCCGTGAGTGAATGTGGTTTTGCGAAATTCTTCCCTTCAATTCATGGTAACTGCTGAAATTCATAATGGATGTTACACCTAGGAAGCATGCAAGTATTGTAGCTCTTAGAAAAACATGCTGATTTGTGTATCAGACAGATTGCCAAAAATTGGAGCCTAGCAAAGTCAACTGTTGGTCAAATTCTGAAGAGACTGACATCACTGGTGACTGAAGCACTGCATCGAGGAAGATGTCAGAGAAGAAAACACAAGACAACACCTCATGATGACATGGTTATCATAAAAAATAGTGTGAATTATCCCAAGAAAACCAGCAAAGATCTACAGAGAGATCTGGCTTTAGCTGGCATTAAAGATGATTCTTCAACTGTTCAACAAAGCCTCCTTGAAGTTGGCAGAACTGCCAGAAAGCCAGTAAAGAAACAATTACTGACTGCTGCTATGAAAAAAAAGGGTTGCAGTGGGCACTCTGTCTTTTCTCCAGTGGGCACTGGAGAAAAGTTATATTTTCAGATGAGGCGTATTTTGAAGTACCTGGGTACAGATCAGTGGTAGTGAGATGAAGCAAAGGCGAACCTCTTTGAAATGAACACATTCAACAAGTGCCAAAGCACCCACCTATGAAGATGTTTTGGGGTAGTTTTACTGCTAAAGGCCCTGGATGGCTTGCTATTGTTGAGGGAATGATGAACAGTGACAAATACAAAGCAATCCTGGCAACTCATTTGCTTCCCATTGTGGATAGAGACTTTACTGATGGAGAAGGCATTTTCCAGCAGGATCTTGCTCCATGTCACACTTCAACAAAAATGCTGACATTCTTCAGAGAGAGTGGGCTAGGAAACTCCTCTGACCTCAACTCAATTGAGAATCTATGGGGAATAACCAAACACAGGATTGCAAAACAGGACTGTTCAACTGTGGAGAAGTTAATTACTTCTGTCGTTAGGATGTAATACGATGATGAAGAACTTGCCAAAACGTGTTATCATTGATTGATTCTATGCCAAAGCATGCAACAATGCTTACAAAAGAAAAAGGTAGTCATATTTCTTATTAAACCAATTATCTGTCATATCACTGCTGTGTATTTTTCAAATAAACATTAATTTTCCAAATAAATGTCTTATTTCACTACTGTCCCAATTAATATGCATACTACTGTAGTATGACAGGCTTTCTCCTTGATCATAATGCAGCAAAGTGAGGCACTTTTCATTTTTTCTCCTGAATCCAGTAATTCAGCATTTTGTCTGTTTTATTTAACTGTACTAACCTCTTTCCCATTTTTTCAGCAGGTCACACCCTGGATCACTCACTGCACAAGCTCTTATCTTGTCCTCATTGTCTCGAACTGAACAATTTGTTGATTCTCTCACACCAAAGGCAGAGGCTGCATCTATCACATGTGTACCACTTTAGAGCATGTCAATCACCTCAATTTTCTGCACTAAAGGCATAGCATAATACTTAAACTTCTTTCTGGCACCTTGAAAATCACCACAATTTCCTTCTGATATCTTGATTCAGGGAAACCAGTTATTTTTATATAGCCGGACTTGAGTCCTGGAAATGGGAAGTACAATGCCTGCACTCTAAAGGAAGGGTTCGGGATATTGACAGTTTGGAGAGATATGTTGTGTATCTTTATATGTATATGCTTCTAAGCTGTTGTGTTCTGAGCACCTCTGCAAAAACAGTGATTATGTGTGAGTGAGGTGAAAGAGTTGAATGATGATGAAAGTATTTTCTTTCTTTTTGGGTCACCCTGCCTCGGTGGGAGATGGCCGACTTGTTAAAAAAAAAAAAAAATCTTGATCAATACCCATACACAAGATGGGGTGATGAAAATACTGGAAATGGAATGATAACAAAGGAGAGAACAATGGTATGGTACAAATCTGTGAGGCAACTGGTGGTAATATGGAAGGTCTAAAAAAAAAAAAAAAAAAAATGGATCCTGAGGTGAGTGGGAGGGTAAATATCCCACCTGCACTGGCACAAAAGGTAATGAGAGTTAGACTGGAAGCTAAAGGCAGGTTACAAAATGTGAGTTGCAAAGTGATGAAAACATAGTATGTGGGAGTGCAAAAGGTTTGGGTTTACTGTAGTGTAAATAAGGTGGAATAGTTGTTAAGTAGAGATAATAATAAAGTAGTACAGTATCATAAGTAGCAAATGGCTAGATGGTTGGATCACATTAGCAAAGCAAATGAAACGGCACTCACCCGGGTGAAGACAAGGAAGATGTAACACCCCCAGGAGTAGGAAGGCTACGGGTGAGAGGAAGTTGATGACGCACCATAGGCAGCTCCACCTGAGCAAATACTGTGTTCAGTTATTCTGCACAAGTTCATACTGTTAAACCAAACATAACCAAAGTCAAGCAGCAGCCCCACCATCTGTCTAAAGTGGGACTTCCCTGATACTCAACATTAATGTTTAAAACATACTTACATTGTAGCAATCTATCTCATATAATAAATTACAGATGCATAATACTGGATCAAAAGCAAGATTACCCAAGAAATATAAATCACAAGCTCATAAAAGTGAACTGTGGATGGTTTTATGCAGTACTTAAAAAAATAAAAATATATAGACCTTTGATTTAACCCTTTGACTGTTTCAGGCCCCTTTCTGAAACTGTCATTCTATGTCGATAAATTTTTGAAAAAAAAAAAAAAAAAAAAAAAAAATTCTTATGAAATGATAGAGAATCTTTTCTCGATGGTAATGACACCAAAAGTTCGAAATTTGGTCGAAAACTCATGGAATTACACTCATGCAAAGTTAGCGGTCTCGGCGACACATGCGTATCGGCGATTTCGCCGAATTTGAGCTCTATTTTCAGCCAATTCCGTTGTTCCTGTTGACCAAACTCATAGCTATTTCTTTAGAACTGCATTTTATCTATCAGCTGAGTACAAGAAACCTCCCATTTACCAATTTGGACTACCCAATATGGTGGTCAGAAATTGGCAATTTGGCCAATTTCACGCAAACTAAAAAAGATGCCAATTTCAAAATAGGATCCAGAATAAACAAGGTAGACATTCTTGGCACTAAAATAACATATCCTCTGTTCATTAGTCACATCTCTAGGCCCCTCTTATGTTATTATTGCTTTCCATTTTTATTTTTTATTCATACAAAAAAAACTAAATTTACTTTTATGCAGATTACTGCATTATTGTAAAAATGGTATAAATAATATCAGTGCACTAGTGAAAGAATATTAGACTCCCCAGTTGACGTGTATTGGACATGTGGTGTGATTTGTTTACTCCTGAACATTGGTAAAAATCGAACATTTCCGCTACTTTGAGCTCAGTTTCAAGGTCGTTTTCATCGTCAAAGTAATGAAAATCATCTCTATTTCTGTAATATGTTTTCCATTTTATCACCTAAGACCATGAAAACGCAAATACATTGATAAATACTGTACGAAAATACACCTAAGAGTCGGCGTTTTAATCCAAAAAAATGATCAGTTTTTTTTTTCTCATTACGCACTGTGTGCTGCAGGATTTTTTTTATGTGGTGCACACTGACCACACAGACCCATTCTCTCACATGTGGGCCTACCAGCTTTCTTCCACTTGATTTGAAGCCGCTAGAATTATTGAGTATATTATATTATCTTTTTTTTTATTATCACACTGGCCGATTCCCACCAAGGCAGGGTGGCCCGAAAAAGAAAAACTTTCACCATCATTCACTCCATCACTGTCTTGCCAGAAGGGTGCTTTACACTACAGTTTTTAAACTGCAACATTAACACCCCTCCTTCAGAGTGCAGGCACTGTACTTCCCATCTCCAGGACTCAAGTCCGGCCTGCCGGTTTCCCTGAACCCCTTCATAAATGTTACTTTGCTCACACTCCAACAGCACGTCAAGTATTAAAAACCATTTGTCTCCATTCACTCCTATCAAACATGCTCACGCATGCCTGCTGGAAGTCCAAGCCCCTCGCACACAAAACCTCCTTTACCCCCTCTCTCCAACCTTTCCTAGGCCGACCCCTACCCCGCCTTCCTTCCACTACAGACTGATACACTCTTGAAGTCATTCTGTTTCGCTCCATTCTCTCTACATGTCCGAACCACCTCAACAACCCTTCCTCAGCCCTCTGGACAACAGTTTTGGTAATCCCGCACCTCCTCCTAACTTCCAAACTACGAATTCTCTGCATTATATTCACACCACACATTGCCCTCAGACATGACATCTCCACTGCCTCCAGCCTTCTCCTCGCTGCAACATTCATCACCCATGCTTCACACCCATATAAGAGCGTTGGTAAAACTATACTCTCATACATTCCCCTCTTTGCCTCCAAGGACAAAGTTCTTTGTCTCCACAGACTCCTAAGTGCACCACTCACCCTTTTCCCCTCATCAATTCTATGATTCACCTCATCTTTCATAGACCCATCCGCTGACACGTCCACTCCCAAATATCTGAATACATTCACCTCCTCCATACTCTCTCCCTCCAATCTGATATCCAATCTTTCATCACCTAATCTTTTTATCCTCATAACCTTACTCTTTCCTGTATTCACTTTTAATTTTCTTCTTTTGCACACCCTACCAAATTCATCCACCAATCTCTGCAACTTCTCTTCAGAATCTCCCAAGAGCACAGTGTCATCAGCAGCAAAGAGCAACTGTGACAACTCCCACTTTATGTGTGATTCTTTATCTTTTAACTCCACGCCTCTTGCCAAGACCCTCGCATTTACTTCTCTTACAACCCCATCTATAAATATATTAAACAACCATGGTGACATCACACATCCTTGTCTAAGGCCTACTTTTACTGGGAAATAATTTCCCTCTTTCCTACATACTCTAACTTGAGCCTCACTATCCTCGTAAAAACTCTTCACTGCTTTCAGTAACCTACCTCCTACACCATACACCTGCAACATCTGCCACATTGCCCACTATTCACCCTGTCATACGCCTTTTCCAAATCCATAAATGCCACAAAGACCTCTTTAGCCTTATCTAAATACTGTTCACTTATATGTTTCACTGTAAACACCTGGTCCACACACACCCCCTACCTTTCCTAAAGCCTCCTTGTTCATCTGCTATCCTATTCTCCGTCTTACTCTTAATTCTTTCAATAATAACTCTACCATACACTTTACCAGGTATACTCAACAGACTTATCCCCCTATAATTTTTGCACTCTATTTTGTCCCCTTTGCCTTTATACAAAGGAACTATGCATGCTCTCTGCCAATCCCTAGGTACCTTACCCTCTTCCATACATTTATTAAATAATGCACTAACCACTCCAAAACTATATCCCCACCTGCTTTTAACATTTCTATCTTTATCCCATCAATCCCGGCTGCCTTACCCCCTTTCATTTTACCTACTGCCTCACGAACTTCCCCCACACTCACAACTGGCTCTTCCTCACTCCTACAAGATGTTATTCCTCCTTGCCCTGGTCACAGACCGGGCCACGGGGGCGTTGACCCCCGGAACTCTCTCCAGGTAAACACAAAATCACAGCTTCCCTATCTTCATCAACATTTAACAATTCCTCAAAATATTCCCTCCATCTTCCCAATACCTCTAACTCTCCATTTAATAACTCTCCTCTCCTATTTTTAACTGACAAATCCAAAGGGTTAATGAAGTACTCTAAAGAGGGGGTGCAGGTGGGTGGCAATGGTCACTGTTTCTCCCATGACCATAACAAACACTTCTGTAACCAACGGACTTCATCAGTTGTTTCCAAATTAACTGACCCAGTGGATTTTGGTCACTATATCCAAAGTTTATTATACGTACAGAGGTCTGTTATATAGAGGTTTTGCACACGAGTTTTTTACCAATGAGATCAATGTGGGGATGCTGCAGCTTGGAGGTTCATTTGAAATGTAATACCAGCATGTTTCTGGCAAGACAGTGATTGCATGGGTGATAGTGAAAGTGTTTTCTACTTCACCAGGTCACACTACTTCAGTGGAAGATAGCCAGAGTGTTAAAAAAAATATTGTGGAAGTGAGACTATCATATTATTATTATTTACTTATCCTGCATATTTTGTCTCATATATCTGAAGTCCATTAAATTGAGGGTTTACTAGTACAGGTATAGTGCAATCCTGTAATTCACAGGGGCTAGTTTCCCAACTTCCTAGGTTCCTAGAGGCATCATGAATCCTGAAGTCAGAGATCATAGAAAATTTCAAAATTACAGTGGCACCCCGAGTTTCTGCCACATTTCGTTCCAGATGGCTGTTCGAGTGCCGTTACCGAACAAATTTGTTCCCATAAGGAATAATGTAAATTAGATTAGTCCATTTCAGACTCCTAAAAATACATTTACAAAAGCACTTACAATAATACACTTGCATAACTGTTCGAGTTGGGAGCTGTATGAAACTCGGGGTACCACTGTATAAGTTATTTAATCCCTAAACTGTGACATACCCTGCAAATAAAAATTCCTGTGTGTGTTGGGGAGATTTTGAAAAAAAAAAAAATTCTTGTGATGAAATAAATGTATTTTTCTGAAATAAATAAGACTAAAATGAGTGAAATCTGATAAAACTTATGATTTTATGATATGCGGAATTTGGCAAGAAAATTATCACTCATCAGCAAGAGTGGCATAATGTACTAGTGATATTTATGTTTTTCAATTAATTGATGCCAAGATATGATCGTTTTTCTGTTATTTTAATTGGAGTATACTTGGAGAGGGTTTCAGGGGTCAACGCCCCCACTGTGACCATGAGGTCACAGTGGGGCCATTGATCCACCATGATCAGGCATTGATCCACCATGAGGTCTGTGACCAGACCACATGGTGGATCAGGGCCTGATCAACCAGGCTGTTACTGTTGACCGCATGCAACCCGACATATGAACTGCAGCCTGGCTGGTTGGGTACTGACTTTAGGTGCCTGTCCAGCATCTTCTTGAAGACAGCCAGGGGTCTATTGGTAATCCCCCTGATGTATGCTGGGAGGCAGTTGAACAGACTTGGGTCCCTGACACTTATTGTGTTGTCTCTTATCATGCTAGTGGTGCCCCTGCTTTTTATTGGGGGATGTTGCATCGTCTATTGAGTCTTTTGCTTTCACAGGGAGTGATTTTCGTGTGCAAGTTTGGTACTGATCCCTCTAGGATTTTCCAAGTGTATATAATCATGTATCTCTCCCACCTGCACTCTAGGGAGTGCATTCCCAGTAGCTGAGGTGTTTTATCGCAGTTATGTGTGCTTTTAATGTTTAACAAACACTATTCTCTTCAAATTTAAATTTTTATTCCTTTTAATGCTGAACAAGATAATGTACCTTACATGTAATAAAACACTATTAGGCACAAAAGGAAGCCAATACTATGCAACGTATTTCAGGTAAACTAATCATGATGCTCAAAGACTACTTAAGAATTAGATAGACTGTTAAGTAGGATTTTTTTATGCAGTTAACTACCATTATAATGTGCAAAATAACAAAAGTAGCTAAATAAACAACAGTACAATTTTTAAAAGTTTGACTTGTAAATTTAAAATGATTCAATGATCTTCTGTTAAGTAGGATTTCTTAAGCAGTTAATTACAATTACATGCACAATAAGAAATTGTATCACTCATATATTAATATGTGGTACAATTTTAAAAGTATGTATTATTTATAATTTCAAATTGATTCACTGTCTTCAGTGATGTGGAGTGAATGAACAGAGAAGAAGATACAGGAAGTTACGTGGTTGCAGTTTTGTTTTTCCCATAATACACTGGGTGGGACAGAATTTTTTTTATACTGTCCACACTTACCACACAGACCAATTCTTTCATATTTAGGCCAAAATTTACCACTCACAGCTGAGTGGTAAATTTTGGCCTAAATATGAGTGAGCTGAGCTCATGATGTAGAGCTACGTCAGGGACCCTGACCTTAATGACATAGTTCTATATGACAAACAGCAAAAGGGTTAATATTTGTAAGAAAGAATAAGAAGAATTTGAATGAAAACATGGTTAGTTTTCAATTTAAGGGTTGTGTGCTTGGTAACAATTTAGAGGTTGTGTGCTAGGTAACAATTTAGAGGTTGTGTGCTAGGTAACAATTTAGAGGTTGTGTGCTTGGTAACAATTTAGGGGTTGTGTGCTTGGTAACAATTTAGGGGTTGTATGCTTGGTAACAATTTAGGGGTTGTGTGCTTGGTAGCAATTTAGGGGTCTTGTGCCTGGTAACAATTTGGGGGTTGTGTGCTTGGTAGCAATTTAGGGGTCTTGTGCCTGGTAACAATTTAGGGGCTGTGTGCCTGGTAACAATTTAGGGGCTGTGTGCCTGGTAACAATTTAGGGGTTGTGCAATAGGTAACAATTTAGGGGTTGTATGCCAAGCAACAATTTAGAGGCTGTGTGCCAAGCAACAATTTAGGGATATTGTGCCAGGCAACAATTTAAGGGTTATGTGCCATGAATTACAAAGAATGTGAATTCTAGGTCTGAATGTATTTGTATTTCACATCTATAATTTCATGCACTGGCTGGGGAGGTATAACATCTTTTAGAAGTGAAGAAGAGCAGGATGTGAGTGTGGGGGAGGTGCATGAGGCATTACGTAGAATGAAAGGGGGTAAAGCAGCTGGAACCGACGGGATTATGACAGAAATCTTAAAAGCAGGGGGATATAGTGTTGGAGTGGTTGGTGCTTTTGTTTAATAAATGTATGAAAGAGGGGAAGGTACCTAGGGATTGGCAGAGAGCATGCACAGTTCCTTTATATAAAAGGAAGGGGGACAAAAGAGGTTGTAAAAATTAAAGGGATGTGTTGTGCATCTTTATACGTATATGCTTCTAAACTGTTGTATTCTGAGCACCTCTGCAAAAACAGTGATAATGTGTGAGTGTGGTGAAAGTGTTGAATGATGATGAAAGTACTTTCTTTTTGGGGATTTTCTTTCTTTTTTGGGTCACCCTGCCTCGGTGGGAGACGGCCGACTTGTTGAAAAAAAAAAAAAAGAAGTTTACTGAGTATACCAGGTAAAGTGTACGGTAGGGCTATTATTGAAAGAATTAGAGGTAAGACAGAGAGTAGGGCTGCAAATGAGCAAAGAGGCTTTAGAGTGGGTAGGGGATGTGTAGATCAAGTGTTTATGTTGAAGTATATATGTGAACAGTAGTATTTAGATAAAGGTAAGGAAGTATTCATTGCATTTATGGATTTAGAAAAGGCATATGATAGTGGGGATAGGGGAGCAATGTGGCAGATGTTGCAAGTGTATGGAATAGGTAGTAAGTTACTAAATGCTGTAAAGAGTTTTTATGAGGATAGTGAGGCTCAGGTTTGGGTGTGTAGAAGAGAGGGAGACTACTTCCCAGTAAAAGTAGGAATTAGACAGGGATGTGTAATGTCACCATGGTTGTTTAATATATTTATAGATGGGGGTGAGAGGGGTGGGATTAAATTATGGGGAATCAAATACAAAATGGGAGTTGACACAGTTACTTTTTGTTGATGATATTGTCCTTTTGGGAGTTTCTAATGAAAAGTTGCAAAGGTTAGTGAATGAGTTTCGGAGGGTGTGTAAAGGTAGAAAGTAGAAAGTGAAAATAGATAAGAGTAAGGTGATGAGGGCATCAAATGATTCAGATAAAGAAAAACTGGATGTTGCATTGGAGAGAGGGAGTATGGAAGAAGTGAATGTTTTCAGATATTTGGGATATGACTTGTCAGCAGATGGGTTTATGAAAGATGAGGTTAACCATAGAATTGATGAAGGAAAAAAGGTGAGTGGTGCATTGAGGTATCTGTGGAGACATAAAACGTTATCCATGGAGGCAAAGAAGGGTATGTAAGAAAGTACAGTGGTCCCAATACGCTTATACGGGTGTGAAGTTTGGGTTGTAAGTGCTGAAGCAACAAGGCAGCTGGAGGCAGTGGAGATATCATGTCTAAGGGCAATGTGTGGTGTAAATATTATACAGAGAATTCAGAGTGTGGAAATTAGGAGGAGGTGTGGAGTTACTTAAAGTATTAGTCAGAAGGCTGAAGAGGGGTTGTTGAGGTGGTTTGGTCATGTAGAAAGAATGGAACAAAGTAGAATGACTTGGAGAGTATATAAATCTGTAGGGGAAAGAAGGCGGGGTAGGGGTCGTCCTCGAAAAGGATGGAGGGAGGGGGGTAAAAGAGGTTTTGTGGGTGAAGGACTTGGACTTCCAGCAAGCATGTGTGAGTGTGTTAGATAGGAGTGAATGGAGATGAATGGTTTGTGGGACCTGATGAGCTGTTGGAGTGTGAGCAGGGT
Source organism: Cherax quadricarinatus (assembly GCF_026875155.1). Classification (NCBI taxonomy): domain Eukaryota; kingdom Metazoa; phylum Arthropoda; class Malacostraca; order Decapoda; family Parastacidae; genus Cherax; species Cherax quadricarinatus. The sequence goes on from NC_069416.1 coordinate 56,810,007, forward strand.
AATATTTTGTGAAGGGATTCAGGGAAACTGGTTAACCAGACTTGAGTCCTGGAAATGGGAAGTACAATGCCTGCACTTTAAAGGAGAGGTTTGGGATATTGGCAGTTTGGAGGGACTTCTAGACTGTCATATCTGAGCACCTCTGCAAAGACAGTGATTATGTATGAGTGATGGTGAAAGTGTGGAATGATGATGAAAGTATTTTGCTTTCTTTTTGGGTCACCCTGCCTCGGTGGGAAACAGCCAATGTGTTAAAAAAAAAATCTGAATTATTTGTAAGAAATCAAAGTTGAGAACTGAAGAACGAGATCCTTCATATCTGAACTCACAGTAGCAAGGGAAAGAGAGGCAAGGCCTAGAAGCTCTGTGTCCTGAGTCCCACGTGGCAGAGAGCAAACAGCTAATGCCAGTGTCACTGTGGCCACGTCCCTCACCAGCACCTCCACCCCACACTCCCACCGTGGCGATCCACATTCACATACATAGTGGGTTGTTTTTACCTGTGTGGATAAAATTACAAAAATTAATAAGATTAATATTACACTACCATGAATAGCCATAAAAGACATAATGTAGGATATGCAATGTTATAGAAAGAATGTAAAACATTACTGACCTAAGGCATATAAAGTCCTTCAAGGGGCTTTATGGTACCATACCAAGAACAAGAAAATGTTTAATTTTGAATTTTCTATACGTATATATTTGTTTTCAATTTAAAAAGTAGGGAGGGAAGGAGCATTGCTGAGGGAGTTCGTTGTGGTCTGGTTTTCTGCTTCTTACCTTCCTGCGGTTGCTGAAGATAAGGCAGTAGGGACTGGGGGGATATTCTGTGGTGGTCGTGATGTTGTCTGCACCATGGACCACAATGTAGAGTACACCAGCGCCTATTTACACAGAGAGAAGTTTGTGCCTCAAATATGTGACTCTTATAGCTTGTTTTTTTCAACTTATGTCTTACTTGGTTGGCTGATACATTATTTTTTGCTAGTAAGTAATACAAAGTCATTCTCCAAAAATGTATAAGAAGGTTTAAAATTTACAAATACAGAACAGGATAACTGCATTTGCCAAATCTATATGATGCATACCCAACTAGGTATACTGTACTACACATACCTAGTTGCGTGAATTCTATTAAAGCCAGCTGATCCAGTGTGAGTGTACTGGCCTGAGACTTTAAGGCCCCCACTACCATGGGCTCAAGCCCCACCCATTCTGTGATTTATTTGCAATCATGTTACTGTATTATGTTTTCCTGAGTCCTAACCATTAAGTTTTCTGTCAATTAATTTTAAGGCACAATCTTGAGTTTGCTCAAAATGCCTAGCATAAGTATGGGCTCTTTCAGGAATAACACAACCTATTGTAACTAATCTCTGTACACAACTGTATCTTCTTGGCAAAATAGAAGTTTATGTTAGTATTCTAATCATTCACTCCTAGCCACCTAGGGTATATAAAAATTTAACATTATGCTTAATATGTATTAATCCACAGTTATTGTTTGACTAGTGAATAATTTCGTCTAGTTACCTTCAAGGTGTGTGAGCAACCCACCTTCTTGGTTGTCTGTCAGAGGTGTAGGGAGGGGTGACTCCAGGTTGACAGGGCTGAGTGGGGTGTACTGCAGCCGCAGGTGTAGAGGTGGCACACTCCCCCCAATAACTTTCCCACCCTATCTCTGTACACACTGTCTCTGCCCTAAATAAAGTTAGCTAGTATCTAAAATTACTGAAAACTAGGTATATAGAAAATTTAAAAGAATAGTATTAACTCCTACAGTTTTGTTTAACTAAGAATTTTGTCTAACCTCAATATGTGAACAAATCCACCCGGTGTTGTCAATGTAGGAGTGGACCCAGGTTAACAGGTATTTTACTGCACTCCAGAGTGTCAGGGGGCACTACTACCCCGAATTACTTCCCAAAAATATTGTGAATAATTAGTCTCTGCCCCAAACATACATAGTAACAAAGCACTTAATAAATACACTTACATAATGAATGCTATTAAAAAAAGTTTAACTGGTACAAAAATGCTATTAATAAGACATTTGTGTACAAAACCTCAATATGGAACAAAATCCACTGGGTCAATCAGTTCAAAACCATGGGACAAAGTCTTTCAATTACAGAATTGTCTGCTATTACTAAATATGGCAAAACAAACTAACTGCCACAATTGCCATTACTGCCCCCCACTGCCTCTTACTAGTTCATTATATCCAGAGTTTATCAAAAATACAGTTTAAAACAAAACCAATAAAGCACCTAAATTACTGGGAACGGTTGAAGTCCCTTGATCTGTATTCCCTGGAACATAGGCGAGAGAGATACATGACAATATACACTTGGATTGCACATGAAAATCGCTCCCTATGAAAGCAAAAGACTCGGCAGAAGATGCAACATTCCCCCAATGAAAACCAGGGGTGCCACGAGTACACTTAGAGACAACACAGTAAGTGTCAGGGGCCCAAGACTGTTCAACTGCCTCCCAGCATACATAAGGGGGATTACCAACAGACCCTTGGCTGTCTTCAAGAAGGCACTGGACAGGCACCTAAAGTCAGTACCTGACCAGCCGGGCTGTGGTTCGTATGTCAGTGTGCGTGTAACCAGCAATAACAGCCTGGCTGATTAGACCCTGATCCACTACGAGGCTTGGTCTCAGACCAAACCACAGGGCGTTGGGCCCCGAAACCCTCTCCAGGTATACCCATCATGTGGGTGATAGTCCCTCCACACCCATTATGTGGGTCATAGTCCCTCCACACCCATTATGTGGGTGAAAGTACCTCCACACCCTCATGTGGGTGATAGTACCTTCACACCCATCATGTGGGTGACAGTCATCCCTCCACACCCATCATATGGGTGATAGTACCTCTACACCCATCATGTGAGTGATAGTACCTCCACACCCATCATGTGGGTGGTAGTAGCTCCATACCCATCATGTGGGTGGCAGCCCCTCCATACCCATTATGTGAATGATAGTCCCTCCATACCCATTATGTGAGTGGCAGTCCCTCTATACCCATCATGTGGGTGGTAGTTCCTCCATACCCTCCCACTAACCCCTGTCAAGGCAGGCGAAATTGTTGACTTGGAGAGGGTACAAAAAACTTTCACGGCACAAATAAGTACAATAAAGCACCTAAATTACTGGGAATGGTTGAAGTTCCTTGATTTGTATTCCCTGGAATGCAGGCGAGAGAGAGACATGATAATATACACATGGAAAATCCTAGAGAGATTAGTACCAAACTTGCACACGAAAATCACTCCCTACGAAAGCAAAAGACTCGGCAGGAGATGCAACATTCCCCCAATGAAAAACAGAGGCACCAAGAGTACACTAAGAGACAGCACAATAATTGTCAGGGGCCCAAGACTGTTCAACTGCCTCCCAGCTTACATAAGGGGGATTACCAATAGACCCCTGGCTGTCTTCAAGAAGGCACTGGACAGGCACCTGACCAGCTGGGCTGTGGTTTTTATGCCAGATTGCATGTGGCCAGCAGTAACAGCCTGGTTGATCAGACCCTGATCCACCTCGAGGCCTGGTCTCAGACCAGGCCGTGGAGGGATTGACCCCCGAAACCTTCTCCAGGTATACTCCAGGTATACCCATCATGTGGCTGGTAGTCCTTCCATACTCATCATGTAGGTGGTAGTCCCTCCATACCCATTATGTGAGTGGCAGTCCCTCCATACCCATCATGTAGGTGGTAGTCCCTTCATACCCATCATGTGGGTGGTAGTCTGTCTATACCCATCATGTGGGTGGTAGTCTCTCCATACCCATCATGTGGGTGGTAGTCTCTCCATACTCATCATGTGGGTGGTAGTCCCTCCATAACCATCATGTGGGTGGTAGTCCCTCCATACCCATCATGTGGACAGTAGTCACCCCTGTACTCATACTCTGGGTCATAGTCTCCCATATTCATCCTGTGGGCGAGTCCTCTCATTCCCACCCTCTGGGTGGTAGTCTATACACTCATCCTGTGAGTGATAGTAGTCACCCCATACCCATCCTGTAGGTAAATTTTTATTTAGGTCTCATGCTCTGAATTTTTAACAATGGTTTTTTAAATTAAATTATGCAGAATTTAACATAGGATAACTTAAAAAAGAGAAAGACTGATATAATGAATTCAGAGACCAGGCCCCAACATAAGTGTTAGCTAAACAAAATATAACACTGTAGTAATGATATGTTTGTAAGAGTAATGGATTCAGGCACATAGTAATGAGTTGTTACACATTTAGTGAATTCAATCACATCAGCATAATAGAGCACATCCAACATATTACAAAGGCAAATTGGTCCAAAGAACTGGACAAAAATGCCATGTTAGTCAGGTAAATTACATTGCTACAGCTTTACATACAGTAGGAAATGCTAGGGTATTTTGTTAGAATTTTTTATCATATACCTATACAATATTTCATTACAAATGAAATACTGGGCCTTTAAGGGAGATGTTTCTAAATTCTTGAAATTTTTAGTATTTAAGCTCATAATATGAGAAATTTGTAACCTAGATGGTAGAAACATTCAATGTCTGCTGATTTTGTAAAGTAAAAGGACATAAGTGCAACTAATGTGACATTTTATTGTGGCAACGTTTCGCTCTCCAGGAGCTTTATCAAGCCATTACAAACAATACATGGACACAGAGGGTATATAAAGGCTCTGAGTGAGGTGCAGTACTAGTGAGGTACCATTTAGATGTTCACTAGTGGTAGTAGTAGTAGTGACAAAAGTAGTAGTAGTAATACAATATGGTAGAGCAATTAATTCGTACATGAGTAAAAGGATATAAAAGCTATTACTTGGGTAACATAAAAATAGGTTGGACAAATATAGACTGGAAAGAGGCAGCCTGTTTCAGTGTTCACTCTCTGTAATGTGCTTTATGTAGTATAACAGGAGAGACTATGTGATGGCAGGGTTTACTGTTTTCAGGAGGATTCTTGCTAAGACTTCAGAGATGGTGAAGCTGCCGTTGTTTTGTTTAATTGTATTCGAAACGGCGATCAGTGCTGATTCGAGGCACTTGCGTCTGCGGAAATTAGTTTCTTTAATCACTAATTGGGCGTCTCTGAATTTCATGAGATGATTGGTAGAATTTTGATGTTGTACACAGGCGTTGTTCAAGTTATCGTTCCTACATGCGTAAATGTGTTCATTGAGGCGGGTGTCGAGGTTTCTTGCTGTTTCACCTACATAAATCTTGTCACAGCCTCCACAGGGTATAGTGTAAACTCCTGCGTTGACTGGTTCGTGGTGCTTGGATTTTGTTCTGGTTAGATCCTTTATTGAGTCGCCATCGCTTCTAGCACTTCAATAAAGGATCTAACCAGAACAAAAGCCAAGCACCACGAACCAGTCAACGCAGGAGTTTACACTATACCCTGTGGAGGCTGTGACAAGATTTATGTAGGTGAAACAGCAAGAAACCTCGACACCTGCCTCAATGAACACATTTACGCATGTAGAATGATAACTTGAACAACGCCTGTGTACAACATCGAAATTCTACCAATCATCTCATGAAATTCAGAGACGCCCAATTAGTGATTAAAGAAACTAATTTCCGCAGACGCAAGTGCCTCGAATCAGCACTGATCGCTGTTTCGAATACAATTAAACAAAACAACGGCAGCTTCACCATCTCTGAAGTCTTAGCAAGAATCCTCCTGAAAACAGTAAACCCTGCCATCACATAGTCTCTCCTGTTATACTACACAAAGCACATTACAGAGAGTGAACACTGAAACAGGCTGCCTCTTTCCAGTCTATATTTGTCCAACCTATTTTTATGTTACCCAAGTAATAGCTTTTATATCCTTTTACTCATGTACGAATTAATTGCTCTACCATATTGTATTACTACTACTACTTTTGTCACTACTACTACTACTACTACCACTAGTGAACATCTAAATGGTACCTCACTAGTACTGCACCTCACTCTGAGCCTTTATATACCCTCTGTGTCCATGTATTGTTTGTAATGGCTTGATAAAGCTCCTGGAGAGCGAAACGTTGCCACAATAAAATGTCACATTAGTTGCACTTGTGTCCTTTTACTTTACATATTGTCGGTAATTCTACCAACTTTATTACGATCTGCTGATTTTGTTGGCTGTGATAGACATTTTTTTTTTTTTTTGCACAAAAGTATGATAATAGCTGGAAAGCATGTTGTTACTCTCACTCTTTCTCATTTATATTTGTTGTAGTTAATCTGGAATTCTTTCCAAACTATTGTCCTCAGAATGCTAGTGGACAGTCCAAAATTTTAATCAACTCCCTCCTGTTGATATTTTTACCATGCCTGTGCCTGGCATGAAGAAAGCATGCTATAATCTAGACAGATGTACCTACAAGACAGCTATTAAGAACTGGATTGCAGAGTCTATCACACTGTGTTCTAGAGGTGTTTAGCATTTTGATCACTGAAGGTTAGTATTAAATCTGCATTAGTATCAGATTTAGAAACATTACTCCATATGACAGGGTAAGCAAAGGAGCCACACAGGTGTTAGTACTCACACTCTACAGCTGTCAAGGCCATACTGACTGAGGGGTAAGTCGAACTGTGTGAGAGTGGTAGTTATGAGCCTCTTGGTCTTGACTTTGAGTACCAGATTGTGGTGATTGGGTGACGAGCTCACCAGAAAGCTGCATGCCTCCTGCCAGCGGGGTGTAGTAATGGCCGGCGTCACATGCTGCTGTCCATCTACCATTACCACCACCCACTTGTCCTCATCAAGACCTACACCTGTAACAGATAAAATACAAAATTAGGAACTTTAGGCACTGATGAGGATGAGCTAAGAGTAAATACCAAAGACTGTGGTAATACAGTAATGTACTCTATCATTTATTGTAGTATATAAGACACTCAATTCCAATTTAAACGCTTCTCTGAAACTCTTCCTTGAGACAACTGCAACAGAACTCACAGACAATTTTTTTTTTCAATGAACTGGCCATATCCCATCAAGGTAGGGTGACCTAAAAAGAAAAACAAAAGTTTTTCTTTTTAAATTTAATGATTTATACAGGAGAGGGGGGTTACTATTCCCTTTCTCTCACAACATGCATAGCTTACAGAGGAAGAATTCTGTTCCAATTCCCCACAGACATAATATAAGACACCTAAACTCTTTGATATCCCAGAGTCTGACTCAACCTGTGTAAAACCTCAGTGCATAAAAAAGGTCCTAAAATCTGGAACTCTCTGCCTGAAGCCTCTAAATGTCCCCTAACTGCCTAAAAATAAATTCAAAGCTATTGTTAAAAAGCATCTCTCTCCTTAATATAATCCAGACAGCAATTTGCTAGTCAAACACTACCTATCCTTATCCACTTATGTCCCTGTTCTTTTTCTGCCTTCCTTCAACTGCCATATATACATAATTAGTAATATATATTGTTCCACTGGATTTGTATTGTAATTTAAGTAACTTGTAATTTCACTATATTTATTCAATTACACCATAAAACTGAAGACCACTGAACCAGTTTACAATAATAATAATAATAACAGTTTATTTTGACATGATACATTGTTGTACAAAGGAATACAATAGTTGGGTGTACATGCCAAAAGCCCCTTTGTATGCAGAGCATTTCGGGCAAATTTAAAATTAACGTAAGATGAATAAGGCAATAACAGTTTATATGATTATTAGACGAGTTACAATGAGTACAAATGAATTCAATTCAATTCAATTCAAATTTTATTCTCTATAAGGTATAAGGATTACAATGCTGAGTTTACAGAATTTGGTTATTGTGTGGTTTACATGTAGTAAAATAATAATTACAGAGTGTACCACTAGAACACCTAGCATGGCTAGGCATTTCGGGCAGACTTAGATTAAATCTTAAGTTTAAAATATTACAAAATTATGAGGTAAGTTGGTATTATGGCTAAGTGACTAAATACTAGTTTGTGAGTTTAGCAATGTGAATGCTTTTGTTTTGGCACTATACATAGTTTCAGTATTGGAGTATCACAGGCCATTCTTTATCACAGGCATTCTTTTAGGTAATGCTGTATGGCTGTAATAAGTTTAGTAGTGCAGATCAGTATAGAATAATACAGTTTTGATATAGTTTATACACAATTTACAATTTAGAACAAGTTAAAACAACTTACAATATGAAATATTACAATTTAGTACATTTGAAAACAAATAATATATGTTTCATAACTGACCACTTTGTCATTACCTACCTTTCTTGTTAAATGTATGACTGTATTTAACTGTACAAGACCTACATAATGATTGTCTACTTCTTAAGTAGTTTGTGATCCTTACGATTAGTTGCCCGAAATGCATTGCATAACAAGTTTTTTGTAGCTACTATTTACCTGGAGAGAGTTCCGGGGGTCAACGCCCCCGCGGCCCAGTCTATGACCAGGCCTCAAGTTTCTACCCATGTATTTAAACTGTCTGTATGCTCAAAGGAATAAAGCATTATCATTATCAGCTCTGGTAAAAGAGACAACACAGAGACCTGAGAGCACTAGTATCAAGCGTATCAAGCACTATGATCTGTTTTGGGCAACATAAAACGTCTACTAGATTGTGTAACATGGTGACTGCCAGAATCAGGTTAGGATACACAAATAACCCGCACATAGAAAAGAGGAGCTTATGACGATGTTTTGGTCTGACTTGGACCACTTATAAAGTCACACTAACATAAAGGAAAGAAGGAGGGAGTATATATATAGGCCAGCAGACATTGACAGGAGCAAGAGAAGTAGTAGTGGAGGTGGTAGTAGTAGTAGTGGAGTCAGTTAAATACCAAGAGGAGCACTGCAAGGGAGCTAGGGGGAAACGGGAGACGGGGGAAAAAATAATAAAAGAACTATACCTACTGATGTCTTTCTTGATCTTATCTGCCTTTGTGTGGACTCAAATTCCTTTTCCTTCCATGTTAAATATTATTCTCAAACCTTCGGTGTCGCTATGGGCTCTCCTCTATCTCCTGTCCTTGCTAATCTTTGCACAGAATACTTTGACTGTTCTTCATACTACTGATGTGCGCCCTTCACTCTGGCTCCGCTATGTAGATGACATCTTTGCTTTTTGGCCTCATGACTCTAGTCTCTTCCAACCATTTCTTGATCCTCTTAATAATCTTGCCCCTTCCATTAAGTTTAAAGCTGAATTGGAATCTAATTCCTTGCTTCCTTTTCTTGATGTTCATATCCACTGCTCAGATACACGTTTTGCCTCTTCCATTTACCTCAAGCCTATGCACAGTGGCATGTACGTTCACTACTTTTCTTATTAGGCTTCCTCTATCAAGAAAAGTGTTCTTATCTCCCTCTTTCTTCATGCTCTCCACATTTGTAAGCCTCAGTTCCTTTAATCTGAAATTTCCATTCTTCATAATTCATTTTCCCATCTTGGCTATCCTTCTCATTTCACAGACTCTGACTTCTCATGTGCTAAATAGACTTTCTTCTCTCCCAAACTCTCTACTCCTGTGAACTCTCCTGTCCTCTGCCTTCCCTACATTTCCAGTCTTTCTAATCTCGACAATTCTCTCCGTTCCTTAGACATCAAACTTACTTTTTGCCAGACTAACACTTCGCACTAATCTAGTTCATACCTCCCCTCCCTCTATAGATGCTACTTATGTCTACTCTATTTCTTGTTCCTCCTGCCCTCTTCAATACTTTGGAGAAACTAGCCGATCTCTTTCTGACAGACTTGGGGAGCACAAAAGTAGTGTTAGGCTTGCCGACACCAACAATGCTCTTTTCTGTCATGTCAGAGATCACAGTCATCCTATTGACTGGTCTTCTGCTAAAACTGTCTACCCTACTTCTAACTTTCACAGTCACAGTTTGGTTGAATCCTCCCTTATACACAACTTTCCTTGTATGAATCTTGGTCCTGGCTTTGTCTCTGTAGATGCCTTCCTTTCCCACTACATTGTAAAATGCTCCAAACTTCAGAACACCCGTGACTCAACCTGATTCTTTTTTCCCCTTCTCCCTCTTCCCCTTTCCTCTCTCCTTTTTGTCCTTTGGATTTTCTTTCTTCTGCTTTGGGTATTTGTTCTTTTATTATTTTCCCCCCTCTGTGTTCTTGCTCCTACCCTCTGTGGGCCCCTAGCTCCCTTGCAGTGCTCCTCTCTCTTAGTATCTGACTGACACTACTACTACTACCACTACTACTACTACTAACTACTACTACTACTAACTACTACTACTACTACTACTACTACTACTATAACTACTACTACTACCTCTCTTGCTCCCATCAATGTCTGCTGGCCTATATATAATGTACTCCCTCCTTCTCTCCTTTCTGTTAGTGTGACTTTGTGAATGGTCCAAGTCAGACCGAAACATCATCGTAAGCTCCTCTCTTCAATGTATGAGTTATTTGTGTATTGTTCCAGTCACGGCATTGTGGCTTTTTTCGTTATTCAGGTTGGGATATCATCACATGCAGCAAATACATACTACCACATGAGAGCCTCCCATCCCTGCAATATTCGACATGCAAGCTCTACTCATCTCACATCTGTACCAACATCTGTTCCAATACTCACCTCTCACCCACCTTAAAACTCCATTTGCTTTATTACATTCCCATTTGCTTTATTACCCACCCACCACCATCACCCATACTACTACTAACTATTACTACTCAACTACCACCCAACTCCTACTAACTCATCATCAGTCAATTTCCCATACACCTCTCCAACACCAACCTGAAGTGGCCTTAAGTGTCCACAATATGACAGTGAGGACACCCTGAGCTAGAGTGTCTCCAGGGCGAGTCTCTGGCACAATAACCTCTGTTGAGTGGATACTGATCTCAAGCTGACCTGGGTCAACCCAGGCAGTGGAGAGTGCATCCATGACTAGTGAGTGGAGCCACGTTTTGAGTACTGGCACCTCCATCATCTGCACTGCCTATTAAAGGAACCAATCTTAGTTTGGATTGCAGGAGTGTGTAAGGGCAGTGTGTAGATGGTGGGAGAGAAGAGACTTAGGGAAAACTGTGAGGAAGGATGAAGAAAAGCAGGAACTGTGTGAGGTAGATTGGTCGCTTCATTTGCTAGATTTAAAGACTATCAGTTGCCCAAGGGTAATTAAAGCTGCATATCACCTGTACACCACTAATCAAGAATACTTTAATTCCTCAGAGGGATTAAAATATACTTTGGTCACATAGTACTCTAAGAGACACCTCCTGGTGCATATATGATATCATGAAGTGGGGTGAGAGGGAGAGTATGCAAGCACAATACTGCATTACTTCACTTTGGTAATATGAAAGATCTTCACAGTACATGCAATGTACTTAAAGGTTTCTTCTTCCACGGACTGTAAAATACTTAATTAACTTCAGAACATTAATAATTGATCTTCATAATGATCATTTTCTAAATGACTTGTTATTTATAAGATTAACTTAACAGTATCAAATAATGACTGAAGATTTAATATACTACTCTCCCCTTAACTTTCTAGGCCTACACATCCTAAAACAAAGCAGTAATGGTCTGCTATGTGGTTACTAAACTCATACTAAAACAATTATATAATCACATATATAAGCATATGTAACTTTAATAGTAAAACTTTGTGAGCTATCCAGGTTAAGAGCTATAAATTATAATAGAAGTAATAAATGTAAAAGTGAGAGGCATAAGAGTTAAGGGAGTGCTGAAAATGGTGAGAAAATGTCATCATCACAAGGCAGGCCACCAGCAGTTAAAGAAAATACATTATAATGCGAGGGTCGGAGGACATCAGGACAAAGCAGGTCAAGATATGCTGAAGTGATTTAGTGGCTACCAAGTCCTCATGAAACTGTAATCAGGACTGAAAAGGTCAGTAATGCTCAAAATAGGTCAGGTAATGTTTGGGGGAGAGACCAGGAAAGGTCATCTAAAGAGGAATTTAGGAGTCGCTTAAATTCACAAAGAAAATGATATATGTAACTAGCTTAAATAACAAAAGATTTTTACAGGTGAAAGGTCAATAGTTTTTCATAACAAAATTATGGAGAACACTGGAAAAACTAAATAAAAAATGACAGACTCTGTCAGGAGTCATGTCCATCACAATAATGATTTATTAAAGATTTATAAAAAACTTAACCATTCTTATCTTGTCTAGACTTAAGTAATTATGTACTACGATTGGTTTGCCCAAAATGCCCCGGCATGATAGTGGCTTTCTTTGTACTTAACAAAACAGAATTGTAATTGCACATTGTAACCTTTACAAAGAAATAAAACCTTTAAACTTTTTTTCTTTTAAAGCATGAAATATGAGCCAAAAAAATACACAGTACAGTATGCAAAACAAGCCACGGGGATGATGGAAATCTTTAGCTCAAGATCTTACACAAGGTATAGGTTATAGAGTTTAGGCAATACATTATAGGTTTCAGGGGATAGACTATACAGTTCAGGGGATAGGCTACAAGGTTCAGAGGATAGGCTCTAGGGTTCAGGGGATAGGCTCTAGGGTTCAGGGGATAGGCTCTAGGGTTCAGGGGATAGGCTCTAGGGTTCAGGGGATAGGCTCCAGGGTTCAGGGAATAGGTTATTGGGCTCAGGTTATAAGCTTTGGGTAATAAGTTACAAGGTTCAGGGGACAGGCTACATGGTTCAGGTAATAGGTTACAGTGTTCAGGGATAGGTTATGGAGCTAATGGGTATGAAGGTTCATTGGACAGGTTGCACATAAATGGTTAAGTAAGAAATGTTCTATAGATTATACGATAAGACAGACTGCAGAACCAACCTTGAGAATCCTGACGCTGAACCAGACTTGAGGTTTCTCAGTGAAGGAGAGAGCGAGGCGGGTGAGGTGTGGGAAGGGTGCCTCCATATCCAGGGTGACTGTCACAACCACACGCCCCAGAACAGCAAGCTTCTCCACGCCCACATCCAGGTCCACGCCCACCCTGCAACACCGCCCACACAGGCAATAACAATTATTCGAGGATAGGAGTGTTTTCCAATGTTTTCTTAGGAAACAGTTGTGTTTTGTCACATATTCTTCATTATTGCAGCATTATGCAATAATTTTTATTGCTACATAAGACAAGATAAGATTTGCTGAGATTTTTAACCCGGAGGGTGAGCCAAGAAAGTCAGTGCATCATCAAGGACTGTCTGTATTATTTCCATTGTGGTCTTTCAATCTTGTCCCCCAGAATGCCACCCACACCAGTCGATTTACACCCAGGTACTTATTACTTACTGCTAGGTGAACTGGGACAGTAGGTGTAAGGAAACATGCCCAACATCTTCACCTTTGCCATGGACTGAACCACAGACACTCAGTGTGTGAGATGAGAGCATTGGCAACCAAGCCAGGGTAGGAGTATTGACCAACATTGGGCCATGAAATTAAATTTTTTATTTCTTTGCATAGTATATAGTATGTGACTTACATGCTATAAAATACTGTTAAGTACAAAGAAAGCCACTAACATGAGTGAGCATTTTGGACAGATTAATACTAATTATGTATGTGCTTGGCTGGGTATCTAATTATATAAAGCTAATTATATATGTCCCTAGCTAGGTATGTATTTAATTATGTATTTATCAAATAATGTATGTTCAAATGTAATGCTCCATGACCTATATCAATATAGAGTAGGAATTAGTATCAGTCTGCCCAAAATGCCTAGGCATGCTAGTGGCCTTTGTAATTAACATTTTGCAACATGTAAACCAAACACTGGGTACTTCCCACACACCAGCCAGGGCACTTCCCCACATACCAGCCCAGGTACTTCCCCACATACCAGCCAGGGAACTTCCCCACATACCAGCCCAGGTACTTCCCCACATACCAGCCAGGGTACTTCCCACACACCAGCCAGGGAACTTCCCCACATACCAGCCCAGGTACTTCCCCACATACCAGCCAGGGAACTTCCCCACATACCAGCCCAGGTACTTCCCCACATACCAGCCAGGGTACTTCCCCACATACCAACCAGGGTACTTCCCACACACCAGCCAGGGAACTTCCCCACATACCAGCCAGGGTACTTCCCCACATACCAGCCAGGGTACTTCCCACACACCAGCCAGGAACTTCCCCACATACCAGCCAAGGTACTTCCCCACATACCAGCTGGGTACTTCCCCACATACCAGCCAGGGTACTTTGCCACATACCAGCCAGGGTACTTCGCCACATACCAACCAGGGTAATTCCCCACATACCAGCCAGGGAACTTCCCCACATACCAGACAGGGTACTTCCCCACACACGATTTGATTTGATTGGGACTTGCGCATGAGTGAATAGAATTATCAAAGCTTATTGCTTGGGAAGCATTGAAAATAGGGATGGGCAAATACGTTTCTGTTAGTGGGATGGTTTGTGAAGGACCTGCCTAGTATGGGTCAACAGGCCTGCTGCAATGTTCCTGCTTTCTTATGTGCAAACATTTATGGATGAACATCATCCTGACAGCTGTTGCAGGATGTGCTGGCAACATCTACAATGACAATGTTGTGTCCCATTTTAGGGAAATCTTAAAAAAATGCCAGAAACAGAGCTCTCTGGACACATTTTTGGTGCGACAGGGGTCCAATGACTCTCAAGCTGGTCCTAGTGGTATTAAAAAACAAAGAAGGGAGGTAACCCCAGAAAAGGACTTGTTACCTGAAGTCTTTATGGAAGGGGATTTCCCTTCCAAACAATTGTAGACTCCTCCATCCTCTGTCCTCCTCCCATCTCATCACTCATCAATACATCTTCAATAAAGATAAAAGTCATTTCAGTATTGTTTACTCTGCATGTCTCATTGTTTTGTGTAGGGAAATGTATATTTCACGTAAAAAAATTATTCTGTTTAATACTTTTGGGTGTCTGGAACGGATTAATTGGATTTCCATTATTTCTTGTGGGGAAAATTAATTCGGATAACGAAAAAATCGGTTAGAGACAAGCTCTCTGGAACAGATTAATGTCGTTACCTGAGGATCCACTGTACTACTGTATAGAAAGCCCCTTGTCTTGCAGAGCATTTCGAGCAAATTAGGTCAATTTCGTCCCCAAGATGCAACCCACACCAGTCAACCAACAACCAGGTATGGAACCTCTGGTTATGAACGCTTCTGAACACAAACAAATCAGTTCACGACCAAAAAATTCGCCAAATTTTTGTATCTTGTCACGAGCACATAATCAGGAGCCAAACAAACACAGCCACGCCGATTTACATATTCTGCACCATTTTTTTGCATGCACCAATTTTCCCCACTTTCTGCTGTTTTGTGTACTGTATCACTGTAGGCAACAAGAGTATTTCACCCCTCCATGGAAGATATGTTCATTTAATATCACATACCTGCAAGTCCCTCCCAAGAAGCTCATTGCTAGTAATCCCTTCCTTAAATCTCTTGTTAGAGCAACTGCTCAAGAAGAAATTTCTCACCTAGCTGGTAATAATAAGTTATCACAAGTTATATACACTGATGGATCTAAACAGGAGTCTTCTGGCAGGGCTGCATCTGCTCTTGTTGCCACCTCCCTAGTTAAAAACAATAATAAATTTGTTGAGTTAGGCATAAGAATTAACAACTGGGCGTCTACACTGCAAACTGAATTGTTTGCAATCCTAATGGCGCTAAAGCTAACCTATGACACTGAGCTTGACTCTATCATCATTACTGATTCTATGTCATCATTGAAGGCTCTTGGCTCATATAATGACTCCAACATGCTCATTGGAGAAGCCAGGTATAGATACTCAAAAATCAGGGACAAAGGAATTAATGTACAATTGCTATGGATCCCATCACACATTGGATTACTCCTTCATGATAAAGTTGATATGTTAGCCAAGAAGAGTACCCAGAAGGAGAATGTAGAATATAACTTTGGTATATCTGTGTCTAGCATTAGGAATAATATTAGGAGAGAAGTAAATAATGAAAATGATTGTTATAGGAATGCAGTTAGAAGCCTGAGTAGATCTATAACCCACTATGATAACATGAACGTAGATAAGTATGTTTATGGAGCAACTTGCAATGTGAACAGACTGACTGATGTTGTAGTGGCCAGGCTTAGGCTTGGTTACAAGTACTTCTGGCAGTTTGGGAGACACACAGATGATGATCAAACTAAATGTAAATTATGTGATCAGGCATATGGTCACTCTCTTGAACACTATGTGCTTAATTGTCCACTTATTGAGGAATACAGAGACAGACAGTATAATAACCTATGTGACATGTCAAGATATCTTATTAATGAAAATAAGATACCAGATATACTAAGCAAATTTCCTAAATTTGCTTGTAACAGATAAGTGAACTATAGATATGTAGATATAAATCCATATGTATTCCGGTTAACCCTTTGGGGCCTAGTTCCTAGGCCTTTTGTGTATCCATATGTTCTTGTGCTACCGTCCACAGGATGGATATGGGGTGCACAATAAACTAGCCACTTCGGTGGCAAAATCTAAAAATCTAAAATGTGTAAACCTAACAAAGACCCTCTCAACACTGTTATAAGAATCATTGTTGTAAGTAAGTTTATTAAGGTATACACAAATACAGTTACATAGATAATCATACAGCAGCATGTGTGTAAAGAACCTAAGATAACCCAAAAAAGTCAGTGACTTATTTTCTCGATTTTTTTTTTCGGTGAGCACTCGTTTTTGTTGATTATCTCAGAAGCAAGTTATTCATAAATTAGAGTAATAATGATCATAATAAATTTGGATCAGCAATGTTTTATCAGCAGGTAGTGCACAAACAGCTCGCAGTGCCAGTACCCGTCTAGGGCTTGCCATATATTATGATTTTTTTTTCTCAGTTGTTTGTTGGGCTATCTTATTGAAACTTGGGCAATGTATGATGGAAACATGCTTCTTAACTTACACCAAAAATGAAAGAAATCGGACAGTAAATAACGGAGCTCACTTCTCAGCCATTCAAAAACTGTTTACAGCGAAGTTTGTACGGGTCTAGAACGGACTCTTGCAATGTTAGTTTTCTCTGTTGTTCAAGGTTTTCTCAGTGTTATTCAAGGTTTTTACATTTAGTTTACTATTACACTGTGCATTCTATGGTATAATTAACTATTTTTGTTCTTAAATATCTTAAAAAACAATATTTACATACAGTTCATAGGAGTCTGGAATGGATTAATCATATTTACATAGTACAATCCAATGGGGAAATTAGGTTTGGGTCACGACCAGAGTTTTGGAACAAAGTTTACCTGGAGAGAGTTCCAGGGGTCAACCCCCCCACGGCCCGGTCTGTGACCAGGCCTCATGGTGGATCAGAGCCTGATCAACCAGGCTGTTACTGCTGGCTGCACGCAATCCAACGTACGAGCCATTGCCCGGCTGGTCAGGTACCGACTTTAGGTGCTTGTCCAGTGCCTGCTTGAAGACAGCCAGGGGTCTATTGGTAATCCCCCTTATGCATGCTGGGAGGCAGTTGAACAGTCTTGGACCCCTGGCACTTATTGTGTTGTCTCTTAACATGCTAGTGACACCCCTGCTTTTCATTGGGGGGATGTTGCATTGTCTGCCGAGTCTTTTACTTTCGTATTGGTATTGGTTCATTCTTTCCATCGTCATCGTCTTTTTCTTCGTCATCGTCGGAAGTGGTTGGTTGTACTCGCCTAGTTGTGTTTGCAGGGGTCGAATCACAGCTCCTGGCCCCACCTCTTCACTGGTCGCTACTAGGTCACTCTTCCTGCTCCACAAGCTTTATCATATCTCTTCTTAAAGCTATGTATGGATCCTGCCTCCACTACATCACTTCCCAGTCTATTCCACTTTCTGACAACTGTGACTGAAGAAATACTTCCTAACATCCCTGTGATTCATCTGAGTCTTCAACTTGCAACTGTGGCCCGTTGTTGCTGTGTCCTATCTCTGGAACATCCTGTCCCTGTCCACCTTGTCAATTCCTCTCAGTATTTTATGTATATGTTATTATATCCCCCTATACGTATTCGTTTATAACAGCACAAAACATACTTAACCCCTGCCAATTTGGCTTCAGAAAAAATAAAAGCACTAATGATGCAATTGTAAAAATGCTAGATCCGCTTTACACAGCACTGGAAAATAAGGAATACCCATTAGGACTATTTATTGACCTAAGAAAAGCTTTTGACACAGTAGATCATGGTATCCTGCTCTGCAAACTTGACAATTATGGTATAAGACGCCATGCACTTGCATATTTCATATCCTACCTTACTAATAGGTATCAGTATGTCACCATTAAAATCATAACCTCATCAACGCAGCCACTTGATACTGGATTGCCATAGGGAAGTGTCCTTGGTTCCCTGCTCATCCCCTTATACATCAGAGATATTCCAACGTATCGCAACACCTGAAACCCATTCTCTTTGCTGACGACATGACTTATGTCATCTCCCACCCAAATCTTGCCACCCTCAACACCACTGTTAACGATGAGCTACTCAAAATATCTACTTGGATGACAGCCAATAAATTACACTTAACACTGACAAAACCTTCTATATTATGTTTGGTAATGCGTGCTAAAGGAATAACAGGAAAAGTCGGTCGATGGATCTATAATTTCCTCACTAACAGAACACAGAGAGTAGTCGTCAACAGAGTAAAGTCCGAGGCAGCTACGGTGAAAAGCTCTGTTCCACAAGGCACAGTACTCGCTCCCATCTTGTTCCTCATCCTTATATCCGACATAGACAAGGATGTCAGCCACAGCACCGTGTCTTCCTTTGCAGATGACACCCGAATCTGCATGACAGTGTCTTCCATTGCAGACACTGCAAAGCTCCAGGCAGACATCAACCAAATCTTTCAGTGGGCTGCAGAAAACAATATGAAGTTCAACGATGAGAAATTTCAATTACTCAGATATGGTAAACATGAGGAAATTAAATCTTCATCAGAGTACAAAACAAATTCTGGCCACAAAATAGAGCGAAACACCAACGTCAAAGACCTGGGAGTGATCATGTCGGAGGATCTCACCTTCAAGGACCATAACATTGTATCAATCGCATCTGCTAGAAAAATGACAGGATGGATAATGAGAACCTTCAAAACTAGGGAGGCCAAGCCCATGATGACACTCTTCAGGTCACTTGTTCTATCTAGGCTGGAATATTGCTGCACACTAACAGCACCTTTCAAGGCAGGTGAAATTGCCGACCTAGAAAATGTACAGAGAACTTTCACGGCGCGCATAACGGAGATAAAACACCTCAATTATTGGGAGCGCTTGAGGTTCCTAAACCTGTATTCCCTGGAACGCAGGAGGGAGAGATACATGATTATATACACCTGGAAAATCCTAGAGGGACTAGTACCGAACTTGCACACGAAAATCACCCACTACGAAAGCAAATGACTTGGCAGACGATGCACCATCCCCCCAATGAAAAGCAGGGGTGTCACTAGCACGTTAAGAGACCATACAATAAGTGTCAGGGGCCCGAGACTGTTCAACTGCCTCCCAGCACACATAAGGGGGATTACCAACAGACCCCTGGCAGTCTTCAAGCTGGCACTGGACAAGCACCTAAAGTCAGTTCCGGATCAGCCGGGCTGTGGCTCGTATGTTGGTTTGCGTGCAGCCAGCAGCAACAGCCTGGTTGATCAGGCTCTGATCCACCAGGAGGCCTGGTCTCAGACCGGGCCGCGGGGGCGTTGACCCCCGGAACTCTCTCCAGGTAAACTCCAGGTAACAGAGCAGGTGTTGCACAACTTAACATTAATATCAAGAACACTCTAATTGCCAGATATAATGAGGGCAAATTCCTAGGCTTACACCTCAACAGCAACCTGAATTTCAGCACTCTTATCCAACACATAACAAAAACAGTATCCAAAATGGTTGGGATCCTCTCCAAGATACGTTACTACGTGCCACAACCTGCCCTTCTCACACTATGCCGCTCACTCATTTATCCCTACCTCACCTACACTATTTGTGCTTGGGGATCAAGTGCAGCAACACACTTGAAGCCAATAATAACCCAACAAAGAGCTGCAGTAAGAATAATCACTCAATCCAATCCCAGGCAACACTCCCCCCCCCCACTCTTCATATATCTAAACTTACTCACTGTTCAGAACATCCACACTTACTACTGTGCAACCTACATTTACAGAACCTTAAATTCCAATATTAACCCTGACCTAAAACACTTTCTTGATAGTTGTGACAGGACCCACAGGCATAACACCAGACACAAACATCTCTGACATTCCCCGTGTCTGGCTAAACCTACACAAAAATTCAATGTACACAAAAGGGCCTAAAATCTGGAACACCCTACCTGAAAACTAGAACTGCAGATGCATTCATCACTTTCAAAACTACCACTAGAAAACATCTTATCTCCCTGACACACCCCACCATCAGCTAACTACATGAAAACTGCCTATTCTCTTGTATCATACACACATAGAAAACAACCTAGACCTCCCCTCGATATCTGTGATTCCCCACAATTCACACTTACACTCACCCAATTGACTATAAACATTGAAATACGTAATACAAAATTTATGAACTATAATACAGTTACTTAGCCTTAATACCAACATGCTCCTTAATCTGTACCAATATAGAGTTTTGAATTAATCTTAGTCTGCCCGAAATGCCTAGTCATACTAGGTGTGATAGTGGTTCTCTGTAAAAAGTTTTATATAATATGTAAACCACACAATATCCTATAATATGTAAACCCCACACTGTAATCTTTATAGAGAATAAACTTGATTTGATTTGATTTATCTCTCCTGTCTTCCCATGTCGAGAGGTCGATTTCCTTTAACCCCCTCGTAGGACATACCCCTTAGCTCTAGGACTAGTCTTGTTGCAAACCTTTGCACTCTCTCTAATTTCCTTACATGCTTGGCTAGGTATGGGTTCCAAACTGGTGCTGCATACTCCAATATAGGCCTAACGTACACGGTGGACAGGGTTCTAAACGATTTCTTATTGAGATGGCAGAATGCTGTGCTTAAGTTTGCTAGGCGCCCGCATGCTGCAGCAATTATTTTGTTATTGTGCGCCTCAGGAGATGTGCCCGTTATTATATTCACACCAAGATCCTCTTCCTTGAGTGAGGTTTGTAGTCTCTGGTCCCCTAGACTGTACTCCGTCTATGGTCTTCTTTGCCCTTCCCCAATCTTGATGACTTTTCATTTGGTGGGGTTCAACTCTGGAACCAGTTTCTGGTTAATCAGGTTGTAATTGTTGGTAACTGCTGGTAATTGTTGGTTGTGGTTGTTAGCTGTTGTTTGTAGTTGTTGTTGGTTATGGATACTGGTAGTTTTTGTTGGTTGTCGCCACGGTGACCCCTGGCCTGGTGGGAAAAGTTCTCGCTCCACACGGTGAGTGTCCAGGTTCGATTCCCGGCGAGGGTTGAAACATTGGGCGTTTCCTTGCACCTGTTGTCTATGTTCACCCATCAGTAAAATAGGTACCTGGGTGTTAATCGACTGGTGTAGGTCGCATCCTGGGGCAAAACTAATCTAATTTGTTCCCAGCCCATCATAAATACATATTTAAGAACTAAACATGCATTTGCTCAATATCATGAACATAGGTAAAACTTTTTCATCAATGTAATCAATATATACTTGCTCTCAATATCTGTATTCATCTCAGATGTTAATCACTCCCATGTATGCGCCTAAGGTTTGTAATAAAAAACGTACATCTTCTATACAAGACTTATAGCCATATCACCCGACTATTATACTACTTTGTACATATATGTATCATGTCAAAATAAAATATATTAAATTATATTATTAAAATGCTCTGCGTAACAAGCGGCTTTCTATTTAGTAATATGTCACTAATGTACTTGTAGAAATAAAGATTATTATTATTATTATAATTAATATTATTGTTCTTGTTGGTGTTTTTAGGGCCACTGACCTCGTACGCCGTATCGAGCCCTGTCTTCCAGTGCCAGGAAAGGAAACCTTGACCAAAGTGGAAGGAGACAGACCAACATCTGTGCGTATTAAATATCTCCAAAGTGCCCTAAAGCCAGCAAGAATACGCAGGTACAGGCCAGGATCTCCTGACGGTCTGGACGGACAAACCCCTTCCCACTGAGGAGAAGTAGACAAGACATATTTACCATACCTAGTTACACAGCCATACATAACTGCAGGCCTGGCCAACTAGGAGGAGGCACTGCCATCTATTACTCTGATGAATTAGAATGTATGAAATTAACTTGCACAAGGGACGAAAACGGAGAATATATAATAGCTAAATTCATGTCAAAAAACCTTAAGAAACCTATAACAGTTGGAGCAGTCTACAGACTACCACACTCAAATACTTACACTTTTAGTAGTAACCTTAGAAACATGATAACTGAGTCAGAGTTGAATAAACACCATCTGATACTTACAGGAGACTTCAACATAAACCTCATCCAAGCAACTGACCCTCCAGTAGCTGATTTCACAAACACTATGAACAACTGCTTGTTGCTACCCTCTATAACTAAGCCAACAAGAATCTCTGAGACAAGTGCCTCAGTACTTGACCATATCTGGACCAACACGATATACCCACTACAAGCAGGTATAATCACAGGCAACACCACAGACCACTACCCCATCTTTCTCATAACCAACTTATGTAAATTACCTCAAGAAACGAGAAAGATCTCATTTCGCCTGCATGACGAGACATCGATAAACAATTTAATATTAGCACGAGGTGACATTGACTGGCAGAGAGAGCTAGATGACAGCAATAATGTTGATAAAGATGTTAAAACTTTTTTACATGAAACCCTAAACCTCTATAACATACACTGTCCGATCAAAACGAAGCAGATCACAGAAAAGAGACTAAGCAGCCCATGACTATCAAATAGTACCCTCAAATCTATTGATAAAAAGCACCAACTGGAAAAACAGTTCAGATTAGGCCTGATTACTAAAGAACTGGCTAAACGATACACATAATACTCACAAAACTAATACGAAAATCAAAGCAAAAATGTATTATGAAAACAGATTTAGTGAAATAAAAGGTGATATGAAAAGTACCTGGCAAACCCTCTCCAAAATTTTGGGCTCTTGGAAACCGTCTGGAAATATAGAGATAAACGTAACTAAACCAGATGAACCTCACATACAGCCTATAGACACGGCTGACAAATTTAATGCCTTCTACTGTAGGATCAAATCTAACAAGTAAAATTCCTAGCTCAAATACCCAGCCGAACGACTACCTCACTGGAAACTACGCAAATACTCTATATCTAGCTCCAACTAATTCTACTGAAGTCTCACTCATCATTAAATCATTAAAGAACAAAGCAGGAGATCTAGATAACTTGCCACCATTCATATATAAATAAGCTGCACATGTGCTGTCACCCATTACTGCAACAATGTTTAACAAATCTGTAGCGTCCTCATCCTTCCCATCCATACTCAAGACAGCAAGTGTTACCCTGATCCACAAAGGAGGTGATCCAACTGACTTGAACAACTATTGACCTATATCAAACTTGCCCTTACTTTCCAAAATATTCGAAAAAAAAATAATACACAAACGACTTTATTCCTACCTTATATCCAACAACATACTTAACCCATGCCAGTTTGGGTTTAGACAAAAAATAAGTACGAATGATGCTATTATACAAATGCTTGAACTAATATATATAGCTCTCGATAAATATGAATATCCTCTGGGCCTTTTCACTGATCTACGAAAAGCATTTGATACACTCGACCACAATCTCCTACACCTAAAACTAAATCACTGACATCAGAGGACATTCCCTTGATTACCTAAAATCTTATCTTAACGACAGACACCAGTATGTATATGCAAATGGAGTAAACTCCGCTATCCAGCCTGTAGCTGTCGGAATGCCCCAGGGTAGTAGGCCCACTCTTCTTTCTCATCTACATCAATGATCTCCCCAATGCAACCCAGTTCCTTAAACCAGTTCTATTCCCAGATGACACTACTTATGTCTACTCCCATTCGACCCCAGTTGTACTTAGAAACACTGTAAACAATGAGCAGCTAAAAATATATACTTGGATGACCAACAAACTCAATCTCAACATATACTTCATGCTGTTTGGCAACAGAGGCTTAAATATCTACCTTAATATATCGATAAATGATTTCCCTATATCAAGATACACTGAGGGTAAATTTCTAGGTCTTCTCCTTGACTGTAATCTTAAATTTCATTCCTACATCCAACACATGTCCAAGAAAATTTCCAAATTAGTAGGCATCCTCTCTAAAATACGATACTATGTACCACAAACTGATACTCCTTACCCTATACCACTCTTTAATATATCCTTACCTCACTTATGACATTTGTGCCTAGGGATCAACCACAGCCAACCACCTTAAACCTTTAATAACCCAACAAAACGCTGCTGTGCGGATGATTACCAGCTCCTGTGCTAGACAGCACCCCACCGCTTTTCAAAAGCCTGACCTTGCTGAATATACGAGACATGCTCATATTATTGTGCCTATTATATATACAGAACATTAAATTCCACTATAAACCCTCCGCTAAAACTACTCCTTGACAGTTACAAGAGTGCACAAGCACAATACAAGGCATAAGGCACTCTGAATTTAACATTCCTCGTGTCAGTCTCACTCTACAAAAACGCTATGGTACATAAAGGGCCCGAAGATCTGGAACTTGCTACCGGAACCGGTAAAGGATCACCTGACTACTTATAAATTTTGGACTTTGCTAAAAAATCACCTTATCTCTCAAAACTAACCAATTCAGCCAAAAAAAATGCTAATTAGTTATATTATATGACCTCTAGACTTTTAAACTTCTGCCAGTCCATGAAATATTACTTCCTGAACCATTATTTGTACCATTATATTATATAAAATTTTTATTGTAATTATGTTTTATTATTACAACCTCCAGCTTGCACATCCATTAAATCAACATTAATAACATTATAATAATTATAACCACTAACTATTTGTAGTTTTAAGTAATTGTAACTATTATCTTCTATTTATGTTACTGTGTCTAATTGTTATATTTGTTTTACTTGTCTATTATTGTTAGTTTTAAGTAGTTACTTGTACTATTTAGTAGTTTTAATATTACTGTGTTTAAGTATTATTATGATCTATTATTTCTGTTCTAATTATTTTTAGCACTTTAGTAG
This sequence comes from Cherax quadricarinatus, assembly GCF_026875155.1. Lineage (NCBI taxonomy): Eukaryota > Metazoa > Arthropoda > Malacostraca > Decapoda > Parastacidae > Cherax > Cherax quadricarinatus. The sequence goes on from NC_069416.1 coordinate 56,835,260, forward strand.
TTTTAAGTGTTATTATCGTCTATTTTTAGTAGTTTTAATGTACTATTATCTTTAGTTTTAAGTATTTATAGTTACTTATTATATTATCTAGTTTTAAATTTTTAATATTTACTATTACTGTCTGTTTGTAATTATGACTATTCTGTCTAGTTTTAGCAGTTTTAAAGTTGACCTCATTTTCATATCTAGTTTTAGTAGTTATTATTTTATTTCTCTATTTTAGGATTAGTCTGCCTGAAATGCCCTGGCATGACAGTGTCTTTCTTTGTACTTAGCAAACCAAAATTGTAATTACACACTGTAACATTTACAAATAAAAAAACCTTTATCTTTATATAAAGACTGCACCCGAATACCATGAACGTGAGCAAGGTCGCAGGCAGGACTCTCTGGGTTGTACTGGACCGACACCAACGCTTACGCCTTATTTAGTTCTGCAATATATTTTTTTCTGGGAGTCCGGGAAAAATATACTGCTCAAACCTGTATTG
>NC_069416.1:56840750-56921864 GCF_026875155.1 Cherax quadricarinatus
CACGGCAGACTCACCCCTTGCCACCTATCCTAGCAGCCATCACGGCAGACTCACCCCTTGCCACCTATCCTGGCAGCCATCACGGCAGACTCACCCCTTGCCACCTATCCTAGCAGCCATCACGGCAGACTCACCCCTTGCCACCTACCCTGGCAGCCATCACGGCAGACTCACCCCTTGCCACCTATCCTAGCAGCCATCACGGCAGACTCACCCCTTGCCACCTATCCTGGCAGCCATCACGGCAGACTCACCCCTTGCCACCTATCCTGGCAGCCATCACGGCAGACTCACCCCTTGCCACCTATCCTAGCAGCCATCACGGCAGACTCACCCCTTGCCACCTATCCTGGCAGCCATCACGGCAGACTCACCCCTTGCCATCTATCCTGGCAGCCATCACGGCAGACTCACCCCTTGCCACCTATTCTGGTAGCTAGCAAGGCAGACTCACCCTTTGCCATCTATCCTGGTAGCTAGCACGGCAGACTCACCCCATGCCACCTATCCTGGTAGCTAGCACGGCAGAGTCACCCTTTGCCATCTATCCTGGTAGCTAGCACGGCAGACTCACCCCTTGCTATCTATCCTGGTAGCTAGCACGGCAGACTCACCCCTTGCCATCTATCCTGGTAGCTAGCATGGCAGACTCACCCCTTGCCATCTATCCTGGTAGCTAGCACGGCAGACTCGCCCCTTACCATCTATCTGGTAGCTAGCACGGCAGACTCACCCTTGCTACCTTCTGGTAACTAGCACGGCAGACTCACCCTTTGCCATCTATCCTGGTAGCTAGCACGGCAGACTCACCTTTTGCCATCTATCCTGGTAACTAGCACGGTAGACTCACCCCTTGCCATCTATCCTGGTAGCTAGCACGGCAGACTCACCCCTTGCTACCTCTCCTGGTAACTAGCACGGCAGACTCACCCTTTGCCATCTATCCTGGTAGCTAGCACGGCAGACTCACCCCTTGCTACCTCTCCTGGTAACTAGCACGGCAGACTCACCCTTTGCCATCTATCCTGGTAGCTAGCACGGCAGACTCACCCTTTGCCATCTATCCTGGTAGCTAGCACGACAGAATCACCCCTTGCTATGTATCCTGGTAGCTAGCACGACAGAATCACCCCTTGCCATCTATCCTGGTAGCTAGCACGGCTGACTCACCCCTTGCTATGTATCCTGGTAGCTAGCACGGCAGACTCACCCCTTGCCATCTATCCTGGTAGCTAGCACGGCAGACTCACCCCTTGCTACCTCTCCTGGTAACTAGCACGGCAGACTCACCCTTTGCCATCTATCCTGGTAGCTAGCACGGCAGACTCACCATTTGCCATCTATCCTGGTAACTAGCACGGCAGACTCACCCCTTGCCATCTATCCTGGTAGCTAGCACGGCAGACTCACCCCTTGCTACCTCTCCTGGTAACTAGCACGGCAGACTCACCCTTTGCCATCTATCCTGGTAGCTAGCACGGCAGACTCAAACTTTGCCATCTATCCTGGTAGCTAGCACGACAGAATCACCCTTGCAAGTATCCTGGTAGCTAGCACGACAGAATCACCCCTTGCCATCTATCCTGGTAGCTAGCACGGCTGACTCACCCCTTGCTATGTATCTTGGTAGCTAGCACGGCAGACTCACCCTTTGCCATCTATCCTGGTAGCTAGCACGGCAGACTCACCATTTGCCATCTATCCTGGTAACTAGCACGGCAGACTCACCCCTTGCCATCTATCCTGGTAGCTAGCACGGCAGACTCACCCTTGCTACCTTCCTGGTAACTAGCACGACAGACTCACCCTTTGCCATCTATCCTGGTAGCTAGCACGGCACTCACCCTTTGCCATCTATCCTGGTAGCTAGCACGCAGAAATCACCCTTGCTATGTATCCTGGTAGCTAGCACGACAGAATCACCCCTTGCCATCTATCCTGGTAGCTAGCACGGCTGACTCACCCCTTGCTATGTATCTTGGTAGCTAGCACGGCAGACTCACCCCTTGCTATGTATCCTAGTAGCTAGCGCGGCAGACTCACCCTTTGCCATCTATCTTGGTAGCTAGCACGGCAGACTCACCCCTTGCTATCTATCCTGGTAGCTAGCACGGCAGACTCACCCCTTGCCATCTATCCTGGTAACTAGCACGGTAGACTCACCCCTTGCCATCTATCCTGGTAGCTAGCACGGCAGACTCACCCCTTGCTACCTCTCCTGGTAACTAGCACGGCAGACTCACCCCTTGCCATCTATCCTGGTAACTAGCACGGCAGACTCACCCCTTGCCACCTATCCTGGTAGCTAGCACGACAGAATCACCCCTTGCTATGTATCCTGGTAGCTAGCACGACAGAATCACCCCTTGCCATCTATCCTGGTAGCTAGCACGGCTGACTCACCCCTTGCTATGTATCCTGGTAGCTAGCACGGCAGACTCACCCCTTGCCATCTATCCTGGTAGCTAGCACGGCAGACTCACCCCTTGCTACCTCTCCTGGTAACTAGCACGGCAGACTCACCCTTTGCCATCTATCCTGGTAGCTAGCACGGCAGACTCACCATTTGCCATCTATCCTGGTAACTAGCACGGCAGACTCACCCCTTGCCATCTATCCTGGTAGCTAGCACGGCAGACTCACCCTTGCTACCTCTCTGGTAACTAGCACGGCAGACTCACCCTTTGCCATCTATCCTGGTAGCTAGCACGGCAGACTCAAACTTTGCCATCTATCCTGGTAGCTAGCACGACAGAATCACCCCTTGCTATGTATCCTGGTAGCTAGCACGACAGAATCACCCCTTGCCATCTATCCTGGTAGCTAGCACGGCTGACTCACCCCTTGCTATGTATCTTGGTAGCTAGCACGGCAGACTCACCCTTTGCCATCTATCCTGGTAGCTAGCACGGCAGACTCACCATTTGCCATCTATCCTGGTAACTAGCACGGCAGACTCACCCCTTGCCATCTATCCTGGTAGCTAGCACGGCAGACTCACCCCTTGCTACCTCTCCTGGTAACTAGCACGACAGACTCACCCTTTGCCATCTATCCTGGTAGCTAGCACGGCACTCACCCTTTGCCATCTATCCTGGTAGCTAGCACGACAGAATCACCCCTTGCTATGTATCCTGGTAGCTAGCACGACAGAATCACCCCTTGCCATCTATCCTGGTAGCTAGCACGGCTGACTCACCCCTTGCTATGTATCTTGGTAGCTAGCACGGCAGACTCACCCCTTGCTATGTATCCTAGTAGCTAGCGCGGCAGACTCACCCTTTGCCATCTATCTTGGTAGCTAGCACGGCAGACTCACCCCTTGCTATCTATCCTGGTAGCTAGCACGGCAGACTCACCCCTTGCCATCTATCCTGGTAACTAGCACGGTAGACTCACCCCTTGCCATCTATCCTGGTAGCTAGCACGGCAGACTCACCCCTTGCTACCTCTCCTGGTAACTAGCACGGCAGACTCACCCCTTGCCATCTATCCTGGTAACTAGCACGGCAGACTCACCCCTTGCCACCTATCCTGGCAGCCAACACGGCAGACTCACCCCTTGCCACCTATCCTGGCAGCCAACACGGCAGACTCACCCCTTGCTACCTCTCCTGGTAACTAGCACGGCAGACTCACCCCTTGCCACCTATTCTGGTAGCTAGCACGGCAGACTCACCCCTTGCCACCTATCCTGGCAGCCAACACGGCAGACTCACCCCTTGCCACCTATCCTGGCAGCCAACACGGCAGACTCACCCCTTGCCACCTATCCTGGCAGCCAACACGGCAGACTCACCCCTTGCTACCTCTCCTGGTAACTAGCACGGCAGACTCACCCCTTGCCACCTATCCTGGTAGCTAGCACGGCAGACTCACCCCTTGCCATCTATCCTGGCAGCCAACACGGCAGACTCACCCTTGCTACCTATCCTGGTAACTAGCACGGCAGACTCACCCCTTGCCACCTATCCTGGTAGCTAGCACGGCAGACTCACCCCTTGCCATCTATCCTGGCAGCCAACACGGCAGACTCACCCCTTGCTACCTCTCCTGGTAACTAGCACGGCAGACTCACCCCTTGCCATCTATCCTGGCAGCCAACACGGCAGACTCACCCCTTGCTACCTCTCCTGGTAACTAGCACGGCAGACTCACCCCTTGCCACCTATCCTGGCAGCCAACACGGCAGACTCACCCCTTGCCACCTATCCTGGCAGCCAACACAGACTCACCCCTTGCCACCTATCCTGGCAGCCAACACGGCAGACTCACCCCTTGCCACCTATCCTGGCAGCCAACACGGCAGACTCACCCCTTGCCACCTATCCTGGCAGCCAACACGGCAGACTCACCCCTTGCCACCTATCCTGGCAGCCAACACGGCAGACTCACCCCTTGCCACCTATCCTGGCAGCCAACACGGCAGACTCACCCTTGCCACCTATCCTGGCAGCCAACACGGCAGACTCACCCCTTGCCACCTATCCTGGCAGCCAACACGGCAGACTCACCCCTTGCCACCTATCCTGGCAGCCAACACGGCAGACTCACCCCTTGCCACCTATCCTGGCAGCCAACACGGCAGAAAATGAATCAGAGTCGAGTGCTAGATCGCACATGAGGGCAAGGGTGTGGGTGGGGGCGTGGGCGAGTCCTGGGGGTGGGCGTGATGGACAGAGTGGACGGCGTGGCACGCCCTCCACGCCCGTGGCTGTGCTGGAGATATCCCACGCCCTGACGCTGCGTAGCACGGGCGTGCGCTCTCCAAGACTCAGCTGCTTCAGACAGATGGCTTCTGTCGGGACACAAAGATTGCTCTCTTAGAGTGAAGGCCTTCCTGCTGGTGAAAAGCTCTTGTTCCAAGAAAATGAAACTATTCTCTCCTTCCTCGGATCAAATTTTATTTCCTTCCCATCTCCCATGCGCTTTATAACACTTACATCATTAATAATTAAATTCTTATAAATATTGATAAAGGCGTTGGTATATGCAAATGAGTGTTATACACTCTTCCACCTGTCTTATGCCTGTCTATAACCATCCAGCAAGTCTGCTAACCCACTTAGGAATACCTGGCTTAGTCAGAGGTAAGTAGTACCTCATCTAGGAATGGCTGGCTTGGTCACAAACAGCTAGTAACTCGCCAAGAAATAGCTTTATTGTTCATAAATACCTAGACAACCTAGAATGACGGGGTTGGTCACAAACAGCTAGAGACTTACCTAGAATGACTGGGTTGTCAGAAAGAAACTAGCAAACGAGCTTAAGGAAAGCAGAACAGTACAGATAGGAACTAACAGATTCATTATCCATCATAATAAAATGTATCAAACATATCTCTGGAGACAGTAACAAGGTCAGTAGATTGCAAGATGGTGTTACTGTTAGACTAAGGCAAGGCTATAAGCAACTCTGGCAGTACAGTTTGTATGACATGTTAATGACATAAAATACAAAGTGTGTGGACAGAGACAGGCCATAAACTGGACCATTATATCTTAGTGTCCAAACATTTAACCTTTCAGAGACGCCTCCACGAAAACCTTACAAGCTATAGCAAAATATTTCATTGTTAATGATAAGATATGTGAAATATTGAGGATGTAACCATATTTTGCATCGACTAGATGAACAAACTGTCTTCATGGAAATTGCAACCCAGCTATGATCATTTTTTTATTATTTTTTAGTGATATTCGTTACTGTACCGTGTACAACAATTATATGAAGTAATTGTAAAATATGAATTGACTAATATTTGTAGCCATGTATAAACGTAAGTAACCATTCTTACAGGATTCATTACCTTTGTAACTTGTGAGTTCATTACCTTGTGCCTAGTTCAGCCATCACAACTTTGGGAGCCCAGTCCCTGGACCCATTACGTACCTCTGTAATCTGTAAATACCTTTGTAACTTGTCATGATTGTGACTAGACCTACCTGGAGTTCATTACCTTTGTAAATTGTGAGTTCATTACCTTTGTAAATTGTGAATTTATTACCTCTGTAACTTGCTCAGCTATCAAAACTTTGGAGTCCAGTCCCTGGACCAATTATGTACCTCTGTAACCTTTTGACTACCGCCCACAGGATGGGTATGGGGTGCATAATAAACATATTAAACTAAACTCTCTAGTTATGTAACAATGGTCAGTGAGCTCTGACAAAGACCCATTGTGACCTCTGTAATCTTTTTTTTTTTTGCGCTACCGCTCACAGGATGAGCTGCGGATGCACAATAAACTAGCCGCTCAAGCGGCACAACTGACTAGCTAGTAACGCACCTAGGAATAGTAGAGTTGGTGAGAAACAGCTAGTAACTCACCTAGGAATGTTAGGTAAGACACATATGCAACAGTTAGGTATCTTTATATCGAAACGTTTCGCCTACACAGTAGGCTTCTTCAGTCGAGTACAGAAAAGTTGATAGAAGCAGAAGAGACTTGAAGACGATGTAATCAGTCCATCACCATTAAAGGGTGATGGACTGATTACATCGTCTTCAAGTCTCTTCTGCTTCTATCAACTTTTCTGTACTCGACTGAAGAAGCCTACTGTGTAGGCGAAACGTTTCGATATAAAGATACCTAACTGTTGCATATGTGTCTTACCTAACAACCTGTCGGTATTTTATACCATTTTAATGTTCACCTAGGAATGTCTGGGTTGGTGACAAGCGGATAGAAACTCACCTAGGAAGGCGGGCTTGGCATCATTGAGCCTAGGGTCGAGAGCAGCCTTGACCCTGGCGAAGATAGAAGCAGAGGAGAAGACCCACCAGCGGTTGACCAACAAGTTAAGCCACTCACAAGTCTCGTCTGCCTGTAGCGCTCGACGACGATGTAGACGTAGAGACTCGTACCTTAACAAGTAAACCACAACAATTATACACACACACACACACACACACACACACACACACACACACACACACACACACACACACAGCAAAAAAGGACTGTACCATAATGGTATGAATAGTATGAATAGTTTAGTAAGCGTGTGAGGCCTGGACTTTAAAGCTGTATGGAGGAGGAGGAGGAGGAGGAGGAGGAGGAGGAGGAGGAGAAGGAGGAGGAGGAGGAGGAGGAGGAGAAGGAGGAGGAGGAGGAGGAGGAGGAGGAGGAGGAGGAGGAGGAGGAGGAGGAGAAGGAGGAGGAGGAGGAGGAGGAGGAGGAGGCGGCTGGAGGCTGGAGGCTGGAGGCTGGGGGCTGGAGAGATGTCATATATGAAAGTCTTATGTGAGGTGAATAGTATACGGAGAATTCGGAGTGTAAAATTTAGACAATAGTGTTGTTACCAAATGTGTAAATTAAAGGGCCAAGGAGGGGTTGTTGATGTGGTTTGGACATTTAGAGAATGAAGCAGGATAGGATGACCAGGATGGTGGGAAGGTGAGGTGGATGGAAGAAGTGGGTAGGGTTCACGTAAGGGGAGACTGGAGGGAGGAAGAGGACAAAGGAGGTTTGTGTGAGCGTGTTAGATCAAAGTGAATAAGAACAAGTAGTTTTATGTCTGAGGTGCTGTAAGAGTGTAAGCAAGATGACAGTTATAAAGGGATTCAGGGACAGCAGTCAGATGGAGATGAACGATGGAGGTGGGAAGTACAGTGGCCGTTCTCAGGGACAGGAGGCAATGTTACACTCCAGGTTATTTATCACGAGGAAGAACAACATTAAGAGATAGAGACGAGGCGGAGGCCTATATGGTCATGAAGTAGAGAATCTGCGAAGAGAGAGAGAGAGAGAGGGGGGGGGGGGAGGGAGGTACCTGGTAGCATCCTCTGCTGCTCGCTGCAAGGCTCCTGACACCAGCGCCCAGGTCACGCCCACACTCACCATAAGCCATGCCCACGAGGCACCCCAGGACCCTAACACCCACGCCCCCACCACCACGCCCACCAGCAGCACTAGTACACCACCCGCACACTGAAAACAACAAGGTACATCTCTTATACTGTGACATATTAATCACTAACATGACATCTTAAAAGTAACATGGCACTTCTAAAAGTGACATAATGACAATGCCACATAGTGAAACAGACAATATATGTTGTTTCACTTACATCTTTACTATTACTATTATTATTATTGCCAATGTTACTCTTCTTAAAAACTTCTATCCTTCAAACTGAACTGTCTGCTAATCTCCTGGCGCTCAAATGCATTGTCACAAATATGCAGTGAGTTACCTTAGAGTTCCTGGCGAGCAGTTCCTGAATGTCAGCATCAAGAGTGGCGGAAGAGCGGGAGCTGGTGGTGTTGGGGGCGGCAGAGCGGGGCGTATGGGCGGTGTAGAGTGGGTGGGCGGGGTTGGTGGGCATGTCATCTGGCAGGTCCGACTCCCCACCACAACAATCTTCAGCCCACGTCCGTGAACCTGAGACATAACACCACACACAGGTTTAAAGACGATCCACTACCTGAGAGTTATTAACACTACACTATTATATTCCTTTGTACAACCATGTACCATGTCAAAATAAATTTATTATTATTATTATTTATTGTTATTATTATGTGTATTTGTGCTTACATATGATTTTCTATTATACTTATATATTATATATATATATATATATATATATATATATATATTATATATATATATTATATATCAGCCGGGCTGTGGCTGTATGTTGGTTTGCGTGCAGCCAGCAGCAACAGCCTGGTTGATCAGGCTCTGATCCACCAGGAGGCCTGGTCTCAGACCGGGCCGCGGGGGCGTTGACCCCCGGAACTCTCTCCAGGTAAACTCCAGGTATATATATGCCAGCCAGCAGGATTCGAACCCAAATCGGCTGCTGTCGACGAGTGTATCTAAGCACTTGTTTCTGGGAGTTGCACCGAGTATAGTACCGCTGGTGAGGTCAGAACATAGAAGAGTATAAAACAGCTGGTGACAATGTTTGAGAGTGACTGGTGTGTCCGGGGCTAGAGAGAAACATGGCTTCCACTCAACCAGGCTACCTAACATTATAAGGCATCTGTAACTGAGTGGTTTAAAGCATCATGTCGGCAGCTAGCTATTGTTGCCGGACACATGCAATGAAAAAATTGAATCTGATTTGACATGGGGTTCCCGAGTTATGTGAAACATAAAATCGGAAAGGAGAAAACAAAATTCGGGAAAGCACTTGCAGGTCGCGCTTGAGTGTAAACACAAAGATCTATAAGCTTCACCTGCACGTAAATATATACAAACTTTCTTTCCTGGTTTTCTTCTCAGTGTGGGTTTATTCTGCTCAAATTCTTAAAACAGGTTATAATTTATAAATCTGTACCATTCATGGTAATTAAAGTTATTAATTTCTCTCTAATTATTGTTTATGTGAAGCGGTAAACCAGTGTGGGTGGCTGAGCCAGACATGCTAACACTTATTTTTTCCTTAATATCTCCATTTGTTACCTTTATGTGCTAACTAAATTACTGCGCATTCTATCCTGCATAATTATAGTTAATGATCACATAATTATATAAGAAGGGCGTAGAGTAAGTCAAACTTCAGCTTATAACTTACTGAGATTATCTCTCTCACTAACTTATCATTACCTCAGTAATTAATTCCCAGCACTGAGTGTAGTTATACAGTCATAACTCACAACAACCACACACTCATATATACACTTACTTCTTAGTAGTTACTACTAGCTAATATAATTACTTTTGAGTAGTTTACTACTGGGTAATGTATAGTTACTTCTTAGTAGCTTATTACTCAGTAATACTTGGATTATGTTCTCTTTTATAGGTCTATGTAACCTAACTATACTAACCTAACATAACCTAACCTAACTTAACCTAATCTAACCTAACTTAACCTAATTTAACATAACCTGACCTAACCTAACCTAGCCTAATCTAACCTAGCCGAGCCTAACCTAACCGAACCTAACCTAACCGAGCCTAACCTAACCTAACCTAACTTGTCCTAACCTAGCCTAATCTAACCTAACCTGACCTAATCTAACCTAAATTAGATTAATCTAACCTAACCTAACTTAACCTAATTTAAATTAACTTTACCCAATTCAACCTAACATGACCTAACCTAACCTAGACTAATCTAACCTAACCTAACCTAATCTAACCTAACCTGACCTAACCTAACCTAGCCTGACCTAATCTAACCTAAATTAGCCTAATTTAGCCTAAGCTATAAAAATCCTAATCTACCCTAACCAACCTTTTTCCCCTTGAAGGGGATGCCCATTGACTTTTTAAATTCGTCTCTTTTAGGGTGTAATGGCCACCTAGTTTTTCCATTTAAGGGGAGTGTCAGTTTAAGCAGGGATTTTATGTCATTTTTGGGCAAAATTTTCGGCCCGTTTGGGGCATTAAATCGTCTCATTTTGAGGGAGGAAGGGGTCCCCCATCTTAACGGGGAAAAGGTCCAGGCCCATCCCAGGAATTTCATCCAAAAGCGAGGGAAAGTTGAATTATCCCCAAGGGGAAGGGGCGGCCCTGGTTTACTTTGGGGGGCACCCCATTTGGGGCGGGGAAGGGGGTTCAGTCCTCATTTAAACGGTTAAAGTCCGTTCCCACGGGGTGTAAGGGTGGCCGTGCCCAGCGGGCATTTTAAGGGGCCTTTGTCAGCTTGACCCCGGAGGTGGTCAGTGCCGCGGGGCTTTGTTTTGGCCCCTCAAAGGTGGGGGCCACTCCTCTTGACAGTTATTGGCTTCCTACTTAATTAAAATTTACCTCTTCTTAGGGGTTTTTTAGTGTCACTTAGGGGGGTTTAACCAGTGTTGTTTACTGTTAAGGGGGGGCCGTTCCTGTCTTAGGCCTTTTTCCGTCTTCTTAGCGTTTTTGGGTCGGGCCCAGTTGAGGAAAGGGGCCAGGCCCATTTTGAGGTTGAAAAGGGGGAGTTATCTTGAGGCAGTTTAAGGGGGCCCAGTGCCCATCTGGGGGCGTGTAGGTGGTCAGGCCTAGTCTTGAGGCAGTTGAAAGGTGGAGTGCCCGTCTTAGGCCAGTGTAAGGTGGCGTGCCTCATTTTTGAGGCGTTTTAGGTGGCCAGTGCCCCCTCTTGGGGCAGTGTAAGGTGGCTGTTTTTTAATTTTTGGGGGGCCCCTCAGTCTTGGGGCGTGTAAGGTGGCGTGCCTGTTTGAGGCAGGTTTTAAGGTGGTCAGTGCCTCAGTCTTGGGCTTGTAAAGGTGGCCAGGCCTCATTTTCTTGGGGGGCAGTGTAGTTTAAGGTGGTCAGTGCCCAGTCTTGAGGCGTGTAAGGGGGCAGTGCCTCAGTTTGAGGCAGTGTAAGGTGGCAGTGCCCCCGTTTTTGACAGTTTTAAGGTGGCCTCCCTCAGTCTTGGGCAGTGTAAGGGGGCATGCCTCGTCTGAGGCGTGTAAGGTGGTCAGTCCCTCAGTCTTGGGCGGTAAGGGGGCCAGTGCCTCAGTTTGGGCGTTTTAAGGTGGCGTGCCTCAGTCTTGGGGGCAGTTTTAAGGGGGCCCAGTGCCCAGTTTTGGGCAGTTTTAAGGTGGTCAGTGCTCAGTTTTGACGTGTGAAGGTGGCAGGCCTCAGTTTGGGCAGGTTAAGGTGGCAGTGCTCAGTTTGGGGCAGTGTAAGGTGGCCCAGTGCCCAGTTTGAGGCAGTTAAGGTGGCAGTCCCTCAGTTTGGGCAGTGTGAAGGGGGCGTCCCTCAGTCTTGAGGAGGTTTTTAAGGTGGCCAGTGCCTCGTCTTGAGGAGTGGAAGGTGGCCAGTCCCTCAGTCTTGGGGCATGTTAAGGTGGCGTGCTCAGTCTTGAGGCAGTGTAAGGGTGGCCCAGTGCCTCAGTTTGGGGCCCGTTTTTAAGGTGGCCATTTGCTCAGTCTTGAGCAGTTTTTAAGGGTGGCAGTGCCTCGTCTTGGGGCGTGTTAAGGGGGCCCAGTGCCTCAGTTTGGGGCAGTGTAAGGGGGCCCAGTGCTCAGTCTTGAGGCGTTTTTAAGGTGGCCGTCCCTCATCTTGAGGCAGTGAAAGGTGGTCGTGCCTCATCTTGGCAGGTAAGGTGGAGTGCTCAGTCTTTGGGGCAGTGTAAGGTGGCAGTGCCTCAGTCTTGGGCAGTTTTAAGGTGGCCAGTCCCTCATTTGGGCATTTTAAGGTGGCAGTCCCTCAGTCTTGAGGCAGGGAAGGTGGTGGTGCCCAGTTTGAGCAGGTTGGTGGTCAGTGCCTCATTTGAGGCAGTTTTAAGGTGGCCAGGCCTCGTTTTGACCCAGTGTTAAGGTGGCGTGCCTCATCTTGAGCAGTTTTTAAGGGTGGCCGTCCCTCATCTTGAGCAGTGTAAGGTGGCAGGCCTAAATCTTAACGTGAAGGTGGCCAGTCCCTCATTTAAAACAGTGTTAAGGTGGCAGTGCCTAAAATCTTAAAGCAGTTTTTAAGGTGGTCGTGCCTCTTCTTAAAGCAGTTTTAAGGGGTCGTCCCCAAATTTAAGCAGGTTTTTTAAGGTGGTCAGTCCTCATCTTAAAAGGCAGTGTTAAGGTGGTCAGTGCCTCAATCTTAAAGCGTGTTAAGGTGGCAGTCCCATTTGAGGCGTGGTTTAGGTGGTAGTGTCATTTGAAGCAGTGTAAGGGTGGCAGTCCCATTTTGAGCAGTGTTAGGTGGTCAGTCCCATTTAGGGCATTTTTGAGGTGGTCAGTCCCCAGTTTGGGGGAGTTTTTGATTTGGCGTCCCAGTTTGAGGGGCCAAAAAGTTTTTGGGGTTGGTTATTTGGTCAGTCCTTGGGGGAGGGGAAACCCCCGTTTAGTGGCGTCCCGTTTGGGGGCATTTTGTGGGTGGCGGCTCCAGTTTGAGGGTGTAAGGTTGGGTCAGTCCCGGGGTTTGAGGGAACCCAGTGTTGATGTGGCAGCCCCAGTTTGAGGCAGTGGGTTTTGGGGTCGTCCCGTTTGGGGCAGTAAATTTTGGGGTCGTCCCAGTTTGAGGGGCGTGGGGTTTTTTGGCAGTACCCGGGTTGAGGGCAGTGTTGGTTGGCAGTCTAGTTTGGGGGCAAAGTGTTGAGTGGTCAGTCCTCAGTTTGAGGGTGTAAGGTTGGGGTCTCCCAGTTTGAGGGCAGTGGTTTTTAGGGGAGTACCAGTTTGAGGGTGCCCAGTTTTGAGTGGCGGGCCGGGTTTGAGGGAAACCCTTTTAAGTGGCCGTCCCAGTTTGAGGGGATTTAAAGGGTTTTGGGCCGTCCCATTTGAGGGCAGTGTTAGGGGGGCAGTCCCGTTTGAGGGTGAAAAGGTTTTGGGGCAGTCCCGGGTTTGAGGGGCCAAGTGTTAGTGGCAGTCCCAGTTTGGGGAGCCAAGTGTTAGTGGCGGGCCCGGGTTTTTGGGCAGTGTTTAGTGGGCCAGGGGGGTTTTTCAGCCCCTTGAGGGGCAAAGTGTTAGTGGCAGTCCCAGGTTTGGGCGGGTTGTTAAGTGGTCATTTCCAGTTTGAGGGTGAAAGGTGGGGGGAAATTTGGGGTGGAGGGTGGCCAAGGGGGGGGGCCCGTTTTGGGGGCGTTTGGGGGGGCCGGGGGCCCCGGGGGGCTGGGGGGGTCGTCCCAGTTTGGGTTCCCGGGTGGGGGGGGTTTCGTTTGGGGCTTTTTTGGTTTTTCCTTTTTTGGGCTTTTTTTTTTTAAATTTTTCCCAGTCCCAGTTTTGAGGCAGTTGTTTAGGGTGCCAAAGGGGTTTGTGTCAGTCCACGTGTTTAGTGGTCGCCCCATTTGAGGGGCCAGTGTTGGGGGTCGTCCCAAAATTTTTGGGAGTAAAGTGTTATGTGGCATTTCCCATTTGAAACAAGTGTTAGGGGTCAGTCCCATTTGAAGCCAAGTGTTAGTGGTAGTCCCAAAAATTTGAAGAAAAAGTGTTGGTGGGTCAGTTCCAATTTGAGCCAAGTGTTGTGTGGTCAGTCCAATTTTTGGGAGCCAGTGTTAGTGGTCGTCCTTTTCATGTTGAGGTGGTCAGTTTCCAACAGTGTTAAGTGGTCAGTCCCCATTTGAGGGCAAAGGTTTTGAGTGGTCTCCCACTTGGGGGCAGTGTGTTGGTGGTCAGTACCCAGTGTTGTTTTGGGTCAGTACCCCAGTTTTGTGTGGTCAGTCCCCACAGTGTTTGTGGTAGTGTTTGATGGGGTTTTCGTCCCCCACAGTGTTGTTTGGTCAGTACCACAGTGTTGATGTGGTCAGTACCACAGTGTTGATGTGGTCAGTACCACAGTGTTGATGTGGTCAGTACCACAGTGTTGATGTGGTCAGTCCCACAGTGTTGATGTGGTCAGTACCACAGTGTTGATGTGGTCAGTACCACGTGTTGATGTGGTAGAAAATTTTGTTGATGTGGTCAGTACCACAGTGTTGATGTGGTCATACACAGTGTTGTGTGGCATTTTCACAGGTTGTGGGTCAGTACACGTTTTGATGTGGTCGTACACAGTGTTGATGTGGTCAGTCCCCCGTGTTGATGTGGTCGTCCCACAGTTTTTGATGTTTGTCCCAGTGTTGATGTGGTCATTTTCCACAGTTTTGATGTGGTCAGTACCCAGTGTTGATGTGGCAGTAACAGTGTTGATTGGTCAGTACCACGTGTTGTGTGGTCAGTTCCACAGTGTTGATGTGGTCAGACCACAGTGTTGATGTGGTCAGCCCCACAGTGTTGTGTGGTCAGACCACGTTTTGAGTGGTCAGTCCCACAGTTTTGTGTGGTCGTACCACAGTGTTGATGTGGCGTACCAGTGTTGTGTGGTCAGTACCCAGTGTTGATGTGGTCGTCCCCAGTGTTGTGTGGTCAGTACCACAGTGTTGATGTGGTCGTCCACGTGTTGATGTGGTCGTACCACAGTGTTGATGGGGTCAGTCCCACAGTGTTGATGTGGTCAGTCCCCAAGTGTTGAGTGGTCAGTCCCACGTGTTGTGGGTCAGTCCCACGGTTTTGATGTGGTCATACACGGGTTTTTGATTTGGTCAGTCCCGTTTTTGATGTGGTCAGTCCCCCCAGTTTTGGGGTTTAGAAAAGTTTTGAGTGGTCAGTACCACAGTGTTGATTTGTCAGTACAAAATGTTGATGTGGTCGCCCACGTGTGATGTGGTCAGTACCCAGTGTTGATTGGTCAGTACACGGTTGATTGGTCAAAAATTTTTTCGACCCAGTGTTGAGTGGTCAGCCACAGTGTTGATGTGGTCAGTACACAGTGTTGTGGGGCAGTACCACAGTGTTGATGTGGTCAGTACCACGTGTTGTTGTGGTGGGGACCACGTTTTGATTGGTCTTTTCCACAGGTTGTGTGGTCAGTCCCACAGTGTTGATGTGGTAGTCCACAGTGTTGATGTGGTCGGTACCACGGTTGATGTGGTCAGTCCACAGTGTTATGTGGCGGTACCACGTGTTGATGTGGTCGTAAACAGGTTGATGTGGTCGGTACCACAGTGTTGATGTGGTGACCAAAGTTTTGATGTGGTCAGTACCACAGTGTTGATGTGGTCAGTACCACAGTGTTGATGTGGTCAGTACCACAGTGTTGATGTGGTCAGTACCACAGTGTTGATGTGGTCGACCACAGTGTTGAATTGTGGTTTTCAAAGGTTTTTTATCCACAGTGTTGATGTGGTCAGTACCACAGTGTTGATGTGGTCAGTACCACAGTGTTGATGTGGTCAGTACCACAGTGTTGATGTGGTCAGTACCACAGTGTTGATGTGGTCAGTACCACAGTGTTGATGTGGTCAGTACCACAGTGTTGATGTGGTCAGTACCACAGTGTTGATGTGGTCAGTACCACAGTGTTGATGTGGTCAGTACCACAGTGTTGATGTGGTCGAACAGTGTTGATGTGGTCGTACCACGGGTTTTTGAGGGGCGTCCCAGTGTTGATGTGGTCAGTACCACGGGTTTTGATTTTGGTCGTACCACAGTCAAAAGCAGTTTTCGGTATAATCAGTGTGGTGTCACCTTCAAGTGCCCAACCCGGAACACAATTTTCTTCCAAATGAAAGATAATGGGGGAAATTTTAAAACCCCCCTTTGTCAAAGGATAAGTTGAAAAAGACGAAAAGTAGTTGAATAATAAATTTTGATCATTAGGAATGTATAAACAGCAACAAACTACATATCCGGGTTGTTGGTTTCCACGTTAAAATATGTTGCATATGTGTCTTCCTAACAAACCCTTTTTTTAAGACAATTTAACACAAACCAATGCACCAACCCTACTTAAAAGTCAAACTAAATCATTATCTTGCCCCTTTTTTTTATAAGTCATCTTTCACAACACGAAATACAATCTAAGGGAAAATTAAGAATTGAAATTATTTTTATTATTTTTAAAAAGGGGAAAATAAAAAAAAGGGGGGGGGGGCACGGTTGGGGGGTTTGGGGGCATTTTTTTTCGGGGCCCCAGCACAAACCAATTCCCTGGCAAAGTCTAGTCAAAAATCAACCCAATAAGTTGGAAACATTTTTAAACTTAAAAGTTAAATTTGGGAAAAGAAAGAAAAAAAGTCCGGGTTTGTAATAAAAAAAATAAACGGCCATCGCAATTTTTTCAGAAAAAATTTTTTTTCAAACTCCAAATCCCGGAGTTTTTTAATACGAAACTCCTTTAAAAAAAAGAGGAGGAAATTTAAAAGGGGGGAAAAAGGGGGGGGGGGGAAAAAAAAGGGAAGGGGAAAAAAAGGGAGGGAAGGGGGGGAAACAAAAAACATAAAAGGGGGGAAGAATGAAACTCCCTTTTTCCTTAAACCCCCGGGTTTCAAAGGGGGAACCCCAAAAATTTTTCAAAATTTTTATGAAAAAAAAAACCCAAAAAAAAAAACAATTTAAAAAGGGGTTTTTTTATTTTATTTTTTAAAAAAGTGGGAAAAAGGGGAAGAAGGGAAAAAAGAGAAAATGAGGGGAGATTTTTTAAAAGGGGAAGGGAAAAAATTTAGCGGGAACCAAAGGGGGAAACAAAACATTTTTATTTTTAACACCAAAACAAAAACTTAATTAAAAGGGACAACAATTAATATTAACATTCCCCTTTATGGATGGTATTTTCCCCTTTAAACTCCAAAATTTTTTGGTCCTATGCGGGTTTAAAAAAACCAATCTTATGACGGTTACAAAATTTTTCACCCTGGAAGAAGATTTTAGTCCCCAAAAAACCCAGGGGTCATTTTTTGGAGTATGAAAAAACCAGATCGTTTTTCCTTTTGGTTTGGGGACTTTTAAAAAATATCCCCAAATTTTCTTTCCTTTATTTTTTTTTTGGGGGGGTGCAATCCCCTTTCCCTGGGAAGTAAAATAAAACCACCCCTTTGGCATTTTCATTCCCAAATGGGTTTTTTTTTCATTTCCCCCCAAAATTTTTTTTAAAGAAAACTTTTTAAAAAATTTTAAAAGTTTGGGGGATTTAAAACTTTAATTTTTTTCGTGTTTGGGAAAACCCAAAGGGGCAAAATTTTTTTTTAAATTTAAAGTTTAAAAAAAACCTCTTCATTTTGGGGTCAGAGACAGTTTTGGGTAATCACTTCTAAAAAAGGTTTTTTTACCCAAATTTTTCCCCTATCAAAAACTGCTGATGCCATAAGATCATTTGTGGGGTTGGCAGGTGTCTACAGAACATGACAGGGGAAACCATCGTGTATGAAGGAACATGACAAGGGAAAACTATCCTGTATGAAGGACCATAACAGGGGAAAAAACATCCTGTATGAAGGAACATGACAAGGGAAAATCATCCTATATGAAGGAACATGACAGAAAAACCAACCCGTGTGCTTAGAAACCGACGAAAAAACACCGATAAGTATTTATGTTTTGAGTTATGGTATTGATGATGATTAAATATATATTGTAAACATCAGATTCCTTGATGACTAGTTTAGCATTCATGAGATGCCCAGAAACGTTACGAAGTATAACACAAGCAATATTTAAGTCATCGCTCTGGCTAGCATACTAGCAGTGTTCATAGATGTGTTCTGTGATACTTCTGCAGGTTTCCCCACATAAATATTGTTACAGTCAACAAGTAGTTCAAGACATGCTGGCACAGTTATAGACACATATACATATGTGTCTTTAGATGCCGTGTATATCAATATACCTTGCAGTCATGACCACAGGGAATATGACATACCCCAGCGCTGGGTTGCCTCTTGTTAGCAGCATGAGAGATCCTTAATTATGCCACTGCAAACCACACCTATATTTTTTATCAATCTTTACAATACACTTGTTTATGTTGTGTTAGAGTTTTGGTTAAGATATACGACTGTGACTCTCCCTCGTGCGGTGTTTGTCTGCCTCTGCTCGTCATATTTTCTGCCTTTATCGTACAATCAGCGATAAGGTGGACCGGGTAATGAAGTTCGAAGAAAACCTTGTGTGTATATATAGCTGCAGTCTCCGCCTTAATAATGTGTACCGCACCTTAGTTACTCCCTCAAAAAGAAAATAATTACCAGGGTTGTCTTAGTACGTGTCAAAAGTGTTAAATTAACACTATCCTTACCTGGAGTTTACCTGGAGAGGGTTTCGGGGGTCAACGCCCCCGCGGCCCGGTCTGAGACCAGGCCTCATGGTTGGCCTCAGGGTCCTCTGATCATCAGGCTGTTACTGGCTAGCCGCACGCAAGCTGACGTACGAACCACAGCCCGACTGGTCAGGTACTGACTTTAGGTGCCTGTCCAGTGTTTTCTTGAAGACAGCCAGAGGTCTATTGGTAATCCCCCTTATGTATGCTAGGGGGCATTGAACAGTTTGGGCCCCGGACACTCATTGTGTTGTCTCTCAGTGTACTCGTGGCGCCCCTGCTTTTCATCGGGGGAATGTTGCATCTCCTGCCGAGTCTTTTGCTTTCATAGGGAGTGATTTTCGTGTGCAGGTTTGGTACCAATCCATCCAGGACCTACCAAGTGTATATTATCATATATCTCTCTTGCCTGCGTTCGAGGGAATACAGATCAAGGACCTTCAACTGTTCCCAGTAGTTTAGGTGCCTTACCGTACTTGTGTGTGCCGTGAAAGTTATCTGTACACTCTCCAGGTCTGCAGTGTCGCCAGCCTTGAGGGGGGTAGTTAGTGTACAGCAGTATTCCAGCCTAGAGAGCACAAGCGATTTGAAGAGAATCATCATGAGCTTGGCGTCCCTAGTTTTGAAGGTTCTCAGTATTCATCCTATCATTTTCCTAGCGGATGAGGTAGATACGTTGTTGTGGTCTCTGAAGGCGAGATCCTCTGACATTATCACTCCCAGGTCCTTCACATTACTTTTCCGCTCTATTGTATGGTTAGAATTTGTCGTATACCCTGACACATTTTTAATTTCTTCAAGTTTTTTATATCTGAGTAGTTGAAATTTCTCCTCGTTGAACTTCATACTGTTTTGAGTGGCTCATTCGAAGATTTGGTTGATGTCAGCTTGGAGTCTCGCAGTGTCTTCGATGGAGGTCACTGTCATGGTGATCAGGGTGTCACCCGCAAAGGAAGACACGGAACTATGGCTTACATCTCTGTCTATGTCAGAAATGAGGATGAGGAATAGAATGGGAGCGAGTACTGTACTTTGTGGAACAGAGGTTTTTACCGTTATTCTTGCTAACACTAACGCTATTCTTGCTAACACTAACGTTATTCTTGCTAACATTAACATTATCCTTGCTAACATTAACATTATCCTTGCTAACATTAACACTATCTTTTCTAACATTAACATTATCGTTGCTAACATTTTCATACTCTTGCTAACATTAGCAAACGTTTAACAATGCACTATTGTTGATAAGACGCACAAAATTGATATCATTAGTGTTTCCTCGATAACGTGATAACAGCGTTGATACATCAGCATTACGTTTATAATATCAGCACTACGTTGATATGCATTAACAGCTGATAGCATTAACGTTGATAAATCAGCCTAACTTTATAATATCAGCACTAAGTGTACATTAACGCTGATGCAATAACGTTGATAACATCAGCAAACGCTGGGTAACATCAGCATTAACGTTGATAATATCAGCCCCTAACGTTGATAACATTAACGCTGATAGCATTAACGTGATAAAAGCACAACGTTGAAATATCGCACTAACGTTGATGCATTAACCTGTAGCATTAACGTTGATAACATCAGCACTAACGTTGATAATATCAGCACTAACGTTCATAGCATTAACGCTGATAGCATTACCGTTGATAAAATTTAGCACTAACGGTTTATAACATTAACGCTGTAGCATTAACGTTGATACATCGCACTAACTTGATAACATTAACGCTCATATCATTAACATTGATAACATCAGCATTAACGTTGATAACATCAGCACTAACGTTGATAACATTAACGCTGATAGCATTAACGTTGATAACATCAGCACTAACGTGATACATCGCTTAACTGATAAATCAGCACTAAAGTTAACATTACGCTGATAGCATTTAAAGTTGATAACAAACAGCATAACGCTGATAACATCAGCATTAACGTTGATAATATCAGCACTAACGTTGATAGCATTAACGCTGATAGCATTAACGCTGATAGCATTAACGTTGATAACATCAGCACTAACGTTGATAACATTAACGCTGATAGCATTAACGTTGATAACATCAGCACTAACGCTGATAACATCAGCATTAACGTTGATAATATCAGCACTAACGTTGATAGCATTAACGCTGATAGCATTAACGTTGATAACATCAGCACTAACGTTGATAATATCAGCACTAACGTTGATAACTTAACCTGATAGCTTAACTTTTTAACATCACACTAACGTTTATAATATCAGCACAAAGTTGATAGCATTAACGTGATAGCATTAACTTTATAACATCAGCATAACTTATAGAGTGGGTTTAGCGCTTTTATTATTAATAATAATAAAATAATAATTTATTATTTTTATTATTATTATTTTTTTTGTAGTAGGCACAAACATGGAATGTGGCAAATTTTTCCTACAACTGTATACTACATTAGGGTTTGGGTCGGTTTTGCGCTCGTCTTGAATATTTTCCCATCAAAACATTTGAAAGCAAATTTAATTTTATATTTCCCGGAACCTGGGGCGAGGATGATGACTCTGACGGTAAATATTACTGAGAACCCAACACCAACTATCATCTTCAAGTTGACTGAGTCTCAGACGTTGAGAGTCGACTGAGTCTCAGGCGTTGAGAGTTGACTGAGTCTCAGACTTTTAGAGTTGACTGAGTCTCGGGACGTTGAGAGTTGACTGAGTCTCAGACGTTGAGAGTTGACTGAGTCTCAGACGTTAGAGTTGACTGAGTCTCAGACGTTGAGAGTTGACTGAGCCCCTCAGGCGTTTAGAGGAGTTGACTGAGTCTCAGGCGTTGAGAGTTGATTGAGTCTCAGACGTTGAGAGTTGACTGAGTCTCAGACGTTGAGAGTTGACTGAGTCTCAGACGTTGAGAGTTGACTGAGTCTCAGACGTTGAGAGTTGACTGAGTCTCAGACGTTGAGAGTTGACTGAGTCTCAGGCGTTGAGAGTTGACTGAGTCTCAGGCGTTGAGAGTTGACTGAGTCTCGGGACGTTGAGAGTTGACTGAGTCTCAGACGTTGAGAGTTGACTGAGTCTCAGGCGTTGAGAGTTGACTGAGTCTCAGGCGTTGAGAGTTGACTGAGTCTCAGCGTTGAGAGTTGACTGAGTCTCAGGCGTTGAGAGTTGACTGAGTCTCACGTTGAGAGTTGACTGAGTCTCAGACTTGAGAGTTGACTGAGTCTCAGGCGTTGAGAGTTGACTGAGTCTCAGGCGTTGAGAGTTGATTGAGTCTCAGGCGTTGAGAGTTGACTGAGTCTCAGGCGTTGAGAGTTGATTGAGTCTCAGGCATTGAGAGTTGACTGAGTCTCAGGCGTTGAGAGTTGATTGAGTCTCAGGCGTTGAGAGTTGACTGAGTCTCAGGCGTTGAGAGTTGACTGAGTCTCAGACGTTGAGAGTTGACTGAGTTCCAGGCGTTGAGAGTTGACTGAGTCTCAGGCGTTGAGAGTTGACTGAGTCTCAGGCGTTGAGAGTTGACTGAGTCTCAGGCGTTGAGAGTTGATTGAGTCTCAGGCGTTGAGAGTTGACTGAGTCTCAGGCGTTGAGAGTTGACTGAGTCTCAGGCGTTGAGAGTTGACTGAGTCTCAGACGTTGAGAGTTGACTGAGTTCCAGGCGTTGAGAGTTGACTGAGTCTCAGACGTTGAGAGTTGACTGAGTCTCAGGCGTTGAGAGTTGACTGAGTCTCAGGCGTTGAGAGTTGACTGAGTCTCAGACGTTGAGAGTTGACTGAATCTCAGGCGTTGAGAGTTGACTGAGTCTCAGGCGTTGAGAGTTGACTGAGTCTCAGGCGTTGAGAGTTGACTGAGTCTCAGGCGTTGAGACTGAGTCTCGGGCGTTGAGAGTTGACTGAGTCTCAGGCGTTGAAAGTTGACTGAGTCTCAGGCGTTGAGAGTTGACTGAGTCTCAGGCGTTGAGAGTTGACTGAGTCTCAGGCGTTGAGACTGAGTCTCGGGCGTTGAGAGTTGACTGAGTCTCAGGCGTCGAGAGTTGACTGAGTCTCAGGCGTTGAGAGTTGACTGAGTCTCAGACGTTGAGAGTTGACTGAGTCTCAGGCGTTGAGAGTTGACTGAGTCTCAGGCGTTGAGAGTTGACTGAGTCTCAGGCGTTGAAAGTTGACTGAGTCTCAGGCGTTGAGACTGAGTCTCGGGCGTTGAAAGTTGACTGAGTCTCAGGCGTTGAGAGTTGACTTAGTTGTCATGAGAGTTGACTTAGTTGTCATGAGAGTTGACTTAGTTGTCATGAGAGTTGAATGAGTTGTCATGAGAGTTGACTTAGTTTGTCATGAGAGTTGACTTAGTTGTCATGAGAGTTGAATGTTGTCATGAGAGTTTAGACTAGTTGTCATGAGAGTTGAATGAGTTGTCATGAGAGTTGACTTAGTTGTCATGAGAGTTGAATGAGTTGTCATGAGAGTTGACTTAGTAGTCATGAGAGTTGACTTAGTTGTCATGAGAGTTGACTTAGTTGTCATGAGAGTTGACTTAGTTGTCATGAGAGTTAAATGAGTTGTCATGAGAGTTGAATGAGTTGTCATGAGAGTTGAATGAGTTGTCATGAGAGTTGAATGAGTTGTCATGAGAGTTGAATGAGTTGTCATGAGAGTTAAATGAGTTGTCATGAGAGTTGAATGAGTTGTCATGAGAGATGACTTAGTTGTCATGAGAGATGACTTAGTTGTCATGAGAGTTGAATGAGTTGTCATGAGAGTTAAATGAGTTGTCATGAGAGTTGAATGAGTTGTCATGAGAGATGACTTAGTTGTCATGAGAGATGACTTAGTTGTCATGAGAGTTGAATGAGTTGTCATGAGAGTTAAATGAGTTGTCATGAGAGTTGAATGAGTTGTCATGAGAGTTAAATGAGTTGTCATGAGAGTTGAATGAGTTGTCATGAGAGTTGAATGAGTTGTCATGAGAGATGACTTAGTTGTCATGAGAGTTGAATGAGTCACAAAAGTTTACTGAGTGTGAAAGTCATGAAAACTGAGTGAGAGAGTCATGAGAGTTGAGTGAAAGTGTCATGGTCGATTTAGACAAAGATGTCTCGTATATTTACACCACACATAAGAGGATATGAGGATACGCTAAGGAATCGGATGAAGAAATGTAGAATTGTGAGATCAGTCCCTCGACTCATCGTACATCGATAAAAAGAGAGATCAGTGAAGTCGGTGAGACCAGTGAGACAGAGATCGATCAAAATGTGACCATCACAAGCAGTGACACAGGCTAGGGAAGGCTGGCAGGTATATTGATCCCAGAAACTCAGAGGAGACAGTATTTCCTTGTCTCAGATCAGGAAAGTCAAACCATCCCCCGTCATCAACTTCAGGTTGACCAACAGAGAACACCGCCACACTCCCTATGATACTATAATTCACCTCGAGAGGAAATACTTCCACCAGATATCAGTGTTCACAAATCTGAAAGGAAAGTTTATTCTCACTCCTCAAAATAATGGAGCCTACGGGGCACTGCAGAAGGTGAACGACCTCGAAAAACCACTTGTTCTCTCAGTGAGTTGAATGCTTGCCAGACTATAAACAATAAATGATCCGACGCTCATTAAGATACTTGTAGAGTGTGTAATTAGCAATCATCATTAGTCCGCTCCTTTCACTACTTAACTACACCTTTCACTACCTAAATACAGCCTTTCGCTACGTAATGACTGTCTTTCACTATTTAATTAGTAATCCGCCACAACCAAAACATCATTAAAGCCGAGTGGTTATGAATCAAGATGGACGGTAACGTAGCAACGAGGCAGAGGTCCTGATCAATCATACAGGAACTCTGCCAGCTCAGTTGGATTTCGGCTCTTGGCAAAAGTACCAGGTCAGGGAGTACAAGGAAGAATCTCACAGAGGTCATATGCGACCTAATATACTCGATAGAAAACAAAGACATATTCAGAACCTTTGTGAAGACCTTCATACATACGTATATGCACATGCCAAAGCAGAGTCCAAGCGTTTACTAGCCAACGTACGAGACCACACAACATAGCAACCAGAGACAATTATGGAGGCTAAGGGAGGAAGATGGTCTTACAATACAGCATTCCAATAAACTCTTACAGTGGAACGTAAAATAAGAGAAGCGAGGCCCTGGTCAGGGCCACAGCACAGTCTCTTATTTAGATGTTCATCTACCACACAGGTGATGACCCAATGACCACTTACAACAGTCACTAATACAGCTCCTTGAAGTTACACGCCAGTTATCTCTGGATGAAGACCAGTGTCAGGACGCAGTTCCTTACGAATATATACCATTCATTCGATGCATCTTCTATAGACTGATCAAGACTAAGGAACTGAACACCTTATATCTAGACTGTGGGACTTACCACCTCAAATTGCCTCTTCACATCTTCCACCGTCTCCAGTATTTTTCTCTGTTAGATTGATAAATTCGCTGCTTGGCGAAACTTCTCTACAATAAAGTTATCCAAGTTTTCTACATGTGTCGTATTCATCTAACCGTAGAGGTCATAAAGCATTTTCAGAATGGAGGCAATCGAGTTCGATCCAAGGATGGAGGAAACAGATCTAAATCCTGGGATCAAGAAGCACCAGAATCAAGGCACCATCCTCAATGGCTGACATAACATAATACAGACAGAAGAAAATACTGGAACATTCAATGTCCCATAATTCAAGAAACTCCAAAGAAAAGACTTAATTACAATAATACTTATGTGTGCGGTCATATCTTCATTTACACAGTGATGAAGGTCAATATGGTGCTTGAGCTGTGTCTGGGTTACCATGACAACTGCAACAACTGCAGCATCCCAAAATCACCAGGGAAGAGTGGTAATTACTGCGCATTGGTGTTATTAATAGAGGTCACCAAAATAACACAAACATTGATAACCAGCAGCTAGATGTATATAACCCAGCAGCAACACAAAGGCGCATAAGTAACAATAAAGAACGATTTAGGTCAACATTATTAACTAGTAAAGCAACCAAGGTTATTCACTAAAAATAAAGCATGATTTAGGTCAACATGTGCAGTGTGACTGGCTCGCCAAGCAGCCACGGATTGATAAATAACACCGTTCATGACTGCTGCTTTGTGGTCGATTAGTAAGTCAATTCTGTGTGTATAGGTGTGTGTATGTACTCACCTAATTTTGGTTGCAGGGGTCGATGTGTGTATGTGTGTGTATGTGTGTGTATGTGTGTGTATGTGGGTGTATGTGTGTGTTGTGTGTG
This sequence comes from Cherax quadricarinatus, assembly GCF_026875155.1. Lineage (NCBI taxonomy): Eukaryota > Metazoa > Arthropoda > Malacostraca > Decapoda > Parastacidae > Cherax > Cherax quadricarinatus. Next base: position 56,866,463 of record NC_069416.1, read on the forward strand.
TATGTGTGTTGTTGTGTGATGTGTGTGTGTGTGTGTGTGTGTTGTGTGTGTGTGTGTGTGTGGTGTTGTGTGTGTGTTGTGTGTGTGTGTGAGAGGTAGTTTGGGGTGTTGGTAGTAGAGTGTGTATGGGTCTGTGGTGTTCGTCCGTGTAGGTTTGTGTGTGAACAAGAGTTTATACAACAGGCAGTGTTGGGTTATCACCTTCCACTTGACGCTTCAGTTCACACAGCAGTGGTTGGGTTACCACCTCCACTTGCAGCTCATCCCACAGAGCAGTGGTTGGGTTACCACCTCCACTTGCAGCTCATCCCACACAGCAGTGGTTTGGTTACCACCTCCACTTGCAGCTCATCCCACAGAGCAGTGGTTGGGTTACCACCTCCACTTGCAGCTCATCCCACAGAGCAGTGGTTGGGTTACCACCTCCACTTGCAGCTCATCCCACAGAGCAGTGGTTGGGTTACCACCTCCACTTGCAGCTCATCCCACACAGCAGTGGTTGGGTTACCACCTCCACCTGCAGCTCATCCCACACAACAGTGGTTTGGTTACCACCTCCACTTGCAGCTCATCCCACAGAGCAGTGGTTGGGTTACCACCTCCACTTGCAGCTCATCCACAGAGCAGTGGTTGGGTTACCACCTCCCACTTGCAGCTCATCCCACAGAACAGTGTTGGGTTACCACCTCCACTTGCAGCTCACCCCACAGAGCAGTGGTTGGGTTACCACCTCCACTTGAAGCTCATCCCACAGAGCAGTGGTTGGGTTACCACCTCACTTGCAGCTCATCCCACACAGCAGGGGTTTGGGGTTACCACCTCCACTTGCAGCTCATCCCACACAGCAGCGGTTTGGGTTACCACCTCCACTGCAGCTCATCCCACACGCAGAGGTTGGGTTACCACCTCCACTTGCAGCTCATCCCACAGAGCAGTGGTTGGGTACCACCTCCACTTGCAGCTCATCCCACAGAGCAGTGGTTGGGTTACCACCTCCACTTGCAGCTCATCCCACACAGCAGTGGTTGGGTTACCACCTCCACCTGCAGCTCATCCCACACAGCAGTGGTTTGGTTACCACCTCCACTTGCAGCTCATCCCACAGAGCAGTGGTTGGGTTACCACCTCCACTTGCAGCTCATCCCACAGAGCAGTGGTTGGGTTACCACCTCCACTTGCAGCTCATCCCACAGAGCAGTGGTTGGGTTACCACTCCACTTGCAGCTCATCCCACAGAGCAGTGGTTGGGTTACCACCTCCACTTGCAGCTCATCCCACACAGCAGTGGTTGGGTTACCACCTCCACCTGCAGCTCATCCCACACAACAGTGGTTTGGTTACCACCTCCACTTGCAGCTCATCCCACAGAGCAGTGGTTGGGTTACCACCTCCACTTGCAGCTCATCCCACAGAGCAGTGGTTGGGTTACCACCTCCACTTGCAGCTCATCCCACAGAACAGTGGTTGGGTTACCACCTCCACTTGCAGCTCATCCCACAGAGCAGTGGTTGGGTTACCACCTCCACTTGAAGCTCATCCCACAGAGCAGTGGTTGGGTTACCACCTCCACTTGCAGCTCATCCCACACAGCAGTGGTTGGGTTACCACCTCCACTTGCAGCTCATCCCACACAGCAGCGGTTGGGTTACCACCTCCACTTGCAGCTCATCCCACACAGCAGAGGTTGGGTTACCACCTCCACTTGCAGCTCATCCCACAGAGCAGTGGTTGGGTTTACCACCTCACTTGCAGCTCATCCCACAGAGCAGTGGTTGGGTTACCACCTCCACTTGCAGCTCATCCCACAGAGCAGTGGTTGGGTTACCACCTCCACTTGCAGCTCATCCCACAGAACAGTGGTTGGGTTACCACCTCCACTTGCAGCTCATCCCACACAGCAGTGGTTGGGTTACCACCTCCACTTGCAGCTCATCCCACAGAGCAGTGGTTGGGTTACTTACCACCTCCACTTGCAGCTCATCCCACACAGCAGTGGTTGGGTACTTACCACCTCCACTTGCAGCTCATCCACACAGCAGTGGTTGGGTTACTTACCACCCCACTTGCAGCTCATCCCACACAGCAGTGGTTGGGTTACTTACCACCTCCACTTGCAGCTCATCCCAAAAGAGCAGTGGTTGGGTTACTTACCACCCCCACTTGCAGCTCATCCCACACAGCAGTGGTTGGGTTACTTACCACCTCCACTTGCAGCTCATCCCACACAGCAGTGGTTGGGTTACTTACCACCTCCACTTGCAGCTCATCCCACACAGCAGTGGTTGGGTTACTTACACCCTCCACTTGCAGCTCATCCCACACAGCAGTGGTTGGGTTACTTACCCCCTCCACTTGCAGCTCATCCCACACAGCAGTGGTTGGGTACTTACCACTCCACTTGCAGCTCATCCCACACAGCAGTGGTTGGGTTACTTACCACCTCCACTTGCAGCTCATCCCACACAGCAGTGGTTGGGTTACTTACCACCTCCACTCGCAGCTCATCCCACACAGCAGTGGTTGGGTTACTTACCACCTCCACTTGCAGCTCATCCCACACAGCAGTGGTTGGGTTACTTACCACCTCCACCTGCAGCTCATCCCACACAGCAGTGGTTGGGTTACTTACCACCTCCACTTGCAGCTCACCCCACACAGCAGTGGTTGGGTTACTTACCACCTCCACTTGCAGCTCATCCCACACAGCAGTGGTTGGGTTACTTACCACCTCCACCTGCAGTCACCCCACACAGCAGTGGTTGGGTTACTTACCACCTCCACTTGCAGCTCACCCCACACAGCAGTGGTTGGGTTACTTACCACCTCCACTTGCAGCTCATCCCACTCTACTATTACTCTTCGACATAAAAAAAAACTTTCTCACATTCTTTCAGAACTGTTCTTTTTTTTTTCTGTACAGTTTACATGGACTCAAGTTCTTCGTGTTCAATGGCTCTCACGGGTTTGGCATTTTACATAAATAAAACAACAAAAATATATTTTATTTCCTGGTACAGTTTCACAATATAATATGTTTGTACCATGCCCGCTGCTTTATACAACAACGGTAGTGTTACGGGTTTCACTCTTCCTAAACCTCTCATCATGTCAACAAATATTTTAAAGCAACGTAAATATGTTGGTAACCCTTGTAGAGCCTAGTTCTCAGGCCTATAGTGTACCCAGTATGTTCTTGCAGTACCCTCCACACCATGTATGATGGTGATACAATAACCTAGCTACTACCCTCCACACCATGTATGATGGTGATACAATAACCTAATTACTACCCTCCACACCATGTATGATGGTGATACAATAACCTAGTTACTACCCTCCACACCATGTATGATGGTGATACAATAACCTAGTTACTACCCTCCACACCATGTATGATGGTGATACAATAACCTAGTTACTACCCTCCACACCATGTATGATGGTGATTCAATAACCTAGTTACTACCCTCCACACCATGTATGATGGTGATACAATAACCTAGTTACTACCCTCCACACCATGTATGATGGTGATACAATAACCTAGTTACTACCCTCCACACATGTATGATGGTGATACAATAACCTAGTTACTACCCTCCACACCATGTATGATGGTGATACAATAACCTAGTTACTACCCTCCACACATGTATGATGGTGATTCAATAACCTAGTTACTACCCTCCACACCATGTATGATTTGGTGATTCAATAACCTAGTTACTACCCTCCACACCATGTATGATGGTGATACAATAACCTAGTTACTACCTTCACACCATGTATGATGGTGATACAATAACCCAGTTACTACCTCTCCACCATGTATGATGGTGATACAATAACCTAGTTACTACCTCCACACCATGTATGATGGTGATACAATAACCTAGTTACTACCCTCCACCCTGTATGATGGTGATACAATAACCTAGTTACTACCCTCCACACCATGTATGATGGTGATACAATAACCTAGTTACTACCCTCCACACCATGTATGATGGTGATACAATAACCTAGTTACTACCCTCCACACCATGTATGATGGTGATACAATAACCTAGTTACTACCCTCCACACCATGTATGATGGTGATACAATAACCTAGTTACTACCCTCCACACCATGTATGATGGTGATACAATAACCTAGTTACTACCCTCCACACCATGTATGATGGTGATTCAATAACCTAGTTACTACCCTCCACACCATGTATGATGGTGATACAATAACCTAGTTACTACCCTTCACACCATGTATGATGGTGATACAATAACCTAGTTTTCTACCTCCACACCATGTATGATGGTGATACAATAACCTAGTTACTACCCTCCACACCATGTATGATGGTGATACAATAACCTAGTTACTACCCTCCACACCATGTATGATGGTGATACAATAACCTAGTTACTACCCTCCACACCATGTATGAGGGGTATAATAACTTACAATAACTTAGACGCTTTGACAGAAAAATTAAATCTTTTAACATGATCTGTGTTTATTTGTAAGAGAAGAAGAACGAAAGACAACATAAATTAACATTATGTTGCTCGAACATCATCTGTCACACTTACTCTCACTTCACTCTCTTTTTTGCTTCACTTTTTTCAAAGTTGAAGATAACTCTGATGTTTTTTGCACATTTTTTGTGAAATAACACCATGGAGGATATATACATGTATATATTATATATATATATATAATATATATATATATATATATATATATATATTATATTTATATATATATATTTTATAATTAGTTAAAGATTCACACAGTGAAGGTATGAACTTGAAAGCTCTTGATTATGTGAAGAGTTTGTGAAGTGTTTGAGTCTGAGCAGCTGTGACAGGTGCACCTTTAATATGTCCCAGATTCATCATGTTCCTTCTATTCTCATTTTATCTTTCTATCTCCTTCCCTTCTATCTTTATCTATCTCTTCATGTCTCATATTTCCTACTTTGAATCTTTTGCTTTCCTTCTCTCGTGCATCATCTATTAATGAAAATACAACCTCCCAGGGATCACTAAGATGAGGCGCCAGCATCCAGTGTGTAGCAAGCCTTGAAGTGGTCCTGGAGTAGACCACCACCAGCCCTCACCACCACTAAGACAAGTGGTCCTGGAGTAGACCACCACCAGCCCTCACCACCACTAAGACAAATGGTCCTGGAGTAGACCACCACCAGCCCTCACCACCACTAAGACAAATGGTCCTGGAGTAGACCACCACCAGCCCTCACCACCACTAAGACAAGTGGTCCTGGAGTAGACCACCACCAGCCCTCACCACCACTAAGACAAATGGTCCTGGAGTAGACCACCACCAGCCCTCACCACCACTAAGACAAGTGGTCCTGGAGTAGACCACCACCAGCCCTCACCACCACTAAGACAAATGGTCCTGGAGTAGACCACCACCAGCCCTCACCACCACTAAGACAAGTGGTCCTGGAGTAGACCACCACCAGCCCTCACCACCACTAAGACAAATGGTCCTGGAGTAGACCACCACCAGCCTCACCACCACTAAGACAAGTGGTCCTGGAGTAGACCACCACCAGCCCTCACCACCACTAAGACAAATGGTCCTGGAGTAGACCACCACCAGCCCTCACCACCACTAAGACAAGTGGTCCTGGAGTAGACCACCACCAGCCCTCACCACCACTAAGACAAATGGTCCTGGAGTAGACCACCACCAGCCCTCACCACCACTAAGACAAGTGGTCCTGGAGTAGACCACCACCAGCCCTCACCACCACTAAGACAAATGGTCCTGGAGTAGACCACCACCAGCCCTCACCACCACTAAGACAAGTGGTCCTGGAGTAGACCACCACCAGCCCTCACCACCACTAAGACAAATGGTCCTGGAGTAGACCACCACCAGCCCTCACCACCACTAAGACAAGTGGTCCTGGAGTAGACCACCACCAGCCCTCACACCACTAAGACAAGTGGTCCTGGAGTAGACCACCACCAGCCTCACACCACTAAGACAAGTGGTCCTGGAGTAGACCACCACCAGCCCTCACCACCACTAAGACAAATGGTCCTGGAGTAGACCACCACCAGCCCTCACCACCACTAAGACAAATGGTCCTGGAGTAGACCACACCAGCCCTCACCACCACTAAGACAAATGGTCCTGGAGTAGACCACCACCAGCCCTCACCACCACTAAGACAAGTGGTACCTGGAGTAGACCACCACCAGCCCTCACCACACTAAGACAAATGGTCCTGGAGTTAGACCACCACCAGCCCTCACCACCACTAAGACAAGTGGTCCTGGAGTAGACCACCACCAGCCCTCACCACCACTAAGACAAATGGTCTGGAGTAGACCACCACCAGCCCTCACCACCACTAAGACAAGTGGTCCTGGAGTAGACCACCACCAGCCCTCACCACCACTAAGACAATGGTCCTGGAGTAGACCACCACCAGCCCTCACCACCACTAAGACAAATGGTCCTGGAGTAGACCACCACCAGCCCTCACCACCCCTAAGACAAATGGTCCTGGAGTAGACCACCACCAGCCCTCACCACCACTAAGACAAGTGGTCCTGGAGTAGACCACCACCAGCCCTCACCACCACTAAGACAAGTGGTCCTGGAGTAGACCCCCACCAGCCCTCACCACCACTAAGACAAGTGGTCCTGGAGTAGACCACCACCAGCCCTCACCACCACTAAGACAAATGGTCCTGGAGTAGACCACCACCAGCCCTCACCACCACTAAGACAAATGGTCCTGGAGTAGACCACCACCAGCCCTCACCACCACTAAGACAAATGGTCCTGGAGTAGACCACCACCAGCCCTCACCACCACTAAGACAAGTGGTCCTGGAGTAGACCACCACCAGCCCTCACCACCACTAAGACAAGTGGTCCTGGAGTAGACCACCACCAGCCCTCACCACCACTAAGACAAATGGTCCCGGAGTAGACCACCACCAGCCCTCACCACCACTAAGGACAAGTGGTCCTGGAGTAGACCACCACCAGCCCTCACCAGCACTAAGACAAATGGTCCTGGAGTAGACCACCATCAGCCCTCACCACCACTAAGACAAGTGGTCCTGGAGTAGACCACCACCAGCCCTCACCACCACTAAGACAAGTGGTCCTGGAGTAGACCACCACCAGCCCTCACCACCACTAAGACAAGTGGTCCTGGAGTAGACCACCACCAGCCCTCACCACCACTAAGACAAGTGGTCCTGGAGTAGACCACCACCAGCCCTCACCACCACTAAGACAAGTGGTCCTGGAGTAGACCACCACCAGCCCTCACCACCACTAAGACAAGTGGTCCTGGAGTAGACCACCACCAGCCCTCACCACCACTAAGACAAGTGGTCCTGGAGTAGACCACCACCAGCCCTCACCACCACTAAGACAAGTAGTCCTGGAGTAGACCACCACCAGCCCTCACCACCACTAAGACAAGTGGTCCTGGAGTAGACCACCACCAGCCCTCACCACCACTAAGACAAGTGGTCCTGGAGTAGACCACCACCAGCCCTCACCACCACTAAGACAAGTGGTCCTGGAGTAGACCACCACCCGCCCTCACCACCACTAAGACAAATGGTCCTGGAGTAGACCACCACCAGCCCTCACCACCACTAAGACAAGTGGTCCTGGAGTAGACCACCACCAGCCCTCACCACCACTAAGACAAATGGTCCTGGAGTAGACCACCACCAGCCCTCACCACCACTAAGACAAATGGTCCTGGAGTAGACCACCACCAGCCCTCACCACCACTAAGACAAGTGGTCCTGGAGTAGACCACCACCAGCCCTCACCACCACTAAGACAAATGGTCCTGGAGTAGACCACCACCAGCCCTCACCACCACTAAGACAAATGGTCCTGGAGTAGACCACCACCAGCCCATCACCACCACTAAGACAAATGGTCCTGGAGTAGACCACCACCAGCCCTCACCACCACTAAGACAAGTGGTCCTGGAGTAGACCACCACCAGCCCTCACCACCCCTAAGATCAAATGGTCCTGGAGTAGACCACCACCAGCCCTCACCACCACTAAGACAAATGGTCCTGGAGTAGACCACCACCAGCCCTCACCACCACTAAGACAAGTGGTCCTGGAGTAGACCACACCAGCCCTCCCCACCACTAAGACAAATGGTCCTGGAGTAGACCACCACCAGCCCTCACCACCACTAAGACAAAGTAGTCCTGGAGTAGACCACCACCAGCCCTCACCACCACTAAGACAAGTGGTCCTGGAGTAGACCCACCACCAGCCCTCACCACCACTAAGACAAGTGGTCCTGGAGTAGACCACCACAGCCCTTACCACCACTAAGACAAGTGGTCCTGGAGTAGACCACACCACCAGCCCTCACCACCACTAAGACAAGTGGTCCTGGAGTAGACCACCACCAGCCCTCACCACCACTAAGACAAAGTGGTCCCGGAGTAGACCACCACCAGCCCTCACCCCCACTAAGACAAGTGGTCCTGGAGTAGACCACAACCAGCCCTCACCACCACTAAGACAAATGGTCCTGGAGTAGACCACCACCAGCCCTCACCACCACTAAGACAAATGGTCCTGGAGTAGACCACCACCAGCCCTCACCACCACTAAGACAAATGGTCCTGGAGTAGACCACCACCAGCCCTCACCACCACTAAGACAAGTGGTCCTGGAGTAGACCACCACCAGCCCTCACCACCACTAAGACAAATGGTCCTGGAGTAGACCACCACCAGCCCTCACCACCACTAAGACAAATGGTCCTGGAGTAGACCACCACCAGCCCTCACCACCACTAAGACAAGTGGTCCTGGAGTAGACCACCACCAGCCCTCACCACCACTAAGACAAATGGTCCTGGAGTAGACCACCACCAGCCCTCACCACCACTAAGACAAATGGTCCTGGAGTAGACCACCACCAGCCCTCACCACCACTAAGACAAATGGTCCTGGAGTAGACCACCACCAGCCCTCACCACCACTAAGACAAGTGGTCCTGGAGTAGACCACCACCAGCCCTCACCACCACTAAGACAAATGGTCCTGGAGTAGACCACCACCAGCCCTCACCACCACTAAGACAAATGGTCCTGGAGTAGACCACCAGCAGCCCTCACCACCACTAAGACAAGTGGTCCTGGAGTAGACCACCACCAGCCCTCCCCACCACTAAGACAAATGGTCCTGGAGTAGACCACCACCAGCCCTCACCACCACTAAGACAAGTAGTCCTGGAGTAGACCACCACCAGCCCTCACCACCACTAAGACAAGTGGTCCTGGAGAGACCACCACCAGCCCTCACCACCACTAAGACAAGTGGTCCTGGAGTAGACCACCACCAGCCCTTACCACCACTAAGACAAGTGGTCCTGGAGTAGACCACCACCAGCCCTCACCACCACTAAGACAAGTGGTCCTGGAGTAGACCACCACCAGCCCTCACCACCACTAAGACAAATGGTCCTGGAGTAGACCACCACCAGCCCTCACCACCACTAAGACAAATGGTCCTGGAGTAGACCACCACCAGCCCTCACCACACTAAGACAAATGGTCCTGGAGTAGACCACCACCAGCCCTCACCACCACTAAGACAAGTGGTCCTGGAGTAGACCACCACCAGCCCTCACCACCACTAAGACAAATGGTCTGGAGTAGACCACCCCCAGCCCTCACCACCACTAAGACAAATGGTCCTGGAGTAGACCACCACCAGCCCTCACCACCACTAAGACAAGTGGTCCTGGAGTAGACCACCACCAGCCTCACCACCACTAAGACAAATGGTCCTGGAGTAGACCACCACCCGCCCTCACCACCACTAAGACAAATGGTCCTGGAGTAGACCACCACCAGCCCTCACCACCACTAAGACAAATGGTCCTGGAGTAGACCACCACCAGCCCTCACCACCACTAAGACAAGTGGTCCTGGAGTAGACACCACCAGCCCTCACCACCACTAAGACAAATGGTCCTGGAGTAGACACCACCAGCCCTCACCACCACTAAGACAAATGGTCCTGGAGTAGACCACCACCAGCCCTCACCACCACTAAGACAAGTGGTCCTGGAGTAGACCACCACCAGCCCTCACCACCACTAAGACAAATGGTCCTGGAGTAGACCACCACCAGCCCTCACCACCACTAAGACAAATGGTCCTGGAGTAGACCACCACCAGCCCTCACCACCACTAAGACAAATGGTCCTGGAGTAGACCACCACCAGCCCTCACCACCACTAAGACAAGTGGTCCTGGAGTAGACCACCACCAGCCCTCACCACCACTAAGACAAATGGTCCTGGAGTAGACCACCACCAGCCCTCACCACCACTAAGACAAGTGGTCCTGGAGTAGACCACCACCAGCCCTCCCCACCACTAAGACAAGTGGTCCTGGAGTAGACCACCACCAGCCCTCACCACCACTAAGACAAATGGTCCTGGAGTAGACCACCACCAGCCCTCACCACCACTAAGACAAGTGGTCCTGGAGTAGACCACCACCAGCCCTCACCACCACTAAGACAAATGGTCCTGGAGTAGACCACCACCAGCCCTCACCACCACTAAGACAAATGGTCCTGGAGTAGACCACCACCAGCCCTCACCACCACTAAGACAAGTGGTCCTGGAGTAGACCACCACCAGCCCTCACCACCACTAAGACAAATGGTCCTGGAGTAGACCACCACCAGCCCTCACCACCACTAAGACAAGTGGTCCTGGAGTAGACCACCACCAGCCCTCACCACCACTAAGACAAGTGGTCCTGGAGTAGACCACCACCAGCCCTCACCACCACTAAGACAAATGGTCCTGGAGTAGACCACCACCAGCCCTCACCACCACTAAGACAAGTGGTCCTGGAGTAGACCACACCAGCCCTCACCACCACTAAGACAAGTGGTCCTGGAGTAGACCACCACCAGCCCTCACCACCACTAAGACAAATGGTCCTGGAGTAGACCACCACCAGCCCTCACCACCACTAAGACAAGTGGTCCTGGAGTAGACCACCACCAGCCCTCACCCACTAAGACAAATGGTCCTGGAGTAGACCACCACCAGCCCTCACCACCACTAAGACAAGTGGTCCTGGAGTAGACCACCACCAGCCCTCACCACCACCCAAGACAAGTGGTCCTGGAGTAAACCACCACCAGCCCTCACCACCACTAAGACAAGTGGTCCTGGAGTAGACCACCACCAGCCCTCACCACCACTAAGACAAGTGGTCCTGGAGTAGACCACCACCAGCCCTCACCACCACTAAGACAAATGGTCCTGGAGTAAACCACCACCAGCCCTCACCACCACTAAGACAAGTGGTCCTGGAGTAGACCACCACCAGCCCTCACCACCACTAAGACAAGCTCCCAGTCCCCATGGCGGAGATAATCCCAAGAGGGCATAATCCTGGCACAATTGCCAACTGGGGTCCCTTTGATAATCTCCAAGTAAAAAATAAGTTGTACACCGCCCGCACGAAAGAAAGTTATGTTATATGTGGGCAGTACCAGAGACATGTCAGGTGTGGTGGGCCAGTGATAGACCAAACCTGTACGTGTTGTTAAGTTAACAAACATCTGAACACCTTATTATAACACACTAACATACAAACACACAAACCTATACACAACACACACACACACACACACACACACACACACACACACACACACACACACACACACACACACACACACACACACACACACACACACATAAAGATCTATACAGGACCAAGAAAAAAATGTGAGGAACTAAGTGTGTTGGGACACAGGTGTTAAGACATGTAGAGGAAGAGAAGTGAGAAGCGTGGAGCTGGTCCCTACGAGTCACAGTGAGATCCTCCCCAGAGCAAATGAGCATTAAAATAATCTAATAAAAGGAATGGAGAAGGTAAGGAAGAAATAAAAAATTGGATGTCACGTATAGATAGTCTGAATGAAGGAGATATATATAAAGAGCAGACAGTGTACCAATTGCCCAGATAAACTAAGAGCTGCATTATAATGAAGCAGAGTACGAACTAAACGTCAGAGAATATGAAATATCATTGTGCACAAGATATGTACTCTCGTTGTATGTCTCGTCGGGAAATGGATCTAGTAAGTGTAATAAAGTACAGCCAGATACAGGAAAACTGGAAGAGCAACAACTAGAATTCTCCCTGATTCCCACTGTATCCTCTGATACTCCACTGTATTATTGCCAATATGAGTAACTAGTAATACAGCAGCAACAAAAAAATAGTTGGTGGGTATGTGCTGGGATGATCAGCAAAGTCGACGTGTGGAGGCAGCTGTAAATCAGTAATAGATTTGTGGATAACTGTAGATGGAGAATGTAGGAGAGTGGATGTAGGGGGTTGTGGAGGGAGAGGCTGAGAAGGTAAGTGGGGCAAGAATCATCGTCCATGACGAGTTTTATCTTTTGAATGTAATCTGAAACGGCTGCAAGTGTTTCTATAGACAAAGAAGCAGAAGATGGCGTGTTACAAGAGATGGAAGATGGAGAAAAGAGTGGAGAGACATTGGTAACTGGCAAAATGGGAAGAGACTGTGAGAAGATTGTGAAGTGTAGAGGTTAAGGAATCTAGGCTGGCACTTGGGAGTTGGGTAGTGACAGTATGTGGAGGTGGATATATTTAACTATTGTCAGGGAAGCGGGAGGTAAAGAGCAAAACAGAATTACGGAAAGTTAAAAGTAAAGGAGCAACAGACTGATAAGAAGTTTTGGTAACTAAGAGTTTTGGGTCTAGTTGAAAGCCAGTTGGGGAAAGCTATATAAGGAAAGAAACGAAAAATGAAAGAGGATGAAGTAGGGAGAATGGGAGAAGTTCAAGAGGTAGGAACATTAGAAGTGAGGATTTCATAAGGTTTGGACACAGGTAACGGTGGGAGAGAGCGGTACATCAGGGACTTGTGGGTAGCTAGCAACTTTGCAATAGGAGAGCCCTGGAAGTCACTGTCATATAGCGTATGACAGACCTTCCTTTTCCTTGACACCTTCGCGCTCTCAAAAGAAAACTGGGAAAGGCGGGCATACACAGGGTGAGTTCTACAGTTAAGGCAAGCGGGAACAGGCCGCGGGATGGATTATGATCCCGTAGCTCGATTGCTAGCGCACTCAGCTCACACACTGAGGTCTGTGGTTCGATCCCCGGTACATGTGAAAACATTAGGACATGTTTCCTTAAGACACCTCTTGTTCATATTCACGTGTCAGTAAAATAGGTACCTGGGTATTTGCCGACTGGTGTGGGTCGCATCCTGGGGACAAATTGACCTATTTGCCCGAAATGTTCTGCATAACAAGGGGCTTTCTATATAGTAGTATGTCACTGATGTCAGCTAGGTCTGTATACGTTATACATGTACGTGTAGAAATAATAATAATAATAGTAATTATTATTATTATTATTATTATTATTATTATTATTATTATTATTATTATAACTGCACCACAGACCACCAGGCATTCCGGCGGTGGTCGACAATATTTGGTAGGGTGGCCAAAGCGCCAGCAGTGTTTGCATTGTTAAGGTGTTGGGATTAATTCTTGCACTTGTAAGCGCTGTCCTATATTATCTGAGGATACAGTTCCCGGCAGTGGAAGGTCAGCTTGGCAATGTTGCCTGGATCACGTCTCCGACCTCAGACGGAGCGGATATAACTCTCCATTTTGGTAATAGGTAAGTTCTGGAGCTCAAGTTGCTCATAAATGTCCTGGCCACATTCCATAAAGTCTTGTTGGACTATAGTGTGTGGGATGATCACGGTACCGCAGCTAGAATTGAGGAAGGAATATTTACGTACTGTGACAGGGGTGTTGATGAAAGAGCTAATAAGGGAATAACTGTCAGGGTTTTCAACATCCTCTGTAGTGTCAATACACATCCCACTCTTGAGGATTTGAAAGGGCACATTTTGAACAACATGCATCATAAGGGCTATGCTAATGCTATGATCGGTAAGGTAATTAGGTGTCGGCTGAAGAGCAAAGAATTTCGTCCAGGATTGTAGCTAGTATACAGCCTATACTTTAAGAGGTTTACAGGTAGTGTGCTTCCTAGGACAGGAAAGAGGAGTGTCAGTAAGAGTCAAATATAAATCGAGGGCGTCTGCACGATGGCTTCCAACCATTCTCTCCTGTGACGTGCAAACGATCCGAAAATCGATGCAATGTCGTGGGAGAAGCTGGGAGCATGGTCAAAGTAGAGTGCAAGTCAGAGATATCAAAAGGATTAGCATGAACGCCGGTACCAGAGCCAGACAACCAGGCACTGGCCGAAAGCGATACAGAGTTGGAAGGAAGTTGCATGGAGGTGCTGGGGCCGGATAACTGCTGCAACAAGGGGTCCGAGAGTTGTAGCATGATTATGACTATTCATGTTTGCTTCTTTTTTTTTACATATTTAAAAAGAGGGGGGGGGGAAGGGGGTAATTCAGAGTTCAAGAGTTCCCTCGGCGCAGCGACGGCAGATAATGTTGTTTAATGGAAACCACCTCTTATCCGGCGCAGTGACGACAGATAATGTTGTTGTTGAATGGAAACCACCTCTTATCCGGCGCAGCGACGACAGATAATGTTGTTGTTTAATGGAAACCACCTCTTATCCGGCGCAGTGACGACAGATAATGTTGTTGTTGAATGGAAACCACCTCTTATCCGGCGCAGCGACGACAGATAATGTTGTTGTTTAATGGAAACCACCTCTTATCCGGCGCAGCGACGACAGATAATGTTGTTGTTGAATGGAAACCACCTCTTATCTTAACTGGTGTACACCACTAAGATGGCAACTGCATCACTGATTGGGCAAAGGCTTAGCAAAACCGCCTGCCTAAACAAGAGCAAGAAGTGTGCAGTTGTCCTTCGGTTAATAACAGTGAACGCCAGCAGTCATACACCATCACTTAGTACTCTTCAATAGACAAACCTCCAGTAGTATCTCCCTCCTCAGCGATCCTACCAGATGGCCACTCATTATCTCACTCGATATTTACACTTTATTTTATAATGCCACTGTGACTACAATAAAAAATTCATATCAAGTCAGAAGTATTCCTTGAAATTTTAGCAGTGGCGAATCAAGAAATTCCATATAGAAGCTTAGTGAGTGACAGTTTGGTTGACTGGGGGCTAGGACACTTGTCTTGAAGCTCCATTAATATTATTATTACTATTATTATTAGTGGAAGCTTCCCATGCCCACTCCTTGGCACCACCACTTTAAGACGAATTTAGGGCAAGGAGAGCTGCATAACATGACTGAGAGACCTGGGAGAACACTTCTGATAACAACTCCTGATAACAAACACCATCAAACACAAAGAAAACTCAACAACAACTGTCCACAGTGCTAGAGTCTACGAAAGATATTGCTATTTTTCCTGCAGCTGGTTCATGAATATTTTTATTTACACCAGTCTACCATCCACTGCTGAAATTAACTATCAGTCTACCATCCACTGCTGAAATTAACTATCAGTCTACCATCCACTGCTGAAATTTAACTATCAGTCTACCATCCACTGCTAAAATTAACTATCAGTCTACCATCCACTGCTGAAATTAACTATCAGTCAAACCATCCACTGCTGAAATTAACTATCAGTCTACCATCCACTGCTGAAATTAACTATCAGTCTACCATCCACTGCTGAAATTAACTATCAGTCTACCATCCACTGCTGAAATTAACTACCAGTCTACCATCCACTGCTGAAATTAACTATCAGTCTACCATCCACTGCTGAAATTAACTATCAGTCTACCATCCACTGCTGAAATTAACTACCAGTCTACCATCCACTGCTGAAATTAACTACCAGTCTACCATCCACTGCTGAAATTAACTACCAGTCTACCATCCACTGCTGAAATTAACTACCAGTCCTACCACCCCACTGCTGAAATTAACTACCAATCTACCAATCCACTGCTGAAATTAACTACCAGTCTACCATCCACTGCTGAAATTAACTACCAGTCTACCATCCACTGCTGAAATTAACTACCAGTCTACCATCCACTGTTGTAATATAACTATCAGTCTACCATCCACTGATGAAATATAACTACCAGTCTACCATTCACTGTTGTAATATAACTACCAGTCTACCATCCACTGATGAAATATAACTACCAGTCTACCATTCACTGTTGTAATATAACTACCAGTCTACCATCCACTGTTGTAATATAACTACCAGTCTACCATCCACTGTTGTAATATAACTACCAGTCTACCATCCACTGTTGTAATATAACTACCAGTCTACCATCCACTGCTGAAATTAACTACCAGTCTACCATCCACTGTTGTAATATAACTACCAGTCTACCATCCACTGCTGAAATTAACTACCAGTCTACCATCCACTGTTGTAATATAACTATCAGTCTACCATCCACTGTTGTAATATAACTACCAGTCTACCATCCACTGTTGTAATATAACTATCAGTCTACCATCCACTGATGAAATATAACTACCAGGAGAGTAGGATACAACAGGAAGACAGAAGAGGAGACAACAATAGGTAGACAGGAGAGTAGACAATAATAGGAAGGCAGGGTAGGAGACAACAATAGGTAGACAGGATAGGAGACAACAATAGGTAGACAGGATAGGAGACAACAATAGGTAGACAGGATAAGAGACAACAAAAGGAGGTAGACAGCTCACGTCAACATTGCTAAGTCAACAAAAAACGAGAATCACATATACGATTTTCTGTGCCTGTGCTTTTATACACACTCTCTCTCTCTCTCTCTCTCTCTCTCTCTCTCTCTCTCTCTCTCTCACACACACACACACAACACAAAGCAAGAAGGGACACAAAATTAGCTGTATTCGGCAAGTGAAAGATACCGTAAGTAATCTCTATCCCACTTTTCCTTGCTGCATTGTTTGTTATGAGCGGAGAACATCTTCATGAACATTAGTCACATACATCGTCCAGTTAATGTTTCTATGGCAATGGTTCTTCAAGAGAAGATTACTGTGAACAATGGCACCATTGTGTGTCTACCTCGTCTTCAAACATTCAACATCAAAGTTATGAATGAAGATATTGTGTAATATTTGTTTGAAACATTTTAAGTGGACTTTCTTAATTACTGCCACTTACTGAATGAGTTTACACTCACTCTCTCTCTCTGTTTGTACAACTAGATTAAAAATTAGTTCTGTAGGAGTGAGAAATGTTTACACAGACAAATAGGAACACATACAAACACACACACACACACACACACACACACACACACACACACACACACACACACACACACACACACACACACACACACACACACGAACGACACAGTTCCTTACAAGAGATTAGTGCAGAAGCTGGAGGATCAAGTACGTATCACAGTCGGGGCCTGTGACGAGCGGGGTCCCACAGGGGTCAGTCCTAGGCCCAATGTTATTGTGCTATTTTTGGTATATGTAAGTGACATGATGGAAGGGATAGACTCAGAAGTGTCCCTGTTAGCAGATGATGTGAAGTTAATGAGGAGAATTAAATCAGATGAGGATCAGGCAGGACTACAAAGAGACCTGGACAGGCTGGATGTGTAGTCTAGCAACTGGCTCTTCGAATCTAACCCCGCCAAATGCAAAGTCATGAATATCGGAGAAGGGCAAAGAAGACCGCAGGCACAGTATAGGATAGGTGGCCAAAGACTGCAAACCTCGCTCAAGGAGAAAGATCTTAGGGTGAGGATAATACCGAGCACGTCTCCGGAAGCACACATCAACCAGATAACTGCTATAGTATGGGCGCCTGGCATATCTGAGAATAGTGTTTCGGTACCTCAGTAAGGAATTTTTCAAGACTCTGTACACCGTGTACGTCAGGCCCATACTGGAGTATGCAGCACCAGTTTGGAACCCACACCTGGTCAAGCACGTCAAGAAATTAGAGAAAGTGTAAAGGTTTGCCGCAAGGTTAGTTCCAGAGCTATAGGGAATGTCATACGAAGAAAGGTTAAGGGAAATAGGCCTGACGACACTGGAGGACAGGAGGGTTAGGGGAGACATGATAACGACATACAAAATACTGCGAGGAATAGATAAGGAAGACAGAGACGGGTTGTTCCAGAGAGGGGACACAGAAACAAGGGGTCACAATTGGAAGTTGAAGACTCAGATGAGTCAAAGGGATGTTAGGAAGTATTTCTTCATTCACAGAGTTGTCAGGAAGTGGAATAGTCTGGCAAGTGATGTAGTGGAGGCAGGAACCATACATAGTTTTAAGACAAAGTATGATAAAGCTCATGGAGCAGGGAGAGAGGACCTAGTAACGATCAGCGAAGAGGCGGGGCCAAGAGATATGACACGACCCCTGTAACCACACATAGGTGAGTACACACACAGCGCGGGGTTCAAGGCTGGTATCAGCAAATATTTGAGATTGATGCAAATCTCGCATGATTGTGGCCATAAAACGTCAATAATGTTCTGTCATGTAGTAAATGTTGCATTTCTGCCTGTGTGAACAACATATTGAACAGTACCACGTGTGTGAACAACATACTGAACAGTACCATGTGTGTGAACAACATATTGAACAGTACCACGTGTGTGAACAACATACTGAACAGTACCATGTGTGTGAACAACATACTGAACAGTACCATGTGTGTGAACAACATATTGAACAGTACCATGTGTGTGAACAACATATTGAACAGTACCACGTGTGTGAACAACATATTGAACAGTACCATTGTGGTTGTGTGAACAACATATTGAACAGTACCATGTGTGTGAACAACATATTGAACAGTACCACGTGTGTGAACAACATACTGAACAGTACCATGTGTGTGAACAACATACTGAACAGTACCACGTGTGTGAACAACATATTGAACAG
Source organism: Cherax quadricarinatus (assembly GCF_026875155.1). Lineage (NCBI taxonomy): Eukaryota > Metazoa > Arthropoda > Malacostraca > Decapoda > Parastacidae > Cherax > Cherax quadricarinatus. The sequence continues at coordinate 56,885,414 of NC_069416.1, forward strand.
TACCACGTGTCTGAACAACATACTGAACAGTACCACGTGTGTGAACAACATATTGAACAGTACCATGTGTCTGAACAACTTATTGAACAGTACCACGTGTGTGAACAACATATTGAACAGTACCACGTGTCTGAACAACATACTGAACAGTACCACGTGTGTGAACAACATATTGAACAGTACCATGTGTGTGAACAACATACTGAACAGTACCACGTGTGTGAACAACATATTGAACAGTACCATGTATGTGAACAACATACTGAACAGTACCACGTGTGTGAACAACATATTGAACAGTACCATGTATGTGAACAATATACTGAACAGTACGACGTGTGTGAACAATATACTCAACAGTACCATGTATGTGAACAATATACTGAACAGTACCATGTATGTGAACAATATACTGAACAGTACCATGTATGTGAACAATATACTGAACAGTACCATGTATGTGAACAATATACTGAACAGTACCATGTATGTGAACAATATACTGAACAGTACCATGTATGTGAACAATATACTGAACAGTACCATGTATGTGAACAATATACTGAACAGTACCATGTATGTGAACAATATACTGATCAGTACGACGTGTGTGAACAATATACTGAACAGTACCATGTATGTGAACAATATACTGAACAATACCATGTATGTGAACAATATACTGAACAGTACCATGTATGTAAACAATATACTGAACAGTACCATGTATGTGAACAATATACTGAACAGTACTACGTGTGTGAACAACATACTGAACAGTACGACGTGTGTGAACAATATACTGAACAGTACCATGTATGTGAACAATATACTGAACAGTACCACGTGTGTGAACAATATACTGAACAGTACCATGTATGTGAACAATATACTGAACAGTACCACGTGTGTGAACAATATACTGAACAGTACCATGTATGTGAACAATATACTGAACAGTACCATGTATGTGAACAATATATTGAACAGTACCATGTATGTGAACAATATACTGAACAGTACCACGTGTGTGAACAACATATTGAACAGTACCACGTGTATGAACAACATACTGAACAGTACCACGTGTGTGAACAACATACTGAACAGTACCATGTATGTGAACAATATACTGAACAGTACCACGTGTGTGAACAATATACTGAACAGTACCACGTGTATGAACAATATACTGAACAGTACCATGTATGTGAACAATATACTGAACAGGACTACGTGTGTGAACAATATACTGAACAGTACTACGTGTGTGAACAATATACTGAACAGTACCATGTATGTGAACAATATACTGAACAGTACTACGTGTGTGAACAATATACTGAACAGTACCATGTATGTGAACAATATACTGAACAGTACTACGTGTGTGAACAATATACTGCACTGTACCATGTATGTGAACAATATACTGAACAGTACCATGTATATGAACAATATACTGAACAGTACTACGTGTGTGAACAATATACTGAACAGTACTACGTGTGTGAACAATATACTGAACAGTACCATGTATGTGAACAATATACTGAACAGTACTACGTGTGTGAACAATATACTGAACAGTACTACATGTGTGTGAACAATATACTGAACAGTACCAGTAGTGTGAACAATATACTGAACAGTACAGTGTGAAACAATATACTGAACAGTACTACGTGTGTGAACAATATACTGAACAGTACTACGTGTGTGAACAATACACTGAACAGTACCATGTATGTGAACAATATGCTGAACAGTACCACGTGTGTGAACAACATACTGAACAGTACCTACGTGTGTGAACAATACTGAACAGTACCACGTGTGTGAACAATATACTGAACAGTACCACGTGTGTGAACAACATACTGAACAGTACCACGTGTGTGAACAACATACTGAACAGTACCACGTGTGTGAACAACATACTGAACAGTACCACGTGTGTGAACATATGAACGTACCACAGTGTGAACAACATACTGAACAGTACCACGTGTGTGAACATACTGAACAGTACCACGTGTGTGAACAACATACTGAACAGTACCACGTGTGTGAACAACATACTGAACAGTACCACGTGTGTGAACAACATACTGAACAGTACCCACGTGTGTGAACAACATACTGAACAGTACCACGTGTGTGAACAACATACTGAACAGTACCACGTGTGTGAACATACTGAACAGTACCACGTGTGTGAACAACATACTGAACAGTACCACGTGTGTGAACAACATACTGAACAGTACCACGTGTGTGAACAACATACTGAACAGTACCACGTGTGTGAACAACATACTGAACAGTACCACGTGTGTGAACAACATACTGAACAGTACCACGTGTGTGAACAACATACTGAACAGTACCACGTGTGTGAACAACATACTGAACAGTATCACGTGTGTGAACAACATACTGAACAGTACCACGTGTGTGAACAACATACTGAACAGTACCACGTGTGTGAACAACATACTGAACAGTACACGTGTGTGAACAACATACTGAACAGTACCACGTGTGTGAACAACATACTGAACAGTACCACGTGTGTGAACAACATACTGAACAGTACCACGTGTGTGAACAACATACTGAACAGTACCACGTGTGTGAACAACATACTGAACAGTACCACGTGTGTGAACAACATACTGAACAGTACCACGTGTGTGAACAATATACTGAACAGTACCACGTGTGTGAACAACATACTGAACAGTACCACGTGTGTGAACAACATACTGAACAGTACCACGTGTGTGAACATACTGAACAGTACCACGTGTGTGAACAACATACTGAACAGTACCACGTGTGTGAACAACATACTGAACAGTACCACGTGTGTGAACAACATACTGAACAGTACCACGTGTGTGAACAACATACTGAAACAGTAACCAACGATGTGTGAACAACATACTGAACAGTATCACGTGTGTGAACAACATATGAACAGTACCACGTGTGTGAACAACATACTGAACAGTACCACGTGTGTGAACAACATATTGAACAGTACCACGTGTGTGAACAACATACTGAACAGTACCACGTGTGTGAACAACATATTGAACAGTACCACGTGTGTGAACAACATACTGAACAGTACCACGTGTGTGAACAACATATTGAACACTACCCACATGTGAGAGTAATATCACATTACCTACATGTGTGACCATCACTTCAGTTTCAAGAAAGTATCTCCTAACATCCCTGTGGTTCATCTGTGTTTTTAGTTTCCATCTGTGACTTCTCGCCCTTACGATTCTCAATTCAAAAAGTTGTCCCTATCTGCTCTCTCAAGACCTCTGAGTATCCTGTATGTCGTAATCATATCTCCCATAACGCTTCTTCTAAAGTCATCAGGTTTACTTCCTTCAGTCTCTCTTCATAACTCAATCCTCTCAGCTTTGAAACTAATCTTGTTGTAAACCTTTGGACCTTTTCTAGTTTTTGTATATGACTGCTCAGGTGAGGGCTCCATGCTGGTACTGCATACTCCATGATACGCCTTAATAGTCCTAAAAGACTACTGAGGTTCTTGAAGGCAGTTCTGAGATTAGCTATCCTCTCATGTGCTGCAGATGTTATTCCACTTATGAGAACCTCTGGCGATATGTTGAGTGTAATGTTCTCTCCAGGATCTTTCTCCTTGAGCGATAGCTGTAGTTTTCTTTTCTTTCAAGATATATTTCATCTCTGGTCGCCTCTCTACATCCCAATGTTCATGGTCTTGCATTTGCCAGAGTTAAACTCCAGTAATCACTTGTCTTACCAGTCTTGCAGTTGGTTCAGGTCTACCTATAGACTCTCTCTATCTTCTTCAGTTTTTATTCTTTTTATTAGTTTTATGTCATTAACAGTCAAACATAGGAATCAGTCTCCTCTGGCAGGTCATTTAGGTACATTATGAATAATAAAGGTCCTAAAACGTACCCTTGAGGAAACCCTTTGTTTCACTTTCCTATACTGAAACATCTACCCTTCTCATCAATCTGGCTTCTGTTAGGTATTCCTTGATCCACTGTAGGACTTTACCTGGTATCCCTGCATGCTTTAATTTGTGAATCAATCTCTGGTGGGATACAGTGTCAAATGTTTTCCTACAGTCCAAGAATATGCAGTCAACCCTTCCTTGTTTTTCTTGCTTGATTTCCATTATTCCGTCTGAGAATTCGAGTAGGTTAGTGAAGCAAGACTTACCTTCTCTAAATCCTTGCTGTCTTTCTCTAAAACAATCCCACATCTCTAAATTATTAATCACTCTTTACCTTATTGGTTTTTTCATTACTATGGACAGTTACATGTCAATGATACTGGTCTATAACTTAGTGCCTCTTTTCTGTCCCCTGCTTGTATACCGGGATCACAGTTGCAATTTTCGAGCTGGCCAGGACGTTTCCCATCTCTGAGGACATATTATAAATAATTGCTATAGGTTCACACAGTCGTTATTTACCTTCCTTCAGTATCACTGGTTATATGCCGTCAGGGCTCGTGGCTTTCAATGTCTCTTTTAATACTTCCTTTGAAGCCTGAATACTGTCCAATATATACTGAGTACCATCCCTGTTTCCTCAGTTAATGCCACCTTAAACCTTGTAATTAACTCCACAAAAACTTCTATATCGTCTTCTTGATTCCTTCTCTCTCTTCTCTCTCCTCTTTCCTCCCTCCCTCTTCAGCCTTATTACCTGCTTTTACAGTCATACCTTCCTCATGTAACTGTTAAAATGTCGGCTCTGATTTGTCTTTGTTTGCTTTATATTATCAAACTGAAGTTCACCTTTTCTTATGCACTTATCCTGCTATTAAAAACTTTCCTCATTCCTCCTACTTCTGCTTCCCTCTACTCTTCTCTCTCTTAGCTCATTAACCTGTGCTTTACGTCACCTTCCTGTAACCTGTCAATTTTGTCCTACCTGTTGGTGTTGTAATTCTGTATCAACTGCAAGTGTAGCTCTCATTTTGCAAATCATCCTCCTGTGTCTTGTCGCCTCACATCCTCCACTTTTGTTGTCAATCTGGTATCCTACACTGTGGTGTTGTTAAGTCTGGTATTCCTACACCTCATTGTTATTGTCAAGTCTGGTAGTCCTACACTGTTGGTGTTGTTAAGTCTGGTAGTCCTACACTGTTGGTGTTGTCAAGTCTGGTAGTCCTACACTGTTGTTGTCAATCTGGTAGTCCTACACTGTTGTGTTGTCAAGTCTGGTAGTCCTACACTGTTGTTGTCAAGTCTGGTAGTCCTACACTGTTGGTGTTGTCAAGTCTGGTAGTCCTACACTGTTGTTGTCAAGTCTGGTAGTCCTACACTGTTGGTGTTGTCAAGTCTGGTAGTCCTACACTGTTGTTGTCAAGTCTGGTAGTCCTACACTGTTGTTGTCAAGTCTGGTAGTCCTACACTGTTGTTGTCAAGTCTGGTAGTCCTACACTGTTGTTGTCAAGTCTGGTAGTCCTACACTGTTGTTTGTCAAGTCTGGTAGTCCTACACTATTGTTGTCAAGTCTGGTAGTCCTACACTGTTGTTGTCAAGTCTGGTAGTCATACACTGTTGTTGTCAAGTCTGGTAGTCCTACATTATTGGTGTTGTCAAGTCTGGTAGTCCTACATGTTGTTGTCAAGTCTGGTAGTCTACATTATGGTGTTGTCAAGTCTGGTAGTCCTACATTTGTTGTTGTCAAGTCTGGTAGTCCTACATTATTGGTGTTGTCAAGTCTGGTAGTCCTACATTGTTGTTGTCAAGTCTGGTAGTCCTACATTATTGGTGTTGTCAAGTCTGGTAGTCCTACATTGTTGTTGTCAAGTCTGGTAGTCCTACATTATTGGTGTTGTCAAGTCTGGTAGTCCTACATTATTGGTGTTGTCAAGTCTGGTAGTCCTACATTATTGTTGTTGTCAAGTCTGGTAGTCCTACATTATTGGTGTTGTCAAGTCTGGTAGTCCCAATTCGCTGTTGTTGCTACGTCGGTTAATCCTACACTGGTGATGATGCCAAATCCACTAATTCTACTCACTTGGGTCTTATTTATTTACTTGTTCTGGTAGAGGACCATGTTACAGAGTTTACGCTTTGTAAGCTTCAACAGTGAAACCCCAGTGTTTGAACTTAATTGGTTCCTAAGTGGTGTTTAAACTGCGAAAAGTTCAATGTCTGAAACAGTATTTCCCAGGCTTTAATTATCAGCCTCACACACACACACACATACTGTAGGATGTTGTACTGACTCTTTCAAAAGTCTCTGAGAGTCAGGTTAGTGTCAGAGGTCACTTCAAAGCACTTTTGAAACAGATCTTTCGTGTTAAGTTTTTTCTTACAACGGAATTTTAAACAAATCAGAGCGTTCGGACTTCAGATAAACGTTCAAAGACCGGATCAGTTTTTCGGAACCAAATTTTTCGGACTCTGGTTTGCTCGAGGTGCTGTACGTTTGAACACCGAGGTTTCACTGTATTTAGTTCCTCGCTGCTTAGTTGAACAGTAGGTCAACTTGCGTAGTGCTCGTCTGCTAATATTTTCCGTCTTTCATTGCTCTTAATTGATCTTCGTAAGTAAGATTCCTGACATAGGACATTACCCATGTCCTCCTGCTACTACCCTGTATATTTTTTCACTGTATTTATGTCTATGCTGTAATACTAAGAACAAATATTATAAATGAAACTACGACAACGTTTATAGTACTGCATCAATTTGGTAGTTGTTTTTACACTTCCTGATATTCGAGTATTCTATTTGTCTTAATACTAACTTTGCTTCAGATTTTTATTTAGCCAAAGCTGAGTTTTAAAGCCACTTGATTTAAGATCTATCGATGCCGGGAATAATTTTAATTCGAAAAGAATATAGGACTTCCAGTTAATGAAAGAGAAAACCTTAGGTGTGTGTGTGTGTGTGTGTGTGTGTGTGTGTGTGTGTGTGTGTGTGTGTGTGTGTGTGTGTGTGCGCGCGCGCTCCAGTGTTCTTACCTATTTGTGGTTGAAGGGGTCAAGTCATAGTTCCTGGCTCCGCCTCTTCACTGGTCGCTATTTGGTCCACTCTCTCCCTTCTCCGTGAGTTTTATCGTACCTCTTCTTAAAGCTAAGTATGATTCCTGCCTCCACTACCTCACTCTCCTGACTGCTCCAATTCCCGACAACTCTATGACTGACGAAATATTTCTTAACATCCCTGTGACTCATGTGAGTCTTCAACCTCCAGTTGTAACCCCTTGTTGCTGTATCCCATCTGTGAAACATCCTGTCCCTGTCCACCTTGCCAATTCCTCTCAGTATTTTATATGTCGTTATCATGTCTTCCCTATCCCTCCTGTCCTCCAATGTCGTCAAGATGATTTCCCTTAACCTCTCCTCGTAGAACACCCCTCAGCTCCGGGACTAGTCTTTTTGCAAACCTTTGCACTTTCTCTAATTTCTTGCAGTGCTTGACAGGTGTGGGCTCCACAATGGTGCTGCATACTACAATACGGGCCTGACGTACACTGTGTACAGAGTTTTGAACGACTCCTTACTCAGGTGTCGAAACGCTATTCTTAGGTTTGCCAGGCGCCCATATGCTGTAACAGTTATTTGGTTGATGTGAGCCTCAGGAGATATGCTCAATATTATATTCGCCCCAAGATGTTTTTCCTCGAGTAAAATTTGCAGTCTTTGGCCCCTCCTACCCTGTACTCTATTTGCGGTCTTCTTTGACCTTCCCCAATCTTCATGACTTTGCACTTGGTGGATTTAAACTCCAGAAGCTAGTTCTTGGACCAGGCCTGCAGCCTGTCCAAAGCCCTTTGTAGTCCTACTTGATCCTCATCCATTTGAATTCTCCGCATTAGCTTCACATCGTCTGTAAACAGGGACACCTCTGAATCTATTCCTTCCGTCCTGTCATTCACATATACCAGAAACAGCAGTGATCCTTGGACTGTGTGTGTCACTAACACAGCTTGCGTGACCACCCCACCATATAATAACACACCTGTCACGCGAGTAACGATAATTATAATGAAGGAAGATACGTGTCCACCTCACCCATCACTACCACCCTCCTCCCCCTCCTCCTCGTCTGGCTTCTGCTCCTTCTCTTTCTACTCATACTTACGTTCCTTCTCCTCCTCCCCATAACATTAATCAGGTAGCAGTCACACATACAAGGGGTTCGCCTCACTCACCTACTGATATATCACACTGCTGCTACTGCCTGCCTGCCTGACTGCCTGCCTGCCTGACTGCCTGCCTGCCTGACTGACTGCCTGACTGCCTGCCTGCCTGACTGACTGCCTGCCTGCCTGCCTGCCTGTCTGCCTGCCTGCCTGACTGCCTGCCTATCTCCCTGACTGCCTGTCTGCCTGCCTGCCTGCCTGCCTGCCTGCCTGCCTGACTGCCTGACTGACTGCCTGCCTGCCTGACTGCCTGCCTGCTTGACTGCTTGACTGCCTGCCTGCCTGCCTGACTGCCTTCCTGCTTGACTGCCTGCTTGCCTGCCTGCCTGACTGCCTGCCTGCTTGACTGCTTGACTGCCTGCCTGCCTGACTGCCTGACTGCTTGACTGCTTGACTGCCTGCCTGCCTGCCTGCCTGACTGCCTGCCTGCTTGACTGCTTGACTGCCTGCCTGCCTGCCTGCCTGCCTGACTGACTGCCTGCCTGCCTGCTTGACTGTCTGACTGCCTGCCTGTCTGCCTGCCTGACTGCCTGCCTGCCTGACTGCCTGCCTGCCTGCCTGCCTGCCTGGCTGCCTGCTTGCCTGCCTGACTGCCTGCTTGACTGCCTGCCTGCCTGCCTGCCTGCCTGACTGCCTGCCTGACTGCCTGCCTGCCTGCCCGCCTGACTGCCTGCCTGCCTGCTTGACTGCCTGACTGCCTGACTGCCTGCCTGCCTGCCTGCCTGCCTGCCTGCCTGCTTGACTGCTTGACTGCCTGCCTGCCTGCCTGCCTGACTGCCTGCCTGCTTGACTGCTTGACTGCCTGACTGCCTTCCTGCTTGACTGCCTGCTTGCCTGCCTGCCTGCCTGCCTGACTGCCTGCCTGCTTGACTGCTTGACTGCCTGCCTTCCTGCCTGACTGCCTTCCTGCTTGACTGCTTGCCTGCCTGCCTGCCTGCCTGACTGCCTGCCTGCTTGCCTGCCTGCCTGCCTGACTGCCTGCCTGCTTGCCTGCCTGCCTGCCTGCCTGACTGCCTGCCTGCTTGACTGCCTGCCTGCCTGCCTGCCTGACTGCCTGCCTGCTTGACTGCCTTCCTGCTTGACTGCTTGACTGCCTGCTTGCCTGCCTGCTTGACTGCCTGCCTGCCTGCCTGACTGCCTGCCTGCTTGACTGCTTGACTGCCTTCCTGCTTGACTGCTTGACTGCCTGCTTGCCTGCCTGCTTGACTGCCTGCCTGCCTGCCTGACTGCCCGCCCTCCCGCCCGCCCGCCGGCCCGCTCTCCCGCCCGCCTGAGCCCGCCCGCCCGCCTGAGCCCGCCTGCCCGCCTCAGCTGTTACCTTGGTAACAGTGTTACTACCAGTTCGATAAAAAAAATTTCGTTTACATAACAATGTTAAATAAGTTGCCAGAAAACATTAAACTCTACAAAGTTTTCAACTTGTTTCTTCAAACTTAGCGTAAAGTTGCAATTCTTGCTATATGGTTTTTTTTCTCAGAAATTTATATACAACTATAAGAAAAAAAATGTATAAAATGTGTAAGCAATTTATATAAAAAATAAATCTAAGCATTTTGCATAAATAAATAAATCTGTGCAAATAAATAAATAAATTTTTGCATAAATAAATCTGTACAAATCAAAGAGTACAATTTATATACAAATTTTGAGTTATTATGCATGTACAAATCAACGTTATACAAATCACTGCATCACCTCTGGACTGGTAACACAATCATCACCTCTGGACTGGTAACACAAGCATCACCTCTGGACTGGTAACACAAGCATCACCTCTGGACTGGTAACACAATCATCACCTCTGGACTGGTAACACAATCATCACCTCTGGACTGGTAACACAATCATCACCTCTGGACTGGTAACACAATCATCACCTCTGACTGGTAACACAATCATCACCTCTGGACTGGTAACACAATCATCACCTCTGGACTGGTAACACAATCATCACCTCTGGACTGGTAACACAATCATCACCTCTGGACTGGTAACACAATCGGTTCACACACTCAGGTCCGGGGGGTCGATCCCAGGTACGGGTGGAAACATTAAGAACATAAGAAAGAAGGAACACAGCAACAGGCCTACTGACCCATGCGGAGCAGGTCCATGTCCCCCCCCCCGGATTAGACCAATGACCCCCCCCCCCAGTCTGGTCATCCCCACTCAAGGATGGACCACTCTACTTAAGACGTGTTTCCTTAACACACCTGCTGTCCTTGTTCACCTAGCAGTAAAATGGTTACCTGGGTGTTAATGGACTGGTGTGGGTCGCATCCTGGGACAAAACTGACTCAATTTGCGGGAAATGCTCAGCATAACAAGTGACTTTCTATATAATAGTGTATCATTGATGTCAACTATGGTCTGTATACCTTGTACATATACTTGTATACCTTGTACATGTACTTGTATACCTTGTACATGTACTTGTATACCTTGTACATGTACTTGTATACCTTGTACATGTACTGGTATACCTTGTACATGTACTTGTATACCTTGTACATGTACTGGTAATACCTGTACATGTACTGGTATACCTGTACATGTACTGTATACCTTGTACATGTACTTGTATACCTGTACATGTACTTGTATACCTTGTACATGTACTGGTATACCTTGTACATGTACTGGTATACCTTGTACATGTACTGGTATACCTTGTACATGTACTGGTATACCTTGTACATGTACTGGTATAAACCTTTACATGTACTTGTATAACCTTTACATGTACTTGTATACCTTGTACATGAACTGGGTATACCTTGTACATGTACTGGTATAACCTTGTACATGTTACTTGTATACCTTGTACATGTACTTGTATACCTTGTACATGTACTTGTATACCTTGTACATGTACTTGTATACCTTGTACATGTACTTGTATACCTTGTACATGTACTGGTATACCTTGTACATGTACTGGTATACCTTGTACATGTACTGGTATACCTTGTACATGTACTTGTATAACTTGTACATGTACTTGTATACCTTGTACATGTACTGTATACCTTGTACATGTACTTGTATACCTTGTACATGTACTTGTATACCTTGTACATGTACTTGTATACCTTGTACATGTACTTGTAAAAATAGTAATAATAATCATTATTATTATCATAATTATTAATATCGATATTAATTAATATCGTAATCTTTATTACATACATATTAACTTAAATAATAAATGTTGAATTTTGTTAAGTTTGTGTTAATGTATGTATCCGTAAATTAACTTAGTAATTACTTAAGTTTATTATTAATGATTTCTTCTGATGATTAATATACTTTTGTCTTATATATTTATAAATGTTTTTATCATATATATAATGACAGCATAATTGAATTATGATGTCAGGAAGTCTATGATGACAGCATGTCGGATTTATTGATGTCAGGAAGTCTATGATGACAGCATGTCTGATTTATTGATGTCAGGAAGTCTATGATGACAGCATGTCTGATTTATTGATGTCAGGAAGTCTATGATGGAAGCATGCCTGATTTATTGATGTCAGGAAGTCTATGATGAGAGCATGTCTGATTTATTGATGTCAGGAAGTCTATGATGGAAGCATGCCTGATTTATTGATGTCAGGAAGTCTATGATGAGAGCATGTCTGATTTATTGATGTCAGGAAGTCTATGATGGAAGCATGCCTGATTTATTGATGTCAGGAAGTCTATGATGAGAGAATGTCTGATTTATTTATGTCAAAAAGTCTACGGTGACATCATGTCTGATTTAAGTTGGTCTGCGACCACTGTAGCGAGAGAGACCTATGTTACACTCTGACCAGACTAGTGCACCTTGCTGACACTAACAACCCTACACTGTCACCAGACTAGTGCACCTTGCTGACACTAACAACACTACACTGTCACCAGACTAGTGCACCTTGCTGACACTAACAACACTACACTGTCACCAGACTAGTGCACCTTGCTGACACTAACAACACTACACTGTCACCAGACTAGTGCACCTTGCTGACACTAACAACCCTACACTGTCACCAGACTAGTGCACCTTGCTGACACTAACAACCCTACACTGTCACCAGACTAGTGCACCTTGCTGACACTAACAACACTACACTGCCACCAGACTAGTGCACCTTGCTGACACTGTCACCAGACTAGTGCACCTTGCTGACACTGTCACCAGACTAGTGCACCTTGCTGACACTAACAACCCTACACTGTCACCAGACTAGTGCACCTTGCTGACACTGTCACCAGACTAGTGCAACCTTGCTGACACTAACAACCCTACACTGTCACCAGACTAGTGCACCTTGCTGACACTGTCACCAGACTAGTGCACCTTGCTGACACTAACAACCCTACACTGTCACCAGACTAGTGCACCTTGCTGACACTGTCACCAGACTAGTGCACCTTGCTGACACTAACAACCCTACACTGTCACCAGACTAGTGCACCTTGCTGACACTAACAACACTACACTGCCACCAGACTAGTGCACCTTGCTGACACTAACAACACTACACTGTCACCAGACTAGTGCACCTTGCTGACACTAACAACACTACACTGCCACCAGACTAGTGCACCTTGCTGACACTAACAACACTACACTGCCACCAGACTAGTGCACCTTGCTGACACTAACAACACTACACTGTCACCAGACTAGTGCACCTTGCTGACACTGTCACCAGACTAGTGCACCTTGCTGACACTAACAACACTACACTGTCACCAGACTAGTGCACCTTGCTGACACTGTCACCAGACTAGTGCACCTTGCTGACACTAACAACACTACACTGTCACCAGACTAGTGCACCTTGCTGACACTAACAACACTACACTGTCACCAGACTAGTGCACCTTGCTGACACTGTCACCAGACTAGTGCACCTTGCTGACACTAACAACACTACACTGTCACCAGACTAGTGCATATTGCTGACACTAACAACACTACACTGTCACCAGACTAGTGCATATTGCTGACACTAACAACACTACACTGTCACCAGACTAGTGCACCTTGCTGACACTAACAACACTACACTGTCACCAGACTAGTGCACCTTGCTGACACTAACAACACTACACTGTCACCAGACTAGTGCACCTTGCTGACACTAACAACACTACACTGTCACCAGACTAGTGCATATTGCTGACACTAACAACACTACACTGTCACCAGACTAGTGCACCTTGCTGACACTAACAACACTACACTGTCACCAGACTAGTGCATATTGCTGACACTAACAACACTACACTGTCACCAGACTAGTGCACCTTGCTGACACTAACAACACTACACTGTCACCAGACTAGTGCATATTGCTGACACTAACAACACTACACTGTCACCAGACTAGTGCACCTTGCTGACACTAACAACACTACACTGTCACCAGACTAGTGCATACTGCTGACACTAACAACACTACACTGTCACCAGACTAGTGCACCTTGCTGACACTAACAACACTACACTGTCACCAGACTAGTGCACCTTGCTGACACTAACAACACTACACTGTCACCAGACTAGTGCACCTTGCTGACACTAACAACCCTACACTGTGTTGTTAGTAGCTTCATCAGTCCTATACAAAGAAGAATGGTGAAGATCAGAAGGAGTTTGAGGTAATCAGTCCCTCATCCTGGAGTCGATATATTCAGTCCATCAATCATGAAAAGAATACAGCATAGGCGTTAAGAGGCTTATATAGTGTAGAGCAGTGATGTGAAGCAGTGGTAGGTGAAGCAGTGGTAGGTGATATAGTGTAGAGAGGTGAGGTGAAGCAGTGGTAGGTGAAGCAGTGGTAGGTGATATAGTGTAGAGCGGTGAGGTGAAGCAGTGGTAGGTGAAGCAGTGGTAGGTGATATAGTGTAGAGAGGTGAGGTGAAGCAGTGGTAGGTGAAGCAGTGGTAGGTGATATAGTGTAGAGCGGTGAGGTGAAGCAGTGGTAGGTGATATAGTGTAGAGCGGTGAGGTGAAGCGTGGTAGGTGAAGCAGTGGTAGGTGATATAGTGTAGAGCGGTGAGGTGAAGCAGTGGTAGGTGATATAGTGTAGAGAGGTGAGGTGAAGCAGTGGTAGGTGATATAGTGTAGAGAGGTGAGGTGAAGCAGTGGTAGGTGATATAGTGTAGAGAGGTGAGGTGAAGCAGTGGTAGGTGATATAGTGTAGAGCGGTGAGGTGAAGCAGTGGTAGGTGATATAGTGTAGAGAGGTGAGGTGAAGCAGTGGTAGGTGATATAGTGTAGAGAGGTGAGGTGAAGCAGTGGTAGGTGATATAGTGTAGAGAGGTGAGGTGAAGCAGTGGTAGGTGATATAGTGTAGAGAGGTGAGGTGAAGCAGTGGTAGGTGATATAGTGTAGAGAGGTGAGGTGAAGCAGTTGTAGTGAGAATATGAGATGATAGAGCGGTGAGGTGAAGCAGTGGTAGGTGATATAGTGTAGAGAGGTGAGGTGAAGCAGTGGTAGGTGATATAGTGTAGAGCGGTGAGGTGAAGCAGTGGTAGGTGATATAGTGTAGAGCAGTGATGTGAAGCAGTGGTAGGTGATATAGTGTAGAGCAGTGATGTGAAGCAGTGGTAGGTGATATAGTGTAGAGAGGTGAGGTGAAGCAGTGGTAGGTGATATAGTGTAGAGAGGTGAGGTGAAGCAGTGGTAGGTGATATAGTGTAGAGAGGTGAGGTGAAGCAGTGGTAGGTGAAGCAGTGTAGGTGATAAGTGTAGAGCGGTGAGGTGAAGCAGTGGTAGTAGTGAAGCAGTGGTAGGTGATATAGTGTAGAGAGTGTGAGGTGAAGCAGTGGTAGATGAAGCAGTGGTAGGTGATATATAGTGTAGAGCGGTGAGGTGAAGCAGTGGTAGGTGATATAGTGTAGAGAGGTGAGGTGAAGCAGTGGTAGGTGATATAGTGTAGAGAGGTGAGGTGAAGCAGTGGTAGGTGATATAGTGTAGAGAGGTGAGGTGAAGCAGTGGTAGGTGATATAGTGTAGAGAGGTGAGGTGAAGCAGTGGTAGGTGAAGCAGTGGTAGGTGATATAGTGTAGAGCGGTGAGGTGAAGCAGTGGTAGGTGATATAGTGTAGAGAGGTGAGGTGAAGCAGTGGTAGGTGATATAGTGTAGAGAGGTGAGGTGAAGCAGTGGTAGGTGATATAGTGTAGAGAGGTGAGGTGAAGCAGTGGTAGGTGAAGCAGTGGTAGGTGATATAGTGTAGAGAGGTGAGGTGAAGCAGTGGTAGGTGATATAGTGTAGAGAGGTGAGGTGAAGCAGTGGTAGGTGATATAGTGTAGAGAGGTGAGGTGAAGCAGTGGTAGGTGAAGCAGTGGTAGGTGATATAGTGTAGAGCGGTGAGGTGAAGCAGTGGTAGGTGATATAGTGTAGAGCGGTGAGGTGAAGCAGTGGTAGGTGATATAGTGTAGAGGGTGAGGTGAAGCAGTGGTAGGTGATATAGTGTAGAGCGGTGAGGTGAAGCAGTGGTAGGTGATATAGTGTAGAGCGGTGAGGTGAAGCAGTGGTAGGTGATATAGTGTAGAGAGGTGAGGTGAAGCAGTGGTAGGTGATATAGTGTAGAGAGGTGAGGTGAAGCAGGGTAGGTGAATAGTGGTAGAGCGGTGAGGTGAAGCAGTGGTAGGTGATATAGTGTAGAGAGGTGAGGTGAAGCAGTGGTAGGTGATATAGTGTAGAGAGGTGAGGTGAAGCAGTGGTAGGTGATATAGTGTAGAGAGGTGAGGTGAAGCAGTGGTAAGTGATATAGTGTAGAGAGGTGAGGTGAAGCAGTGGTAGGTGATATAGTGTAGAGCGGTGAGGTGAAGCAGTGGTAGGTGATATAGTGTAGAGAGGTGAGGTGAAGCAGTGGTAGGTGATATAGTGTAGAGAGGTGAGGTGAAGCAGTTGTAGGTGATATAGTGTAGAGCGGTGAGGTGAAGCAGTGGTAGGTGATATAGTGTAGAGAGGTGAGGTGAAGCAGTGGTAGGTGATATAGTGTAGAGAGGTGAGGTGAAGCAGTGGTAGGTGATATAGTGTAGAGAGGTGAGGTGAAGCAGTGGTAGGTGAAGCAGTGGTAGGTGATATAGTGTAGAGCGGTGAGGTGAAGCAGTGGTAGGTGATATAGTGTAGAGAGGTGAGGTGAAGCAGTGGTAGGTGATATAGTGTAGAGAGGTGAGGTGAAGCAGTGGTAGGTGATATAGTGTAGAGAGGTGAGGTGAAGCAGTGGTAGGTGATATAGTGTAGAGGTGAGGTGAAGCAGTGGTAGGTGATATAGTGTAGACAGGTGAGGTGAAGCAGTGGTAGGTGATATAGTGTAGAGCGGTGAGGTGAAGCAGTGGTAGGTGATATAGTGTAGAGCGGTGAGGTGAAGCAGTGGTAGGTGAAGCAGTGGTAGGTGAAGCAGTGGTAGGTGAAGCAGTGGTAGGTGATATAAGACTGACCAAGTCACTGTGCTGCCGAACATTTCCTCATTAAGGATACTCAAGTATTCCACATGTGTCTTATTTATTATCAAGTTATAAGAGCGCAGGTTAAGCTTTCCTCTTGACTCTCTTGTGCACCTCCAAGTTTCTTGATTCAACTTTATAGCAGCGTGCAAACGGGAACTTAGAAGTGGTGTTTCCGGTAACTTAGTCTTGTGTAGTCTGACTCTCTAGCCAATTTGGTGAGAATGTGAAGGAAACTTAGATAAACTTGGAATTAAGTTGAGCCATTTTCAGGAAGCCCAGACGTTGAGGGACCTTGTAGTATAGGATGACAACTTTCATGGACCTGGTTTGTTAGTTCGTTTGTGTGTTTGTTGTGTTTGTGTTGTGTGTGTGTTGTGTTGTGTGTGTGTGTGTCTGTGTGTGTGTGTTTGTGTTGTGTGTGTATGTGTGTGTGTGTGTGTATGTGTATGTGTGTGTTGTGTGTGTGTTTGTGTTGTGTGTGTGTGTGTTTTGTTGTGGTGTGTATATGGTCTGTGTGTGTGTGTTGTGTTTGTGTTGTGTGTGTTGTTTGTGTTTGTGTGTGTGTGTGTTGTGTTGTGGTGTGTGTCTGTGTGGTGTGTGTGTGTGTGTGTTTGTGTGTGTGTGTGTGTGTGTTGTGTTTTGTGTGTGTTTGTGTTGTGTGTGTGTGTCTGTGTGTGTGTGTGTTGTGTGTTGTGTTGTGTGTGTGTGTGTGTGTCTGTGTTGTGTGTGTGTGTGTGTGGTTGTGTTGTGTTGTGTGTGTGTGTGTGTGGTGTGTGTGTGTGTGTGTGTGTGTGTGGTGTGTGCGCGCGCGCGCGCGTAAAACAGTAAAACTACTAAGAGAGGTTGGTCACTCGAACACAGCTGGGTACACTGAGTAACAGTGGTACCAGGGTGTCAGCATAGTGGTGGTGGTGGTGGTGGTGGCACTTTAACACTGGTGATCACTGCTAGGGTCCTGCCTGCCTGCCCAGGGTGTCAGGATAGTGGTAGTGGCACTTTAACACTGGTGATCACTGCTAGGGTCCTGCCTGCCTGTCTCACCAGCACACACAGTGACACTGAGACAAGTCTTGCACACACTAAAAAACCTTCTTGGATCACCTTCACTAATTATTTCTAAATTAAATATATATTTCACTGCTTCATCAAAATCTTTAATCCTAATTCCATATATTGTGTGTGAGAGGTGATGACACAGTTGGCAGCCCCGTCATAATCTTGCCACATTGGAGGTGAATATAGGTAGGTCCCACTTTACAGCACTTCACTTTACAGCATTTAGGTAGGTCCCACTTTACAGCACTTCACTTTACAGCATTTAGGTAGGTCCCACTTTACAGCACTTCACTTTACAGCATTTAGGTAGGTCCCACTTTACAGCACTTCACTTTACAGCATTTAGGTAGGTCCCATTTTACAGCACTTCACTTTACAGCATTTAGGTAGGTCCCACTTTACAGCACTTCACTTTACAGCATTTAGGTAGGTCCCACTTTACAGCACTTCACTTTACAGCATTTAGGTAGGTCCCACTTTACAGCACTTCACTTTACAGCATTTAGGTAGGTCCCACTTTACAGCACTTCACTTTACAGCATTTCATTAATGCAGCAGTTTTCAATTATACCCATACATTTATTACTCACTTAATATATGATAGTGCAAACATGTTATCAGGCTTTTATATGCTTTTGAAAGTGGAAAAAAGAAAAGACTGTTTCACTTTACGGCGATTTTCGCTTTACAGCAGTAGTCCAGAACCTAACCTGCTGTATAAGCGGAGCCTTCCTGTAGTGAAGGACAGAGCCTCTGTGGCTGCTGTGGGCTCTTACGAATACGGAAATTCTCAAAGCTATCCCTTCTATACCTCTGACCGATTCTGAGTGTTTCTCTAGCAGCTTGTCCTGAGACTAAATTTTTCTGCTGACTGCCTGATCAACCAGGCTGTTGCTGTCCACATCCAAAGACCTACATAGCCATCACAACCTGACTGATCTGGCATTTGCTTCCTGAAATATTTTTACTTTCCTCTTAGAGACTTGTAATTTTGCTTCTGCAATATCTCTTCTAACCAGACGCAGGATCGTGAAACAGGACTGTTCAACAATGGAGAAGCTAACTGCTGCTGTTACTAGAACCTGGTGCCATAACGAACAACTTGCCAAAATGTGTTCAACATAGGTTGATTCTATGCCAAAGCATGTAGCAATGTTTATAAAAGCAAAGGTTAGTCATATCTCTTATTAAATTAATGATCTGTTATATCATCGCCATGTATTTTTCAAATGTCTTATTTCACTACTGTCCCAATTAATATGCACACTACTGTATGAGTGATCATACGGCATCTCTGATTTTCACCGAGATGATTTGACGGTTTATTCCTTATTTCTCAATGTTGTAAGTTATCTCTCACTTCTGTTAGTAGTTACTGTATTTTGTGAATTAGGTTCCTGGCCCTCAAGAATTCCCCATGTATATATGATCAGGTCCGTCTCTCTCTCTGTCTCTGTCTCTCTCTCTGTCTCTCTCTCTGTTGAAGAAAGTATATTTCGAATGTTTTGGAGCTCACGGTAATTTAAATATATATTTTCATTCTATGAAAAGAATAAAATACACAGTTTTTCAACTATCGTAGCAACGAAAGCAATATTGTAAACATGACAGAATGAATGATTTGAATAGTATCCTGACTGGTACACCTCCTCTGGTTCAAGGACTCCTAAGTCATTCTCCTCACCTTTCATACATTTACTGTCGTGTTATCTAAACCCAGGTCATCTGACATTATTATTCCTTGACTTCTTACCTGACTTTTAGTTATATGAAAACATTTACCTCTCAAGGGTGGATAACACACATAATCTACATGCCTGTATATATATGTATGTGCATTCAGTGGTCACTTTATTAGGTACACCCTTCAAGTAGTGAGTAGGGCCCTCCACTTGCCTCCAAAAGAGCCTGAATTCTTGGAGGTATGGTTTCAACAAGATGCTGGAAACATTCCTTAGGGATCCTGGTCTATGTATCACCTGTTGCAGATCTGTCGGCTGCACATCCATGTTGTGAATCTCCGCATTCCAAAGATTTACACCAAGTTCTGACCCTACCATCTGCATGTCGCAGCAGAAATCTGCATACCACTGTTGTAACGTGTGGCTATTTGAATTACTGTCACCTTCCAGTCAGTTTGAAACAGTCTGGCCAGTCTGCTCTGACCTCTCTTATGAGCAAGGCGTTTACGCCCACAGAACTGCCATTCAATGTATGTTTTGTTTTGTATTTTTCACACTATACTCTGTAAACGCTTAGAGAGTGTAGTGCGTGGAACTCCCAGATTAGCAGTGTCTGAGATAAACCTCTCCGTCTGGCACCAACAATCATTCCACGGCCAAAGTCACCTACATCGCATGTCTTCCCCAGTCTGATGTTCAGTGTGAACAATAACTGAACCTCCTGACCACGTCTGCATGCTTTAAGACATTGATATGCTACCACGTGATTGGCTGACTATATATTTGAATTAAAGAGTAGGTGTACAAGTGTACTTAATAAAGTGGCCATTAAGTGTATATATTTTTATTTAGTTACTCTCTGTCGCAGAGCGCTGAGGTCTAAATTAGGAAAGAAATATTGCAACAATAAGCATTGTAAATTAAGAAAGACACAGGAAATAAAAAATCTGTGTGTAATGAATGTATTTTTTTTTATATTTATCTGTCGTTTTAGTTGTTCATGAAACCAGCAATTCTGTCGGCATGGAAACTGTTTAACAACAGGCTTCTCTCTCATACTCACATGAGAGGAGGGTCTTCAGGGAACCCACAACAGTAGATAAGCTGTGTACTCTGGACATTCCTCAAGCAGTGTGAGGATGTCCAAAGTGGAATCAGTAAACATGAGGGTGTTGTGCGTGGCATTTTGTTGGTGTGTTTCCTGGAGGCAGAACGTGCGGTCACCCACCCTAAAGGTGCACTCACCCTTCTGCCGACCAGCTGCGCCTCTCTCCACCACAACAAACCTGTTGAAGGCAGGCGTGCTGCCTGCTGCTGTTAATTCTTACATGAGGTAGCCATCGGGAGGTTGTCACACACACACACGTACATGTCATGAGGGACTGTGTTGCAGTATCTACAGATGAGAGCTCTCCTCACAGATAACTAGCATGGCCTCAAGAAGGGAAGCCCTCTCTTATGAAGCTAGTTAGAATTGTACGCATTAAACACAGAAACTTCGGCATAGTGGATCCTAGAAATCGTACTCAGGACAGTACAATCGTGAAGATTAGCTCATATTCTGTGACTCTCAACTCTTCAGTTGGACAATCGTGCCTATAACAGATTCACAGAGTTGAAGCAAGAAAGACAAGCATGGAAAACTGCACATGTCTAGAGCGAAAAATAGCATTTAATACAGTTGCTCATTATGGGCTGATCTACAGACTTAAGGAGCTGGCACAAGTGCATGGAAAAGCGTTGAGGTAGATTATGAAGATAAAGGACAGAAGACGAAGTGTAAGGACAAGAGACGAGGTGTGACGCTGGTAAGGAGCACTGAGCAAGGTTTCCCAAATGATCAACAGTCAGAATTTTACTGTTTCTGGAGCTTGCTAATTAGCTTAAACTAATGAAAATAATAAAAATCGGTGGAAATTGAAATACACACGCACACACATACACACAGCTCCTACAAAGGAATGAGCTTAACGACAACCAGCACGGTTTCAGGGATGGGATTTCCTTTGTCACAACCCTACTGGAGTTCTATGGCAGGGTGAGAGCAGTAAGACAAGAGAGAGAGGGATGGGGAGATTGCGTTTTCTTGGACTGTAAGAAGGCTTTTGACAGAGTTCCACACAAAAGATTACTGCACAAGCAGGAAGACCAGGCAGGTATAACAGGGAAGACATCAGCGAGTCATGGTACGTGACGAGGTGTCAGAGTGGGCGCCTGTGACGAGCGGGGTTCCACAGCGGTCAGTCCTAGGACCAGTAATGTTACTGGTGTATGTGAACGACATGACGGAAGGAATAGACTCAGAAGTGTCCCTGCTTGCAGATGATGTGAAGTTGATGAGAAAAATTCAATCGGACGAGGATCAGGCAGAACTACAAAGGGATCTGGACAGGCTGCAGGCCTGATCCGGAAACTGGCTCCTGGAGTTCAACCCCACCAAGTGTAAAGTCATAAAGATGGGGGAAGGGCAAAGAAGACCGCAGACGGAGTAATCTAGGGCGCCAGAGACTACAAACTTTACTCAAGGAAAAGGATCTTGGGGTGAGTATAACACCGGGCACATCTCCTGAGGCGCACATCAACCAAATAACTGCTGCAGCATATGGGCGCCTAGAATAGCATTCCGACATTTCAATAAGAAATCGTTCAGAACCCTGTACACCGTGTACGTTAGGCCTATATTGGAGTATGCAGCACCAGTTTGGAACCCACACCAAGCCAAGCATGTAAGGAAATTAAAGAAAGTGCAAAGGTTTGCAACAAGACTAGTCCCGGAGTTAAGGGACATGTCCTACGAGAAGAAGTTAAGGGAAATTTACCTCACGGCACTGGAGGACAGGAGAGATAAGGGGGGCATGATAAAGACATATAAAATACTGAGAGGAACTTGCAAGGTGCACAGAGACAGGATGTTCCAGAGATGGGTCACAGCAACAAGGGGTCACAATTGGAAGATGAAGACACAGATGACTCACAGGGATGTTAGCAAGTATTTCTTCAGTCACAGAGTTTTCAGGAAGTGATGTAGTGGGGGCAGGATCCATGCATAGCTTTATGAAGAAGTATGATCAAGTTCATGGAGCAGGGAGAGTGACCTAGTAGCAACCAGTGAAGAGGTGGGGCCAGGAGCTGTGCCTCAACCACTGCAACCACAACTTGGTGAGTACACACACACACACACACACACACACATACACACACACACACACACACACACACACACACACACACACACACACACACACACTCACACTCACACTCACACTCACACTCACACACAGACACAGACACACACACACACGCACACACATGCCCAGAAACTGGAGAAAATTCTGAATGTCGTTACAAGACTGGTCTCAGAGTTTACAGGAATGCTTTATGGAGAGGCTAATGAAAATATGCCTTACGAGATTCCTAAGATAGGGCAGACACAGACTATTGAAAAGAGAGGATCGTGACAAGAGAGCACAGCTGAAGTCAAAGATACACATAAGGTCTGGGGATGTCAGGAAGTGCTTCGTTAGTCTTAGGCTGGTCAGGAAGTGGAACGATCTGTATAAAGTAGTGGTGGAACCAGAGTGCAAACACAGTGTTAAAGAGTGTTAATGAGCTCATGATGCCACGAATAGAGAGCGACCATTCATGAGAAATGGAAAGGCAGGACCAGTAGCTGAGATTAGACTCCACGCAAACATAACTGAGTACATACAGGTATCTGACTAGCGAAACCGTAATATCATCATTGTAAACAAGTCGTGAAACGGATGGGATTCGAACTCATGTTAAGCCAGTCGTAAAAGTGGCAGGCCAGTGCTCTATACACTGTACCATACTAGTCAAATAAGATTAATCCAACTACTTCTATACACACTAGGAAGGTAAGCTTGCCACAGCCATGCTGTGAGATTCATCTGTAAAAACCTGCACTGTGGTCACAGTACCGTCCATGCTAACCCTCGTAGTGTACACAAGATGACTCTTATTATAAGTCCGGCATGGTACTGACCTACTAGTTATACGACTGACTTGCCATCAACTAGAACTAGTCGAGTACACATCTGCCCTTGTTTACCCAGCCAGATTAAGAAATTATGAAGCTTTCCAGGAGATTAGGTTGGTAAGACGATAACAGCTGAGTAAATATAAAAACACAGTGAATGAAAAGTGTGTGGGAACTAAATAAATAAAAAAACTTAATTTCAGTCGCTTGAAATAAGAAAAAACGGAGAAAATATCCGCACCTGTTGTGTTAACCCCGGCGTCACTATGACATCATTGTAAAGATTCCTTCCCCTCCACCCCCTCCAACCGATGCTCCACCCCACCCTAATAAATAATTTTTAATATATTCATGGGAAAGCGCTAAACACGTAGGGATCATAAAGCGCCTGGGGAATGGGAGGTAATAGGATTAATTTGAGGAAGGCGAGAGTACCCAACTCCATAGATAAAGAGCCTTCCCCAGGGTTAACGTACGACCTTCATGAAGGGAAAATGGGAGCAAGAGATGAGAGGTGTCGACTTTAATGAGAAGATAACACCAGTGTGATGTCTGTTGAGAGCCTCAGTGATGTCACCACGTGGTGATGACCGCACCAGGTGTGATGTCTGTTGAGAGCCTCAGTGATGGCCCACGTGATGATGACCAGCACCAGGTGTGATGTCTGTTGAGAGCCTCAGTGATGGCACCACGTGGTGATGACCAGCACCAGGTGTGATGTCTGTTGAGAGCCTCAGTGAGGCACCACGTGGTGATGACCAGCCCAGGTGTGATGTCTGTTGGAGCCTCAGTGATGGCACCACGTGGTGATGACCAGCACCAGGTGTGATGTCTGTTGAGGAAACCTCAGTGATGGCACCACGGGTGATGACCAGCACCCGGTGTGATGTTGTTGAGAGCCTCAGTTTATGGCACCCCGTGATGATGACCAGCCCAGGTGTGATGTCTGTTGAGAGCCTGTGATGGCACCACGTGGTGATGACCCGACCAGGTGTGATGTCTGTTGAGAGCCTCAGTGATGGCACCACGTGATGATGACCAGCACCAGGTGTGATGTCTGTTGAGAGCTCCCGTGATGGCACCACGTGATGATGACCAGCACCAGGTGTGATGTTGTTGAGAGCCTCAGTGATGGCACCACGTGGTTTATGACCCCGCACCAGGTGTGATGTCTGTTGAGAGCCCTCAGTGATGGCACCCCGTGATGATGACCCGCACCCGGTGTGAGTCTGTTGAAGCCTGTGGGTGGCACCACGTGGTGATGACCAGCACCAGGTGTGATGTCTGTTGAGAGCCTCAGTGATGGGACCACGTGATTGATGACCAGCACCAGGTGTGATGTCTGTTGAGAGCTGTGATGGCAACCACGTGGTGATGACCAGCACCAGGTGTGATGTCTGTTGAGAGCCTCAGTGATGGGACCACGTGATGATGACCAGCACCAGGTGTGATGTCTGTTGAGAGCCTCAGTGATGGCACCACGTGGTGATGACCAGACCAGGTGTGATGTCTGTTGAGAGCCTCAGTGATGGCCACGTGATGATGACAGCACCAGGTGTGATGTCTGTTGAGAGCCTGTGATGGCACCACGTGGGGAGACCAGCACCAGGTGTGATGTCTGTTGAGAGCCTCAGTGATGGCACCACGTGATGATGACCGCACCAGGTGTGATGTCTGTTGAGAGCCTCAGTGATGGCACCACGTGGTTTATGACCAGCACCAGGTGTGTGTCGTTGAGAGCCTCAGTGAAGGCACCACGGGGGTGATGACCAGCACCAGGTGTGATGTCTGTTGAGAGCCCAGTGATGGCACCAGTGGGGGATGACCAGCACCAGGTGTGATGTCTGTTGAGAGCCTCAGTGATGGCCCCCCACGTGGTGATGACCAGCACCAGGTGTGATGTCTGTTGAGGCCTCAGTGATGGCACCACGTGGTGATGACCAGCTCCAGGTGTGATGTCTGTTGAGAGCCTCAGTGATGGCACCACGTGGTGATGACCAGCACCAGGTGTGATGTTGTTTAGAGCCTCAGTGATGGCACCCCGTGGTGATGACCAGCACCAGGTGTGATGTCTGTTGGAGCCTCAGTGATGGCACCACGTGGTGATGACCAGCACCAGGTGTGATGTCTGTTGAGAGCCTCAGTGATGGCACCACGTGGTGATGACCAGCACCAGGTGTGATGTCTGTTGAGAGCCTCAGTGATGGCATCACGTGGTGATGACCAGTCAACCTGAATGATCCAACTCTCTGATCCTCGAGAGACTTACTATCATCAACTACACTACAGTTACCCTCGTAAACTCTGTCTCTCTTATACAGGAGGAAGACGCCAGACTTTTAAGGTTATCGTCACTGTTGTCTGGAAGATGTGTTATCGACCACTGGAGGAAACGAGAGAAAGAAAGAGTTGTCTTTATATAAAACAGGCACATATTTAAATATACTGATGTACATTATATTTTGCGTTTATTTAATATTGCAATAATTATTTTTGTTATTAGATCAAACGAAAATATCATGCTCTAATAGTATATATATATATTATATTTAGCTACACGGTTGGAAGGATGTACTACACTTTGTGCTGGCAGATTCAAGGTCCTCATGGCTGTGTCTGCAACTACACTGCTTGTTCGCTCATTTGTTAGTTTGAATATTGTATGAATTGTCAACAACTGGTGTCAACAACAAGGTGTTTTCTGTACAGAAAACACCTTGGACAAGCTTTTCAAGTGAGAAGTGTTGGATCTGAGAGGGACATGACCTCTCAGTGGCTACATTCTCACTACTACTACTACTACTACTACTACTCTGCACCTCTCCTTCCGACAGTATTTAAGTCTCCGCACTGTCGCTTGATCTTCAGATAGTTCCTGACTATGGAACTGAACTTCTCCAGGCCGAGGGACTAACAACCTCAAATTCTACGACTACAAGGGTGATGGACTGATTACATCGTCTTCACATCTCTACTGTTCCTGCCTACTTTCTGTATTCGACTGAAGAAGCCTACTGTGTAGGCGAAACGTTTCGGAATAAAGTTGTCTAACTATTGCATATGTGTCTTACCTAACAACCTGTCGGTATTGTATACCATTTTGATGTTCAACAACTGGACAGCCTGATGAGCCGTCAGCTTGTGTATATAATGTGTTAGCAGCAAGTTACCAGGCAACTCTTGTCAACGTCGCCACAAGCTGTGTTGTCTTCTACTCTTATTGTGATGTAGACTAATTTTCTGGTAGAATATAATCTTGTTGACGATCTCAGATATAATTCTTCTCTGTGAAACTGTTTCCACAGACTTAATTACAATTAGTGATGTTTGACATTTTTGTAGTTGTCATGAGACACTCATTATGATTCAGATCCATATATATGTCGTGCTGAATAGGTAAAACTTCCGATTTTGGCTTAAATAGCAACACTCTTGCCGAATAAGACAAGTGAAAATTTGTGTATGCAATAATTTCGTAAAAATCATTCTTAACCTAACGAAAAAAAATGTATTTCATTGCGTTTGTTTATTATTAAAATATTGTAAACTTATATAAAATATATTTAGTTGGATTAGGCTAAATTAAATTGCACTTGTTATAATAAGGTTACGTAAGTTTTCTAAGGTTCTTTTGGTATAAAAATTATTATTTTTTACATTAACATAAATGAAAAAAATATGTATCTTTAAACGTATACGAGAAAGGACTTAATTTTAAATGAGTTACCAATTCGGCACGACATTATATATATATATATATATATATATATATATATATATATATATATATATATATATATATATATATATATATATATATATATATATATATATTATATATATATACAACAAGATCACAATAAACAGGTGATTTCAAAATATGCAAAACAACCACTGTGAAAGAATAGAGAAATTCCAAGCGCTTCGTGACTACTCACAGTGATTGTTTTGCGCGCGCACACACACACACACACACACACACACACACACACACACACACACACACACACACACACACAACACACACACACACACACACACACACACACACACACACACACACACCTTGCTCCTGGGATTGACAGATCTAACACATTACCGCTGAGTTACAAAACTTCTTATAAGGAAGATTTGAAAACAATACTTCTGTACTTGTTTGTGTCAGAGGAACCAACTGAAGCCAAACTTACTCCTCCCTACACTCCAGAAGCTTTGGTAGTAAATATATTTTTACCTTCATCAAATCCATATGGCTGCAAAGCTCAGCGGTAAAGCGTTGGACCTGTCACTCCCAGGACAACGGTTCAAGATCCCCGTCCTTTTTCAGTTTATTCATTTATCTAGAATAGGAATGGGAAATGGTGTAAATTGTTGGCTACACAGGCATTGCAAAGAACTTGCAATCCCATTTATTAACAACCTGAACAATTTCTATGGCAAACATGATATGTATAGAGAGGATTAAGTACATCTTTCTGGGGTAGAGGTGGTATCGTTAGCCAACTTTGTCGAGAGTGAGAGGGGCTGTTGCTGAGTTGTCTAGAACTTCAAACTGACAGAAGACAGAGGTACGGGTGTGTGCGGGAAACAAACAGGCTGCAGCAAGTGGGATGAAAGTGGCAAAAACTCCCAGGATACTAATGAATGCAATGGAACTGGCCAACAAACAGAGATACAGTATATGGCAGTTAGTGACTAGCTCTGTTAAGGTTTACTATACTAAAAGCAGGAGCATAAGAAATATGACAGACGAGCTAAGATTAACTGCATGTGCATGAAGCATAGATACTATTGCTATAACAGAGACCTGGTTCATCCTGAAAGATAGAGAATGCCTTCTGAATGCCACATTCAGGGCTATAAATTATTCCACACCAACAGGGTGAACAGGAAGGGTGGTGGAGTGGCGATGTATGTGAGAGATAATTTAAACTGTTGCATTAGACAAACTATGAAAGTGTAATTTACATGTCCCCAAACCTTGATAGGGGGATGCGGTAAAACTTGTATGGGACGAAATTACCAAGGCATCTAGGTACGAAAATGTTGTGTTAATGGGAGATTTTAACTTAAGCCAAAGTGACTGGAGCAATATGACAGGAAATCTTGAGTCTACCAACTTTTTTTATATGGTCCAGGTTTTTTTAAAATAGCCTGTGACAGAACCAACTAGAAGAAATAACCTGTTTGACTTCGTTCTTGAGGTTAATGACAAACTTGGGGGAAGCAATTACAAGTCACTTTCAATATATCATGGAATTACCTTAATAAATGAAACGAAGTCAATGTCTTTGATTTTCGCATAGGGGTATGGGATTACCTGGTTAGGGTGAACTGGTGTGACCTGACAGGTCATTATCCTGTGGGTCAGGTAGGTGGTGATGGTTGCCAATATGACATTTTTTATATGCTCCAAATAGGGAAATTAAATCAAATAAAAATGACCCTAAATGTATAAAAAATAGATTAAAACATCTCGTAGGCGAAAAAAAGAGGGATTTACGAGGACTAGATCAGTGCACTTACAAGTGTCTCAGGTCAACTTACTGTTAGTGACAAAGAAATGTGTACAATCTTCAACACTTATCTCCTCTCAGTTTTTACGTAGGAAGATAATTACGAAATTCCAGAAATTAAAAATTATACAGATCAGGACGATATTAAGTTATGCACAAAGTCACTAGTGACAAGGTTCTCAGACAATAAGACTAAAACTAAACAAATTCTCGGCCCTGATGAACTATTCTCAAGGGTTATAAAGGAATGTCAGGAGGAACTTTAAACCATTAGCTAGTCTTTTGAGCCTACCACTACAAACTGGTTTAGTGCAGAACAACTGGAAAATGGCAAATGTGATATCTATCTACTAAGCAGAATTACAGACCAATTAGCCTAACCTCCATTATGAGAAAATTAATGGTATCAATAATTGCCCAGCCTATTTGAGGTCATATTGTAAGACAAACTGATCAATAAATCTAAGCACGGTTTCACAAAGGGACACATTCCTGTCTTATAAATTTACTAACTTTTTCATTAAGGTATCTGAAGTAGATCATGGTAATGAATATGATATTGTGTATATGGACTTCAATAAGGCTTTTAATAAAATTCTACACCGGATATTGTTGAGGGAAGTAAAGGCACACGGAATAGGAAGTAAAAAAAAATCCTGGACAGAGGCGTGACTGACAGATAGGCAAGAGAGAATTTGCATAAATTGGGAGAAATCCGAGTAGGGAAGTGTCACAACAACAGTGCCCAACACTGACCCGTAGGGGTCAGTGTTGGGGCACTTTGTTGTTCGCAATTCCAAAAAGGGATATGAGGGGGGGAAATAAATATCGATAAATAATTTTTTGCTGAGGGAAACTAAAAATTTCGCAAATTTAAATTTTCTGGTGAGGACACCAGAGCCCCAAAAACCCAAAGAACTGGACGGGTTTTTGATGCAGTGGGCCTGGAAAACTGCAACTTGAATTTTTTAATGTACACAAATGTAAATTCTAACCCCGGGAAAAAAAAGGAATAACTATGACATTTAAAACTTTGAAAACTTTAATAATGGAATCAAAAGAAAAAAAGATTTTGGGATTTTCAGGTTCCAGTAATCAAAGCCAAGAAAACCAGGTCTGAGTTTTATAAACCCAAACCCAAAAATTTTTGGTTTTCATATTGAAGTAAAAAAACAGGAGTCCCAGGTTATTTTTTAAAACTCTCTCTCCCCTCTCTTCACCTCTCCCCTCCTCTCTCTCTCTATATTTTATATATATAAATATATATAAAAATTTAAAATATATGATTATATATAATATACTAAAGTACCATCTATATTTGGGAAAAGGGGGACCCAGAGAAGCAAAAACAAACCTCGGGGAAATCAAGGTTCCCCCCCGGGAGCTTTTGAATATGCCCCTTCTCCTCCCCACCCCCCTATATATTTTTTTTTTTCTATGTAAACCCTTTTATTAAAAAACCCAAAAAACTTTTACGGGAAAAAAACATAAAACATGAATAAAAACAAAAATTTTATCAAAGATCACAATTTTCCCCTCCAGCTCCTCCGAGGCTGGACGTAACCCAAAGTTTGCAGCAAGCATTTCCCCCTCTGGGGGCCCCGCTGAGGCGTGGAACATGAAAGGGTTTCCCCTTGGGGCCCCTGGTGGGTCGATTAGTCGGGAAAACCCCAATTCAAAAAGGGAAAGGGTGGGGCATTTTTTCCCCATGACCCAAGGGGTCTCTGACCCCCACTGGGAAAAATTTGAAAATTTTTTGGCAATGTCCCTGTACTTGCTGTTTCTTGTACTCCTCCCGTGGTCGGGCAGCTCCTCCCTGTCCCCCCAACTGTGATGGTTTATAGGTGTAAACCAGGTGGAAAAACAGGTATAGCCCCATGCAAAAGAGAAAGCCTTTCCTTCCAAAGGGATAAAATGGTGGTCCCACCCGGGGGGGTTTTGTGGGTTTGGGGGTATTGTTTGCTGCAAGTGTGTGGCTCCCTGGGCAGGGCATCCAGTTTGTAGCAAGGGTTCTCTTAATGTTGTTGCCTCATTGGGGCCCTTTGCATCCCAACCCCCTTGGTTTTGGAACATTAAGACCATGTAGACCTATTGGGTCGTTTGGGGCACTTTCGCCGCAAATACACATATATTCTGTGTGAATTGGGGCGCAAGGCACAGAGCCACGCAAAACGGAGGGCTTTGGATCCCAGTCCCCGTTCCCATTTTCCGATAGGGGAAAATTTTTTTTTGAGGAATCCCCAAAAGTGGGTGCACTCACAGCCTGGGGGGGAGGGCAAAACTCCCCATTTTGATGTTGCAAAACCCCGAGCAAAGGGGCAAAACCCCCTTTTCAGCAATTGGGGTTCCCCGCTTGAATGTTTTTTTGGAAACCAGGGCGCACTTTGGGGTTTTTTTTGCTGGGCACAAGAGGGTTTCCCCTTTTGGGGATTGGGACTGGCCCAAACTAGGGTTTTTCTATTTCCCGCTGAGTCACTGAGGGGGTTTTAGGAAGAAATTTGGGGCTTATCAACTCGTTTGATGAAATGGGAGGATAGGAAAGCGGTTTTTAAAGCAAATTTTGGGGGGATCTGCCCTACTCCTAATCCCTCCAAGCCTGAGGAAGTGAAGGTTGAACCAACTTGTTTTCCCTTTTGTCCAAAGGGGAAAAATTCATTTTCCACTCTCTTGCATGGCCCTTTAGGAAGTTCTATTCCTTGAGTTTTGGAAATGGTGAAGGTGGGGGAGGGATCCGAACAAAAGGTAAGTTTTGGGGATTGCAGGCACCTGGGGGTAGGTTGGGAAGGGAACGTGTTTTGTCAATGTCTTTCAACCTGCTTTCCCCTTTGTCTGGACGGTTTTGAGACCCTTTTTTTTCCCAGGAA
Source organism: Cherax quadricarinatus (assembly GCF_026875155.1). Classification (NCBI taxonomy): domain Eukaryota; kingdom Metazoa; phylum Arthropoda; class Malacostraca; order Decapoda; family Parastacidae; genus Cherax; species Cherax quadricarinatus. The sequence continues at coordinate 56,917,176 of NC_069416.1, forward strand.
CCCCTTCCATGGGATTGGAACCAAAGGGGAGCAAAAGAAAGGGGAGTGTATTGGCGGGGTCAATGGCCCCGTGCTCCTGGTAAACGGCACTAAAAATTTTGGATCATCTGTTTATTGGGTTGAAAATATTTCACATTTGGTGGGGTTTAAAAGAAAGGCCCAGGGTTTTCCCCCCATGTCTTTAATTTTTTCTGATGTCCTCTAGGAGAATTTGTTGTGCCAGGCCCCGGGGGGAACCCTCGTCCAGGAAAACCCGATATTGAGCCCCGCCCGGGGGAGTGGGGCCCCCCGGATTTCCCATGGACCAAACAAAAAAAGAAAAGGGGGGGAGAGGGGCCCCCCGTTGCAGGCCCCCCAAAACAGTCAATTTTATGGGTCCCAAAACAATATTTTTGGGGAAATACCCCTATAAACCCGATTCTATGAAGGGGGAAAGGGGAAGGGAAGGGTTTTTTTTAAAAATGCTTGGAGAGCACATCCCTTCGACTGAGATGAAAATTGCCAAAAGTCCAATTTTACCAAGGCCCTTTTCCATTTGGACATTTTTTTGTATATAAATTTTGTGCTGTGGGGAGCCGGCCTTCCCACCCCTGTTGAACGCCCGAAACCGAGCTGGGGTTGGTTTTTTAGCATTGCGCAGGCCCCCCTTTACTCACCCTTTTTTACGAAACCTTGGGGATAGGCGCCCCAAGGGTTTTTAAAACCCCCTTTCAAAGGGGCCCGAAATTTCCCCCAAAACCTTTTTCCGGGGGGCACACAAAAAAGGACCAAAAAAAAAGGGGTTTATGGGGGTTTTGGGGGACTTTCCCGCCAGGCACAGGTTGGGGAAAATTTTGGGGATTTAAAACAGCAGCCTCCTGAAACCTCACCCCAAATGGGATTGAGTATTTGGGTTTTTTTGGTTTTAAAAGGGCCTTTAAAACCCGGTTTAAAAAATCCTGTGAACCCTTGTATATATAATATAAAATATATTATATATATTATATATTATAAAATAATATAATTTTAAAATATATATATTAATTTTATATAAATTTGGGAAATTATTACACGCAAAAATTTGGGAAAAATTGCGATTTTGGCTTAAAAACCCAAAGCTCCCTTTTTGTGAATAAGGGAAGTGAAAAATTTTGGCGTGCAATAATTTCGCAAAAATTTAATTTTGAACCAACGAAAAAAAAATATTTCATTTTTGTTTATTATTAAAATTTTTGTAAATTTACCTTTAAAAATTTTTATTATTTGTATTAGGCTTTAAAATAAAACTGGCCCCTTGGTTTTAAACAAGGGTTTTTTAATTTTTTTTTAAATTCTTTTGGTAAAAAAATTTTTAATTCTTTACATTTTTCATGCTGTAAGCCCCCTTTTTGGGTTACGCTTCTTTTTTTATTATAATTAAAAATAAAACTTACAATTTAAAATAATGAAAAAAGATATATCTTTAAAAGCCAAAAGAAGAAAATTTTACAAAGGACCCTTTAAATTTTTAAAAAAAATTTTTGCTAATGACCAATTTTACCTATTTCCGGGACGACAAAATTATGTTGGTTTTAAATTTTGGGTTCACAAATTCTGGACACCGTAATTTCAGAAAAGAATATAAACGCGTTTTAAAAAAAAACAGAGAAGTATAAAACGTTTAAAAAAAAATGTATCAAAAAAATTTTTTGCTAAAAGGGGGACAGAAGAGGGGGAAATGAAACTGCACTCTCTAAACAGGGAAGAATTAAAGGGGGTATATACACCCAAAAAACCCCCACATAAATGAGGGGGAAGCTTACGGGCCCACGTTTTTTGGTCCGACCTGGGCCATTGACTTTGCAATGGTCCAAAACGGACCGAAAAAAACCCTCGTAAAACTTCTCTCTTTTTTTGTGCGGGGGTTTTTTGTGGGTTTTTTCCGTCACGGTTTAAATTTTGGCCTTTTTTTTTTTTTAAAAAAGGGGGTTTGAAAATTTTGGGTTTTAAATGGAAGGCAGGGAAAAAACAAAGGGGATATTAAAAAAAGGGGCTAAAAATATTTAAAGAAGACAAGGGCTCGCAGCAAAGAGTTCAAATTGGAAAAAATTTGATTTAGAAAAGGGTTTTTAGGAAAGCATGGGTTTTGGAATAGTTTTTGGATGATGGGAAGAAAGTTTCCCCCCGGGAAACGTCACTGGGAAACAAAAAACCCTTTTGTACCCTTTTAAAAATAAGTCAACAAGTACATGAGTGACTGACTGTAGGTGGGTGTGACCCCAGCCCCAAAAGGCCCCGTAGGCCTGCTGCAGTGTTCTTTATGTTCTCATCAAAGGTCCATTTATACATATTTTATTTTCATTAAAAGGCAACGACCCGTCTTGTCGTGCCTTTAAAAAAAAATTTTTTTAGACTACCCCTTATGTTTTAGGGGAAATTTTCCCCGGGGTTGATGTGTAAAACCCGGAAAAATTTTTTTCATCCTCAACTAGTGACTTTTCAATTTTCACTATCAAATTACCCGTCCTAGAAGAGCGGGTTTTTAAAACCCGGGGGGAAATCGCCCAAATAGGGGGGTCTGAGGGAAATTTCCCGGGGGGGGCAAAAACCCCGAACCAGAATGGGAGCGTACCAAACCCCGAACCAGAAAAGGGGGGGGGAAGGGGCCCCTAAGGGAACCCAGAACCCAAATGAGAGATAAAACCCAGAAACCAGAGTTTGGGGGTGGGCAACCCAGAACCAAAAGTGGGAGCCTTGGGAACCCCGAAACCGAGTGGGAAACCCTGGAACCCAGAACCCCCGAGTTGGGGGGCGTTTGGGAAAACCCCGAACCAGGGGGGGGGGAGTTCCCCCCCCCCCAGAACCAAAAGTTGGGGAGGTTTTTGGAAAACCCCGAAACCCAGAGTGGGAGCGTGCCAACCCCAAAACCGAGTGGGAGGGATTGGGCCCAACCCCGAACCAGAGGGGAGCGTCCCCAACCCCGCAACCTGAGTGGGGGCGTGCCAACCCAGGGGGCCAGATGGGGTTTAGCTTTCCAAACCCCGAAACCCCGAGGGGGGTAGCGTGCCCCAACCCCCGAACCCCGGAAATGGGGAGCGTTTCCCAACCAGAACCAGAGTGGGGTTTTTGGCCCAAAACCAGAACCCCGAGTGGGAGCGTGCCAAGGCCCGAACCAGAAAAGGGGGGGCCCTGCCAAGCCAGAACCAGAGTGGGAGCCGTGGCAAACCCAGAAACCGATTGGGAAAACGGGCAACCCAGAACCAGAGTGGGAGGGGTGGCAAACCCAAAAACCGAGTGGGGGGCGTGGCAACCCAGAACCAGAAGGGAGCGTGGCAAAACCCGGGGAAAAACTTGCGGTTTGGGGGGGGGTGGCAACCCCGGGGGAACGCCAGGGGTGGGAGGGGGTGGCTCCCAGAAAAACCCGAGTGGGGGCGTTTTGGGAACCAGGCCCCAAGTGGAGCGTGGCAACCCAGAACCATCCAGTGTGGGAGCGTGCAACCCAGAACCCAAAATTTGGGGGGTGGGGAACCCGAACCCGGGGTGGGAGGGGTTGGCAACCCCGAACCAAAAAGTGGGAGGTGGCAACCCAGAACCCGAGTGGGGGGCGTTTGGCAACCCCGAACCAGAGTGGGAGCGTTGGGAACCCAAACCAGAGTGGGGGCGTGGCAACCCAGAACCGAGTGGGGCGTGGCAAACCCCAAAACCCGAGTGGGAGGGGCAACCCAAACCAGAGTGGGAGCGGGCAACCCCAAACCCAAATGGGGGCGTGGCAACCCAGAACCAAGTGGGGGCGTGGCAACCCAGAACCAAGTGGGAGCGTGGCAACCCAGGGAAACCCGAGTGGGAGCGTGGCAACCCAGAACCAGAGTGGGAGCGTGGCAACCCCAGAAAAAGAGTGGGAGCGTGGCAACCCAGAAACCAGAGTGGGAGCGTACCAACCCAGAACCAAGTGGGAGCGTGCCAACCCAGAACCAGAGTGGGAGCATACCAACCTAGAACCAGAGTGGAGCGTGGGCAACCTAGAACCAGAGTGGGGAGGTGGCAAACCTAGAACCAGGTGGGAGCGTGGCAACCCAGAAAACCCGAGTTGGGAGCGTGGGCAACCTAGAACCAGAGTGGGAGCGTGGCAACCCAGAACCAGAGTGGGAGCGTGGCAACCCAGAACCAGAGTGGGAGCGTGCCAACCCAGAACCAGAGTGGGAGCGTGCCAACCCAGAACCAGAGTGGGAGCGTGCCAACCCAGAACCAGAGTGGGAGCGTGCCAACCCAGAACCAGAGTGGGCGTGGCAACCAAAAACCAGGGGTGGGAGCGTGCCAACCAGAACCAGAGTGGGAGCGTGCCAACCCAGAACCAGAGTGGGGGCGTGCCAACCCAGAACCAGAGTGGGAGGTGCCAACCCAAAAACCAAGAGTGGGAGCGTGCCAACCCAGAACCAGAGTCAAAAATCTCACTAAATGTGTTCTCACTATATTTCGTGCATCTGCGACTTGATCCTTTCGCAGACTTTTTTGAATAATTAAAAAATAAAAATTAAAAATGAATCCCAGTTTCTCGGTTATCCTATTTAAATAAAAATATTTTTGTTTAATTTTTACACTTAGACTATTATATGAAGGAGATGAAGACCAACTGTAATACAGGGAACAACCTAAGGAACAGATTAAGAACCACTGTCCTAGAGAGAGAGAGAGGGAGGAGAGAGAGAAGAGGAGAGAGAGGGGAGAGAGAAA
>NC_069416.1:56922364-56974099 GCF_026875155.1 Cherax quadricarinatus
GGTAAGGGGGAAATTTTTAAAAGGTAGAGAGGGTGGGGAACGTGGTAGGTGATATAGTGTAGAGCGGTGAGGTGAAGCATGGTAGGTGATATAGTGTAGACAGGTGAGGTGAAGCAGTGGTAGGTGATATAGTGTAGAGCGGTGAGGTGAAGCAGTGGTAGGTGATATAGTGTAGAGCGGTGAGGTGAAGCAGTGGTAGGTGAAGCAGTGGTAGGTGAAGCAGTGGTAGGTGAAGCATTGGTAGGTGATATAAGACTGACCAAGTCACTGTGCTGCCGAACATTTCCTCATTAAGGATACTCAAGTATTCCACATGTGTCTTATTTATTATCAAGTTATAAGAGCGCAGGTTAAGCTTTCCTCTTGACTCTCTTGTGCACCTCCAAGTTTCTTGATTCAACTTTATAGCAGCGTGCAAACGGGAACTTAGAAGTGGTGTTTCCGGTAACTTAGTCTTGTGTAGTCTGACTCTCTAGCCAATTTGGTGAGAATGTGAAGGAAACTTAGATAAACTTGGAATTAAGTTGAGCCATTTTCAGGAAGCCCAGACGTTGAGGGACCTTGTAGTATAGGATGACAACTTTCATGGACCTGGTTTGTTAGTTCGTTTGTGTGTTTGTTTGTGTTTGTGTTGTGTGTGTGTTGTTTGTGTGTGTGTGTGTCTGTGTGTGTGTGTTTGTGTTGTGTGTGTATGTGTGTGTGTGTGTGTATGTGTATGTGTGTGTTGTGTGTGTGTTTGTGTTGTGTGTGTGTTGTTTTGTTGTGTGTGTGTATGTGTCTGTGTGTGTGTGTTGTGTTTGTGTTGTGTGTGTTGTTTGTGTTTGTGTGTGTGTGTGTTGTGGTTGTGTGTGTGTGTCTGTGTGTGTGTGTGTGTGTGTTGGTTTGTGTTGTGTGTGTGTGTGTTGTGCTTGTGTTTGTGTGTGTTTGTGTTGTGTGTGTGTGTCTGTGTGTGTGTGTGTTGTGTTTGTGTTGTGTGTGTGGTGTGTGTGTCTGTTGGTGTGTGTTGTGTTGTGTTTGTGTTGTGTGTGTGTGTGTGTGTGTGTGTGTGTGTGTGTGTGTGTGTGTGTGTGTGTGTGTGCGCGCGCGCGCGCGTAAAACAGTAAAACTACTAAGAGAGGTTGGTCACTCGAACACAGCTGGGTACACTGAGTAACAGTGGTACCAGGGTGTCAGGATAGTGGTGGTGGTGGCACTTTAACACTGGTGATCACTGCTAGGGTCCTGCCTGCCTGCCCAGGGTGTCAGGATAGTGGTAGTGGCACTTTAACACTGGTGATCACTGCTAGGGTCCTGCCTGCCTGTCTCACCAGCACACACAGTGACACTGAGACAAGTCTTGCACACACTAAAAAACCTTCTTGGATCACCTTCACTAATTATTTCTAAATTAAATATATATTTCACTGCTTCATCAAAATCTTTAATCCTAATTCCATATATTGTGTGTGAGAGGTGATGACACAGTTGGCAGCCCCGTCATAATCTTGCCACATTGGAGGTGAATATAGGTAGGTCCCACTTTACAGCACTTCACTTTACAGCATTTAGGTAGGTCCCACTTTAACAGCACTTCACTTTACAGCATTTAGGTAGGTCCCACTTTACAGCACTTCACTTTACAGCATTTAGGTAGTCCCACTTTACAGCACTTCACTTTACAGCATTTAGGTAGGTCCCATTTTACAGCACTTCACTTTACAGCATTTAGGTAGGTCCCACTTTACAGCACTTCACTTTACAGCATTTAGGTAGGTCCCACTTTACAGCACTTCACTTTACAGCATTTAGGAGGTCCCACTTTACAGCACTTCACTTTACAGCATTTAGGTAGGTCCCACTTTACAGCACTTCACTTACAGCATTTCATTAATGCAGCAGTTTTCAATTATACCCATACATTTATTACTCACTTAATATATGATAGTGCAAACATGTTATCAGGCTTTTATATGCTTTTGAAAGTGGAAAAAGAAAAGACTGTTTCACTTTACGGCGATTTTCGCTTTACAGCAGTAGTCCAGAACCTAACCTGCTGTATAAGCGGAGCCTTCCTGTAGTGAAGGACAGAGCCTCTGTGGCTGCTGTGGGCTCTTACGAATACGGAAATTCTCAAAGCTATCCCTTCTATAACCTCTGACCGATTCTGAGTGTTTCTCTAGCAGCTTGTCCTGAGACTAAATTTTTCTGCTGACTGCCTGATCAACCAGGCTGTTGCTGTCCACATCCAAAGACCTACATAGCCATCACAACCTGACTGATCTGGCATTTGCTTCCTGAAATATTTTTACTTTCCTCTTAGAGACTTGTAATTTTGCTTCTGCAATATCTCTTCTAACCAGACGCAGGATCGTGAAACAGGACTGTTCAACAATGGAGAAGCTAACTGCTGCTGTTACTAGAACCTGGTGCCATAACGAACAACTTGCCAAAATGTGTTCAACATAGGTTGATTCTATGCCAAAGCATGTAGCAATGTTTATAAAAGCAAAGTTAGTCATATCTCTTATTAAATTAATGATCTGTTATAATCATCGCCATGTATTTTCAAATGTCTTATTTCACTACTGTCCCAATTAATATGCACACTACTGTATGAGTGATCATACGGCATCTCTGATTTTCACCGAGATGATTGACGGTTTATTCCTTATTTCTCAATGTTGTAAGTTATCTCTCACTTCTGTTAGTAGTTACTGTATTTTGTGAATTAGGTTCCTGGCCCTCAAGAATTCCCCATGTATATATGATCAGGTCCGTCTCTCCTCTCTGTCTCTGTCTCTCTCTCTGTCTCTCTCTCTTTGAAGAAAGTATATTTCGAATGTTTTGGAGCTCACGGTAATTTAAATATATATTTTCATTCTATGAAAGAATAAAATACACAGTTTTTCAACTATCGTAGCAACGAAAGCAATATTGTAACATGACAGAATGAATGATTTGAATAGTATCCTGACTGGTACACCTCCTCTGGTTCAAGGACTCCTAAGTCATTCTCCTCACCTTTCATACATTTACTGTCGTGTTATCTAAACCCAGGTCATCTGACATTATTATTCCTTGACTTCTTACCTGACTTTTAGTTATATGAAAACATTTACCTCTCAAGGGTGGATAACACACATAATCTACATGCCTGTATATATATGTATGTGCATTCAGTGGTCACTTTATTAGGTACACCCTTCAAGTAGTGAGTAGGGCCCTCCACTTGCCTCCAAAAGAGCCTGAATTCTTGGAGGTATGGTTTCAACAAGATGCTGGAAACATTCCTTAGGATCCTGGTCTATGTATCACCTGTTGCAGATCAGTCGCTGCACATCCATGTTGTGAATCTCCGCATTCCAAAGATTTACACCAAGTTCTGACCCACCATCTGCATGTCGCAGCAGAAATCTGCATACCACTGTTGTAACGTGTGGCTATTTGAATTACTGTCACCTTCCAGTCCAGTTTGAAACAGTCTGGCCAGTCTGCTCTGACCTCTCTTATGAGCAAGGCGTTTACGCCCACAGAACTGCCATTCAATGGATGTTTTGTTTTGTTTTTGTATTTTTCACACTATACTCTGTAAACGCTTAGAGAGTGTAGTGCGTGGAACTCCCAGATTAGCAGTGTCTGAGATAAACCTCTCCGTCTGGCACCAACAATCATTCCACGGCCAAAGTCACCTACATCGCATGTCTTCCCAGTTCTGATGTTCATGTGAACAATAACTGACCTCCTGACCACGTCTGCATGCTTTAAGCCCTTGATATGCTACCACGTGAATGGCTGACTATATATTTGAATTAAAGAGTAGGTGTACAAGTGTACTTAATAAAGGGGCCATTAAGTGTATATATTTTTATTTAGTTACTCCTGTCGCAGAGCGCTGAGGTCTAAATTAGGAAAGAAATATTGCAACAATAAGCATTGTAAATTAAGAAAGACACAGGAAATAAAAAATCTGTGTGTAATGAATGAAATTTTTTTTTTATTTATCTGTCGTTTTAGTTTTTCATGAAAACCAGCAATTCTGTCGGCATGGAAACTGTTTAACAACAGGCTTCTCTCTCAAAACTCACATGAGAGGAGGGTCTTCAGGAACCCACAACAGTAGATAAGCTGTGTACTCTGGACATTCCTCAAGCAGTGTGAGGATGTCCAAAGTGGAATCAGTAACTGAGGTGTTGTGCGTGGCATTTTTTTGGTTGTTTTCCTGGAGGCAGAACGTGCGGTCACCCACCCTAAAGGGCACTCACCCTTCTGCCGACCAGCTGCGCCTCTCTCCACCACAACAAACCTGTTTAAGGCAGGCGTGCGCCTGCTGCTGTTAATTCTTACATGAGGTAGCCATCGGGAGGTTTTCACACACACAACACCGTACAGTCATGAGGGACTGTGTTGCAGTACTACAGATGAGAGCTCTCCTCACAGATAACTAGCATGGCCTCAAGAAGGGAAGCCCTCTCATATGAAGCTAGTTAGAATTGTACGCATTAAACACAGAAACTTCGGCATAGTGGATCCTAGAAATCGTACCAGGACAGTACAATCGGAAGTTTAGCTCATATTCTGTGACTCTTCAACTTTTTCAGTTGGACAATCGTGCCTATAACAGATTCACAGAGTTGAAGCAAGAAAGACAAGCATGGAAAACTGCACATTTCTAGAGCGAAAAATAGCATTTAATACAGTTGCTCATTATGGGCTGATCTACAAAACTTAAGGAGCTGGCACAAGTGCATGGAAAAGCGTTGAGGTAGATTAGGAAGATAAAGGACAGAAGCCGAAGTGTAAGGACAAAGACGAGGTGTGACGCTGGTAAGGGCACTGAGCAAGGTTTCCCCAAATGATCAACAGTCAAATTTTTTACTTTTTCCCTGGAGCTTGCTAATTAGCTTAAACTAATGAAAATAATAAAAATCGGTGGAAATTGAAATACAAAACGCACACACATACACACAGCTCCTACAAAGGAATGAGCTTAACGACAACCAGCACGGTTTCAGGGATGGATTTCCTTTGTCACAACCCTACTGGAGTTCTATGGCAGGGTGAGAGCAGTAAGACAAGAGAGAGAGGGATGGGGAGATTGCGTTTTCTTGGACTGTAAGAAGGCTTTTGACAGAGTTCCACACAAAAGATTACTGCACAAGCAGGAAGACCAGGCAGGTATAACAGGAAGACATCAGCGAGTCATGGTACGTGACGAGGTGTCAGAGTGGGCGCCTGTGACGAGCGGGGTTCCACAGCGGTCAGTCCTAGGACCAGTAATGTTACTGGTGTATGTGAACGACATGACGGAAGGAATAGACTCAGAAGTGTCCCCGCTTGCAGATGATGTGAAGTTGATGAGAAAAATTCAATCGGACGAGGATCAGGCAGAACTACAAAGGGATCTGGACAGGCTGCAGGCCTGACCGGAAACTGGCTCCTGGAGTTCAACCCCACCAAGTGTAAAGTCATAAAGATGGGGAAGGGCAAAGAAGACCGCAGACGAGTAATCTAGGGCGCCAGAGACTACAAACTTTACTCAAGGAAAAGGATCTTGGGGTGAGTATAACACCGGGCACATCTCCTGAGGCGCACATCAACCAAATAACTGCTGCAGCATATGGGCGCCTAGAATAGCATTCCGACATTTCAATAAGAAATCGTTCAGAACCCTGTACACCGTGTACGTTTAGGCCTATATTGGAGTATGCAGCACCAGTTTGGAACCCACACCAAGCCAAGCATGTAAGGCAATTAAAGAAAGTGCAAAGGTTTGCAACAAGACTAGTCCCGGAGTTAAGGGACATGTCCTACGAAAGAAGTTAAGGGAAATTTACCTCACGGCACTGGAGGACAGGAGAGATAAGGGGGGCATGAATAAAGACATATAAAATACTGAGAGGAACTTGCAAGGTGCACAGAGACAGGATGTTCCAGAGATGGTCACAGCAACAAGGGGTCACAATTGGAAGATGAAGACACGATGACTCACAGGGATGTTAGCAAGTATTTCTTCAGTCACAGAGTTTTCAGGAAGTGATGTAGTGGGGCAGGATCCATGCATAGCTTTATGAAGAAGTATGATCAAGTTCATGGAGCAGGGAGAGTGACCTAGTAGCAACCAGTGAAGAGGTGGGGCCAGGAGCTGTGCCTCAACCACTGCAACCACAACTTGGTGAGTACACACACCACACACACAACACACACAACACACACACACACACACACACACACACACACACACACACACACACACACACTCACACTCACACTCACACTCACACTCCACACACAGACACAGACACACACACACCACGCACACACATGCCCAGAAACTGGAGAAAATTCTGAATGTCGTTACAAGACTGGTCTCAGAGTTTACAGGAATGCTTTATGGAGAGGCTAATGAAAATATGCCTTACGAGATTCCTAAGATAGGGCAGACACAGACTATTGAAAAGAGAGGATCGTGACAAGAGAGCACAGCTGAAGTCAAAGATACACATAAGGTCTGGGGATGTCAGGAAGTGCTTCGTTAGTCTTAGGCTGGTCAGGAAGTGGAACGATCTGTATAAAGTAGTGGTGGAACCAGAGTGCAAACACAGTGTTAAAGAGTGTTAATGAGCTCATGATGCCACGAATAGAGAGCGACCATTCATGAGAAATGGAAAGGCAGGACCAGTAGCTGAGATTAGACTCCACGCAAACATAACTGAGTACATACAGGTATCTGACTAGCGAAACCGTAACATCATCATTGTAAACAAGTCGTGAAACGGATGGGATTTCGAACTCATGTTAAGCCAGTCGTAAAAGTGGCAGGCCAGTGCTCTATACACTGTACCATACTAGTCAAATAAGATTAATCCAACTACTTCATACACACTAGGAAGGTAAGCTTGCCACAGCCATGCTGTGAGATTCATCTGTAAAAACCTGCACTGTGGTCACAGTACCGTCCATGCTAACCCTCGTAGTGTACACAAGATGACTCTTATTATAAGTCCGGCATGGTACTGACCTACTAGTTATACGACTGACTTGCCATCAACTAGAACTAGTCGAGTACACATCTGCCCTTGTTTACCCAGCCAGATTAAGAAATTATGAAGCTTTCCAGGAGATTAGGTTGGTAAGACGATAACAGCTGAGTAAATATAAAAACACAGTGATGAAGAAGTGTGTGGGAACTAAATCAAATAAAAAAAACTTAATTAACAGTCGCTTGAAATAAGAAAAAACGGAGAAATATCCGCACCTGTTGTGTTAACCCCGGCGTCACTATGACATCATTGTAACAGATTCCTCTCCCCCTCCCACTCCCTCCACTACCGATGCTCCACCCCACCCTAATAAATAATATTAATATATTCATGGGAAAGCGCTAAACACGTAGGGATCATAAGCGCCTGGGGAATGGGAGGTAATTAGGATTAATTTGAGGAAGGCGAGAGTAGCCCCAACTCCATAGATAAAGAGCCCTTCCCCAGGGTTAACGTACGACCTTCATGAAGGGAAAATGGGAGCAAAGAGATGAGCAGGTGTCGACTTTAATGAGAAGATAACACCAGGTGTGATGTCTGTTGAGAGCCTCAGTGATGTCACCACGTGGTGATGACCAGCACCAGGTGTGATGTCTGTTGAGAGCCTCAGTGATGGCACCACGTGATGATGACCACACCAGTGTGATGTCCTGTTGAGAGCCTCAGTGATGGCACCACGTGTGATGACCAGCACCAGGTGTGATGTCTGTTGAGAGCCTCAGTGATGGCACCACGTGGTGATGACCAGCACCAGGTGTGATGTCTGTTGAGAGCCTCAGTGATGGCACCACGTGGTGATGACCAGCACCAGGTGTGATGTCTGTTGAGAGCCTCAGTGATGGCACCACGTGGTGATGACCAGCACCAGGTGTGATGTCTGTTGAGAGCCTCAGTGATGGCACCACGTGATGATGACCAGCACCAGGTGTGATGTCTGTTGAAGCCTGTGATGGCACCACGTGGTGATGACCAGCACCAGGTGTGATGTCTGTTGAGAGCCTCAGTGATGGCACCACGTGATGATGACCAGCACCAGTGTGATGTCCTGTTGAGAGCCTCAGTGATGGCACCACGTGATGATGACCAGCACCAGTGTGATGTCTGTTGAGAGCCTCAGTGATGGCACCACGTGGTGATGACCAGCACCAGGTGTGATGTCTGTTGAGAGCCTCAGTGATGGCACCACGTGATGATGACCAGCACCAGGTGTGATGTCTGTTGAGAGCCTGTGATGGCACCACGTGGTGATGACCAGCACCAGGTGTGATGTCTGTTGAGAGCCTCAGTGATGGCACCACGTGATGATGACCAGCACCAGTGTGATGTCTGTTGAGAGCCTTTGATGGCACCACGTGGTGATGACCAGCACCAGGTGATGTCTGTTGAGAGCCTCAGTGATGGCACCACGTGATGATGACCAGCACCAGGTGTGATGTCTGTTGAGAGCCTCAGTGATGGCACCACGTGGGATGACCAGCACCAGGTGTGATGTCTGTTGAGAGCCTCAGTGATGGCACCACGTGATGATGACCAGCACCAGGTGTGATGTCTGTTGAGAGCCTGTGATGGCACCACGTGGTGATGACCAGCACCAGGTGTGATGTCTGTTGAGAGCCTCAGTGATGGCACCACGTGATGATGACCAGCACCAGGTGTGATGTCTGTTGAGAGCCTCAGTGATGGCACCACGTGGTGATGACCAGCACCAGGTGTGATGTCTGTTGAGAGCCTCATGATGGCACCACGTGGTGATGACCAGCACCAGTGTGTGATGTCTGTTGAGAGCCTCAGTGATGGCACCACGTGGTGATGACCAGCACCAGGTGTGATGTCTGTTGAGAGCCTCAGTGATGGCACCACGTGGTGATGACCAGCACCAGGTGTGATGTCTGTTGAGAGCCTCAGTGATGGCACCACGTGGTGATGACCACTCTCAGGTGTGATGTCTGTTGAGAGCCTCAGTGATGGCACCACGTGGTGATGACCACACCAGGTGTGATGTCTGTTGAGAGCCTCAGTGATGGCACCACGTGGTGATGACCAGCACCAGGTGTGATGTCTGTTGAGAGCCTCAGTGATGGCACCACGTGGTGATGACCAGCACCAGGTGTGATGTCTGTTGAGAGCCTCATGATGGCACCACGTGGTGATGACCAGCACCAGGTGTGATGTCTGTTGAGAGCCTCAGTGATGGCATCACGTGGTGATGACCAGTCAACCTGAATGATCCAACTCTCTGATCCTCGAGAGACTTACTATCATCAACTACACTACAGTTACCCTCGTAAACTCTGTCTCTCTTATACAGGAGGAAGACGCCAGACTTTTAAGGTTATCGTCACTGTTGTCTGGAAGATGTGTTATCGACCACTGAGGAAACGAGAAAAAGAAAGAGTTGTCTTTATATAAAACAGGCACATATTTAAATATACTGATGTACATTATATTTTGCGTTTATTTAATATTGCAATAATTATTTTTGTTATTAGATCAAACGAAAATATCATGCTCTAATAGTATATATATATATTATATTTAGCTACAACGGTTGGAAGGATGTACTACACTTTGTGCGGCAGATTCAAGGTCCTCATGGCTGTGTCTGCAACTACACTGCTTGTTCGCTCATTTGTTAGTTTGAATATTGTATGAATTGTCAACAACTGGTGTCAACAACAAGGGTTTTCTGTACAGAAAACACTTGGACAAGCTTTTCAAGTGAAAGTGTTGGATCTGAGAGGGACATGACCTCTCAGTGGCTACATTCTCACTACTACTACTACTACTAACTACTACCTGCACCTCCTCCTTCCGACAGTATTTAAGTCTCCGCACTGTCGCTTGATCTTCAGATAGTTTCCTGACTATGGAACTGAACTTCTCCAGGCCGAGGGACTAACAACCCAAATCTACGACTACAAGGGTGATGGACTGATTACATCGTCTTCACATCTCTACTGTTCCTGCCTACTTTCTGTATTCGACTGAAGAACCTACTGTGTAGGCGAAACGTTTCGAATAAAGTTGTCTAACTATTGCATATGTGTCTTACCTAACAACCTGTCGTATTGTATACCATTTTGATGTTCAACAACTGGACAGCCTGATGAGCCGTCAGCTTGTGTATATAATGTGTTAGCAGCAAGTTACCAGGCAACTCTTGTCAACGTCGCCACAAGCTGTGTTGTCTTCTACTCTTATTGTGATGTAGACTAATTTTCTGGTAGAATATAATCTGGTTTGACGATCTCAGATATAATTCTTCTCTGTGAAACTGTTTCCACAGACTTAATTACAATTAGTGATGTTTGACATTTTTGTAGTTGTCATGAGACACTCATTATGATTCAGATCCATATATATGTCGTGCTGAATAGGTAAAACTTTCCGATTTTGGCTTAAATAGCAACACTCTTGCCGAATAAGACAAGTGAAAATTGTGTATGCAATAATTTCGTAAAAATCATTCTTAACCCTAACGAAAAAAAATGTATTTCATTGCGTTTGTTTATTATTAAAATATTGTAAACTTATATAAAATATATTTAGTTGGATTAGGCTAAATTAAATTGCACTTGTTATATAAAGGTTACGTAAGTTTTCTAAGGTTCTTTTGGTATAAAAATTATTATTTTTTACATTAACATAAATGAAAAAAATATGTATCTTTAAACGTATACGAGAAAGGACTTAATTTTAAATGAGTTACCATTCGGCACGACATTATATATATATATATATATATATATATAATATATATATATATATATATATATAATATATATATATATATATATATATATAATATATATATATATTATATATATATACAACAAGATCACAAATAAACAGTGATTTCAAAATATGCAAAACAACCACTGTGAAAGATAGAGAAATTTCCAAGCGCTTCGTGACTACTCACAGTGATTGTTTTGCGCGCGCACACACACACACACACACACACACACACACACACACACACACACACACACACACAACACACACACACACACACACACACACACACACACACACACACACACACCTTGCTCCTGGGATTGACAGATCCTAACACATTAACCGCTGAGTTACAAAACTTCTTATAAGGAAGATTTGAAAACAATACTTCTGTACTTGTTTGTGTCAGAGGAACCAACTGAAGCCAAACTTACTCCTCCCTACACTCCAGAAGCTTTGGTAGTAAATATATTTTTACCTTCATCAAATCCATTATGGCTGCAAAGCTCAGCGGTAAAGCGTTGGACCTGTCACGTCCCAGGACAACGGTTCAAGATCCCCGTCCTTTTTCAGTTTATTTCATTATCTAGAATAGGAATGGAAATGGTGTAAATTGTTTGGCTACACAGGCATTGCAAAGAACTTGCAATCCCATTTATTAACAACCTGAACAATTTCTATGGCAAACATGATATGTATAGAGAGGATTAAGTACATCTTTCTGGGGTAGAGGTGGTATCGTTAGCCAACTTTGTCGAGAGTGAGAGGGGCTGTTGCTGAGTTGTCTAGAACTTCAAACTGACAGAAGACAGAGGTACGGGTGTGTGCGGGAAACAAACAGGCTGCAGCAAGTGGGATGAAAGTGGCAAAAACTCCCAGGATACTAATTGAATGCATGGAACTGGCCAACAAACAGAGATACAGTATATGGCAGTTAGTGACTAGCTCTGTTAAGGTTTACTATACTAAAAGCAGGAGCATAAGAAATATGACAGACGAGCTAAGATTAACTGCATGTGCATGAAGCATAGATACTATTGCTATAACAGAGACCTGGTTCATCCTGAAAGATAGAGAATGCCTTCTGAATGCCACATTCAGGGCTATAAATTATTCCACACCAACAGGTGAACAGAAGGGTGGTGGAGTGGCGATGTATGTGAGAGATAATTTAAACTGTTGCATTAGACAAACTATGAAAGTGTAATTTACATGTCCCCAAACCTTGATAGGGGGATGCGGTAAAACTTGTATGGGACGAAATTACCAAGGCATCTAGGTACGAAAATGTTGTGTTAATGGGAGATTTTAACTTAAGCCAAAGTGACTGGAGCAATATGACAGGAAATCTTGAGTCTACCAACTTTTTTTATATGGTTACCTGGAGGTTACAGGGTTTTTTAAAATAGCCTGTGACAGAACCAACTAGAAGAAATAACCTATTTGACTTCGTTCTTGAGGTTAATGACAAGCTTGGGGGAAGCAATTACAAGTCACTTTCAATATATCATGGAATTACCTTAATAAATGAAACGAAGTCAATGTCTTTGATTTTCGCATAGGGGTATGGGATTACCTGGTTAGGGTGAACTGGTGTGACCTGACAGGTCATTATCCTGTGGGTCAGGTAGGTGGTGATGGTTGCCAATATGACATTTTTTATATGCTCCAAATAGGGAAATTAAATCAAATAAAAATGACCCTAAATGTATAAAAAATAGATTAAAACATCTCGTAGGCGAAAAAAAGAGGGATTTACGAGGACTAGATCAGTGCACTTACAAGTGTCTCAGGTCAACTTACTGTTAGTGACAAAGAAATGTGTACAATCTTCAACACTTATCTCCTCTCAGTTTTTTACGTAGGAAGATAAATTACGAAATTCCAGAAATTAAAAATTATACAGATCAGGACGATATTAAGTTATGCACAAAGTCACTAGTGACAAGGTTCTCAGACAATAAGACTAAAACTAAACAAATTCTCGGCCCTGATGAACTATTCTCAAGGGTTATAAAGGAATGTCAGGAGGAACTTTAAACCATTAGCTAGTCTTTTGAGCCTACCACTACAAACTGGTTTAGTGCAGAACAACTGGAAAATGGCAAATGTGATATCTATCTACTAAGCAGAATTACAGACCAATTAGCCTAACCTCCATTATGAGAAAATTAATGGTATCAATAATTGTCCAGCCTATTTGAGGTCATATTGTAAGACAAACTGATAAATAAATCTAAGCAGGGTTTTCACAAAGGGACACATTCCTGTCTTATAAATTTACTAACTTTTTCATTAAGGTATCTGAAGTAGATCATGGTAATGAATATGATATTGTGTATATGGACTTCAATAAGGCTTTTAATAAAATTCTACACCGGATATTGTTGAGGGAAGTAAAGGCACACGGAATAGGAAGTAAAAAAAAATCCTGGACAGAGGCGTGACTGACAGATAGGCAAGAGAGAATTTGCATAAATTGGGAGAAATCCGAGTAGGGAAGTGTCACAACAACAGTGCCCAACACTGACCCGTAGGGGTCAGTGTTGGGCACTTTGTTGTTCGCAATATACATAAACGATATAGATGAGGGAAATAAATATCGATATAAATAAGTTTGCTGATGACACTAAAATATTTCGTCGAATTAATTCTGTGAGGACACCAGAGCGCTACAACCAAGAACTGGACAGGTTGATGCAGTGGCTGGAAAACTGCAACTTGAACTTTAATGTACACAAATGTAAAGTTCTAAGCCTGGAAAAAGAGAATAACTATGACATTTATAAACTTTGTAAACGTAATAATGTAGATCAAAATGCAAAAAAGATTTAGGAGTTCAGGTTACCAGTAATCTAAAGCCAAGACAACAGTGTCTGAGTGTTATAAAGCGAACAGAATTCTTGGCTTCATATCTAGAAGTATAAATAACAGGAGTCCTCAGGTTATTCTTTAACTCTCTCTCTCTCTCTCTCTCTCTCTCTCTCTCTCCTCCTCTCTCTATATATATATATATAAATATATATATAATATATAATATATAATATATATATATACTAAAGTACCACCTCTATAGTTGGAATGGGGACCCAGAGAAGACAATAAACGTACCTCAGGGAAAACTCAAGGTTCTCCCCCGGAGCTGTTTGAATATGTTCTTCTCCTACCACCCCCCTATAATATTTTTTATTCAAATGTGAACATTTATTAATAAACAATATACATTTACAGAAAAAAACATAAACATGAATACAATGGCACAATGTATCAAAGATCACAAATTTTCCTCCAGCTCCTCCGAGGCTGGACGTGAGCCAAGTATGCAGCAAGCATTTCCCCTGGATGGCGACGCTGAGGCGCTGGAACATGAAAGTGGCTGCCCTTGGGTCCCTGGTGGTGTCGATTAGTCTGGAACCCAATTTTTTTAAGGAAGCGTGTGGCTTTTTTTCCCCCCATGATCCCAAGGTCTCTGATCCCACTGGACAAATTGATACTGTTGGCTAATGTCCCTGAAACTTGCTGACTTGACTCCTCCCTGTGGTCAGCAGCTCCTCCCTGTCGCCCCACACGTGATGGATATGGGTGTCAGCCAGTGTGGACACACAGGTATAGTCCCATGCTAAGAGCATCCCATTCTTCCAAGGATAGATGGTGATCCCATCGGGGGCGGTTTGCGGGGTTTGTGGGTATTGTTTGCTGCAAGTGATCGTGGCTCCCTCTCGGCAGGGCATCCAGCGTACAAGGGTTCTCTTAATGAGGGTTGACCTCATTGTGTCTTGCATGCCAGCCCTTGGTTTTGGAACAGTTAAGACCATGTAGACCATATTGGGCTGCTTGCACTTCGCCGCAAATACACATATATTCTGTGTGAATTGGGGCAGCAAGGCACAGAGCCACTGCAATACGGAGGGTCTTTGATCGAGTCGCGTTCCCATTGCCGATAAGGGAACTGTTTTGAGGAAGTCCCCAGAGTGAGTGCACTCACAGCCTGGAGACGGGCAATCTCCCTATCTGATGTTTCAGCCCTGAGCATGTTGCAAGCACCTTTTCAGCAATTGGGCCATCCCAGCTTGACTGTTTGTGAGCCAGTGCTGCACTAGGGTTTGGTGCTGGAGCAGCAAGAGTCTCCCATTCGGTGATGGCACTGGCATAGCTAGGGTCTTCTATTCCTGCTGAGTCACTGAGGGTGTCAGGAAGAAATTTTTCTTATCAACTCGTTTGATGCAATGGAAGAGGATAGGAAAGCTGGTAGAGCAATCTGGGAGGATCTGCTACTCCTAGCCCTCCAAGCCTGACCGGAAGTGAGGCTTGCAACCACTGTCCCCTCGTCAAGGGAAAGATTCAATACACTCTCTAGCATGGCCTTCAGGAGAGTCATATTCCTTGAGTTTTGGACTGCTGAAGGCTGGAGCATCTCAGAAAAAAGGTAAGTTTTGGGATTGACAGGCACCTGGTGAGTAGGTAGAAGGCATCGTGTGTGTCAATGTCTTTCATCCTGCTTTCCATCGTCTGGAGGTCTGAGACTTTTTTTCCTAGGATCAGATCGATGGCATTGGACCAAAGAGGAGCACCGAGGAGAGTGCTATTGGCTGGATCAATGGCTCGTGCTCCTGGTAATACGGCACTAATATTCTGGATCATCTGTTGATTGGAAACTATTTCACATTTGTGGGGTTTAAAGGGAAAGGCCCAGGCTTTCTCCCCTGTCTTTAATTTTAAATGATGTCCTCTAGGAGAGATTCTGTTGTGCCAGCCAGGGTACCGTCGTCCCCGGAACCAGATATTGAGCTCGCTGGAGAGTGCCTCCGTGACTTCCTTGATGACCAAACAAAATAGAAAGGGGGGGAGAGGTCCCCCCGTTTGCAGGCCCTCACACGAGTCAATTTTTATGGTCCCCAAACAATAGTTTGGGAAATCACACTATAACAAAGATTCTATGAAGGGGTAAAGGGAAGGAAGTTTCTATAAACTGCTTGGAGAGCAGCATCCCTTCTGACTGAGATGAAAGCATTGGAAAGTCCAATTTGACCAAGGCTTTTCATAGGACATGTTTTTGATAATACTCGTGCTGCATGGGCAGCTGCTTCACAGCCCTGTTTAACGCCGAAACCGAGCTGATTGGTTTCAGCATTGCAGCAGCCTCTTGACTCACCCTTCTTACTGCAGCCTTGGCGACTAGGCCCGAAGGGTGTTTCCCACTGCAATGGGCCTGATTCCGCCATCCTTTTTCCGGGGGGCACACAAGAGGCAACCAAAGAAAAAGGGTCTGATGGCCTCTGGGACACTGCCAGCCAGGCACAGGTTGGAAAATTTGGTGAGTTTTAGACAGCAGCCTCTCTGAAACCTCACCAAGTGCTGGGTTGAGTATTTGTTTTTAAATGTTTTAGGCCTTAAACCGTGAAACCTCCTGCTGACCCTGTATAATATATATATATATATATATATAATATATATATATATAATATATATATATATATATATATATATATATATATATATATTTGCGAAATTATTACACGCACAATAGGTAAACTTGCGATTTTGGCTTAAATAGCAACGCTCTTCTTGCTGAATAAGGTAAGTGAAAATGTGTGCGTGCAATAATTTCGCAAAAATCATTCTGAACCTAACGAAAAAAAAATATTTCATTGTTTGTTTATTATTAAATTATTGTAAATTTACCTAAAATATATTATGTTGTATTAGGCTAAACTAAACTGCGCTTGTTATAACAAGGTTAGGTAACTTTTCTAAGGTTCTTTTGGTATAAAATTATTAATTCTTACATTAACATGCTGTATAGCCCTTGTGGCTTAGCGCTTCTTTTTGATTATAATAATAATAATCTTACATTAACATAAATGAAAAAAGATATATCTTTAAACGCATAAGAGAAAATTCTACAAAGGACTTAATTTTCAATGAGTTCTTGCTAACTGACCAATTTTACCTATTCGGCACGACATATATATCGTTGGTTAGATTATGCTTCACAGTTCTGGACACCGTAATACAGAATGAATATAAATGCGCTATAAAACATACAGAGAAGTATAACAACGTTAATCACATGTATCAACAATTTTTGCTACGAGGACAGACCGAGGGAACTGAATCTGCACTCTCTAGAACAGCGTAGAATTAGGGAGTATATACACAAATAACCCGCACATAAATGAGAGAAGCTTACGACGACGTTTCGGTCCGACCTGGACCATTGACTTTGTCAATGGTCCAAGTCGGACCGAAACGTCGTCGTAAGCTTCTCTCTTTTATGTGCGGGTTATTTGTGTATTGTTCCAGTCACGGTATTGTGCCTTTTTTTTGTTATTTAGGGAGTATATGATTGTGGTGTATAAATGGAAGACAGGAATAAACAAAGGGGATATTAATAATGTGCTAAAAATATTTAACGAAGACAAGACTCGCAGCAATGAGTTCAAGTTGGAAAATTTTCGATTTAGAAAGGATATTAGAAAGCAGTGGTTTAGGAATAGTTGTGGATGAGTGGAAGAAAGTCCCGAGTAGCGTCACTGAAGCAAACACCTTGTGTACCTTTAAAACTAAGTCAGACAAGTACATGAGTGACTGACTGTAGGTGGGTGTACCTAAAGGCCCATGGGCCCGCTGCAGTGTTCTTTATTTTTCCATCAAAGGTCCATCATACATATTTATATTTACATTAAAAGAGCAACAGACAGTCTTGTCGTGCCTTAAACAAATTTTTGAGACTACCATTATGTTTGAGGAATTTCCCAGTGTTGATGTGTAACCAGTGAAATTTTTACATCCTCAACTAGTGACTTACAATTTGCACTATCAATTACCCTCTAGAAGAGCGGTTTTAACCAGGGCGACTCGCCCCCAAATAGGGGGGTCGAGGAATTACCGGAGCTGCCAACCCGAACCAAGGGGGAAAATACCAACCCCGAACCAGAGTGGGGGCAAACAACCCAGAACCAGAGTGAGAGAACCCAAACCCCAAAACCGGTGGGAGTTGGCAACCCAGAACCAAATGGGGGCCGGCAACCCCCGAACCAAATGGGAGCTGGAACCCAGAACCAAGTGGGAGCGGGGAACCCGACCAAGTGGGAGCGTGGCAAAACCCCAAACCCGAGTGGGGGTGTGGCAACCCAGAACCAGAGTGGGAGCGGCCAACCCAAACCAAGTGGGACATGCCAACCCAGAACCAGAGTGGGGGCGTGCCAACCCAGAACCGAGTGGGAGGTGCCAACCCAAAAACCCAATGGAGCTTGCCCAACCCAGACCCAGAGTGGGAGCGGCCAACCCAACCCCGAGTGGGGGCGTGCCCAACCAAACCAAGTGGGGGTGTGCCAAGCCCGAACAAATGGGGGCGTGCCAAGCCAAACCAAGTGGAGCGTGCCAAGCCAGAACCAAGTGGGGGCGTGGCAAACCCCGAACCAGATGGGAGCGTGGGAAACCCCAAACCAAGTGGGAGCGTGGCAACCCAAACCAGAGTGGGAGCGTGGCAACCCCAAACCAGAGTGGGAGCTGGGAACCCAAACCAAGTGGAGCGTGGCAACCCAGAACCGAGGGGGCGGCAACCCAAACCAAGTGGGAGCGGGCAACCCGAACCAGAGGGGGGCGTGGCAACCCAGAACCAGAGTGGGGGCGTGGCAACCCAAACCCGAGTGGGAGCGGGGAACCCAGAACCAAGTGGGAGCGTGGCAACCCAGAACCAGAGTGGGGGCGTGGCAACCCAAACCAGAGTGGGAGCGTGGCAACCCAAACCAAGGGAGCGTGCAACCCAAACCAGAGTTGGGGCGGGCAACCCAGAACCCGAGTGGGGCTGCAACCCAGGGAAACCCAAATGGAGCGTGGCCAACCCCGAAAACCCGAGTGGGAGCGTGGGGAACCCAAACCAAGTGGGGGCGGGCAACCCAAACCAGAGGGGAGCTGGGAAACCCAAAACCGATGGGGGGCGTGGCAACCCGAAACCCGAGTGGACGTGGCAACCCAAACCCGAGTGGGAGCGTGGCAACCCCGAACCAAGTGGGGGCGTGGCAAACCCCGAACCAGAGTGGGGGCGTACCACCCGAACCAAGTGGGGCGTGCCAACCCAGAACCAAGT
Organism: Cherax quadricarinatus; assembly: GCF_026875155.1. Taxonomy (NCBI): domain Eukaryota; kingdom Metazoa; phylum Arthropoda; class Malacostraca; order Decapoda; family Parastacidae; genus Cherax; species Cherax quadricarinatus. Next base: position 56,941,214 of record NC_069416.1, read on the forward strand.
GGGAGCATACCCAACCTAGAACCAGGTGGGGAGCGTGCAACCTAAAACCAAGGGGACGTGGGAACCTAAACCAAGGGGGAGCGGGGAAACCCAAACCAAGTGGGAGCGTGGGAACCTAGAACCAGAGTGGGAGCGTGGCAACCCCGAAAACCGGGGTGGGGGCGTGGCAACCCAGAACCCGTGGAGCGTGCCAACCCAGAACCCGAGTGGGGGCGTGCCAACCCAGAACCAGATGGGAGCGGCCAACCCCGAACCAAGTGGGGGGGGGCCAACCCAGAACCAAGTGGGAGCGGGGCAACCCCGAACCAGAGTGGGAGCGTGCCCAACCCCAAAACCCAAATGGGGGGCGTGCCAACCCCGAAACCAGAGGGGGAGCTGCCAACCCAAACCAGAGTGGGACGTGCCAACCCAGAACCAGAGGGGGGAGCGTGCCAACCCGAACCAGAGTCAAAAACTCACTAAATGTGTTTTTCACAATTTCGTGCATCTGCGACTTGATCCTTTCGCAAAATTTTTTTTAATAATAAAAAAAATAAAATTTAAAAAAGAAAACCCAGTTTTCTCGGTACCCATTTAAATAAAATATTGTTTAATTTTTACACTTAGGGCTATTTTAAAAAGGGGAAAGAAGACCCAAATGTAATACAGGGAAAAAACCCAAGGAACAGATTAAGAACCCCCCTTTCCTAGAGAAGAGAGAGAGGAAAAAGAGAGAGAGAGAGGAGAGAGAGAGAGAGAGAAGAGAGAGAGGAGAAGAGAGAGAAGAGAGGCAACCGCGACAATGCCCTTTAATTAGTTCTCATTGGGTTTGTTCCCGGAGGGCCTCCACCCCACTCTCACTTCCCGCCGCCCCCCCTCACGCATTCCCAACACACTTTTTCCCCGAACTGTAGCCTGTGTTGTAGGCAGAACTGTAGCCTGCGTTGCAGTGCTGAACTGTAGCCTGTGTTGCATGCTGAAACTGTAGGCCTGTGTTGCGGGGCTAGAACTGTAGCCTAGTGTTCTGTAGGCTGAACTGTAGCTTATGTTGCAGACTGAACTGTAGCTTATGTTGCAGCTTGAACTGTAGCCTAGTGTATGCAGCTGAACTGTAGCCTTGTTGTTGCCAGGCTGAACTGTAGACCTGTGTTGCAGGCTGAACTGTAGCCTGTGTATTGCAGGCTGAACTGTAGCCTGTGTTGCAGGTTTGCTGAATCTGTAGCCTGTGTTGCAGGCTGAACAGTACATGTGTTTTGGAGGCTGAACTTGTAGCCTGAGTTGTAGGCTGAACTGTAGCCCTTATGTGCAGACTGAACTGTAGCCTATGTTGCCGTGCTGAACTGTAGCCTATGTAGCAAGCTGAACAGGTAGCTTATGTTGCAGGCTGAACTGTAGCATATGTTGCAGACTGAACTGTAGCCTATTTTGCAGGCTGAACATGTAGCTATGTTGCAAGCTGAACTGTAGCTTATGTTGCAGGGCTGAACTGTACTTATGTTGCATGCTGAGGCTGTAGCCTATGTTGCAAGGCTGAACTGTAGCTTATGTTGCAGGCTGAACTGTAGCTTATGTTTGCAGGCTGACTGTATAGCTTATGTTGCAGGCTGACTGTTAGCTATGTTTCAGACTGAACTTAGCCTATGTAGCAGGCTGACCTGATAGCACATTTGCAGGCTGAACTGTAGCCTATGTTGCAGCTGAACTGTAGCTATATTGTTGGCAGGCTGAGCTGTAGCTATGTTGCAGCTGAACGGTAGCCTATGTTGCAGGCTGAACTGTAGCCTATGTTGCAGGCTGAACTGTAGCTTATGTTGCAGGCTGAACTGTAGCTTCTGATGCAAGGCTGAGTCTGTAAGCCTAAGTTGCAGGCTGAACTTAGCCTATGTTTGCCAGGCTGAACTGAAGCCTATGTTGCAGGCTGAAATGTAGCTTATGTTGGCAGGCTGAACCTGTAGCCTATGTTCAGGCATGAACTGTAGCTTATGTTGCAGGCTGAGCTGTAGCCAATGTTAGACAGGCTGAACTGGTAGCCTGTGTTGCGGGGCGAACTGTAGCCTGTGTTGTAGGCTGAACTGTAGCTTATGGTTGGCAACTGAACTGTAGCTTATGATGATGCAGATAGAACTGTAGCCTATTTGCAGCTGAACTGTATAGCCAGTGTTTGCAGGCTGCACTGTAGCCTGTGAAGGGCAACGACAATGTAAGAGCAAGAGGCAATGTAAGAGCAAGAGACAATGTAAATCAAAGAGACAATGTAAGATCAAGAGACAATGTAAGATCAAGAGACAATGTAAGATCAAGAGACAATGTAAGATCAAGAGGCAATGTAAGATCAAGAGACAATGTAAGATCAAGAGACAATGTAAGATCAAGAGACAATGTAAGATCATGAGACAATGTAAGATCAAGAGGCAATGTAAGATCAAGAGACAATGTAAGATCAAGAGGCAATGTAAGATCAAGAGGCAATGTAAGATCAAGAGACAATGTAAGATCAAGAGGCAATGTAAGATCAAGAGACAATGTAAGATCAAGAGGCAATGTAAGATCAAGAGACAATGTAAACAGAAAAGGCAACATAAAAGGAACATAAGTTTCGACTGTGTTTCACTCACGGACACCAGTGAACTGTGTTTCACTCACGGACCCCAGTGAATCTTTGTTTCACTCACGGACACCATTGAATGTGATTTCACTCACGGAAAAAACCCCATGAACTGTGTTTCACGTCACGACCACCAGTGAACTGTTGTTTCAACAATCACGGACACCAGTGAACTGTGTTTCACTCACGGACCCCAGTGAACTGTGTTTCACTCACGGACACCAGTGAACTGTGTTTCACTCACGGACCCCAGTGAACTGTGTTTCACTCACGGACACCAGTGAACTGTGTTTCACTCACGACACCAGTGAACTGACTGTGTTCACTCACGGACACCAGTGAACTGTGATTCACTCACGGACCCCCAGTGAACTGTGTTTTCACTCACGACACCAGTGAACTGTGTTTTCGGGACTCACGGGACACCAGTGAACCTGTGTTCACTCACGGACACCAGTGAACTGTGTTTCACTCACGGACCCAGTGAACTGTGTTTCACTCACGGACCCCAGTGAACTGTGTTTCACTCACGGACCCCAGTGAACTGTTTTCAACTCACGGACACCCAGTGAACCTGTGTTATCAACTCACGGACACCAGTGAACCAGTGTATTCACTCACGGACCCCAGTGAACTGTGTTTCAACTCACGGACCCCAGTGAAACTGTGTTTCACTCACGGACCCCAGTGAAACTGTGTTCACATCACGGACCCCAGTGAACTGAGTCTCACTCACGGACCCCAGTGAACTGTGTTTCACTCACGGACCCCAGTGAACTGTGTTTCACTCACGGACCCCAGTGAACTGTGTTTCACTCACGGACACCAGTGAACCTGTGTTTCAACTCACGACACCAGTGGACTGTGTTTCACTCACGGAACCTCCAGTGAACTGGTCTTCACTCAACGACCCCAGTGAACTGAGTTCATCACTCATCGGACCCCAGTGAACTGTGTTTCACTCACGGACCCCAGTGAACTGTGTTTTCCACTCACGGAACACGACCATGAACATGTGGTTTCAACCTCACGGACACAGTGAACTGTGGTTTCACTCACGGACACCAGTGGACGTGTTTCACTCACGGACCCCAGTGAACTGTGTTTCACTCACGGACACCAGTGAACTGTGTTTCACTCACGGACACCAGTGAACTGTGTTTCACTCACGGACACCAGTGGACTGTGTTTCACTCACGGATCACCCAGTGAACTGTGTTTTCACTCCTCACGGACCCCAGTGAACTGTGTTTTCACTCACGGACCCCAGTGGACTGTGTTTCACTCCCCACGGGACACCAGTGAACTGTGTTTCACTCACGGACCCCCAGTGAACTGTGTTTCACTCAAAGGACCCCAGTGAACTGTGTTTCACTATCACGGACACATTGAACAGTGTGTCAACCACCTCACGACCCCAGTGGACTGTGTTTAACTCACAGGACCCCAGTGACTGTGTTTCACTCACGGACCCCAGTGGAACTGTGTTTTTCACTTCACGACCCCAGTGAACTGTGTTTCACTCACGGACCCCAGTGAACTGTGTTTTTCACTCACGGACACCAGTGAACTGTGTTTCACTCCACGGACACCAGTGAACTGTTGTTTCACACCTCACGAACACCAGTGGACTGTGTTTCACTCAACGACCTCCAGTGAACTGGTTTTCACTCACGGACCCCAGTGAAAACTGTGTTTCACATCACGGACCCCAGTGAACTGTGTTTCACTCACGACCCCAGTGAAACTGTGTTTTCACTCACGGACACAGTGAACTGTGTTTTCACTCAACGGACCCAGTGAACTGTGTTTCACTCACGGACAATCCAGTGGACTGTGTCTCACTCAAGGACCCCATTGAACTGTGTTTCACTCACTGGACAACCAGTGAACTGTGTTTCAACTCACGGACAACCAGTGAACTGTGTTTCACCTCACGGACACCAGTGAGACTGTGTTTCACTCACGGACACTCATGAACTGTGTTTTCACTCACGGACCCCCAGTGCACTGTGTTTCACCTCCCCCACGGGACCCTACAGTTGGACTGTGTTTCACTTCACGGACACCAGTGAACCAGTGTTTCAACTCACGGACCCCAGTGAACTGTGTTTCGTCAACTCACGGACTCCAGTGAAACTGTGTTTTCACATCACGGACACCAGTGAACTGTGTTTCACTCACGGACCCCAGTGAACTGTGTTTCACTCACGGACCCCAGTGAACTGTGTTTCACTCACGGACACCAGTGAACTGTGTTTCACTCACGGACACCAGTGGACTGTGTTTCACTCACGGACACCAGTGGAAGTCACTGTGTCTAACTTTCCTGGGTTATCCTGGATAATCTCCACATATGCCGCTATGTATGACACTTTACGTAACTGTATTTATGTGTACGTGAATAAACTTGTGTACTCGCCACCACTTAAAGCCTGGTATTGTCTCATAAAGCCTGGTATTGTCTCATAAAGCCTGGTATTGTCTCATAAAGCCTGGTAGTGTCTCATAAAGCCTGGTATTGTCTCAGCACATCACTGTAAGCTCCCTCACACCACCAACACTGTTATGGCTTTACAATAATAATAACATAGTAAGGTGTAATATAAAAAGGTTCTCCATCTATCATGAACATAAATGTCAGTGAATAACAACATCACACTAATGTATAACATCAGAGGGTCACTGCCCTGCCTTACCAAACCCACTGCCCCACTAAAGTGCCCAGTCACTGCCCTGCCTTACCCCCACCCACTGCCCCACTAAAGTGCCCAGATCACTGCCCTGCCTAGACCTCCACCCACTGCCCCCAAAGTGCCCATCACCCCCTGGCCTTACCCCACCACACTAGCCCCACTAAAGTGCCCAGTCACTGCCCTGCCTTACCCCCCCCCCACTGCCCTCCCACTAAAGTGCCCCCAGTCACACGCCCTGCCTTACCCCACCCCATGCCCCACTAAAGTGCCAGTCACATCCCCTGCCTTCCCCCTCCCACTGCCTCCACTAAAGTGCACAGTCACTGCCCTGCCTATACCCCCACCCACTTCCCCCACTAAAGTGCCCAGTCACCCCCTCCTTACCCCCCCCACTGCCCCACTAAAAAGTGGCCCAGTCACTGCCCTGGCCTTACCCCACCCACTGCCCCACTAAGTGCCCAGTCACTGCCCTGCCTTAACCCCACCCACTGCCGCCCCACTAAAGTGCCCAGTCACGTCCCCTGCCTTACCCCCACCCACTGCCCCACTAAAGTGCCCAGTCACTGCCCTGCCTCCACCCCACCCACTGCCCAACTAAAGTGCCCAGTCACTCCCCTGCCTTACCCCACCCACTGCCCCACTAAAGTATGACCCAGTCACTCCCCTGCCTTACCCACCCACTGCCCCACTAAAGTGGCCCAATCACTCCCCTGCCCTTACCCTACCCACTGCCTCCACTAAAGTGCCCAGTCACTCCCCTGGCCAACCCCACCCACTGCCCCCCACTAAAGTGGCCCAGTCACTCCCCTGCCTTACCCATCCCACTGCCCCACTAAGTGCCCAGTCACTCCCCTGCCTTACCCCACCACTGCCCCACTAACGTGCCCAGTCACTGCCACTGCCTTACCACCCACTGCCCCACTAAAGTGCCCAGTCACTCCCACCCCCTGCCTTTACCCCACCCATGCCCCACTAAAGTGCCCAGTCTCTCCCTGCCTTACCCCACCCACTGCCCCACTAAAGTGCCCAGTCACAACCCCTGGCCTATATCCACCCACTGCCTCCACTAAAGTGCCCCAGTCACTGCCCTGCCTTACCTCCACCCACTTGCCTCCACTAAAGTGCCCAGTCACTCCCTGCCTTACCCCACCCACTGCCCCACTAAAGTGCCCAGTCACTCCCCTGCCTTACCCCACCCACTGCCCCACTAAAGTGCCCAGTCACTTCCCCTGCCTTAACCCCACCCACTAGCCCCCCTAAAGTGCCCAGTCAACACCCCAGCCCTTACCCCAACCCACTGCTCCCACTAAAAGTGCCAGCAGTCACTGCCCTGCCTTACCCCACCCACTGCCCCACTAAGTGGCCGCAGTCACTGTGTTGCCCCTGCCTTAAACCCCACCCACTACCCCACTAAAAGTGCCCAGAGTCACTCCCCTGCCTTAAACCCCACCCACTGCCCCACTAAAGTGCCCAGTCACTGCCACTGCCATACCCCACCCACTGCCCACTAAAGTGCCCAGTCACTGCCCTCCTTACCCCACCCACTGCCACCACTAAAGTGCCCAGTCACTCCCCATGCCTTATCCCCACGCCCCACTGCCCCACTAAGGTGCCAGTCACTCCCTGCCTTACCCACCCACTGCCCCACTAAAGTGCCCAGTCACTCCCACCTGCCTTAACCCACCCACTGCCCACTAAAGTGCCCAGTCACTCCCCCTGCCTTACCCCACCCACCTGCCCCACTAAAGTGCCCAGTCACTCCCACTGCCTACCCACCCACTGCCCCACTAAAGTGCCAGTCACCTCCCCTGCCTTACCCCACGCCACTGCCCCACAAAGTGCTCCAGTCACTCCCTGCCTTAACACCAACCCCACTGCCCCACTAAAGGGCTCAGTCAACTTGCCCCTGCCTTAACCCCCACCCCCACCCAACAAAACCCCCACCCCCCCCTGCCCCACTAAAGTGCCCAGTCACTCCCCTGCCTTACCCCCCCACTGCCCCACATAAAGTGCCCAGTCACTCCCCTTGCCTTACCACCACCCACTGCCCCACTAAAGTGCCAGTCACTCCCTGCCTTACCCCACCCACTGCGCCCACCAAAGTGCCCAGTCACTCCCCCTGCCTTACCCCACCCACTGCCCACTAAAAGTGCCCCAGTCACTGTGTTATCCCCTGCCTTAACCCACCCACTGCCCCACTAAAGTGCCCAGTCACTCGCCTGCCATACCTACCACTGCCCCACTAAAGTGGCCCAGTCACTCCCCTCCTTATACCCCTTCCCACTGCCACACTAAAGTGCTCCAGTCCTCCCCTGCCTTACCCACCCACTGCCCCCACTAAAGTGCCTCAGCCAGTCACTCCCCTGCCTTTACCCCACCACATGCCTCCTCAAAAGTGCCCAGTCCACTCCCCTTGCCTTACCCCACCCACTGCCCCACTAAAGTGCCCAGTCACTTCCCTGAGGCCTTACCCCACCCACTGCCCCACTAAAGTGCCCAGATCACTCCCCTGCCTTACCCCCACCCACTGCCCCACAAAAGTGCCCAGTCACATCCCCTGCTTACCCACCCACTGCCCCACTAAAGTGCCCATTCACTCCCCGCCTTACCCCCACCCCCTGCCCCACTAAAGTGCCCAGTCACTGCCCTGGCCTTTACCCCATCCCACTGGGCCCCACTAAGAGACGCCCAGTCACTGCCCTGCCTTAACCCCACCACCCAGCCACTAAAGTTCCCAGTACACTCCCCTGCCTTACCCACCCACTGCCCCACTAAAGTGCCCAGTCACAGTCCCCGCTTAACCCCACCCACTCCCCACTAAAGTGCCCAGTCACTCCCCTGCCTTACCTACCCCCACCCACTGCCCCATCTAAAGTGCCCCAGTCACTCCCCTGCCTTACCCCACCCACTGCCCCCTAAAGTGGCCGCAGTCACTTGCCCCCTGCATACCCCCCACCACGGCCCCACAAAGTGCCCAGTCACTGAGCCCTGCCTTAACCCCAAGCACCCACTGCCCCACTAAAGTGCCCCAGTCACTCCCCATCTCCCCTGCTGCTCTTACCCCACCCACTGCCCCACTAAAGTGCCCAGTCCACGTCCCTGCCTTACCCCACCCACCTGCCCCCCACTAAAGTGCCCAGTCACTGCCCTGCCTTACCCCACCCACTGCCCCACTAAAGTGCCCAGATCACTGCCCTCTGCCTTACCCCACCCACTGCCCCACTAAAGTGCCCAGTCACTCCCCTGCCTTACCCCACCCACTGCCCCACTAAAGTGCCAGTCACTGCCCGGGGGGGGGGGGGGGGGGGTTGGGCCTTACCCCACCCACTGCCACCACTAAAGTGCCCAGTCCACTCCCCTGCCTTACCCCACCCACTGCCCCACTAAAGTGACCAGTCACTCCCCTGGCTTAACCCACCCACTGCCCCACTAAAGTGGCCCAGTCACTCCCCTCTTACCCTAAAACACTCCACGTGCCCTCCACTAAAGTGCCCAGTCACTGCCCCTTGACTTACCCCACCCACTGCCCCACTAAAGTGCCCAGTCACTCCCCCTGGCCTTACCCCACCCACTGCCACTCAAGTGCCCAGCTACTCCCACTGCCTTATACCCCAACCCACGCCCCACTAAAGTGCCCCAGTCCCACTCCCCTGGCCTTACCCCCCCACTGCCCCACTAAAGTGCCCAGTCACTCCCCTGCCTTAACCCACCCGACTGCCCCCACGAAAGTTGCCCAAGTTCACTGCCCTGCCTTACCCCACGCCACTGCCCACTAAATGCCCGTACCCCCGCCTTACCCCACCCACTGCCCCACTAAAGTGCCCAGTCACTCCCCTGCCTTTACCCCACCCACTGCCCACAAAGTGCCCAGTCACTCCCCTGCCCCTTACTCCCACCCACTGCCCACTAAAAGTGCCCAGTCACTCCCCTGCCTTACCCCACCCACAGCCCCACTAAAGTGCCCAGTCACTCCCCAGCATTACCCCCCCCACCGCCCCACTAAAGTGCCCAGTCCACTTCCCCTGCCTTACCCCACCCACTGCCCCACTAAAGTGCCAGTCCCTTCCCTCTGCCTTACACCCACCCTGCCCCACTAAAGTGCCCAAGTCAGTCCCCTGCTTACCCCCACCCACTGCCCCACTAAAGTGCCCATCCACTCCCCCTGCCTTACCCCACCCACTGCCCACTAAAGTGCCCAGTCACTGCCCTGCCTTACCTCCACCCACTGCCCCACTACAGTGCCCCAGTCCACTCCTACCCCTGCTTACCCCACCCACTGCCCACTAAAGTGCCCAGTCACTGCCCTGGCCTTATCCCCACCCACTGCCCCACTAAAGTGCCCAGTTCACTCCCCTGCCTTAACCCCACCCACTCTGCCCCACTAAAGATGCCCAGTCACTGCCCGCCTTACCCCCCACCCCTGCCCCACTAAGTGCCCAGTCCCCACCCCGTGCCTATACCCCCCCCATCAGCCCCCCTACCGTGCCCAGACACGTCCCCAGCCTTATACCCCACCCACAATGCCCCACTAAAGTAGTCCCCCGTCACTCCCCAGGGCTACCCACCCCTGACCCACTAAAGTGCCCAGTCCCACTCCCCTGCCTTACCCCACTCCACTGCCCCCACTAAAAGGCCCCAGTCCCTCGCCTGCCATACCCCACCCACTGCCCACTAAAGTGCCCAGACCACTCCCCTGCCTTACCCCCACCCACTGCCCCACTAAAGTGCCCAAGTCACTCCCCTGCCTTACCCCACACCCACTGCTCCCACTAAAGTGCCCATCACATCCCCTGCCTTAACCCCACCCACTGGCCCCACTAAAGTGCCCCCGTCACTCCCCTGCCTAACCCACCCCACCCACTGCCCCACTAAAGTGCCCAGTCACTCCCAGCCTACCCCACACCACTGCCCACTAAATGCCCAGTCACTCCCCTGCCTTTACCCCACCCACTGGCCCCACTAAAGTGCCCATCACTTGTCCCCTGCCTTACCCCAACCCACTGCGCCAACTAAAGTGCCCATTCCACTCCCCGCCTTACCCCACCCACTGTGCCCCACTAAAGTGCCGCAGTCACTCCCCAGCCTTACCCCACCCACGCCCCACTAAAGTGCCCAGTCACTCCCCTGCTACCCCACCCACTGCCCCACTAAAGTGCCCAGTCACTCCCCCTGGCCTACCCCACCCCACTTGCCCCACTAAAGTGCCTCAGACACTCCTCTTACATCCCTTCCTTACCCCACCCACTGCCACTAAAGTGCCCAGTCACTCCCTGCCTTATCCTCCACCCCCTCCCCACTAAAGTGCCCAGTCACTGCCCTGCCTTACCCCACCCACTGCCCCACTAAAGTGCCCAGTCACTCGCCCTGCCTTATACCCCACCCACTGCCCCACTAAAGTGCCCAGTCACTCCCCTGCCTTACCCCACCCACTGCCCCACTAAAGTGCCCAGTCACTCCCCTGCCTTACCCCACCCACTGCCCCACTAAAGTGCCCAGTCACTCCCTGCCTTACCCACCACTGCTGCCCCATCTAAAGGTGCCCAGCACTCTCCCCTGCCTTACCCCCACCCACTGCCCTCACTAAAGTGCCCAGTCACTCCCCTGCCTTTACCCCACCCACTGCCCCACTTAAGTGCCCAGTCACTCCCTGCATTACCCACCCACCTCCCCACTAAAGTGCCCCAGTCACTCCCCAGCCTTACCCCACCCACAGCCACAACTAATGTGCACAGTCACTTCCCCTGCCTTACCCCACCACTGCCCCACTAAAGTGCCCCAGTCACTCCCCTGCCTTACCCCACCCACTGCCCCACTAAAGTGCCCAGTCACTGCCCTGCCTTACCCCACCCACTGCCCCACTAAAGTGCCCAGTCACTCCCCTTGCCTTACCCCACCCACTGCCCCACTAAAGTGCCTGCCAGTCACTCCCCGCCTTACCCCCACCCACTGCCCCTCCACTAAAGTGCCCCTAGTCACTCCCCTGCCTTACCCCACCCACTGCCCCACTAAAGTGCCCAGTCACTCCCACTGCCTTACCCAACCCACCTGCCTCCAATAAAGTGCCCAGTCACTCCCCTGCTTACTCCATCCCACTGCCCCACTAAAGTGCCCAGTCACTCCCAACTGCCATTACCCCCACCCACTGCCCCACTAAAGTGCCCAGGTCACTCCCCTGCCTTACCCACCCACTGCCCCAACTAAAGTCCCAGTCACATCCCCTGCCTTTACCCCCCCCACTGCCCCACATAAGTGCCCCAGTCACTCCCCTGCCTTACCCCACCCACTGCCCTCACTAAAGTGCCCAGTCACATCCCCTGCCTTACCCCACCCACTGCCCACAAAAGGTGCCCAGTCACTCCCCTGCCCTTACCCCACCCACTGCCCCATAAGTGCCCAGTCACTTCCCCTGCCTATACCCACCCACTGCCCCACTAAAGTGCCCAGTCACCTCCCTGCCTTACCCCACCCACTGCCCCACTAAAGTGCCCAGTCACTCCCCTGCTTACCACCCCACTGCCCCCACTAAAGTGCCCAGTCACTCCCTGCCTACCCCACCCACTGCCCCACAAAAGTGCCCCAGTCATTCCCCTGCCTTACCCCACCCACTCCCCACTAAGAGCCCAGTCACTCTCCCTCCCTGCCTTACCCACCCACTGCCCCACAAAGGGTCCCAGTCACTCCCCTGCCTTACCCCACCCACTGCCCCACTAAAGTGCCCAGTATCACTCCCCTGCCTTACCCCACCCACTGCCCCCACTAAAGTGCCAGTCACTCCCTGCCTTACCCACCGCCACTGCCCCACTAAAGTGCCCAGTCACTCCCCTGCCTTACCCCACCCACTGCCCCAATAAAGTGTGCCCAGCACTCCCCCTGCCTTAACCCCACCCAACTGCCTCCACTAAAGTGCCCAGTCACCTCCCTCTGCCTTACCCCACCCACTGCCCACTAAAGTGCCCAATCACTCCCCTGCCTTACCCTACCCACTGCCCACTAAAGTGCACAGTCACTCCCCTGGCCTATCCCACCCCACTGCCCCACTAAAGTGCCCAGTCACTGCCCTGCCTTAAACCCCACGCCACTGCCCCAACTAAAGTGCCCAGTCACATGCCCTGCCTTACCCCACCCACAGCCCACTAAAGTGCCCAGTCACTTCCCCTGCTTAACCACACCCACAGGCCCACTAAAGTGCCAGTCACTCTCCCTGGCCTTACCCCACCCACTGCCCTCACTAAAGTGCCCAGTCACTCCCCTGCCTTACCCCACCCACTGGCCCTAAACACTTAAAGTGCCCAGTCACTCCCCTGCCCTTACCACCCACTGCCCCACTAAGTGGCACAGTCACTCCCCTGCCTTACCCCACACCACTGCCCACTAAAAGTGCCCAGTCACTCCCCTGCCTTACCCCACCCACTGCCCGAGGGGGGGGGGGGGGGGGGGGGGGGGGGGGGGGGGGGGGGGGGGGGGGGGGGGGGGGGGCCACTAAAGTGCCCAGTCACTCCCCTGCCTTACCCCACCACTGCCCCACTAAAGTGCCCAGATCACTCCCCTGCCATTATACCCCACCCACTGCCCCACTAAAGTGCCCAGTCACTCCCCTGCCTACCCCACCCACTGCCCCACTAAAGTGCCCAGTCACTCCCTGCCTTACCCCACCACGCCCCACTAAAGTGCCCAGTCCCACTGCCCACCACCCACTGGCCCCACTAAAGTGCCCCAGTCACTCCCCCCTGGCCTTATACCCATCCCACTGCCCCACTAAGAGTGCCCCAGTCACTCCCCTGCCATTACCCCACCCCTGCCCCACAAAAGTGCCCCCAGTCACTCCCCTGCCTTACTCACCCACACCCACTGCCCCACTAAAAAGTGCCCAGTCACTCCCCCTCCTGCCTTACCCCCACCCACTGCCCCACTAAATGCCCGAGATCACTCCCCTGCCTTACCCCACCCACAGCCCACTAAAGTGCCCAGTCACTCCCCTGCCTTACACCCACCCACTGCCCCACTAAAGTGCCAGTCACTCCCCTGCCTTAACCCCACCCACTGCCCCACTAAAGTTCCCAGTCCACTCCCTCTGCCTTTACCCCCCCCCCCCCCCCCCCCCCCCCCCCCCCCCCCAAAAAAAAACCCCCCACAGCCCCACTAAAGTGCCCAGTCACTCCCTGCCTTAACCCCACCCACTGCCCCACTAAAGTGCCCAGTCACTCCCTCCTTACCCCATCCTCACTGCCCCACTAAAGTGCCCAGTTTTCACTCCCCTGACTTACCCACCCACTGCCCACTAAAGTGCCCAGTCACTGCCCTTGCCATACCCCACCCACTGCCCCACTAAAGTGCCCAGTCACTGCCCTGCCTTACCCCACCCACTGCCCCCACTAAAGTGCCCAGACGCACTCCCCTGCCTACCCACCCACTGCCCCACAAAAGTGCACCAGTCACTCCCCTGCCTACCCCACCCACTGCCCCACTAAAGTGCCGCAGTCACTCCCCTGCCCTTACCCTACCCCACCCACTGCCGCCACTAAAAGTGCCCATTCCATCCTCCCCTGCTTACCCCACCCACTGCCCCACTAAAGTGCCCAGCTCACTCCCTGCCTTACCCTACCCACAGCCCCACTAAAGTGCACAGTCACTCCCCTGCCTTACCCCACCCACAGCCACACTAAAAGTGCCCAGTCACTGCCCTGCCTACCCCACCCACTGCCCCCACTAAAGTGCCCAGTCACTGCCCTGCCTTACCCCACCCACTGCCCACTAAAGTGCCAGTCACTCCCGCGCCATACCCCACCCACTGCCCACTAAAGTGCCCAGGCACTCCCGCTGCCTTACCCCACCCACTGCCTCACTAAAAGTGCCCAGTCACTCCCCTGCCTTAACCCCACCCACTGCCCCCACTAAAGTGCCCAGTCACTCCCCCTGCCTAACCCCACCACTGCCCCACTAAAGTGCACAGTTCACTCCCTGGTCCCCTGCTTACTCCCATCCCACTGCCCCACTAAAGTGCCCAGTCCACATCCCCTGCCTTACCCCACCCACTGCCTCCACTAAAGTGCCCAGTCACTCCCCTGCCTTAACCCCCAACCACTGCCCCACTAAAGTGCCCAGTCACTCCCCTGCCTTACCCCACCCACTGCCCCACTAAAGTGCCCAGTCACTCCCCTGCCTTACCCCACCCACTGCCCCACTAAAGTGCCCAGTCACTCCCCTGCCTTACCCCACCCACTGCCCCACTAAAGTGCCCAGTCACTCCCCCCACCCCAGGCCCCACTAACATGCCCAGTCACTCCCCTGCCTTACCCCACCCACTGCCCCACTAAAGTGCCCATTCACGTATCCCCTGCCCTTACCCCACACCCACTGCCCCACTAAAGTGCCCAGTCACTCCCCTGCCTTACCCCACCCACTGCCCCACTAAAGTGCCCAGTCACTCCCCTGCCTTACCCCCCCACTTGCCCCACTAAAGTGCCCAGTCACTCCCTGCTTACCCACCCACTGCCACTAAAGTGCCCAGTCCCTCCCTGCCTTACCCCACCCACTGCCCACTAAAGTGCCCAGTCACATCCCCTGCATTACCCCACCCACTTGCCCCACTAAAGTGCCCAGGTCACTCCCCTGCCTTACCCCCACCCACTGCCCCACTAAAGTGCCCATTCCTCCCCTGCCTTAAACCCCACCCACTGCCCACTAAAAGTGCCCAGTCACTCCCCTGCCTACCCTACCCACCTGCCCCACTAAAGTTGCCCAGTCACTCCCTCTGCCTTACCCTCACCCACTGCCCCACTAAAGTGCCCAGTCAACTCCCCTGCCTTACCCTACCCACTGCCCACTTAAGTGCCCATTCACTCCCTACCTGCCTTACCCCACCCACTGCCCCACTAAAGTGCTACCATTCACTCCCCCTGCCTTACCCCACCCACTGCCCCAACTAAAGTGCCAGTCCACTCCCTGGCCTTACCCAAGCCACCCACTGCCCCACTAAAGGTGCCGAGTCACTCCCCTGCCTTACCCCACTCCACTGCCCCACTAAATGCCCAGTCACTCCCACTGCCTTACCCACACCCACTGCCCCACGAAATGTGCCCAGTCACTCCCCTGCCTATACCCCCACCCACTGCCCCACTAAAGAGCCCAGTCACTCCCCTGTCCCCAACCCCTGCCTTACCCCACCCACTGCCCCACTAAAGTGCCCAGTCACTCCCCTGCCTTACCTCACCCACTGCCCCACTAAAGTGCCCAGTCACTCCCCTGCCTTACCCTACCCACTGCCCCACTAAAGTGCCCAGTCACTCCCCTGCCTTACCCCACCCACTGCCCCACATAAAGATGCCCCTCACTTCCCCTGGCCTTACCTACCCACTGCCCCACTAAAGTGCCCAGTAATCTCTTAGATATTATTACTCTGAATGGATAAGCAATGTGATAATTAAAGGGTAAAAGTCTGGCTGGTAATTCATCTGTTCCAGATAATTTATGTTTAATTTCTCGAGGTAATTTAAGGAGTGAGTGACACTAAGAGTGTAGAGGCGCGAGTGGGCGACACTAAGAGTGTACAGGCGCGAGTGGGCGACACTAAGAGTGTACAGGCGCGAGTGGGCGACACTAAGAGTGTACAGGCGCGAGTGGGCGACACTAAGAGTGTGCAGGCGCGAGTGGGCGACACTAAGAGTGTACAGCGCGAGTGGGCGACCACTAGGCGGTGTACAGGCTCGAGTGGGCGACACTAAGAGTGTAGCAGGGCGCGAGAGGGCTACACTAGAGTGTACAGGCGCGAGTGGGCGACACTAAGAGTGTACAGGCGCGAGTGGGCGACACTAAGAGTGTACAGGCGCGAGTGGGCGACACTAAGAGTGTACAGGCGCGAGTGGGCGACACTAAGAGTGTACAGGCGCGAGTGGGCGACACTAAGAGTGTACAGGCGCTGCCGCACGCCAACAAACCCATATTATCACTCGATATTATCCATAACATTCAACATAATGAGAAAATTATTAATCTTCTCGCGTAAAGTAGAACAAGAAGAATGGATTACGTTGTCAAATAAATGGATCAAACTTGAACTGTAACAATTTAGGTAAGTAAAAAATATTTTTTTGGTTATGATTTCATCAAGTTTATGTATAAATTTTCTTTTTGTATGATTGTTTAGATTTACACAAAATTAAAACAATGGCTAAAAATTTTCTGAAGCAGAACCTCCAATAATTTTAGCTGCGAGTAGCATTACTTTCCTGAGTCACTGAGACTGTCTTCAGCAGGCTGAACTGTAGCCTGTGTTGCAGGCTGAACTGTAGCCTGTGTTGCAGGCTGAACTGTAGCCTGTGTTGCAGGCTGAACTGTAAGCCTGTGTTGGCCGGCTGAAACTGTAGCCTAGAGTTGTAGGCCTGAACGACGTAAGCCTGCGTTGCAGGCAGAACTGTAGCCTGTGTTGCTGCTGAACTGTAGCCTGTGTTGCAGGCTGAACTGTAGCCTGTGTTGCAGGCTGAACTGTAGCCTGTGTTGTAGGCTGAACTGTAGCCTGCGTTGCAGGCTGAACTGTAGCCTGTGTTGCAGGCTGAACTTGTAGGTCCTGTGTATGCGGGGCTGAACTGTAAAGCCTTGTTGTAGGCAGAGAACATGTAGCATATGTTGCAAGACTGAACTGTAGCTTATGTTGCTCAGCTTGAACTGTCAGCCAGTGTTGCAGGCTGAACTGTAGCCCTGTGTTGCAGCTGAACTGTAGCTGGTGAATGCAGGCTGAACTGTAGCCTGTGATTGCAGCTGAACTGTAGCCTTGTTGCAGGCTGAAACTGTAGCCTGTGTTGGGCAGGCTGAACTGTAGCCTGTGATTGCAGGCTGAATCTAGTAGCCTGCGTTGCAGGCTGAACTGTAGCCTGTGTTGCAGGCTGAACTGTAGCCTGTGTTGCGGGGCTGAACTGTAGCCTGTGTTGCAGGCTGAACTGTAGCCTGTGTTGTAGGCTGAACTGTAGCCTGCGTTGCAGGCTGAACTGTAGCCTGTGTTGCATGCTGAAACTGTAGGCCTGTGTTGCGGGGCTAGAACTGTAGCCTAGTGTTGTAGGCTGAACTGTAGCTTATGTTGCAGACTGAACTGTAGCTTATGTTGCAGCTTGAACTGTAGCCTGTGTTGCAGGCTGAACTGTAGCCTGTGTTGCAGGCTGAACTGTAGCCTGTGTTGCAGGCTGAACTGTAGCCTGTGTTGCAGGCTGAACTGTAGCCTGTGTTGCAGGCTGAACTGTAGCCTGTGTTGCGGGGCTGAACTGTAGCCTGTGTTGTAGGCTGAACTGTAGCTTATGTTGCAGATTGAACTGTAGCTTATGTTGCAGATTGAACTGTAGCCTATGTTGCAGGCTGAACTGTAGCCTGTTGCAGGCTGAACTGTAGCCTGTGTTGCAGGCTGAACTGTAGCCTGTTGCAGCTGAACTGAGCCTGTGTTGCAGGCTGAACTGTACCTGTTTTGAGGCTGAACTGTACCTGTGTTTGAGCTGAACTGTAGCCTGTGTTTGAGGCTGAACTGTAGCCTGTGTTTGAGGCTGAACTGTAGCCTGTGTTGTAGGCTGAACTGTAGCCTGTGTTGTAGGCTGAACTGTAGCTTATGTTGCAGACTGAACTGTAGCCTATGTTGCAGGCTGAACTGAAAGCCAATGTTGCAAGCTGAACTGTAGCTTAGTTGCAGGCTGAACTGTAGCTTATGTTGCAGGCTGAGCTGTAAGCCTATGTTGCAGGCTGAACTGTAGTTATGTTGCAGGCTGAACTGTAGCTTATGTTGCAGCTGAACTGTAGCCAAATGTTGCAGGCTGAACTGTAGCCTATGTTGCAGGCTGAACTGTACCTATGTTGCAGGCTGAGCTGTAGCCTATGTTGCAGGCTGAACTGTAGCCTATGTTGCAGGCTGAACTGTAGCCTATGTTGCAGGCTGAACTGTAGCTTATGTTGCAGGCTGAACTGTAGCTTATTTGCAGGCTGAGCTGTAGCCTATGTTGCAGGCTGAACTGTAGCCTATTTTTGCAGGCTGAACTGTAGCCTATGTTGCAGGCTGAAATGTAGCTTATGTTGCAGGCTGAACTGTAGCCTATGTTGCAGGCTGAACTGTAGCTTATGTTGCAGGCTGAGCTGTAGCCTATTTTTGCGGGCCCTGAACTGTAGCCTATGTGCAGGCTGAACTGTAGCCTATGTTGCAGGCTGAACTGTGCCTAGTTGCAGGCTGAACTGTACCCTATGTTGCAGGCTGAACTGTAGCCTATGTTGCGGCTGAACTGTAGCCTATGTTGCAGGCTGAACTGAAGCCAAATGTGCAGGCTGAACCTGTATCCTGTGTTGCAGGCTGAACTGTATCCTATGTTGCAGGCTGAACTGTATCCTATGTTGCAGCTGAACTGTAGCCTGTGTTGCAGACTGAACTGAAACCCATGTTGCAGGCTGAACTGTAGCCTGTGTGCAGGATGAACTGAGTCTATGTTGCAGGCTGAACTGTAGCCTGTGTTGCAGGCTGAACTGTAGCCTGTGTTGCAGGCTGAAATGTATCCTGTGTTGCAGGCTGAACTGTAGCCTGTGTTGTAGGCTGAACTGTAGCTTATGTTGCAGGCTGAACTGTAACCTGTGTTGAGTACACAACTCGGTACGTTAACCGATACTTGCAATTCCAGTCTCACCTCTCATAGATATTGCAGAGAGAGAGAGAGAGGAAGAGAGAGAGAGAGAGAGAGAGAGAGAGGGGGAAGAGAAAGAGAGAGAGAGAGAGAGAAGAACGTAGCATGAATGGTAGAGTGTTGGTGCCGCGGGATGAAGTTGTTATCCATGGGGTGAAATCTGACTCCAAACTGACCATGAAGAACCACATTGTAAATCTTGCACCAAGGCGGGGCCCGGAAGCTTACGCACTTCGACGTATCTCGCATCATGCTTGACAGTAGAGGTTTTAAGATTCTGTACGAGGCACAAGTACCCTCACAACTTGAGTATGCTCACTTTCTTGGATTACCTGTCCTCAATCTCATCTGCGGCTTCTTGACAGGGGATAGCACAGAGCGAGAGAGAGAGGGGTGAATACTGAGGGTAAACAGTGAAGGCAACTAGTGAAGGTAACTAGTGAAGGTAACTATATGATTAGTCTGTGAAGGTAACTAGTGAAGGTAACTGATTATCTAACTACATATGTCACGACTTGAGTGATGTATGGTGGTTATTGCTAGACCAGACGGATGATGTTGACGTGCTCACTCATCCTGTACTGTGTTGAGTACTATGATCCTCTTGTGTTGAGTACTATGATCATCTTGTGCTGAGTACTATGATCCTCTTGTGCTGAGTACTAATGATCCTCTTGTGTTGAGTACTATGATCCTCTTGTGTTGATACTATGATCATCTTGTGCTGAGTACTATGATCCTCTTGTGTTGAGTACTATGATCCTCTTGTGTTGAGTACTATGATCATCTTGTGCTGAGTACTATGATCCTCTTGTGTTGAGTACTATGATCATCTTGTGTTGAGTACTATGATCATCTTGTCTTTAGTACTTATATCCTCTTTGTGTTGATACTATGATCCTCTTGTGTTGAGTACTATGATCCTCTTGTGTTAAGTACTATGATCATCTTGTGCTGAGTACTATGATCCTCTTGTGTTGAATACTATGATCCTCTTGTGTTGAATACTATGATCATCTTGTGCTGAGTACTATGATCATCTTGTGTTGAGTACTATGATCCTCTTGTGTTGAGTACTATGATCATCTTGTGTTGAGTACTATGATCCTCTTGTGTTGAGTACTATGATCATCTTGTCTTGAGTACTATGATCATCTTGTGATGAGTACTATGATCCTCTTGTGTTGAGTACTATGATCATCTTGTGCTGAGTACTATGATCCTCTTGTGTTGAGTACTATGATCATCTTGTGTTTTAGTACTATGAAACCTCTTGTGTTGAGTACTATGATCCTCCCTTGTGTTGAGTACTATGATCATCTTGTGATGAGTACTATGATCCTCTTGTGCTGAGTACTATGATCCTCTTGTGTTGCCTTCTATGATCCTCTTTTATACGATGTTCTCACTACATCATGTACTATCATTCAACTACCTCACAGAGGTGAGTTGAATGATGTTTAAAATGTCTATCGCTCTCTCTACAGGGAAAAGCTGAATGATAGCTCAAGGTCTTTCGTGCTGCAACCAACACTTTTTCAAGAGCTTGCATTATTGCAAAGGAATGGGAGAAGTCCCAGGTAGGTGTGTCCACGAGGAGGCTTACATGGGAAGAGGTGCCGCAGGCAGGACAGCGAGGTGCCTGACAGCCTGATGCCAGATGCCAAAAGTTCAAGGAAGTATTTTAAGAAACAGCAGAAAAAATCAGTCCAGCCCATAAACGTTGTGTAGTTGTAAACAGGAAGATGTATCTCTTTTGACGTGTCCAGTATCAAGATCGAGTTATCAAACTTACATTTTTAGTTATCAAGAAACATAAACCCTTATTACTCGTTTGTGGCAATGTTTCTCTAAGTTATGGAAATTTCCTCATGAGTTTAAGCCATTGCTAAAAGTTTTAGAAAAAATGTTGATATAAAGAGTGGTGTGAAAAGTTCAAAATTTGGAGGGACTGAGAGAGCGAAGTGATGGTAACCAAATACACAGCCTCATGTAATCTGCTCTTTTGGGCAGTATGATCAGTTAGAATATGCATTCCGTAGCTAACATGAATTAGCAGCGGCAAGGCTGCTAATTAACTGAGACAACTTGAGTGTATGGTGGCCTTGTGTGACACTGGCACTGTGCAGAGTTCACTTGGAAGCCAGTATGATAGTGTAAGCTAGTGACATAGGTGCCAACAGGAAATAAGGGAAATACACCCATTATTATTATAATCAAAAAGAAGCGCTAAGCCACAAAGACTATACAGCCGGAAATACACTCAGAATGTTTAACTATAAGGTCTGACGAGAGACCTTTCAGTGTCAGTTGATGTATGGCAGAGTTCCTGCAGACGGACTGTTGAGACGTGATTATAAGCTACCTATTTTCTGGGACTTTATAATTTTTTTAGAGATATTCCTGGTGTAATTTTTGTCTAATATTCTAATTGATTAACCACTGTATATAGCACTGTTTGACCCTGTGTCCTTTTATTTTATCAGAATTGAATTATTTTTTACTGTACTAAATTAAAGATTATAATGCAGGTGTTTATTATACGACTCAGCAAAGTTGAACATTGGTTCGTGATTGATTCTTTTACGGGTATGTTAGGTTAGGTTAGGTTAGGTTAGGTTAGGTTAGGTTTGTCAGGAAACAGGACAAGTGCTTCCTGGCGAGGGTCTCAGTCACATGATGATCCGCTTTTGGTTATCTGACCGAGGCTTTCAGCTGGCTTAGCGGTCAACCCCTTTAAAAATTATGATCATAATTATAGCCATTATATACAGGTATATTATGATCAGGCCTAGCGGCAGATCAAGGCCTGATCAACCAAGCTGTTACTGCCGGCAGCACGAAAACCAACGCACGGACCACAGCCCGGTTGGTGAAGTACTGACTTTAGGTGCCTATTCTGCCTATTCGTCACGACATATATAAAACATATATTTATATTTATATATATATATATATATATATATATATATATATATATATATATATGTATATATATATATATATATACTCCACGCGTAATCCTATATATCGAAGTACCCCTGGGCCCGGTGTATGTCGTCGAGGTCCTACCTACCTGGAGTCTACCTGGGGGTTGTTCAGGGAGTAACGTTCCCGCGGCCCGGTCCTCGACCAGGCCTCTCGGTAGATCAGGACCTGATCAACCAAGCTGTCAATGCTAGCCGCAAGCAATCCAACATACAAGCCACAACCCGGCTGATCAGGCACTTACTTTAGGCACTTTCCAGTTCTCTCTCGAAGACAGCCAGGGGTCTACTGATAATCCCACTTATGTATGAAGGGAGGCTGCTTAAGTCTTGGGCCCCGGAAACTTGTTGTCTTTTCTATTAATGTACTCACGGCACCCCTGCTTTTCACTGTGGTGTCCCGTGGCTTGGTGGCAAAAACTCTCGTTGCACGCGGTGAGGGTCCGGGTTCCATTCCCGGCGAAGAGGTGGAAACATTGAGTGTGTTTCCTTACACCACTTGTCTATGTTCACCCATCAGTAAAATGGGTACCTGGGTGTTAGTCGACTGGTGTGGGTCGCATCCTGTGACAAAACTGACCTAATTTGCCCGAAATCCTTTGCATAACAAGCGGCTTTCTATATAGTAGTATGTCATTGATGTCAGTTAGGCGTGTATACCTTATAAAGTGCTAGTCACGGCATTATGCCGCTCCTCCCCCACACACGTACCAAAACACAAACACATACCATGAAAGATTATAATATATATATATATGTTTGCACACTTACTCAGGTATTAATACTTCGTGCTGCATCCTTTACGCATCCTCAGCCGTGTAGGAAAACTCTCACACAAATCTTGAGGGTTTGGGGAGGTATATTATTCCATGCCTCATGTACAGCAGCCTCCAGCTGTGGGATAGAACTGATATCCTTGCCCAGCAAACTTCGCTTCACTATTGACCAGAGGTTCTCAATAGGGTTTAGGTCTGGGGAACTGACTGGCCAGTCATTAAAGAACCTCACTTCACAGTCCTTAAGCCACTGTATGACACGGTGCACCGTTCTGCATAAAAACCGTAGCCCCACACTTGTCAAACGCCTCAGGTAAATTGTCACACAATAACTCCAGGTAATTATACTGGTTCATATACTGCTCCACCAATATTCAACACCCCTGATGTATGGTGTCACTATTGAACTTTCCTGCTCCACCAATATTCAACACCCCTGATGTATGGTGTCACTATTGGGTTTTCCTGCTCCACCACAAATTCTTCTGCCTCTCTCTTCTGCTGGAACTTCCTTTCCTGTCCTTCGACTAATAAGAGCAGGTTTACCTGAGAAAGGTTTCGGGGGTCAACGCCTCCGCGGCCCGATCTGAGGCCAGGCCTCGTAGTGGATCATGGTCTGATTAACCAGGCTGTTACTGCTGGCCGCACGTAAACCGACGTATGAACAGCCCGGCTGATCGGGCACTGACTTTAGGTGCCTGTCCAGGGCCTTCTTGAAGACAGCCAGGGGGGGGGTCTCTTTGTAATCCCCTTTATGTATGTTGGGATGCAGTTGAACAGTCTTGGGCCCCTGGCACTTACTGTGTCAGGCAGTGTACTCGTGGCTCCCCTGCTTCTCATTGAGGGAATGCTGCATCTCCTGCCGAGTCTTTTGCTTTCGTAGGGAGTAATTTTTCGTGTGCAAGTTTGGTACTAATCCCTCTAGGATTTTCCAAGTGTAATGTATCTCTCTCGCCTACGTTCCAGGGAATGCAAATCAAGGGACTTCAACCGTTCCCAGTAATTTTGGTGTTTTATCATACTTATGCATGCCGTGAAAGTTCTCTGTACATTCTCCAGGTCAGCAATTTCGCCTGCCTTGAAGGGGGCAGTTAGTGGTGGCAGCTTGTGTTAATATTTAACTAATAACAGAGATAATTATTCCTTTTCTCTCTAGTTCCCCTTTTCTTTTTCCTTTACCCCGACTTCAGCCTGAGATTATATTTACTATAGTGTTATAAGATGACCTCTTAACCCCAGACTGGAAGCAGCGTGTCCACTTTATTTCAAAGTCTCATATCAAAGACTGAAACACCAACAACAGAAGTGTACCACTTTAAGACTTCCAGTCTCACGCCAAGAACTGGAAGACAGCAACAATAATATTTCAGATACTAGACAAAACTAGCTGTCTAGAAGTAGGAACCAGTCAGAGATACATGCTCAAAGAAGAGAACAAGGGTTGAGTTTTAAACTAAAGCAACCGTGAGGTCTTGTTGTACCCACGAGCCAAGCCATGACACTGTAATCTGCCTTACCATTGTTACCAACACCACCCCTAGCTATATATGTACGCCTCTGTCTTATGTTATTGTCCACTTTAGAAAACTCCTTTATAGCGAAGCTTTGTAAGCCATTATATATCCTCTGTAGTGTATTTATTTATATATTTCTTTTTACTTTTTAAAATGTTTCTATTTAATTATGTGCACATCATTCACACTAAGTCTTCACAAGCGATAAACACTGTCAGGCGTATGTCTTGCAGTATATTTATGATGAAATGCTAATTTAATCCCTTATTTTGGGGGAGTAAAGTATTTCTGAATAATGAACAGGTGACCATAGGGTAGCTGATAGGCTTGAAACCTTATTAACCAACCAATTCTTCATTACACATCCTTCCAATTATAGTTTTGAAGTTAGTATATTATAAACCGGTAGGGGTCATAAAGCCCCACGGTAATGGAAGCCATCCAGATTTGATCCAAGTAAAATTAAGACAGATTCAATTCCTTGGCTTACACACCCATCACCAGCATCAAGGCTCCTTGGCTTACACACCCATCACCAGCATCAAGGCTCCTTGGCTTACACACCCATCACCAGCATCAAGGCTCACGTCTCACTAGATTCGCATGCCATTGACCTCTGTAGGCCTATAGGCTATACATCTTAAAATTACTTTTCACTACTACTGTAGTGATTGTTTCATAAAAATTTATCGAGTCATTTATAAGTGTTTTGATGTGGCTTGAGTTAGAGTATGTTACAGCCATGATGGTGGTAGACTGTCTGTAAAAATACCTTCACTGTGGTCACTGTGGGATCCATGTTACACTACTATGGTCTACAGAAATAACCAAGTTGGAAGACTCTTATAAGGTTATCATGGTCCAGGGAAAAACTCTTGCTTCTTACTTTTATGAGTGATTTCCCAGTCATAAAGCTGACAGATTTGTCAGTCATAAAAGCGACTGGCTTGTCGGTCACAAAAGCGACTGGCTTGTCGGTCACAAAAGCGACTGGCTTGTCGGTCACAAAAGCGACTGGCTTGTCGGTCACAAAAGCGACTGTTCTATTAGTCATAAAACTAGCGGTGAGCTGTTACTCACCAACTTATCAATATTGCAGATCATAACAATACGTAAGTCTCCTCCCGCTACACCATCCTCACGTCTAATACGGTCTAATGTGGTTAATATTATATGTATTAAGTATAAATGTGGTTAATATTATATACAGTCAGCATCAATAGGGTAAATATTATATACATTAAATATAAATATGGTTATTATACACATTAAATAATGCAGTTAATTATATAAATTTAATTAACATCATATGTATTAACTAATCTAACTGACCACATAAATTTCGTCAATATTATGGAAATTAAATACTCAAGCTAATCATATTCATTCCGGTGTTTATTACTCCCGCTGCAAGTAGTAAACAATAAGAGCCATAGATGACTGTTATTAAACAAGCGCCTAACTGTTGGCGTACCATAGATGACTGTTATTAAACAAGCGCCTAGCTGTTGACGTACCATAGATGACTGTTATTAAACAAGCGCCTAGCTGTTGACGTACCATAGATGACTGTTATTAAACAAGCGCCTAGCTGTTGACGTACCATAGATGACTGTTATTAAACAAGCGCCTAGCTGTTGACGTACCATAGATGACTGTTATTAAACAAGCGCCTAGCTGTTGACGTACCATAGATGACTGTTATTAAACAAGCGCCTAGCTGTTGACGTACCATAGATGACTGTTATTAAACAAGCGCCTAGCTGTTGACGTACCATAGATGACTGTTATTAAACAAGCGCCTAGCTGTTGACGTACCATAGATGACTGTTATTAAACAAGCGCCTAGCTGTTGACGTACCATAGATGACTGTTATTAAACAAGCGCCTAGCTGTTGACGTACCATAGATGACTGTTATTAAACAAGCGCCTAGCTTTGACGTAACCATAGATGACTGTTATTAAACAAGCGCCTAGCTGTTGACGTACCATAGATGACTGTTATTAAACAAGCGCCTAGCTGTTGACGTACCATAGATGACTGTTATTAAACAAGCGCCTAGCTGTTGACGTACCATAGATGACTGTTATTAAACAAGCGCCTAGCTGTTGACGTACCATAGATGACTGTTATTAAACAAGCGCCTAGCTGTTGACGTACCATAGATGACTGTTATTAAACAAGCGCCTAGCTGTTGACGTACCATAGATGACTGTTATTAAACAAGCGCCTAGCTGTTGACGTACCATAGATGACTGTTATTAAACAAGCGCCTAGCTGTTGACGTACCATAGATGACTGTTATTAAACAAGCGCCTAGCTGTTGACGTACCATAGATGACTGTTATTAAACAAGCGCCTAGCTGTTGACGTACCATAGATGACTGTTATTAAACAAGCGCCTAGCTGTTGACGTACATAGATGACTGTTATTAAAACAAGCGCCTAGCTGTTGACGTACCATAGATGACTGTTATTAAACAAGCGCCTAGCTGTTGACGTACCATAGATGACTGTTATTAAACAAGCGCCTAGCTGTTGACGTACCATAGATGACTGTTATTAAACAAGCGCCTAGCTGTTGACGTACCATAGATGACTGTTATTAAACAAGCGCCTAGCTGTTGACGTACCATAGATGACTGTTATTAAACAAGCGCCTAGCTGTTGACGTACCATAGATGACTGTTATTAAACAAGCGCCTAGCTGTTGACGTACCATAGATGACTGTTATTAAACAAGCGCCTAGCTGTTGACGTACCATAGATGACTGTTATTAAACAAGCGCCTAGCTGTTGACGTACCATAGATGACTGTTATTAAACAAGCGCCTAGCTGTTGACGTACCATAGATGACTGTTATTAAACAAGCGCCTAGCTGTTGACGTACCATAGATGACTGTTATTAAACAAGCGCCTAGCTGTTGACGTACCATAGATGACTGTTATTAAACAAGCGCCTAGCTGTTGACGTACCATAGATGACTGTTATTAAACAAGCGCCTAGCTGTTGACGTACCATAGATGACTGTTATTAAACAAGCGCCTAGCTGTTGACGTACCATAGATGACTTATTAAACAAGCGGCCCCGTTCAAGACAGGAGAAATATCGGAGCTGGAACAAATACCGAGATCGTTTACGGCTCACATTGAGCCAGTAAAGCACCTAAACTACTGGGAACGTCTGCAAATCTTGAACATTACTCATTGAAGCGGAGGAGAGAGAGGTACATCAAAGGTAAAGCGCCTAGCTGTTAACGTACCATATATGGCTGTTATTAAACAAGCGCCTAGCTGTTGACATACCATAGATGACTTATTAAACAAGCGCCTAGCTATTGACATACTATAGATGACTGTTATTAAACAAGCCCCTAGCTGTTAACGTACCATAGATGACTGTTATTAAACAAGCGCCTAGGTGTTAACGTACCATGGATGACTGTTATTAAACAAGCGCCTAGGTGTTAACGTACCATGGATGACTGTTATTAAACAAGCGCCTAGCTGTTAACGTACCATGGATGACGTTATTAAACAGCGCCTAGCTGTTACGTACCATGATGACTTATAAACAAAGCCTAGCTGTTAACGTACCATGGTGACTTTTTTAAACAAGCGCCTAGCTGTTAACGTACCATGGATGACTTATTAAAAAAGCGCTAGCTGTTAACGTACCATATATGACTGTTATTAAACAAGTTGATAGTATTGTTAAACGAGAAAATAGTAAGCATTGTAATTAAGATACCCCTCCATAGCGTTATACACTGGGGTGTATATCGTGTATATGAACTAAAGTGTGTGTCTCGGTGTATATCTCTGTTTTATTATAACAGTAACACTCGCCCAGACTCACAACACTTGTGCAGGTCTAACAAAACAATATGGGGTTGACCCCAGAAAACACTCAACACTACGGGCAGGTCTAACACAGCAATGAGTGTTGACATCAGTAAACACTGAGACTGACAGGGAAGGTGAAATCCAACCCTCGTAGCTTCCACAACGAGCCTTGTGGCGGTGTTGTGTTTCCCAGGAAAACAAGTAACTCTTGACAGAGTCTTTGTCAGTTGACCTGTTCAGTAATTTAGCAAGCATCTGCATGCCCCTCATGTCAATATAAAATTTTTCTACTAAAACAAAAATAAAAAAATGATTGTGTTAAGCTCTGTTTTCCTGTCAGAGCGGACACAAGCCTCAGTCAAAACTGTCATTCCAGTTTTTATTTCGTTTTTTTGAAGTTTTTTTTCCCGGAGTGGAGTGTATACTGGTGCCGCTACATGTTACATACTGGTGCCGCTACATGTTACATACTGGTGCCGCTACATGTTACATACTGGTGCCGCTACATGTTACATACTGGTGCCGCTACATGTTACATACTCATACTGTCAGTCACCATAAGTCATCATTCTTAAACTGTATGTTGTACCTCATTCATACTGTCAATCATTATTGTCTACATGTATGTTGCACCCTCACTCTACTGTAAAGGGTCAACCCATCATGTCTACACTGTATTTTTGTACCTTCACTCATACTGTCAAGTCAATCATCATGTCTACACTGTAGTTGCACCCTCACTCATACTGTCAAGTCAATATATGTCTACACTGTATGTTGCCCCCTCATCATACTGTCAAGTCAATCTCATGTTCTACACTGTATGTTGTACCTTCACTCATACTGTCAAGTCAATCATCATGTCTACACTGTATTTTGGGCACCCTCACTCATACGTCAAGTCAATCACATGTCTACAATGTATGTTGCACCTCACTCATACTGTCAAGTCAATCATCATGTCTACACTGTATGTTGCACCCTCACTCATACGGGTCAAGTAAATTTCATCATGTCTACACTGTATGTTGCACCCTCACTCATACTGTCAAGTCAATCATCATGTCTACACTGTATGTTGTACCTTCACTCATACTGTCAAGTCAATCATAAATGTTTTACACTGTATGTTGTACTTCACTCATACTGTCAAGTCAATCATCATGTCTACACGGGATGTTGCACCCTCACTCATACTGTCAAGTCAATCTTTCATGTCTACACTGTATGTTGCACCCTCACTCATACTGTCAAGTCAATCATCATGTCTACACTGTATGTTGCACCCTCACTCATACTGTCAAGTCAATCATCATGTCTACACTGTATGTTGCACCCTCACTCATACTGTCAAGTCAATCATCATGTCTACACTGTATGTTGTACCTTCACTCATACTGTCAAGTCAATCATCATGTCTACACTGTATGTTGTACCTTCACTCATACTGTCAAGTCACATCATGTTTTACACTGTATGTTGCACCCTCACTCATACTGTCAAGTTAATCATCATGTCTACACTGTATGTTGCACCCTCACTCATACTGTCAAGTCAATCATCATTGTCTACACTGTATGTTGTACCTTCACTCATACTGTCAAGTCAATCATCATGTCTACACTGTATGTTGCACCCTCACTCATACTGTCAAGTCAATCATCATGTCTACACTGTATGTTGCACCCTCACTCATACGGTAAGTCAATCATCATGTCTACACTGTATGTTGTACCTTCATCATACTGTCAAGTCAATCATCATTGTCAAACACTGTATGTTGTCCCTTCACTCATACTGTCAGTCAATCATCATGTCTCACTGTATGTTGTACCTTCACTCATACTGTCAAGTAAAATCATCATGTTACACTGTATGTTGTCCCTTCACTATACTGTCAAGTCAATCATCATTGTCTACACTGTATGTTGTACCTTCACTCATACTGTCAAGTCAATCATCATGTCTACACTGTATGTTGTACCTTCACTC
This sequence comes from Cherax quadricarinatus, assembly GCF_026875155.1. NCBI lineage: Eukaryota > Metazoa > Arthropoda > Malacostraca > Decapoda > Parastacidae > Cherax > Cherax quadricarinatus. The sequence goes on from NC_069416.1 coordinate 56,971,253, forward strand.
ATACTGTCAAGTCAATCATCATGTCTACACTGTATGTTGCCCCCTCCACTCATCTGTCAAGTAAATCTTTCATTGTCTACACTGTTATGTTGTACCTTCACTCATACTGTCAAGTCAATCTTTCATGTCTACACTGTATGTTGTACCTTCATTTCATACTGTCAAGTCAATCATCATGTCTACACTGTTATGTTGCACCCTCACTCATACTGTTCAAGTCATCATCATTGTCTACACTGTATGTTGTACCTTAAATCACAATGTTAGTATCAAAAGTCATTATCTTTCACACCACATTTTTCTCTGGAGTTTTAAAAGGAAAATCATGTGCAAATATTATATAATAAAACACATTTTTTTAGAGGTAAGTGCAATCCCTTGTTTTATAGATGATATTTCGTGCACTGGTTTAGCGGAGAGCAGGAATTCCAGGAGGCAGATTTGTTGTTAAAGATGAACACTTGGCCAGACGGGCGCCCTGAGTGCGGGTCTGCGGCACTACCACTCGTACCACATTACATACACAGGATGAAGAGAAGGATAATAGGACCCTGAGGTCAGGACTGGTGTAATGTTCGTGAGAAGCTGAGTCAAGGTTAAACCCAATTCGATCACCGCAGCATAACCTGCTAGATATACACACCTCGTAGTGAAGTACATATGCGCTCCACACACACACATACACACAAACGCGGTATCATTGACATGTTTACTGTTCATATTAATGAAAAAGCCAATAAGGTAAAGAGTGGGTTAATAATTTAGAGAGTGGGATTGTTTTAGAGAAAGACAGCAAGGATTTAGGAAGGTAGTCTTGCTTCACTTACCTTCTCGAATTTTTAGACGGAATAATGGAAATCAAGCAAGAAAAACAAGGAAGGGTTGACTGCATATTCTTGGACTGTAGGAAAACATTTGACACTGTATCCCACCAGAGATTGATTCACAAATTAAAGCATGCAGGGATACCAGGGAAAATCCTACAGTGGATCAAGGAATACCTAACAGAAGCCAGATTGATGAGAGGTTAGATGTTTTAGTACAGGGAATGAGAAACAAAGGGTTTCCTCAAGGGTACGTTTTAGGACCTTTATTATTCATATGTACCTAAATGACCTGCCAAGGAGACTGATTCCTATGTTTTGACTGTTAATGACATTAAACTAATAAAAAGAATAAAAACAGAAGAAAGATAGAGAGAGTCTAAGGTAGACCTGAACCAACTGCAAGACTGGTAAGACAAGTGATTACTGGAGTTTAACTCTGGCAAATGCAAGACCATGAACATTGGGATGTAGAGAGGCGACCAGAGATGAAATATATCTTGAAAGAAAAGAAAAAAATACAGCTATCGCTCAAGGAGAAAGATCCTTGGAGAGAACATTACACTCAACATTTTCGCCAGAGGTTCTCATAAGTGGAATAACATCTGCAGCACATGAGAGGATAGCTAATCTCGAACTGCCTTCAAGAACCTCAGTAGTCTTTTAGGACTATTAAGGCGTATCATGGAGTATTTCAGTACCAGGCATGGAGCCCTCACCTGAGCAGTTTATTATACAAAAAACTAGAAAAGGTCCAAAGGTTTTTGCAACCAGATTTGTTTCAAAGCTGAGAGGATTGGTTATGAAGAGAGACTAAAGGAAGTAAACCTGATGACTTTAGAAGAAGCGTTTTTGGGAGATATGATTACGACATACAGGATACTCAGAGGTCTTGACAGAGCAGATAGGGACAACTTTTTGAATGAGAATCGTAAAAGGGGGGAAGTCACGATGGAAACTAAAAAAACAGATGAACCACAGGGATACAAAAGGGCAAAGTGGTAAAGCCTAACTCAATACACAGTTTCAAGGTAGTTTTGGTAGGGCACAAGAGGCCAAAACCAATGATGTCGGTGAATGTGATCCCACCAAACACACACAAACACTGGAATATGCAGCCCCCAGTATGAAACCCACACCCGGTCAAGCACGTCAAGGAATTAGAGAACGTGCAAAACAAGGGTTTGCAAAAAGGTTAGTCCCGGAGCTAAGGAGTATGTCCCGGGGAGGGGATTGTAAAGGGGAAATCAACCTGACGACGTGGAGGACAGGATGGGACAGGGGGAAAAATGTAAAAATATATGAAATTTCCGAAAGTAATTGACAAGCTAGACAGGGACAGACTATTTCTGAAAATAGGAACAGGAACATGGGGTCTAAATGGAAGGTGGGAAAAACTCAGATGAGTTATAGGGATGTTAGGAAGAATTTTTTTCGGTCATCGAGTTACATACATGGGAGCTTTAAAAAGAGGTATGATAAAGCTTTAGGAGGAAGGAGAGAATGAAGCTAGCAGTGCCAGTAAAGAGGCGGGGCCAGGAGCTTTTAAGTCGACCCCTGCAACCGCAAATAAGTGAGTGTACACACACACATACAATAAATAAGCGTACTTACTAATGTTTCAACTACAACTTAGAAGGTAGAAAACAAAAAAGCTGTACATGTTTGTTCTATTTTCTGTAAAACACTGCTAATATTGAACAAAAAATGCAATATCAAAAAGTAAACAAAACGAGCGCAAAGCGAAAGAAAAAAAAAATTTCCCCTTTACAACACAATAAATATCCCCTTTAAGACGATCTTCACTACTTCAGATTCTCCTTTTAAATCCCGACAGAGAACAGAAGTTCTTAAACTTTCTTTCACGACCACTTCTGTTAACCAATATATGTTATATATATTTTTTTTTTTCATTTTCATGGGTTGGGGACCGCTCAAAAAAATTTTTCTTACCCAAATTTTGCTCTCCATCCTCTCGTAAATTAAACGGGGGTAAGGAAAGGTAAAAACTTTTTTAGTAAAT